>OY728136.1:1184869512-1185525259 GCA_963277665.1 Viscum album
TAATTTAAAGATAGTTTCATGTATGCTTATCAAAGGAGAAGATTATTTGAATCAAATTCTTATTAAAAATAGAACTCACAAAGGAAAAATCATTATTTGTTGTAATGGATAAAAACATTAATTTGATATAAATTATTTTGTTTCTAGTTCAAACAGAAAAAGCATATCTGTTGTTAAATATTTATATTGTTGTATTAATGGAAATTATCCTAAAGATTATTTTTTATAAAATATCAATTTTTTTGGTGTTGAGTAGGTTCAATATTAATAATAATTATCAAACATTAATTATAAAATTTTTGATCAATATAAACATATTTTGTTACCTAAATCATTAATTATATACATTGCCAGACCCAAAAATATATGAGTAATAAAACACACTTGAATTTTATACATGGTATAGATTTTTCAATGAACTTCATCCTTATATCGTCATGTAGATTCTTATAAATTAGAGGAATTTATTATATTCTTATTTATTATTCTGTTAAATAGAATATTCATATGAGATGGAATGGTTAAACTATTATGTATTTATTTTAAATTTATATTCAATAATTGTTTTATACAGAGGGATATTTTATAAGTTTTTATCATTTATTCCATTGTATTTAATTATCCATATTCATAATCATTATAATCTTTTCAAACTGTTATTTAATCAACTGAAATAAATCATTGATTTATTTTATTAATCAATTAGTATCAAATGATCTATCGGAATTTTATATAAATGATTATCTTATGTATAAAAATATGTTTAATGTTTGACAATTTAAATTAATTTCATGTGCTAAATTAATTTCTTACTATGTGAGATATATTATTTTATTAATTGACTAAAAAATATTTGGTCATTTATGACATACATGAACATGTTATTAAATTATTTAGAAATCCTATAATTAAATTATACAAAAATGCATCATCATTTTTATTGGATTATTTATTTATATTATTATATTTTTAAAATATTTTATTTAAATCCCCTCAGAAAAATTTACCTAAATTCATTGAATATCGTAAATATTATTCATGGTCTTAAGGGGAGTTATATTAAATATATAGAATGCGTTTAAATGTTTTATTATTAGGGCATGAATTAATTGGTTTAACACATTCATTGCAATCCCATATTATTCATTCAATAATAATATATATGTTTTCATGGATCTTGGATTATATCTTTTTATCTTTTTGAAGGAAGAATTAATTTATAGGGATTTAATATTGTGGTATCTTTTTGGAATATAGTTTTATATAAATAATAATTTTAATATATATATTTATTTATTTATTTTAAAAAATTAAAATTTAATGTATTTTAAAAAAAATTATTATTTACACTTTAAATATATTAAAAAGAGATTAAAAGGAATGAAAAAAATTTATTCAAATTTTAATATTAATTCGGGGGAAAAAAATTTTATTTCTCAAATTTTAATTTGTTTTCTCAGGGGAAAAAATTAGTTTTTGAAATTTCAAGTTCCTTTTATCCTACTTTAAATTTATAATTATTATTCTTTATAGAAAATGTTAAATATATTTTAATATTTAATGTACTAAAAACACATCTTTTTTACTCATACAGAAATGGGAGAATGGTATACAATATGTTAGAGTTTTGTAATAAAAAATGGAAATATTTTTTCATGGATCATTGTCATTCTCATTTTTATTTAGTTTTGATAATTAGTTCAACCCTTTAATATTTTTTTAATTCATTTATTATGTGTTTCAGAATTAATATTTCAAAGTATTTATTTTATATATAATGAATTAGTTATATGATTATTTTGGTTTTTATTATTTTTCTAAATAAATTAAGATTATATTCATTTAATATATTTATGTCAAAATCCAATTCAATTGTTTCTATGATGCAAAAATTCACCGAAGCTGTGACATGTTGGTCATGTGATATAATATTTTTTAGCTTAAAGTCAATTTATATTAATAATGATATATAAATATGCATTGAATGGATTCAAAGGAATGTTATACCACTGAATAACTAACGAAATTATCTTGACATCATTTGTTTATTTAAAAGTCTGAAATGGATTTTTTAATACTCCAACAATTCAATAGAGTTTCTGAGAGAATTTTGAAATTGTACAGTGAAGAGATTTTAAATCCTATATTGTTTAGTTTCAAATAATTTATAAATATGTCAAAATATCTTCGGATCTAGAAAGATGGATAGGAAATAAAGTTATCTTTATTTTATCGATGTATATAAAATGATGAAAGAGTGGTTTGGATGTTAAATAAATTCCCTAACGATTGGGAATGTAGTTTCCCAGCTATGGTTTTCTGAAATAATATTTCATCAGTTCATTGAAGATATCAAGATATATTGAGTTCAAATTTATTCGATTAATGAACCATTGTAAAGATCATTCTATTTACTATAAATAATATGGTGAGATTAGGGCTGAATCTGATGTTAAAAGGCTCCAAAAAAATATATTGAATTCTAATGTTAAAATGTTCACATTTTGCAGAAACATTGTTCATACAATATATTGTTAGCTGTAACATAAAAATGGAACCATATGTTGATAATATTATCATAAGTAATTAACCTTATATTAGATAAATGTGTGTATGGATTATCAACCCCATGTTGAACACACTACCACAAAACTGTGTTTCCGCAGCGCCACCATTTAACAGTGCTAAAAAAAGCACTCATAAAGGGGGTTCTTTTATCAGCCCTACAAAAAGATGATACAGGGCCCTTTTAACAGCTCTAAAAATCGCTGTTAAAAGTGACCCTCTATCATCGCTTTTTATAGCACTGATAAAGGCATTCCCTTTATCAGTGCTGTTTTTAGAACTGTTCAAGGGGACCCCTTTATCAGCGCTTTTTTTTTGTATCATTGATAAGGGGGGGGGGCTTTATCGGCCCTTTTTCATAGCGATGATCTGCCAAAAAATTTAATTTTTTCATAAAAAATAATAAATTGACATATATGTATATTTATATTTCTATATATATAATATATATTTTATAAATATGTTTTAGATAAGGATAATGGTAATCTAAAATTAATGTATATGATATTTAGTCATAGTGGTTTATAAAATAAATTTAATTTTAAAATTAATAATTATATAATTTTTTTCACGTAATATTCATTTAAAAACATTAGGAATATAAAAAAGTAAAGAAAATTTATAGAAAGTAAATAATAAGTTGAAAATGCAACTCAAACATCAAAAAACCATAAATATTGATCCCGGTGTCCGCTTGAGGTCTACAAAATATCAAATCGAATCCTATGACATGCTCTATGTGATAGGGATCCAAGGGAACCTTGTGTCACATTTTTTGAGTCTAAATAAGTCCTATAAGGCCTCTAAAAGTGAGGTTTTAGTCGGGAAACCACGAATATTTAACAATCAAACAGCTATATCTTCTGATCTGGATGACCATTAAACTTGTACTAAATATCATATTAAATATAAATTTATGTTATTCGATTTGAATTGTTTTGGAGTTCAATTGGACATCAGAATTAAAGGTTATGGTCATTTTAAAATTCTACGGCTTTTAGAAACAAATATATATGTATTTGTTCATAAATATATATATCTTTATATGTGTGTGTCTATGTGTGTGTGTGTGCGTGTGTGCGTGTTGTTTATATGTATATATGTATATATGTATTTATTTATTTATAAACACAGATATGAATGCATATTTTATAATTGTATTTTAAACTTATCTTTTAAATATATATAAATATGATAATAAATATATGGGTAAAAAAATATAACTATATATATATTAATAAACAAATAAATATTAATATATTAATATATCAATACATATATATATTAATATAAATATATATATTTATATTAATATACCAATAAATATTAATATATGATATATATATATATATATTATAGGGATATATATGTTTATTAATATAACTAAATATATATATATTAGTATAACTAAATATTTATATATATATATTAATATAAATATAAATATATATATTAATATTAATATATATAAATATAAATATAAATATATGTTAATATCAGATTAAATATAACTAAATATATATATATAAATAAATAGATAAATTAATAAATGAATAGAAAAACAATATGGTGGAGTGGTAAAGGCTTAGGAGAAGAGGCAACAGGTCCCGAGTTCGAATCCAAGTGGATGCAAGTTGCATGCATGGGTGGGGAATTATGACTAGTTCTGATAAATGGGATTGGGAACATAATAATGGCTTTTGGGGGTTACCAGGGCGTGCGTGCAGGGGGTGTTGTTAAATGGGACTTGGGGAACTATTGAAGTCCCTACCCGAATTGCAGAATTATTATTAATTTTTTATTTTTTTACATTTTTCAGTGCTAAAAAAAGTGCTGATAAAAGAGGTCGTTATCTGCGCTCTTTATCGATATTATAGGGGACCACTTTTCTCTTCACCTCGATTAAAATCACTTTTTTAGTGTTGCTAATGCGCCTTTCTAGTGCTGGTAAATTCCATATTTTTCATAGTGATAGTTTGCCTATGGATCGACATCCTGACGCTCGACGAATGGTAAATAGTATAAATATCAACCCTATATTTGAAGGGAAAAAAACTATTCATACCCCACATCTGGGAAAGGGAATTTATTCTTAATCAATGATATGTTAATTATTTTTATGTTAAAAATCTTGAGTGTGGGGATTATCATCCCTATGCTACTTTTGATCCCTGTATTACACATAGATGAATGTATGATTCAGCAACCATACATTGGTAGGAACCCTAAACTATGCAAAGGAACCCTACACTGCGCGAAAAAACTATACACAACATAGTTGTACCTTATATTTTATATTTTGTTGTTACAAAAAGGAATCTTATATTTTACATTTCAACGATGTTGTTTTAAATTTGTGATATTTTTCATGATTTGTACAATAGTATTCTTAGTATTAAATATCATTATAATGATATTTTGTTACCAATTTAATGTCTTTCAAGCTATGTATTAAATCATTCCTAATTTTAAGGGATTTTATGGATCAATTTGATTGATTTGATTTCAAATATTCATTTTTAATTCTGCTTTTAGTTATGAAGAACTATTTTGAATATTTTTAAATAGGTTTAAATGGATTTAAACTAGAGTTTTAAATTTTTCAACGGTGTTATTATTATAGAGAATTATTGAGGGAGTTATTGAATTTATTTTTAATACATTTATTAGAGATTTATTATATAAAACTAAAGAGGATATGGTGATACACTGTTCTTGGAATATTTATGAAGGATATTAAATCTATTTATTTTGGTTATCAGAAGGAAAATGAATGATGTTACATCTAATGGATATTAATTCTTTGTATATATCTCATTATAGAAGTAAAATATAAAAAGACGTGAATAAAATTATATAAATAAGGTGATTAAAATATTCATACTAAACATGATTATTTTGAAGAGAGAATTGATATTATTTTATATTATTACTCTCCCAAGATATAAAGATTAATGAAACCTGTGGAAGCATTATATGTTATGATTGCTATAATTTTACGATGAAGAAGAACCCTTCTCAACATTTATGATTATTTTTCTATTGTTATTGTGCTCTATTGAATATCTGATTTCATCTGTCAGTTGCTCCTATAACTGTGATGATCAACCACTACCACCAAAAAATCAATCTCTATTGATTAAGTGATGTATCGACTACTTTGACAGAGTTATGGTGGTGTGTCAACTTCTCATACTAAAAGTTAGAAATACAGTTCCTTGTAATAGTACTAGAAGTCTCTATAATAGCCTTGTATAGTGTCAACAACCTGCACTTTGTTATGGAAGGTCTTCTGATAAGAGGACCTACTAGTGAAAATAACCAATATCATGGAGTAGAGTGGTGGTGAAGTAGATTAGAGGATTTATGTGCCCCGAACCACTATGCATCCTTATTTCATTTTCCTTTACTTATTTATGTTTCTCTCTCGACATTAAGAGATAAGTACATGAATTCTTAATTTTAAGAGGGATGTTTTCATATTTTCAAGATATTTAAAAAGACATAATTCATCCCCAATTGAATCTTCTTCATATTCATTCCGACCTAACATTTGGTATCAGAGTGTGAGATGATTTTAAATATTGATAATTGTTTTGGCTCTAACAAGACCTAGTTAAAGATTAATATGATGAAAAAATATAAAATGGAAAATTTTAGAGAAGGTATGTCAATTATCAATTATCTGTATTTTAATGGTAATAATTATTGATTCTATAAAGCTAACAGAACTATATATTTGATGAATATTGGTTTCAATGATTATAAGAATATTTTTCAACCTTAGAAAATATGTGGAGAATTTAAAAAGTGTTATGCTTATAAGGAAGCTGAGTATGATATTAATTCAGGATCCATGAATCAAATTATATGTGTTATTGGTATTAATTAATTTGATCATGTTTCTCAATGTTCCAGTATGTTTGATAGGTGGAAGACTGTATTTGTTTCAAGTGAAGGAACTAAAAATGTCAGAAAACTAAGTTAAAATACAAAAAAAGATAAATTTGATAGATTCCAGAAGCAGAAAAATAATAGAATCACATAGATGATTTAAATATTAACAGAATAAATTAATGAAGTTCCTAGATTGGGAAATCTTATTCCAAAACTAGATAAGCCATTAAAGTTACTTTGAGTTTTACCTTCTATGTGGAATGGAATATCAAAATCATTTAAAAATATACAACTGTTAATTTACAATTGATGAAAGAATTGATCAGAATAATGATGATATATAAAGTTCAGATGCATGAAGAAGTTAAAAATCATATTTCTATCAAAAAGTAAATAACATCACTAATAGTTTTGATGGATTAATTTTATGATACAGATTCTATCCATTTGGAATTAAGTGTTGAGCTACCATCTCTTGATAAATAATTTAGGAAGATATATAATAGTATAAAATATAAATATAAGTTGAATAAAGTGAAATAATTCATATGCTGTGAGTGTAAAAATAATGTTAATTTGAGACATGACTATCCTTTTTTAAATCTCTAAGGAAAATGAATATAAATGAAAATGAAAGAAATTCATGAAGGATACTAGTAATGCATATGAATATTTAATCACTAATTCTAAAGCAATCATAAAAGCCAATCAGGAAAATAAAATGTTTAATAAATGTCTTAATGCTCAGGAAAATGAGGCACAATCTTCATACTATAAATGTTATAATCATAAAAGTTTTCATATGATGCAATTAATAGTATTTATTTTACGCTTAATGTTAAATTATATTCCATAAAGAAAGTGAATCAAATTTTTGGATAATATTATAATTCTATTTTAATTGATAATGAAATCATGCTAAAACATATTGCTGATTTAAGATAAAATTCATCCAAACATTATTTTGATCTGAACAAAACTAAAATTAAAGAATTGTTGGAGGATGTTGATAATTTAAGGAAATATTCAAATATGATTATCTAGGGAGCGAATTGTTTGATCAAATTATTTTTAAAAATAAAATTCAGATAATAAAATTCTAATTGGTAGTATTTGTGAAAACCAAAATTATGTTAAAATTATTTTTTTCCTGGTTCAAACAGAAAAAAAGTCAACGATTAAATGATTTTATTGTGATATTAATGGACACTATGATAATGAGTGATATTTTAGAAAAAAATCAATTTTGTGGGCTTAAAAATGTTCTTTATTCAAAATTCTTATATAGTTTCAATTGTAAAATGTTTGATAAAATTAAACATTTTTAGTTGCCGAAATAATTAACTGCTGACACTAACAAAACCAAAAGTATATAGGTACCAAAAAGAACTTGTATTTAATTCATTATAGGTATGCACCCCTGAATTTTATCATTATATAATCTAGTGGATGCTTGAATATTATGAATACTTTTTATATTCTTAATTCTTATTCTATTAAATAGAATCTTTTTTAGAGTTGGAACAAATATTCCAAGAAATATGTTATTTTAAATTTTAATATTCAATTTAAACACACTATCTATTTTATATAGGGGATAATTTCTTTAATATTTTGTATTTTATTCATCTACATTTTATTATTCTTTTTCTTAACCTATTTTATGATTAAACACTATTATTTTATCTAATAAATTAGTTTTTTGATTAATTTTATTAATCAATAATAACCAAACATTCTATTAAGTTTTTATATAAATTGTTATCTTATGTGTATGAATCTTTTTTTTTGTTTGACTATTTAAATTAATTGTATTTTCTAAATTAATCGTTGGATATTTATGGTACATTATTTTATTAAATGATTAAAAATGTTTTGATCAATTATGATATTTGTAGAACATTAATTAAATACTTTCAAAATACTATAATTAAATAATATAAATATAATTTCTAATTTTTTATATTTTTTATATTTTATTTTATTACTTATAAAAAATATTTTACTTGAATTCCTTGAAAATAATGTTTTAAATTCATTGAATATCGTAAATATTAATGATTTGTATTTAGAGGAGTTGTTTTAAATATATTGCATGTGTTTAAATGGTTTATTATTATGGAATGACTTAAATGATTTAAAACATTAATTTCAATCACTTATTATACATTGAATAATATTATATATGTTTTCATGACTACTAGATTATATCATTTTATAATTTTGAAGGATGTGTGAATTTATAGGACATAATATTATTGTATTTATTTATGAAATATTTGAAAATAAACTTTTTTTTAACATATATATATTATTAACAAATTATATTTCAAAATTAACGTATTTTAAAAGAAATTATTATTCACATTTTAAATATTTAAAAAATTGTTAAAAAGGATGAAATTTTTATTTGTAAAATTATAATTTTTTCCAAGTAAGACATTTTTTTTCAAAATTTTATTTCTTTTTCTCATGGGAATATTTTTTGTAGATTTTAAATTCATTTTCTACAACTTAAAATTTCAAATTTCTATTGTTTATAAATAAGGGTAAATATATTTTATAGTTTAATGTACTCAAGAACATGTCTTTTCTATCCTTATAAAAAGGGGAGAAAGTGTGGATAATAATTGATCATTTTTTATTATAAAAAATGAGGATATTTTTTAGTAGATTCTTTTCATATATATTTTGATTTAGTTTTGATAATTTCTTAAACCCATCAGTTTTGGTTTTCTAATAAATTTGTTACATGTTTCAGACATAGTACATTAAATTATTTATTTTATTTCTGTATAAATATTGATTGGATTTTTATGGTGTTTATTCGATTGAAAATATATGAAGACTATTTTCATTTCATCTATTTATATTGAAATCCAATTCAATTATTTCAGTGGTGCAAAAATTCACCAGATATGTTACAAATTATTCAAGTGATATTTTAGTGGCCAGCTTAATGTCAATTCAGAATTAAAATGATATATCATTCTTCATTTAATTGAACTGTGGGATCATTAGACCATTGAATATATAATAGAATTATCTAAATATCAATAATTTATGTGGATGTTTGAAAAGAATGTCTTGATAGTCAAAAAATTCATCGGGGTTTCTGAAATGATTTTGCAACTATACTGTGAACTGTTTTGAAAACATCTATTATTTATTTTACTGAAAGATCTAATGGTGATGGAATAAGTCGAGAACAAGGGTGGTGGAAAACCAATATGATTATCTTGATATTAACTGTTTACATAAAGGGATGAAAAAGTGGTTTTCATGGTCAATAGATTCACTGAAGATAGGGAATGCAGTTTCTAACCTACAATTTACCATAATATTATTGCTTTAGTTCTATAAATATATTATGAGACCCTGAAGTCAGATTGATTTGATTCCTAATCCGTTGGAATGATTATAACATTTACTAAAAATTATTTTTGTCGGATTGAGGCTAAATATGACATTAAAAGGATCAAAAAATGTTAGTGTATTCTAAAGTAAAGATGTTAAAATTTTTTAGAAAGTCTATTCAAAACCATAGTTTTTATCCAGAATGTAAGGATGGAACCCTACGTTCATAAGAATAATGTATGGAATGAACCCTACATTTGATAAATGCACGTATGGATTATCAAAACAAAGCTAAATTACTTTAGTATGGATATACAACCCTATGTTAAGTGAATAAGAAATTTAATGAATATAAACCCTTTGATGGAATGTGGAAATACTATTAATACCCTACGTTTAGGAAAGTGAACATATGGTTAATCAATGCAACATTGTATGTTTTATTTTGAAAATTTTGAGATCATATATTATCATCCATATTGTACTTTTGTTCCCTATGTTAAGTTAAAATTAATTTATGGTTTGAGAACCCTACATTGGTAGGAACCCTATGGTACGAAGAGGAACTATACAAAACATATTTTAATCCTATAATAGATATTTTATTTTTACATGAAGGAAACCCACATTTTACTTTTCAATGATTCTATTTTAAATATGTGATATTTTACATGATTTCTGTAATTGTGTTCTTTTTCTTATAGATTGTTATAAAACTAATTGGAAACCAATTAAATGGATCAACTGCAATGCATTAAATCATTTCTATTTATAAGGTATTTTATGAATCTGATTCATTTATTTGTTTTCAAATGTTCATGATTAACTGATTTGTGATTTCAGAGGAACCATTTACACTATATTTAAAGAGTTTTGAATGTATTTAAATGGTATTTTTAAATTTCTCATGGATATTATTATTATGGAGATAATATTGGAGGATTTATTCAAATAATTTTGATTTCATTTATTAGAGATTAATTCCATAGAAATAAAGAGGCAATGGTACTATAATATTCTTATAATATTTATGAACTCTATTAACTGTATTTATTTTGGGTATCATAAGGAAGAGGAATTTGGTTAAAACAGATATAATTTTTATTATCTATATATATTTTTATTTGGAAATAAAAATACACAAAACAAAGAAAAGAGGATATGTGAAAACTTTGTAAAAAATAAAGAACTAAAAATATTCATACAAAAGCTCAATTATTTTAATGGGAGAATTGATATTATTTTTAATTTATTACCCTCTCATAGTATAAAAGAGAAGGAAGCTGGTACAAGCATTTTATGATCTATTTGATGCTATTTTAAGAAGAATAAGTAGAAACATTCTCGAGATTAAAGATTATTTTTATGCTACTATTGTGCTTGATTGAATATATGATTTTATTTATCAGTTGCTAATGTAATTGTGAAGATCAACCCATACCATCAAAAAAATCAATCACTATTTGTTTGGTGGTGTATCGGCTGCTCGGACTCATTCGTGTTGGAGTGTCAGCTTCTTTAAATAAGCTTTTGATACCTGGATCTCTCTAAAAGAATCATAAGGCACTATAAAAACCTTATAAGGTGTCAATTACCAATACTCAACTGTGGACAGTCATGTGATAAGTGGAATTACATGTGTAAATAACCATGCTCATTGAGTTGATTGTTAGTGGAGTGGACTAGGGGATTTTTGGGCCCAAAAAAAATATAAATCCTTATGTTCTTTTCCATTTTTTATTTACTCTGCTCTCTAAATATTAAGAGAGGAGGAAAGGATCACTTCATTTCAAGTGGGATGTTTTAATATTATCATTATTTTTAAAAGGACACAATGAACCCCCCCCCCCCCCCCCCCTCTTGTGTGTTCGTTATAGTCATCCGACCTAATAATTGGTATGTCCTCCAAAACTCCATCATTATATCAGCAAGTTGATACTAAAACATTATGGGGATTTATTATATTATTATTTCTTTTTCAATTAAATAGTATCTTTATTAGAGCTGGAATGGTTAGTCTTAGAAGTATTTTATTTTCAATTTAAGTATTTAATTTAAAGGAACTAACTATTTTATACAAGGGATAATTTTTTCAATGTTTTATCTTTTATTCCTTTACATTAAATTATTCATACTCTTAAACTATTAAAAATTTTCACACTATTCTTTTATAAAATGATTTAATTCATTGATTTATTTTATTAATCTATGACCATCAAACCATCTATTGAGATTTCATATAAATCGTTATCTTACGTGTAAGCATGTGTTTCATGTTTGACTGCTTAAATTAATTGCATGACCCTTAATAATATTTAATTGTTTGTGATACATTATTTTATTAATTGATTAAATTTTTTTCCCCATTTTTGATATACATAAAATTGTAATTAGATTATTTGAAAATCATTTAATTAATTCATTGAAAATCCTTTATTATTTTTAATATTTTATTTATTTATTTTATTATTATTTATTAAAATATTGTATTAATTTTCCTTGAATGTAGATAATATTTATGCTTGTTCTGAATAGTTTTTATTTTAAATATTTATCATGTGTCAAAATGAATTAATTTTATAGCATTAATTAAATAGTTTAACACAGTCATTGCAATCCCTTATTTTTTCATTGAATAATATTATATATGTCTTCATGAATCCTTAAATATATATATTTATCTTTTAAAAGGAATAATGAATTTAGGGGGACTTAATATTCATGTATATATTTAGAATATATTTTGATATAACTAATCTTTTTAATATATATACTTTTTTAAAAAACTATTTTTCAATTTTTTTTTAAATTTTTATTAATTTCCTTTTATATTTTTTAAAAATTGATAAAAAAAGAAGAATTTTTTTTTCCCAAATTTCAATTTTTTTTTCAGCGGGAAAATGTTTTATTTCTCCGGGGATGAATTTTTTTATAAATGTAAATTTCATTTCTAATATTTAAAATTTCAATTTCTAATTCATTATAAAAATGGTTAAATATATTGAATTATTTAATGTCTCAAAAACAAATCATTTTTATTCTTACAAAAATGGGGTTAAAATTTTGATAATATGTTAGGGTTCTGTAATTATCAAAATGGATGTGATATTTGAGTGGCTACATATAATTCATATTTTGATTTTAGTATTTGATAATTACATCAACCCCTTAATTTTTTTATATTAAATTTTTTATGTATTTCAGATTTAGTACATCAATGTATTTAGTTTACATCTAAAGAAATATAAATCAATTCATTATGGTGTTTATTCCATTTGAAATATTTTATGATTATCCTCATTTCATTTATATTGTAATCAATTTCAATTGTTTCAATGGTGAAAATATTTACCAAATCTATTATAAGATGTTCATATTATATGTCTATTTTTAGCTTCAAGTCAATTCTGAATTATAATGATATATTAAGCTACATTGAACATATTTGTGGGTGAATTATTCCATTGTACTAATGGAATTATCTATATATCATTTGTTTTGGTGGAAGTCTGAAAAATATGTTATGGTACTCAAAAAAATCATTTGAGTTTGTGATGAAAATTTTCAACTATATAGTGAACATATATAAAAACCTGCAGTATTTATTTTACTGTTTGGTCTTCTGATTTTGTAATCACATGGGACCTAGGGATAACAAAATCAAATAATTTTATCTAGATTTCTTTGAGGTCACATAAAAGTATAAAAAAGTAGTTTTGCTGATCGATAAGTTTACCAAAGATTGGGAATTTAGTTTCCCATCTTTAGTTTTCCAAAATTTTATTACTTCAGTTATTCGAAGATATCTAGACATATTGAAGTCATATTCATCCGATTCATGAAACATTGTAAAGATATTTAGATTTACTAAAAAAAAGTCTCATGGGATTAAAGATGAATCTGATTTTAAACCAATAAAAAAATCAATGAAGTTTGATGTTAAGAGGTTCATATTTTCAGTAATCACACATCATACCCTATGTTTTTATCCATAACTTAAGGATGGAACCCTACATTGGTATGCGTAGGGTAGAAATGAAACCTACATTTTATATATGATCCTATAGACTCTCAACCCTATAATGAACAGTTTTCTTATGGATCTACAACCATAAGTTCGATGAATTATAATCGTAATGAATATCAACCGTACTTTTGAATTTGGAAATAATTTTCATACACTACAATTGCAAAAGTAAACATATGTTTAATCAATGATATATTCCTGATTTTATGTTTAATAGATATAGTGTATGGATTTTCATCCCTCTATTACTTTTGATCACTACGTTACACATAAATGATAGTTTGGTTCAGGAACCATACATTGGAAGTAACCATAAACTACGCAATGGAACCCTATACTATGAAAATAAACCCTACACTATGAAAATGAACATTGCCCAACATATTCGAACCATACATTTGATAGTTTGTAATTACATTAAGTAACTCGACGTTTGAATTTTCAACAATGCTATTTTAAATCCTTGATATTTTAAACGATTTATATATTAATCGTCGTAGTATTAAATATTATTATGAAGCTTTTTTGTGACTAATTTAATGCCTCACAAGTAGTGGATTAAATTATTCATTTTTCTAAGCGAAATTGTGAATCCCTTTGATTGATTTGATTTCAAATATCCATGATTAATTGGGCTTCTAGTTTTGAGGAACTGTTTCGACTCTATTTAAAGAGGTTTGAATTGATTTAAATAGGAGTTTAAAATTGTTCAATTTAACTATTATTAAATAGAATATATCAGATGAGTTATTCAAATTATTTTGAATACATTTGTAAGAGATTTTATTTAATGGAATAACGATTCAATGGAGCATTGCAATTCATGGAATATTTACGAAGGATATTGACTCTATTTATTTTGGGAATCCTAAAGAAGAGGAATTATATTACAACTGATGGATATTTATTCTCTCTATATATATCTTTCTCTAGTAGGTAAATATACATAATGATGAACATAATAGATGTCAACACAATATTAAAAATAGGCACTAAAAATATTCATACTAAAGATTCACACTTTTGAAGAGAGGATTGATATTATTTGTATATTTTAACTCTCTCACAATGTAAAGGAATTGGAAAATAGTTTAAGATTTTTTTGGTCTATTTGATACTACTTTAAGAAGAAGAATAATGGTTCTCAATAGTAATGATTATTTTTTTTCTATTATAGTGGTATATTGACTATCTGATTTCATTTGTCTATTTTTTCTATAAATGTGATGTTCATACTATCCGATCAATAAAAGCAATCTTTATTGATTTGGAGGAGAATCAATAGCTCAAACACAGTTAGGGGGAGTTTTAGAATTCCATACATAGCTGTGGATATAGGGTTCCCTATAAAATAACCAAAATTCCCTATAAAGCCTTATAAGGTGTCTACTACGTATTCTCAAATGTGGAAGGTCTTATGATAAAAGTACCAACAAGTGAAAATCACCAAGCTCTTGGAGTATAGAATTAGTGGAGTGGACAAGGGGATTTTATTTCCATTAAGTGTTATACATCCTTATATTATTTTTCTTAATTTAATTCAATTACCTTCTCGATATTAAGAGTGAAGAAAATGATCTCTTCATTTCAAAAGGGACTTTTTAATGTTATTAAGATTTTTAAAAGGGTATAATTAACCCCCCATATAATGTATTAATCATAGTCATTATTACCTTACATGTAACACCCCAAGCTTCCACAGTATGCTTCTCTTTGAATAATACAGTAGCGTGTGTTTTAGGCAACTTCGAGCTCTAACACCCACCACAAACCAATCAAACTATCCGTTATGAATAGTAATACCCACTTTTTAAAATTAAATAAATTTTATATTTAAAAATTTAATTCATTTTTGTATTCATAATTTTTAAATTATCCTATGGTGAATTTTTGGTACATTTCTGATAACATTCATTTTTGATGAATAGTGAAAATTAATAAATTTTAATTAAAAACAACTTTTTTAATCGAAATATTAAATAGTTAGAAATTATGAATTTGAGTGGTTTTAAAGTATATTTAAAATATATTTTTACCATTTAATACAATGTTACTCATTGGATGTAATTTTACATTTAAACCAGACATAAACAAGTGTCAATCTTTTGATAGTTATTATTTCATAAAAATACGCTTTTTGTTTTGACAACTGGAATGAAATTTAAATTAATTTTCTCCACTTCTGTGTTTTGAATTTAGAAAAATGGATTATATATTTATAATCATGAGGAAAAAATTTTTTAAACAGTTAACTTTTATTTTTATAAATTTTGAATAATTACTTCGGAAAATATTTTATTTACCACGGTTAAAGGGTAAATCCGGTAAATATGGGTATAAAAATAATAGTATAATAATAATAAATTTCCCTAAAACATGTCCTAACTATATTGGTGGACTCATGTCCGATCATTGGCATCTTTGGGTCGATTTTGGGACCCCATGGATCCACTTGAAAGTGATAATGACACTTTATATTAACTATGTTAATGTAAATACAATAATGACCTAAGCATATATCTTTTAGAAAATCAATTTTTACATAGGGTTTTATATGCTATATTTTAGACTATAAATATTCATTATAAAGCTAAATCGATTTTCTACATAATGGTATTTTATTTATAATTTTTAGAGATTTAATAATTAAATATATTTATGACACAATAATGATGTAGTATTTTCCTTATTAATGAAATAATCAAATAATTTGTATTATAAATGTTAAAATAAATTTAAATTTAAATTTTTGATTACATAAACGAATTTTATTGGTTAATATAACAGGTTATGATTTATTAAATGAATTGGGTTTGATTCGATAATGATTCTATGACTTTAACAAAAATAAATTATTAATTAGTATCAAAATTGACATAAATGAGTTTTTAAAACAAATATTATATTATTAATTGATATTCTATTATTAAAAATATAAGTCTCGAAAAAAAGACTTATATAATGAAATTTGTATCATTAGTGGACCACTTGGGGGTTTCTTGGATATATATAGTAAGTTTATTAACTGTATAATATAAAAATACAAAGAGACATGGTAAATGTCAGACTATTTAACTAAGAGTTAAAACTAAAAGATAAGGTTAATATAGTGAGACAAAACAATCTAAAAACTATTGGTTGAGTGGTTTTTGATCTATACCCACCTTAAAATTTAAATAATACACTATGGATCCATTAGAATCCTAATATGAATTTATTATAAAATAATATTTCTAACTTTTCCAAAGGTTCCCCTCACCCTTCTAATAAAAGGGAACTCCCCCTTCTGTCTAATTCACACATTCAAAACCTTTTGGATCGGCCAAAACCTGAAAAAATACTCTCTAAAATTCCTTCACGTCAACCTGGAATCCTTAGTTTGATCATAAAGCCATACTATGGTGCCCTTTTGATCATATCAGAAGGAAGAACTCGAAGAAGAGGTAATGTTTTCACTACACTCTTTCAAGTTCCTTTCGTCTTCAACTTATTCTTTCTTTGTTATTTCCATTCTCAAATAATAACGCCAGTATATTCTATATAATGTGATGTTATTAGAAATATTGTACAACCACATTCAGTATTCTATCCATCCTTTGAATGACATGTCACCATACGTGCGTACGTATGGCTTACCATCTCCACGTCGTGGTGTAATTGTTATTCAAAACAATATTATTTGGATGGGTATGATAATGAGGTTTAATTAATGTAAATAATAAATATAACATGATAATTATTCTTTATTTGAGATAAAACATCCAATTATATTTTATTTTAATATCAAAGGAATGATATTGTTGCTCGTGCGTACGTACGAACTACCATCTCCACGAACGCGATGAGATTCATTTCCCATCGTATCAATTCAAGTATAATTCTCATTTGATGATTAAAAATAATCTTTAATAACATGATATAATTTGGTATATTAATAAGATACAACATATCCCTAAAAAACATGTCTTATGTAACAAAACATATAAAAAAACGAGTAAGTTAACACCCGAAATGACGATAATATTAAGATATTATTTACAAAGCATTATTAAAAGATCAAATATGATATCATATTAATGTATATGAATCTTGTATAATTTAATAAAAATTATTTCACCATTATACAAGAGGTTAACCTACCCTAAACCAATGAAAATTACAAGTTAAGGGTTTATTTCACAATCTCTTCATTATTCGAGGTTGTTTATATGTAATTATCTACTGGGACCGCTTTATAATCCACATCTATCTTTCTTAAAAATGTATTTGAATTCATTCTTACTATCTTACAGAGTATGGGTTAAATTCATTTATACCCTTTTTTGACTTTTTATAAATATTTTATAAATAAATCTTTTTTTCGTTTTCCAAACATGGTCCTTTTTAACCTATTTGATATAATTAATGTAAGAATGTCTTTTTTAACTTATAAGGTAGGTGCGGCTATTTTCTGCCATTATAAAATCTTGAAAGACTCCCATACAAGCTTATAAAGATATTTTCAATGTAAATTCTTTATTTTATAATTATGTGACTTTTAAATGATTAAAAAAATGTGATATTTCTCTAAAATAGTTTTGATTTCATCTATGTCAACATCCTTTGATGGATTTTAAGCTTATTTTATGTTGATTTATTATGATACAAAACTCCAATATTATATTGAAGGTTTTGTGATATGTTTGACTATGTATGTGTTATTTTTATACCATTCATGTCTTATGGATAAAGTATTGAAATTTTGTATCCTAGTTTTAATACGAATATTTATGTTATGTTTAACCTGTTAATATAAGGAATGCATTGGATTTAATAAGTGAAGGATGGAGCCCTCTATAGATCCTCGATGCATCGATAGGTTTCATGAGGCAAACTAGTGTCTTGGCACAAGGCCTTGACAAAATCTTATTTTTAGTCTTGGCACAAGGCCTTGACTATGTGGTTATGAATGTCCTGAATTATGCATTCCATCATTATGAAATTGGTAATTGGTATTGAATGTGACTATTCTAACAGTATAATATCTTTGTGAATAAGTAAATGTAATTATTTAATTTTATTTCTTCCATATTATGTTGATGTTCAAGTTTAAAAGTCTTTTTTAGTTATACTTTGCCTTAAATGTTTATGCTTATTTATAAAAGTTTTCGCTATATTGTTATCCTTACTGGTAATTTGAGATCACCCCTTTATATATTTTATTTTTCCTAGGATGTGAAAAAGTATTTTATGAATGACCAGTAGGGATAGCATAAGGTAATATGAGTGTGTAGACAAGATGTTGTTGTAGTTTTCATTTTATGATGTAATGTAAGACTTATTAATGTTTCTATTGTTTCCAAGGCTACTAAACTAATAGGCCTATAGAGACTTGATCTTTTGTGATCATGAAAATGTTATGTAATAATGAACCGACTCTGGGTAACTGGGGTCGGGGCGTTACAGTTGGTATCAGAGGATGTTTAGTACAAACCATGGAATCTATATTTAGATAAAATCTAATTATAAAACATAGACCTAAGATTGACTTTAAGGGTTTGTATAGAAGAACTTCTTATAATTTTGGTATTGTAGATATTTTATGAGTTTTCCGAGAAATACATCCTTATCTAGATACAAGCAGGTCGAGGAAGCTCTGGCACAGATGTACCTAGGGGCAAAACCTGAAAACACTGCTTTGAGTTAGACTCGAACGAGAAATGGTGCACAAAAATGGGCCTTGCTTCACTTTTGGTAACGACACTCCCGGGGGATATTCTTAGGATAATTCTCATTTTCTTTAAATACCATTATGAAGTGATTATGAGTATATACTTCCTCAAATAAAACATTTTTATTAATATGGATTATATCCATAAACTATTCAATTTAGGTTATGTGTTTTACAATTTTGGATTTACGTATTGTGATTCATAAACTAATCTAGTGTATGATATTGTTTTGAAATGGATCCTAGTGGAATGAATGGAAATTGTATCAATTCACGCACTACATATAGGGATTTCCATCCTGCTCAATATAATTATAGTGGAGCTAGTGATGCAACTGGTGTTGATCAGCTAATCACAATACTGGGACAACTCACTCAGGTTATGAATAATAACCTTACCCATATACAACACCATGATCCACAGCATGGAGGATCATTGTTAGATCGCTTCATGAGGCAAAAACCACCTATATTCAATAGGAGTAAAAATCAGTTAGTATCTGAGAAATGGATAAACTACTTAGAGAAAATAATCTATGCCTTGGGGAGTAGTGGAAGATAAAAAGTTATTATGGAAGTTTAACGCCTCACTGGAGATGATGATTAACGGTGGTCATTGATTCAAAACATGAAGGAAGATGATGAAGTATCAAATTTTGAATAGAGGGAGTTCAAAGAGATTTTTTTAGAAAAATACTTTCCGCATGGCCATCGAGAAGATATGGAAAGACAATTTCTCAGTCTTAGACAAAAGGAGGATTAGAAAGTTGCAGAGTACGAGGATAACATTACAAGGTTAGCAAGGTATGATGGAGATTATATATATAACCCAAGAAGTAATATTGATCATTTTTTTTGATGGGTTAAAATTGTTTCTCCTTTGAACATTGGTCTCACAATCCTTCTCATCATATGAATATATTGTCTCGTGTGGTATCAAGATGAGAAATTAATTCTCTAAGTCTTACGACATTAAATCAAAAAAATTAAAGAAGAGATCTGCTGATCAATATCAGAATGGAAATAAGGGGAAGAAGGGAAAAGTTTAATATCCATCCTATAGTAAATGTGGGAAGAAACACCCTGGTACATGCTTGTAGGGATTGGGAGTCTGTTACAAGTGCGGTGAAAAAGGCCACCAAGCTCATGATTGAAAGGGGAAGAAAGAAGCTATTGATGTTCAATGATATAATTGTAGGGAGATGGGACATTATGAAAATGAATTTCCTTTGTGTTAGGGGAAATTAACTTAGAAAAGGACAAGGGATCAAGGCCGCACTTATGCTATCACTACTGCTGTGGTAGAAGCTCCGAAAGACGTGGTGGCAGGTAATTTAATGGTTTCCTCATGTTTATAAAATGAATTATTTGATTCTGGATCATTAAATTATTTCATATATTCCCAGTTTTCAATGAAAAATAGATATTTACAATTTGATCTATCAAGGGATTTGTCAGTTAAAAATCCTAAGGGTAGTATCATTGCAACAATGTTTTGTGAATCAGTCCCCATTAGAGCACATAAATGTTTCTTATCTACTAATCTCATCGTCATACCCATGATTTTATTTGATATAATCCTCGGTATGGATTGGTTTTCAGACCATGATGAGAAAATAAATTGTAAGAAGAAGGAGGTTACGATTTTTAATGATGATGATAAAGAACACCTTATCATTAGAGCAGAGTCCTCCCCACCTGATTCTTATCTAGATCCACCCCCAATAGCTAAACTAAATTCAATTATTTGGGAGTAAGTGAATGAAAGAAATATGGGTAAGGAAAGGAATGTTCAAATAGAGTATGTTCCTGTTGTGAAAGAATATGTAGATGTGTTTTCTGAAGATTTACCTGGACATCTTCCAGAATGAGAAATTGAGTTTTACATTGATTTAATTGCTGGTACAAGGCCTATATCGAAGTCCCATTATAGAATGGACATTGTGGAATTAGTTTAACTAAAGAAACAACTTGAGGAATTGCGTAATAAGGGATTTTTCCCTAGTGTTTCTCCATAGGGATCTGTTGTCCTTTTTGTCAATAAGAATGATGGATCTATGTGGTTATGTATCGACTACAGGGAAATCAATTCTATAACAATAAAGAACAAGTATCACCTACCTCACATTGATGATTTATTTAACCAAATAGAAGGAGCTGAATACTTTTCTAAGATTTAACTTCGATCTGGGTACCATCTGTTGTGTGTGAATAAGGAACACATTTCAAAGACAATATTTCAAACTAGGTATGGGCATTATAGGTTTACAGTAATGCCTTTTGGATTGACTAATGCAGCCTCTATATTCCGGGATCAAATGAACACAGTTTTCAAGGAATATCTAGATGATTTTTTTGTGGTATTTAATGATGATATCTTGGTATACTCTAAAAGCTATGAAGATCATGAAAATCACTTTCACATTATTCTGAAGACTCTTAGAAGACATGAATTATATGGGATGTTTATCAAGTGTGAATTCTAGCTTCAGGAGATCTCGTTTCCTGGCCATATTGTCTCTAAGGATGGAATCTCCATTGATCTTTATAAGACCAAGGCAATACATGAATGGCCAGCACCAACGAGTATAACTCAGGTACACAGTTTTATTGGTTTACAAGGTTATTATCGACGTTTCATCCAGAATTTTTCCGGATTGGCTAACCCATTAACGAATCTCAAACGTAATGGGGTTAATTTTTTTAGACAATAGAGTGTGAAAAATGTTTTGAGGAACATAATAAAATATTAGTAAATGCTCCTATATTTAATATACCATCGGGGAATAATGGTTTCGTTATTTATAGTGATGCATCGAAAAAAGGACTTGGTCGTTTCCTCATGCCGAATGATAGGGTTATTGCCTATGCATCACGACAACTGAAAATTCATGAGAAAAGCAATCCTACTCATGATCTTGAGTTAGGAACTTCAATCTTTGATTTGAAGATTTGGAGACACTACCTCTATGGTGAAAAATGTCAGATTTATACCGATCACAAGAGTTTGAAGTATATTTTCTCACAGAAAGAACTCAACATGTGGAAAAGGAGATGGCTTGAATTACTCAAGCATTATGATTACAAGATACACTACCACTCGGGGAAGGAAATTAAGGTGCCAAAATATTTGAGAAGAAAGGATCGTGGATTTTTGAACAAAATGAGAGTTCAAAGGGATCCTATTTTCCTGGATATAGTAAATATTGATATGGGAATCACCATGGAAGGTGAAACATCAATAATTTTTCAAATGGTTTCCAAACCATCTTTACTATATAGGATAAAGAGTTCTCAAGTTTATGATGAATATTTTAAAAAGAATATTAATGATGTGAATGATGGGAGATTGAGTAACATTGTGTATGAAGATTGAATTTCAAAATTTGGGAGGAGACTTTGTCTTCCCGATATACCTGATCTAAAAAGGGTATTGTTGGATGATGCTCATATTTCCAATTTCTCTATACACCCTGGGAGCACTAAAATGTATAGAGATTTAGAGGAACATTTTTTCGGGGACAACATGATGAGGGAGATTGTTGATTTTGTGTCATGACGTATGGTTTGTCATCAAGTGAAAGCTGGAAGGCAACAGCCTGGAGGAGTCATGTAACCTCTTCCCATACCTGAGTGGAAATGGGATAATATTTCAGTGGACTTGGTCAGGGGACTACCAAATACTCCTAGAAGGAACCATGCAATAAGGGTCATTGTTGATCGTATTACCAAGTCAGCACATTTTCTTGCTATAACAGAAGATCTACCACTTGAACGTCAAGAAATACTATATATTAATGAAGTTGTAAGACTTCTTGGAGTACCCATATCGATTTTTTCTGATCGTGATCCATGTTTTACATTAAGATTCTTGAAAAGACTGCAAAAGGCCTTGGATACTAAACTTCATTTGATCATTGTCTGCCACCCTCGAACTGATGGACAATCAGAATGAGCTATTCAAACCATAGAAGACATGTTGAGATCCTACTCAGTTGACCTTCATGGTATGTGGGATTAATATTTACCTCTGATAGAATTTTCCTATAACAATTGCTTCCATTCGAGTAGTCAGATGAAACCATATGAAGAGTTAAATGGAATGAGATTTCCCACACCAACCTGTTGGGATGATGATCATGAAAGAAAACTTGCAGGCGCAGAACTAGAGGAGGAAACGATGGGAAAGGTGAAGGTAATCCAAACCACAATAAAGAAGCTCAATGTAGGCAGAAGAGCTATGCTTACAACCGAAGGAAGGATTTGGAATTTCATGTAGGAGATCATGTTTTCTTGAAGGTATCTCCCTGGAAGGGTGTTATACGTTTCGGTAAGTAGGAAAAATTGAGTCTGAGGTACATCGGATCATTCAAAATTCTAGAATTAATTGGGGTTGTAGCTTACAGTTTGGAAATTTTTCCAAATCTCTCCAAAGTTCACGATGTGTTCCATGTATCACTGTTGAGAAAATAGGTGCCTGGCCCAATGCATGTACTCCAATATGAGGAATTAAAACTGGAACCCGATCTATCTTATTGGGAATAGCCTGTCAAGATTATTGATATGAGAGAACAAGTGTTGAGAAACCAGATGACTCGTCAGGTAAAAGTTCTATGGAGAAACCATAATATGTAAAAAGCAATGTGGGAACCCGAGGAACTTATGATGAAGAACCACCCGAGTCTTTTCATGCAGTAGTAATATTGAAATTTCAAGAAAGAAATTATTTGAAGTAGGGGAGAATGTAACACCACAATATTACACGATATGCTTCTCTTTTAATAATATAGTAGTGTGTGTTGTGCGCAACTTCAAGTTCTAATACAAACCACAACCAATCAAACTAGCCGTTATGAATAGTAATACACACTATTTGAAATTTTATAAATTTTATCATTAAAAATGGACTTCATTTTTGGATTCAGAATATTGAAATTATCTTAGGGTGAATTTTTGGTACATCTCTGATAACTTTCATATTTTTATGAATAGTGAAAATTACTAAATTTTAATTATAAAAAATTTTTTTAATCAAAATAATTAATAGTGATAAACTATGAATTTGAGTGGATTTAAAGTATATTTAGAATATATATTTTCCATTTAATAAAATGTTGGTCATTGGACGTAATTGCACATTTAAAGATGATATAAACATGTGTCAATCTTTTGATTGTTATTATTTATTAAAAATATGCGTTTTGTTTTGACAACGGGAATTAATTTTAAATTAATTTCTTCCACTTCTTTGTTTTGAATTTAGAAAAATGGATTCCATATTTAGAATTAAGAGGTCCAAATTGTGTAAATAGGTAACTTTTATTGTTAGACATTTTGATTAATTACTTTGTTAAATATTTTATTTACCATGGTTAAAGGATAAATCCGGTAAATAAAGGTAAAAATAATATTATAAAAATAATAAATTACCTTAAAACGTGTCCTAACCCTATTGGTTGAAAAACTTCCGGCCATGGACATCTTTGGGTCAATTTTGGGACCTCATGGATCAGCTTTTAAGTGATAATGACACTTTATATTAATTAAGTTAAAGTAAATACAAAAATGACATACACATATATCATTTCGCAAAACAATTTTTTACCTTTGGTTATATATGTTATATTTTCAACTATAAGTATTAAATAGAAAGTTAAAATTATTTCCTACATAATAATATTTTATTTGTAATTTTTATACATTTAATAATTATATATATTTATGACACAATAATGATGTAGTATTTTCCTTATTAATGAAAGAATCACATAAATGGTATTATAAATGTTAAAATAAATATAATATGAAGGTTTTGATGACATACAATAATTTTATTGGTTAATATGAAATGTTAGGATTTCTTAAATGAATTTGATTCAAATTAATAAAGAAGTTGTGAATTTAAAAAATCAGTTATTTAATAGTGTCAAAAATGACATAAATGAGTTTTTAAAACAAATATTATATTATTAATTGATATTCTATTCATAAAAAAATGATCGGCCAAAGGACTTATATCATGATAGGTGTGTCATTAGGTGAACACATGGGGGTCACATGAATGTATATAATAAGTTTATTGACTATATAATAAAAAAATACAAAAAGACGTGGTAAATGTCAAACTATTTAACTAAGAGTTAAAACTAAAAGATAAGGTTAATATTGTGACCCAAACCTGTCTAAAATCTATTGGTTGAGTGGTTTTCCACCTAACCCCACTTTTACCTTTAAATAATCAACTTTGGAACCACTAGAAACCGAATATTAATTTATTATAAAATTATATTTCTAGATTTTCTTAAGGTTCCCCTCATCCATCTTATAAAAAGGAACTCCCCCTTCTCTCTAATTCACACCTTCAAAGCCTTTTGGATCGGCCAAACCCTCCACAAAAATTCTCTCAAAATCCGTCACTTCAAACTAGAGGCCTTATTTTGATCAGAAAGCAAACCTATGGATCCTTTTGATCAAATCAAAAGGATGAACCAGAAGAAGAGGTAATGTTTTCACCACCCTCATTCAAGTTTCTTTCTTATTCAACTTCATATTTATTTGATATTTCCATTCTAAAATAATAAATCTATTATCTTCTATATACTTTGATGTTATTATAAATATGGTACAACCATATTTAGTATTATATCCATCCTTTGAATGACATGTCATCACACATGCATACGTACGGCTTACCGTCTCCACGTCGTGGTGTAATTGTTATTTAAAACATAATTATTTGAATGCTTTTGAGAATGATGTGTAATTTATGTAAATAATAAATATAACATGATAATTATTTTTTATATATGATATAACATCCAATTATATGTTATTTTAATGTCAAAAGAATGATATTTTCGCTCGTGCGTACTTACGGACTACCATCTCCACGAACGAGATGAGATTCTTTTCCCATCATATCAATTCAAGTAAAATTCTCATTTGATGATTAGATATAATGTTTAAGGACATGATATCATTCTTTATATGAATAAGATAAATCTTATTCATAACAACCATGTCTTATGTAACAAAACATATAAAAGAAAATGATTAAGTTAACACCTGAAACGACGATAATACTAAGATATTATTTATAAAGTAACGTTAAAAGATCATATAAGATATCATGTTAATGTATTTGATTCTTGTATAATTTAATAAAAATTATTTCACCATTATACAGGAGGTTAACCTACCCTCAACCAAGGAAAAATACAAGGTAGGGGTATATTTCACAATCTCTTCATTATCTGAGGTTCTTTATACGTAATTTTCTATTGAGACCTCATTATCATCCACATCAATGTTTCTTAAAAATGTTTTTGAAATAATTCATACTATTTTACAGAATATGGGTTAAAGCCATTTATACCCTCGTTTGACATTTAATAAGAATTTTATAATGGAATCTTTCTGTCATTTTCCAAACAAGGTCCTTTTTATTCTATTCGACAGAATTAAGGTAAGAATGTATTTTTTTAACTTATACAGTGGGTGCAGCTATTTTCCGCAGTTATAAAATCTTAAAATATTCCCATATAAGAATATAAATATATTTTCAAAGTAAATGTTTTATTTTATAATTATGTGACATTTAAATGATTTCAAAAAATGATATATTTCTCTAAAATAGTATTGATTTCATCTATGTCAACATCCATTGATGGATTTGATGCTTATTTGTTGTTGATTTATTTTGATACAAAAACTACATATCGTATTGAAGGTTTTGTGATATTTTTTACTATGGATGTGTTATTTTTATACGATTCATTGATTATGGATAAGGTTTTGAAATTTCGTATGCTAGTTTTCATAATAATGTTTATGTTAAGTTTAAACCTATTCATATGAGTAATGAATTTGACTTAATAAGTGACGGGTGGAGCCTGCTATAGCTCCTCGATGCATCGGTGGGTCTCATAAGACAAACTTGTGTCTTAGCACAAGGCCTTGGAAAAATCTTATTTGCAGTCTTGGAACAAGGCCTTTATTAAGTGGTTATGATGGTCTGGAATTATGCATTCCATCATTATGAAAGTGGTTATTGATATTTCATGTGATTATTCGACTAGTAGAATATCCATGTGAATAAGTAAATAGAATTATTTCATTTTATTTCTGCAATATTATGTTGAAGTTCAAGTTTAAAGGGATTTTGTTTTAGTTATACATTGCCTTAAGTGTTTAGGATTTTTATGAAAGTTTCTGTTATATTATTATCCTTACTGGGCATTTGAGCTCACCCATTTCTATGTTTTATTTTTACCAGGATGTGAAGAGGTATTTTATGAATGACCTGCAGGGATAGAATAACGGGATATCAGTGTGGAGACAAGATGCTATTGTAGTTTTTATTTTATGATGTAATGTAATACTTATGAATGTATCTTGTGTTTCCAAGGATACTAAACTAATCGGTTTTCTAGACTTGATCTTTTGTGATCATTCCAATGTTATGTAATAATGCACCGACTCTGGGTAACTGGGGTCGGGGCATTACATTATAGCAAGAGGACCCCTAATTCCCATATGTGGCATTGTAGACTTGTGAATACATCCTCTCTCCACTGTATAGACTCTCCTCTCATTCATTAGTACTACTCTATTCTGATGAACATTACATTTGTGTTGTGTTCCCTCTATTACACCATAAGTGAATCTCCCCACGAATGATCATAGTCGTGTGACCCTCTTGGAATAGCTATGTAGAGTTATCTACATTGGTTGGTGGTTATCTAGGGATTTCAAATTTTTTTCTGGGTACTCAAACAATTATTCTATCAAATTTATATAATTTTAAAAACATAATAATCTTCCATCATAAAATATAAATATTTAACCCTCTTTTTTTATTGAAAAATTAAACATAAAGCTTAACTCACCCAAATATATGTTTATTCGATGAATAATGTTCCATATAAACGAATTATAAAACTTTTTGAAATTAACCCAAAAAGAGTTTATATTTAATGAAATGATCATAAACCACCAAAATGTTACAAATATGTTAGAACAAATTTTAATAATTTTATTCTTGGTCAGGAAGGTATTACTGAGGTTATATATTTTGTCATTTGGATCACGAATCTTATGAAAATAGTTGTAATCAAAAAAAAATGAGAAAACAAATAGTTAGTTTATTGTGATATGTTATATTTATATTTAGTTGGGTGATTATAAATAAACATGTATAAGGATAGATACTAAAAGTGTAAAACACCTTGATCTAAATAATAAAGGTGCTGAAAATTCTTTTTTAAACCAATATAGCAGATGTTGGACCCTCAAATAAAGTGTTTACTATTATATCATTTATTTACGGAAATTATTCCATTTTTTTTGTTTGATTCATAATATAGACATTCTTTGATATTTTGATAAATTTTCATATTAAATTGAAATTACCTCAGCAAATTTAAAAAAGACATTTGGTAAAAACTCATGGGGAATGTATAAAAGAAAAATAATTTATAAAAATCTATATATTATCATTTGTTGCAAGGTTTTTTCTGAAAATGTTTTTGTCAAACCCATAGTATTGTTTTATGTTATTTTTCATAAGTTTGGGATTTCAGTTTATCATGTGAAGATAGATTAAAAATATATGGAAGTTATATTTAATTTTATAAATAAAACTTAATTTTTATTTAAGAATGTGTCCATACCATGGATTAAATATCTTGAAGTTTCAAAACTAATTAAATATTTGTGTAAAATTTTCATGGATGTGTCTTTAAAAACATACAAACTACTCAAATTAGGTATGTTCCCATCATAAATGAATTTTTATATGTATTTATAATTATCATTTTCGTTTTATTTTTAATCAATAAGTTTAATTGAAAATTACCATATTTCTTAAAGATAATTCAATTTCAAAATCACCCTATTGAATAATTTTAGTAAAGGCAATGGAATTGAAACATCTATTACAAGAGTCACATGATAAGGGTTTTATCTACCCTAATAGTTTATATTGGGGTACTACTATTTTGTTTTGTATAAATAAGTATGGTTATTTGAGGATTTTCATTGATTATAGAGCACTCAATAATATTACTATTGAGAAAAAGTATTTATTACCTTATATAAATGTATTATTTGATAAGATTTAGTATACTAATTATTTCTATATGATTGAACACATAGAAAGATACATTCCTCAAAAATTGAAGTAAGAGTAAAATCTATGGATTCCATTTTTTACTAGGTATGGGAATTGAGATTTTTCAATTATTCTTATTGGGTTGAAAATGCTCTAATTTTATTTATGGATTTCATGAATATATTTTTCCATGAGTACCTGGATAAATTTATTATGATATTGATATAGGATATTTTTGTATATTTTAATGTTATGGGTAGCATGAAAAACATCTAAGCACTGTTCTTCAATCATTGAAAAATAATAATTTGTACATAAAATTTAGAAAATGTGAATTTTGGTTATGAAATATTTCCATCCTTGGATATATTATTTTTGAAGATTGAATAATTTTGATCCTAATAAATTCAATTTGGTGGAATAATGACCAATAATTATAATTTCCATTGATATTTTCTGTTCTCTAGGATATTAAAGTTACTACCAATGTGTTTTTGAAAACATTTCTTGGTTATCTGTCCCACCATCGATGTTAAATTGAAATGTAGTTAATTTAATTTGTATAAAGTAATGTTATGATGTTTTTTAAATTTAAATGAATACGGTTTAATTTAAAAAAGTTAGACCTTCTATATAGAAATAATTATTTTTGAGTATATAATTATGCTTCACTAATATTTAGTGGTTGTGCTATGATGTATCAAGAAATTTCATATGAATCATTCCAATAGTGACCTCATGGGAAAAAAGTATCCTACACATGACCTTGAGCAGGCTGTAATGATTTATTTTTTAAAAAAATAGAGGATTATTCAATGTGACGACCAGTATGAAATATATATGGACTATAAAAGGTTTAATTATATATTTACTTAAAAACAGTTCAGTATGAGGTATATAATACAGTTATAATTGATAAAGGATAATGATTAAATGATTCACCATCATCCAGGTAAAGAAAAATTGGTAGCTAATTCATTGATTGGAAAAGATAATTTATAATTAAATATGTATCATTTGTAATATAATCTATTAGTTAATGATTTAATAAATTTTGTACGGGAAGTTATGTATTTTGAAACTCTTTCTCTATTGTTTAACTATTAGTATAGTCATATTTATCCAAAATAATCTATCATGTTCAGAAATAATATCATGTTTTTCATGAAAATAAATAATTACTTAATAATGGTAAGCTATATGTGTTGAATACTGATAAAGAATGTGTTATAAGGATATAATAAGATTATGTGCACCAAATAATTTTAAGTTGAAGAAATAATTTTTGAGTGGGGATCATAACTCTCGATTTTATGTTTATCCCAACGTCACATTAGGATATATAAAGACATTTAGAAATATTATTTGAGGGATGGAATAAAGCAATATATTTCTAATATTACCATTAAATATTATATTTTTTAATAGGCTAATCTAGAATTAATAATAGGGTATGATTCATCCTTTTATTTTTAATGATTGTAAATATATAATATATCAATTTATTTCATTATGGGATTACCAAATTCTTATCTGGATAACACTGTGATTCTAGTTATTATTGATAAATTAAATAAACCTATGAATTGTATTCATATTTTAGACAATATTTATTGAGATCATCTTTTTATAATTCATATTAAAGAGACATTTAGGTTACATAGAGTTATTAAACTCTATTATTTATAATCATTATTCTATATTTACATCCAATTTTTTGAATGAACAAAATAAGTATTCGGTTACAATAATAACTCTCAATGTATATTTTTACCCAAAATGTAAGGGATAGTCTAAGAAAATAATTCATAATTTTGAATATATTCATTGGTATTTCTAATTGGATTATCTAGGATGTTGGGATCAACACATTTAATTAATGAATATTATTTATAAAAATACAATTTTTAGTATATATATGGAATGATTTTAGACATTATATAGAATGCAATTTCAACTCAAACATGTTTGGACAAAGACAGTCATTCGAACTTATTTGGATTAAAATGTTTAATTAAATGGTTGGAAAATTAAAATATGATTCAACATCAAATAAATATTTCTCATAGGATGAAGAATATTTATGCATATAACTAGATGATTGATTATGTGTATGTGTCAAGGGGCCATGTTTTTATAAAGTATCTCTTTATAATGATTATATGAACATTGGAAGGAAATAAAATTAATCCCATATTATATTGGTCCATATGAAATTCACTATAATGTGTGATTAGATTATTACAAAGTATCCTGACTATAATTTTTATTGTATCTACATGTTGTGTTTTATGTATTATTTATAATGAAATATGTACTTGAAACATCTTATGTTTTGTGTCCTAAATTGGTTTTATTAGATGGTAATATTTCATATTATGAAATTATAGTACAAATTATATATTTTATTGAAAATGTATTATGGAATAAGTTAATTCACATGATTAATTTTTTCTGGAAGAATCATGTGATTGAAGAAGTAATATGAGAATAAAAAAAATTTACGAGTGAGAAACATACGCACTAGATTAAGTAATGAATAAAATTATGATGCTGTAATTTTTAAGGGGTAAAGAATTTGAAAACCTAGTTGATTCATTAAATTAATCCATTTAATTATCTGTAACCATTCATTTTATGTATTCATATTCAATATATTTTTAAAAATAATTTTATATAATTTTTTAGTGGAAAAAAGAATAGTTTTATTGAACTAAATTAATTTTTTCATGTATTACCTAGTTTTATATATAAGTTAAATTTCATAATTTTAGAATATTAAATTAATATAATTATTTAAAATTTAAAATTCATAATTTAAAAAATATCTTAGTTTAAAGTTTTTTTTATTTCTATCAAAATGTTTATTATTGTGTGAATACTGAAAAGGATAATATAAAAAATATTATAAATTTTTTGAAATCATTATGATATAAGAACGAAATTAAAATATAGAAAAATGTTACTCATGAAATATGTATTTAATATGTTAAATAAAAAATTTAAAGGTTTCATTTTGAATCTGGAATCCCATTATTGGATTTTCTATAACCTATGTTTTATTTAAATCCAATAAAAAACTATTTTTGAATCTATGCATTTAATTGAATGTTTGAAAGGATACATTTAGTTTTGTATTTATAAAAATGCGTAATAACCTAATTTTTCTTAATTACAACCCAATAAAATGATTTGAATAACCAATAATAATAATCTTTGGAATAAATATATATTAATTCAATTTTATAAATAAAAATACAGTTTTTTCTAAAAATGTTATTATGAGTTTTGTGTACTAATATTAGAAATAATTTATACCACATATATAAATTTTTACCTATAAAATGAATTCCAAATTTAAAATCATCATATTATAATTAATTAATAATTTTCATTTCATTCTATGTCAAAATGAGCAGTTACCATGTTAAAATATTTTTACTACAATAAGAGTTAATACAGTTAAAGTGGGGAGGTTGGGTAAAATAAGTTATAAGGTTTCATGTATATTTAAAACGTTTCTAAATTTCATTATATTATATTATTTTAACCATAAATTATAATATATTTTAAATAGGACTAAATTTGTTCCACTTTACATAATAAAGGCATTTGTTATATTAAAAAGTTTTAAATATTTACAAGGGTGCCACTCATCTAACATAGAAAGGGAACCTCCACCCCTCACTTATCCACACATAATTGAGAAAAAAAATTAGAATATATCTAACCAAATAAACCCCTAAATAGACTCCCCATTTTCTATGGTTTTTTTTCACCAAAAGAATAATCATAGATATCTTAAGTTGTTATCCAAATGAAGATATCAAAGGGGAAGGTATTTGTCTTAACCTGATTATTTCATGTTTATTTCTACTCATACATATTTATAATTTACTGAAACTATAATAATATAATAAAACAATACTATTTAATATTTTTAAATGTTTTCATCATTGTGTAATAACTATTTTCTACCACCATTCGACCCTATGGAAATGAAATTTTTTTTCCTACATACATGCATACTGTTACCTTGAAGAAACGATGGGTTAAAATTTTGAATACTAAATCAAATAAATGGTTATAAATATAGAATTTAGAGGAAATATACGACGATAATGAAAAATTATAAATTTTTAGAGATACAATATTATATATTTTCATATTACCACCTCCATGAATGACGTCCCTCGTTTTTAATTACAATAATACATAGATGATTTTAAATGTCTATTTAAAATATAAATGATAATTATAACATTTTTATGATTCAATAAATTATGGAGCCAATATATTTTTACAATATTCACCTCAAAGAATCTATTTTTAACTAAACAACATCAAAATGTATAATGTAAACTCAACTGATATTGTAACTAAACAAGAGATATAATAAATGAAATAAAATTTCAATAAGAAGGTAATAAACATGAATATTGTTTATAAAAAATTTAAAATTTAATAAAAATATATTATTTAGCAGTTACATTATGGTGACAATAATTTTTTCCTTAAAAAAATTGAAATATACTAAGAAATATTTTTAGAGCTTCACACGGAGATGACATGAGAATCTAAGATCTATTTAGCCTAGAATTAATATTATGAAAATATTAAATATATTAATATCACATTCAAGTTGTTTTTAAAAAATAATTGCATATCTCTACATCGGATCCTCATATAAAACATCAAATCCCAAGATTGATTTTGGAACATGGGCTTTACTTTAGGTGTGACTTATGGTTGGTCGGTACTGGAAAATTCAGTTGAGAAATTCATTGGAATGTGGGTTATGAGAATTAATTAATAAAAATATTTATCATAACCTGACCCCCCCTTATAAATTAATCATTATGATGATTTTCAAGGGTCAGCTAAATAACCCTTGCTAGATCTAATATGAGGAATATGGTGTTCTTCATTGGATGATTGACATCAGATGATGAATGTTGATCAAATCAATGTGGATAAAGAGGTGGCGAACACATTTTGTCATCTATATTACTAATTAATTTGTTTTTAAAATATGATCAATCAATTATAGAGTTATGTCTTTTTTATAGTGAATTTCTACATTTTTATTAAAATATTGAGCATGGATATTTATTGATATCATTTAGATCAGCATTATCCATTCATTGGATGAGATAATTTAAATAATTTGAATATTTTAATTAAATTATGATTTCGAAGACTTTATATCACCGTTGATATCCATTTTATGTGTTCATTAGCCAATAATTGTTTTCCAATGAGTAGTTTAATTCATTCGTATGAATTTCTCCCCAATGTTATTTTTGTTCTTCACTTTTGTCCCATAAGTTTGTGGTTTTACATTTTGGGGCTAGGTTATAGCACAATAAAACCCCCAGATTCATGGTGTAATGGAGAATCAATATTAGGATGTTGATTTGGGGATAAATCAGAGATGGTTAAATGGTATGGGTGAGGCCTCCCTAGATTTAGGATATGGGGCGGTGATGACTAGTGATAGTAGTTGTGATAGGTAGTGCTACAGGCATCACATATAGTGGTAGATTTTGATTTACGGCAACGATATGTTATAAACTCATGGGATACATTATTATCTTCAATTTTAGTAAATTTAAAGTGGTTAAGTGGTTTAAATCATTGAGGATATTCCAAATCTAGAGAACCTTATTTAGAACATTAGTTTCCATGTAAAAAATGACTATTGAATATGTATTCCCAAAAAAACGTCATTTATCCCCCAAGATACGATTCTAGGGTTATATGGAACATAAGTATAGAATGGTATTTGGTTGTTTCCAAATGCCATGTGACCCCTATTTGGTATTTAAGACATGTTCTAGAAAGAATGATCCCATGACCCCATGTGGGAGGAAATTTAGTGTACATTGGGATTACACGGGCATGGATTGGTACTTGAGCATGTCTAGGAACACTTCTAGGAGCCTATGATAGGTACACTTCTAAGAGAATATGAATGATATGAATAACATGTGCAAAACTAGGAGGAACCAACTAGAACCTCTGAGGATATAAAACACTATATGTACACTATAAACACCATGTATGGTGACATGGTCTCTAAGATGTGTTTAATGGAGCACACAACTAGACAGTTAGGCGGGACTACACACCCTATGGGACCGATACACATCATTTTATTCCAAAATAAACACCTTCTACTTGTATATCCTTCATTTGTATTTTTATTTTTTCCCATGAGTTGCATATCAAGAGAATTTTTCAATATAGAAAATGATGATGTCACTCATAGTGTATTTCAAGATATGATGTGGAATGTTCTGAGCATGATGCATCTTTTGGTGATGCTTGATGATAGTAGTGACCAGGCATGATCATTAGTGAGATATGATGGGATTGGAAAACCCATTATCATACCAGGGTGTGGGACTCCCATAATACTTACACTGGATTAGTTTCTCCCCTATTGTAGTAGATCACGAGTCCCCTACCTAGTAAGGGGAACCCCTAACACATTTGAGGACATTCCCTTTATCAATATCAATTTAGTGACACCCCTGACACACTAGGGAATGGGAAATTCATACTTTGACTAGAAATACCCATTCTTCACTATGGTGTGAGTCCTTTATCATCATATACCATTTAGAATCCACACTAAAACATTTGGGATTGGGTTCCTTATACCTTTAGTTTCATCCCCCTATCGCATTAGGGCATGGGTCCTCTATCCATCTACTAAGTGGAATCCCACTGACTTACTAGGAAATTTGTTCTATAACCATATACAGAAAGTAATCCCCTTGTTTCATCAATTCATGGGTCCCATACCTATTTACTAGGTGTAATAATTCTATCATACTAGGTAGAGGGTCCCCAATTAGAGATTTTTCCCCCTCAGGTTGTGGTGTATTAGTGAGGTGCATGTCCTTTTTAGGAATTCATCATTATGACATATGAGATGTTGTGCATCAATGATGGGCCTTTGGAGAAATAGGAAGGGACATCCTTGTTGTATGGGCTATGAGAGATATTTCAACTTATATCTCTCATATGTGTTTCATAGTGAGAATATATGTATTTTTGGATATCATTTCCCTCTTTCTTTTAGTTTAGAAAAATATATCAATCCTATCATCAATTACTCCGTCATTTGATTTCATGGTATTTTACTAGGTATTTATATAATCACCCCTCCATGGGATTTTCTACATGTTTCATGTTTTATGTTGATGATATATAGTTTAATGGTTATATTGGTGGAGCGTAATGATACTTGGGTGAATATGATGTGTTGAGTGGTTGGTCGTGTATATTTGGAACTATACTCTCTCATCATTAATTTGTTGTATTTTTAAGGGTGATAAATAATTTTTTTGGAGTTTATTTTCCCCATTTTTTCTTTGGTTTTATTCTATTATACTCATATTTATTCCCTAGAGGATACTACATGCATGGATTATTCTGGATGTTACAATAATTTAATCTTCTTATTCTCTTTGTTTAGAGATGGTTGGGTGAATTTATACATGTAAATTAGAAATGGGCCTTCCATTTTATATTATTTCTTCTGGAATAATTTTTTTAGTACATTCATATTGTAGGTGGGCATGGGGTAGTAATGAATCGACCTTCTACTGGCTTGGTAGGCCCCATTGGTTTAGACATTACAGAGTTGTATCAGATTAGATCATTCCTTGGGATTATGTTTAGAGTTTCAATCATATGATGATGGTTGGATCTTAGATAAATACTCTCAAAGAGTATTGAGTAAGGATTCCAGGCTAGGGAACCCAGTATTGGAGCAACAATCAACATAACCATTCACTAGAACTCTTAATACCTTATTTTCAACTTATCATGCGGAAACATTGGTTGTAGGGATACATGGTACATGAGTCATATGGTATTGAGTCATTAGAGTGTATTTAAAAAGTAAGCACCCCATATATATGATCAACTTATCATGGTATGTCTTGATCGCTTGTAAGATGCTTACATAAATATATCCAACTAGGTTACCAATTCCTGATCGTGATGACAATTTGATGATTGATGATGCCTAAATTTAGCAGCCATATCCTGAGGATCATTCTCCAGGATGGTAGATAGGGTCACCCCACGTGTGGATAATCAGTTAATACTAGTATGCTAGGATGGGGATGTGTGGATGCTTATCTCACCACAGATTATCTAGTTCTAGATCCCATTGAGGTTTTGTGATGATAATGATCCCCAAGGATTGGAGGATTTGATTTAGTCAGTGATCCGAGTCTTTAGGCTCATGTAGAACCTGACTAATTAGATAGTTATATTGGCAACCAGTATGTTTGATTTAGAAACTATGTGTTGGTGGAGCCTAGTCATATAGACTCATTATGAGATTATGCTCCCATGGGATAACTTCCAACAACTATTCGGTGAAGAGTATTTCCCATTATACTTTCACTTCGTTCATATTTAGGATACATTAAGGTTTCATAAGGGTAGTACGATAGTTTATGAGTATGTCACAATGTTCACTTATCATATAAGATAATCCCTTAACAAATAGTGTAATGGTTACTTCTAGGTGCATATGTTTGTGTAACATCACTATAGATACATTTGTTCCAGTGTGGTTTCCCTGTACATAACCGCCTATTATGGGGTTCTAGAGAGAGTGCTAGTGACAGAAAGATTTTGTTTATAAGGACGCAAGGTAGTTAAATCTGGATGTGGGCATCATGGGACTAATTCATCTACAATAGCTAATAATTACCCATCCACAGGACCCTAGCGTAGGATACCTTCCTATGGTTAGTCTATGTCATACACACATGTGGTGAATGGTTCCCACAGAGTACCATGTCATCCCATATAGGGATGGTTTTATGCTTGTGATGGGTGATGTCACATAACACATTATTTCCAAACATGATTGTTGCTTAAGGAAGTCAGTTAGTAGATATACCACCATGAAAAAGGTAGTTTCATTATTCGGGTTCTCCCAATCATGGATACGGTCGCCCGAAGGATAGTAGTGCAAGAATATAAGTGGGTGAAAAACCAAGAGGAAGATTAATTGGTGGAGGGAAATGTAATTAGTTACTTCCACCCCCACCACTAGGCATCCCACACCAGGCCCAGGGAGTTGGCAGCTGTGGTCATGGGAAACTATAGGCCATAGAAGACTATGAACCAACAACTCAAGAGATGATACAAGGTAAAATATTTGTGTATTATACACTTTATTTAGTACCATTAGAAATATGTTTGAGTCACTCCTTTTTTTTATCCCTTATGAATGAGATAGATCACCCTATTAAGATCTTATATAATCAAATTTTACTATATGTATCTACTGGGTGAGATTCGTCGATATTACATATATACTGGTTGTGAGAGCTAGATCTTGGTGGAGATAGTTTCTCATGGGACCTCTTAATTTTCATGATGAAACATTCTGATGTCATAATTTGTATAAAACCGTTGTCCTTGGATCAATTCTAGATTGATTTTCATCACATGAGGTTTATATTCCTTCAAGAATATAGGATTATATTCTCTTTAGTGATAGAGAGAGAGATATCATGGATGATCCCATGGGATTCACATGAAGTAGTATACAAACCATCACCCACTAGTTGGTGAGTTTATACATTTGTGTAGTGGGATTTTGAGTAATTTTTATTACTTTAGTAGTAATGGAATTTATGGGATTTATCCTAGAGGATTTAATGGGCCTTCCTTTGATGAGGAATATTGAATTATACACCACATTTCAGCTCAGTTCCATATCAATATCTTTTGTGTTGTATCTAATGGTCCCCACCATGATTTGTCTATTGACAGTGCAGTTGTAGGACCATTGAGAGAGGGTTTTATCAGAACCAGTATTCCTCTAGGAACATCTGGTTTGGTCAAAAAATATTTGGGCAGAATTTTGAAGCTTTTTGTTGATTATCATCACATGAACCAAGTCACCATAATGAAAAATACTTATTTCAAAGGAACGATGATATATTTTTTCACTTCTAATGTGTGAGTCATTTCTTGATGATCGATCTCAGGTCTATCTACCACCTATTGAAGTTTCATGAGGCTGATATTCTAAATATGGAATTCGGATGTGTCTTCCAAAATTATGAGTTCCTAGTGATGCATTTCGTAGTGATTGATACCCCCATTATGCTTATTTTTTTATGAATCATATGTTTTATCCATATCTGGGTTTATTTGTAGTTGTCTTATTTTATGACATACACATTTTCTCTAAATCAGAAGAGGACCAAACATAGCATCCGAGGATGGTCCTAGAATTACTTTGGGAGCACCAGCTTTAGGGTAAGCTCTCTAAGTGTAATTTTTTGGACCCATGAGGATCAATTTTTGGGTAATTTACATTTTGAAAATGGTTTAGTTGTGGACTTAAAAAATATTTTTGAAATACTTTCTTCGGAGCCACCAAATATTGGGTTGGACAGATAGAGTTTGATTGGATTGGTAGAATACTATAGGAGGTTCATGGAAGACTTCTCCCAAATTTTACCCCCTTTGAACAACATTATACAAAATGTGAAGACATTTACCTAAACTGATTAGTGTCAGATGGCCTTTGAGATGTTGAGGTTGAGGCTAACCAGTGATTTTATTTTGGGACTACCACAAGAGGAAATGGACTTCATAGTTTATTATGTTGCCTAAGTAGATGGAGTCAACTATGTTGATGCAGAGGAAATATATGATCATATAGTTAGTTGATGAAATTTAGATGTAATGAGAAGAACTACATTACTCATGAGTTATTGTTGGAATCAGTGCTGTTTTATCGGAAGATTAAGATGTACTATCTTCTAGGGGAGAACTTTTTTAACATAGACCATCAATGCCTCAAGTATATCTTCAAATAGAGATATATGAACCTAATACATCAGCTCTTGTTGGATTTACTTCATGACTATAACTTTGAGATATTCTATACTCATGTAAAGGGAAATGTGGTGGAAGATGACCCTAGTAGGAAGTCTCATTCTCATTAAGTAGTGGATGCATAAAGTATTTGTATTCATTATAGTTGTCCCTTATGGAGGATAACATTAAAACATATTTTTGAACAATAGTTTTTAAAGATATTCTTCTCTGTCATGTGAGGGAGGCTTAGTTGGGAGATGACGACAATGAGGTTCTTCATGATCCGACATCTTCAGGAGATTATATATATGAAATTTATAATGGAGGGAAAAACATCAAATATTTCATGGGATGGAGAATTGATCTGGTTGTGATGAGAGTGGAGGTGAGGATCTAGTTTCACACATACCCTTTGGATGTATATACCGGAGTGGTGAAGTTTTACCTTGTCCAATAGTGGAATATTTGGTGGGAAGGAATGAGGAAGAGCGTAGCTGAGATTGTCTCTCAGTGTCTCATAGGTCAGTTGATGAAAGCCGATCACCAGATTCTAAAAGGATTGACCCATGCTATTGAGATCTTCTATTGGAAATGAGATGGAATATTAATGTAATTTATTAACGTACTTCCTCATATAGTGAGAGTCCTTGATTCTTTCTCAGTGGTTTTTGATTGACTACTGAAGCTGGCACACTTCCATGCCATTAAGAAGCCATTTTACATGGAGAGTATGGGATAGTTTCACATGTGGGAGATTTTACTACTCCATGGGATACTCTCAATGATTTTATCTGACGATGATCTGTTTTTCACATCACAGTTAGGTTGTTTCCTATATGATGCATTCCAAACCAAGTTTCTAATTAGTATGACATTCCATCGACATAGATATGGGAATATTGAGTTCACAATCCTGTAGTTTGAGGATATTATAAGTTCTTCTGTTTAATACATTGAATGGGTATGAGAGAGTTTAATTAAAATGGTAGAGTTTTAGTATAAAAATAGATATCACTCTATTATCGACATGACACCATTCAAGGCCTAGTACAGGAGACCTTACATGCCACCATTATTTGAACTAGGATTGGGGAGAAATTCTTGTAGGGAAAAAGATGGTGAAAGTGATGATGAAAATGATTATATGATCAATGAATATATTTTTATATAAAAGAAATTATATAAATCTTATGAATATCAATAACTTATCACATTGGAGTTCAAGTATGGAGACCATGTTTTCCTGAGATTATCCCCATGATATGGATTACATATATTTGGCCATGGAGGAAAGCCATACTTAAGGTTGGTCATGCCATTTGATATTGTATGGAGGATTGGAGAGGTCACAAGCCACCTATAATTTACCCCATAGTTAAAACATGTTCATGAAAACATCCATGTGTCACACATGATGAAGAACATGCATTATCCTACACATGTTATTGACTGGGATGAGGTGGACACCGAGGATGCATCCACCTTTTGGGTGTACCAAGTAGGGATTTCAAATCAACATGAGAATATTTAGCAAGAATGGATCATTTCCTTGGTATTTGTCTTTTGGTTCCATGAGATCATACAGGAGATATCACGTGAGTGTATGAGCCAAATGAAGGCTCTGTATCCCCACCTATTTGTTTAGTATGTGATTTTTAAGGACGAATAGCCTTGAAGGGGGGAATAAATAAGATAGCCTATTATTTTCTAGTAAAAATAGAATATATCAAGATATATTTTTTAATACAAGTTCTAAGATGATGATATTTTTTGAGGCCTGATGATCCCGAATATGATAATATAAAAATATTAAAAATATTAATATCATATGGGTGATATTTATTAGAAATAATGGAATATATCCTACGAATACCCATAAATCATAAATTTGAGAGCATAATTGATTTAAATACATGGTGTTTACCCTAGGTGTGACCTATGGTTGGTTTGTGGCCGATGATTCAATTGAGGCAGCTAATGGTGGTTGCATTAAGTGAATTAGTTAATTACTTAATTTATTAACCTAACATAAAAATTCCTATATAAATAAATCATTATAATTATTATCTATGGATATCAGAATAACATTTACTAGATCATAGAGGATGATTATATAATTCTTAATTGTTGGTTTGACATTAGCTGATGAAGGATGATTAGATCGATATGCAGTGAATGCAATTACTCATCTCCATCACTAGTGAATGTGTTCATCACCAATGACTGATCAATAATATTTGTAGGGGTCATCAATTGTCTATTTCTACATTTTGATTGAAATTTATGATTGGATATAAATTTATCTATTTTTGAACTATATTATCCATTAATCACATTCATCCATTTCAATAATTTATTTTTTTGAATTAAATTATGATTAGCAAGAAATTATGTCACCCTTAATATCCCTATTATGTAATTATTGTCCAAGACATATTTGAAAATTAAGGTTTTAATTCATTATTATTCATTTATCCCCACAATTATTTGGGTTATTAATTGTTGTCCTATAGGGTTGTAATTCAACATTTTTGGGGTGGGTTCTATTCTGATCAAACCCTCAGATTCATGGTGTATTGGAAAATGATAACGAAGATGATGATTTGTAGATGGATTGGGATCAGTTGTGGGATACGAGTGACTCATCCATGGATCTGCAATATAGATCAATGGGGGAATGCAACCAAAGATTCATTTGGTGGTGTTGTAGGAAACAAGCTGGTGGTATTATTTTGATTTTTAGCAACAAAAGGTTGGGAAAATTTTTACTGTTATCATTACATATGTTTTCGATAGATTTTGAGTGGAAAATGAGTAGAAATAATGATGAAGACGATGGATCTTGAGAATAACATGGATAACATGAGTTTCTATGGAAATAATAACTACACAATCTATATTACGAGAACTAATGTGTTTTCCCCTATATGTGGTGCTAGGATTTTCAGGATGATACAAATCACATGCCCGGGGGTTGGGCCCACACACCATATGACCCTCCTTGGGTGTCCATGCCATGTTCCATATAAATCACACCCAAGAAACTACGTGGTAGGACATTCCATGAACTCTAGGAGTAAAGGGTAATGATTTGATACCAATGAAATGTTAGGTACGTGGCCAAGAACATGGGAACAACAATAAAAACTCAGGAAAGACCAGATGCAAGTAAGAAATCCCAAATTGGCAGCAAAATTCCATGAATACCCCATACATGTATTATACAATGAAATGGTTTCCAAGATGTTATTTTTGGATCACATGACTAGGCAATATGGTGTGACCACATATCGGTTGGGCCCCATACACATTGTGTAGTTCCCTCTATAATTTATTCCTCTCATATATGCTTCATTTCCGCTCGGATTTTGGCCATTGTGTAGCATATCCTGAGAATTATTCCACATAGAATTTAATGGAAGCCTTAATATAATATTTTGATAGATGACGTGTAATTTTTCTCGTATTATGCTTCATCACACAGTGCTCGATAATGGTGGTGATCATGAAGGATCATTAGTGAGGGAGGTTGAGGTTAGAAACCACCTATCATACTAGGGTGTGGGTCCCCCATACATAAAATGGTTGAGTGTGAAACCCTCCTATGGAACATGTGAATGCGTCATATATGCATCGAGTTGAACCCCCTCATTCACTAGGGTGCGAGTCCTCTATCAACATCTACTTTCTAGCACCATCAGACTTACTTGTTCTTAGGTCCCCTATATTTATAGTGGAACCCCGTAGACACACTAGGGTGTGGTTATAAATATATATATCTTTAGTATCATGGGTGCTCAATCCATCTATTCAGTGTCATCCCCCTGATGCACTAGGTCGTGGGTCATCAAACCATATAATAAGTGGAACCCCAAGTCACATTAGGGAGAGTTTTCTCTATCTATATAACAATTAGAATCACATTAACATACTAAGGAATGTGTCCTTTATTTTAGATTATTCCCCTCATGCTCTAGAATAATGGTGATGTGCAAGTCCTCTTCCCAAATTCTTCATATAGACACACTAGATGTTGGGCATCAATTCTAGACCATTGGAGATTTTGGTAGACTCATAATACTAGATTGGGATATGGTATAGAAATCCATATTATCTCTCTTGTGATTTTAATTGTGATTATATATATATTATTTGGTTTCATATCTTTCAATATTTTGGTTGAGATTACTAATTCTATCATATCTTCTATTTCCCCAACATCTGTTTTTAGGGCATCCTACTAGGTATGCACATACTCACACTTTACTAGTATCATCTAACATATGTAGTATATTCAGAAGAAGAGGGATGGTTTGGTGGTGTAATTAATGTATATTAGTGATTATTGTGTGAAAATACCATCAATGGTGGTTAGTATTTATAATCAGGAGTTGAGCTCTCTCAAATTTTCTTTCATCCAATTATTGTCGGGTTTAGACTTCATTTCTGGTCAAGTGTGTACCTTTACCCTTTTAACTTTGGTTGTATTATATCAATATTTAATGAAATACCTAGTTATTAAATCATACCTTAATTACTCTAGATGTGAGTATATTTTATTATTCCTCTACACCTTTTTATGCATATGGTTGGGTGAATGTTTATGTGTACATTAAGAAAAGTCCTCCCATTGTATGTTATGGAATCATTGTGCATATCGATAACCCCTATCATATTGAATGCATAATTTGTTATGTGAATGATTGGCATTCCACTAGATAGGTGGACCCTGGTGGGTTGGGTCATTACATATATAGTGTATGATAAAATACATGACTCATAGTAACAGATTTCACATCTCAATTTCCTTTCATTGAGACTTACTCTGATTCTTCCATATGTTTTATTTTTGGTTATTAATATAACACCAAACCTATAATTTTTCTAATTTTTTTCCTGAAATTAAAGTGGTTTCCAAATCAATTTTAATTTCTTTCTTTCAAATCCATTTTCTTCAAATGTTTCAAATTTCGTAAGGGAATTTTCTTCTAAACATTATTAAAAAGGTGAATTCCAAACCATTTCTTATATATCTATGTTCTTAAAAATAATTTAATAATGTAATTCTATATACTCTGATGATCATTTAAATTAAATTTCAATTCCCTCAACTATTTTTCAATGATTTTAAACTATAATATTTTTTATGTTCTCAGTATGGGACACTTTTGAATCTTTTCACCAAAGGGTAAAAGAATTATTTTTATCATTTATGACATGAAAATATTTTTCTAACATATAATTAATTATTCCTTATAAATATTATTCTAAAATTATTCATTGTTTCTCTCAAAAGTCATTTTTATGATTTTTTATGATTTTCTAATTTCTAAGAGTTATCAAACAAAAGTATATTACTTTTTTATTTTAATTCATAAATGGAAAGTTCTTTTTCATAAGGTTTCCAATTTGTTTTTAAGGGTTTGTTCATATAAAAGTTAATGATTATAAATATTTTCTTCTTGCTATAGTACTTTTTAATTGTATATTGTGATAGATGATCCTGAGATATATATGTCAAATGTATTGGGTATTGTTTTTTATTCGAAGGGAAAATGATGGAGTCAACTAGTTAGGTTACTCTTATTAAAAGGGTTCTAAAAAACTTCTTAACATTTTTATAATATAATTATTTAATATATATTCATCTATTTTCGAGGATTTCTATGGTTTTTAATGTCTCTCTTTGATAAATGATTTATTTTCATAGGTTATTTTGACTTATTTTATAACCTAATATTTTATTGTGAAAAATGAATAATTATTTATTAGTTCCCTTATTTTCAATGGAATAATAAATATTCTATGATTAATAGTCTTAAAATAGGGAAAAGTGTGTTGAATGAAAAAGGTTTTTAATTTTAATAACTATTTTTTTTGGAAAAAAACATATCCTAGGGAATTTTTAAATATGTAATGTAATGGGTTTGCCAATTCTATGAATCTATATACCTAAAATATCACAGGAATGTAAGAAAGATAAATACCTTCTATTAAACTCATAATTATGGGGTTTTAAATTTATAGAGTTTTATATTTGAATTGTTTATAAAATAACCATATTTATAGACTAATATACTCTCCCTTAGACCCCAAGTGGTATAAAATAGATTTGTATTGGTTTAGTTGTGTTTTGGATCTATCAAGGATGTCGTTGTGGATTTATTATGGAAATGGGTGGATTAAAATATTTTACATGTTAGATATGTTGATATTATCTGGTTGGAATTGGTTTTTTGTGACCTAGTTATATTTGTTTTGTATGTTATATTATATGTACCTAGTTATCTAGTGGGTTATTCTTGTGTTGAGTTTGAGAAATAATTACAACAATGAACTAATATCATGTATAATGATTGATAAGAATATAAAAAATAAATTTTCTTTTGTTTTCCTTAAGACTTGGGAATAATATAATTTATTGGATTGTGTTTTTTCTAATTTAACACTCTGTGATTTCAATTTGTGAGGGCATGAATAAATGTTATGAATTTTTTTCTTTGATTGTCATGAATGCATGATATTGGCTTTGTTATTTTTATTTATGTATGAACATTTAATTATATGGATATAACCACCCTTAAATATATATATATATACATTTATAAAGAAGTGTTGGTGGAGTTTTCAGATAGCATCATCCCCATGAATGAGGTGGGTAAAACGAACTTTGGGCCTATGTTTTTTACACCACTATGGTATACATGTGGGTTATATTTTATTTCATTATAAGGATTTAAGTATTAGTTTTCCATAGATATAATTGTATTGAATTTTTGTTATTTTTATATCCTTCTTGCATTAATAATTATGATGATATTAATTAATCATATATTATTTATTATTCCTGATTTCTGTATTTTTATACATTTTTTGATATTATACTATTAAATTCAATGAATAATGTCTCATATTTGTGAGATTTATATAATCTGTTATAATCTCCAACCTGAGTCCTATTAGAGGTGGGATTCAAGAATCACACTTTTTTTCATTTACCTAGGTGGGGTATTTGAAGAATCCATTCACAATATAATGATACTTTGTTTAATAAGACCCTTCTCCTTTCCTGACTACCAAAATTCACATATCATGTCATGATAAATCTATGTTTCTCTATGATTCACTACCCAACACTAATGGTGAAATGATTTCAAAACACCAATCCAATTATTTATTGAAAACACTATCTACCCCTTAAATGAAAGTAATAAATATGTTGAAATATTTCATAAGATAATGTCCTCCCAACTATTTTAGCTGTTCAATATCCTAATATATTATTTATTATATAAAATATTTTCTCCCACACAGTTGGATAATATGACAGTTAAATCAATGATATACTAAACCAAAATATCCATTATCACTCCAACCACTATATAAATGTATGTAAATATTCCCATAAACTATAATTTCATTCCATATTATTTCATTTCATGATTTGTATTTTTTGTAGACAATGTGTCATGCACATAACATTCTTTTATCTGTATATATGTCCTCAAATATAAAATTCATAATGTTGTCCAACCATCTACATTTCCTTAAGTTGTGATCTCATTATGAAAAAACAATTCATTACTATTATGATCAGTATACACTATTAATTTCTCAATAAAAACAATATTCATTCATATACACAATGCATGTCAAAAAAACAAATTCGAGGTCATGAACATTGTAATTCGTATCATGAGATCAAATATTCCAAGTCCTATATGCCTCAACAGTTCATTAGACAAAATCCCAACAAATAAAAATATTGATACATCATAATAAACTGCATAACTATATCCATATTTAGGGAGAATGAAAAGAATAACTAAAGTTTGTTTCATCATGAATTTTCCAAATTCCACAAGATATTTACTATTCCGATCAAATTTCACTCATTCGTCAGTCATTAGAATCATGGGGGAATTTAATTTTGAGAAATCCTAAATAAATATCTTGTAAAATATAACCATTCCTATAAAAACTCATATCTAATATACATTATATGGTCACACCCCAAACATCACTACATTTTCCATTTCAGGATCATCTGGGATTCATTAATTAGAAATAAAAAGGCCAATAAACTTCTCCTTATGAATATAGACATGACATTTAGAGAATTGTTTGGGAAACTTGTGCTCACGTTGTATCACTAAAATGATAACCAGGTGTCTCCCATGATCATCCTCATATTTTAATTATACAAGTGTGTTATCCAAAAATACCTATATAAATATATCTAGATAGATGTGGAAAACTAGTTTTAAATTCCACAACATTATTAGTTATGTTGGTAACTGAAAAAGATATGACCAAAAACTCGTAATGGAAATATCAACATAAAAAATATATTCTTAAAATATCACCTATTTTTTAAATTAACTGATGATGTCTATACAAATGATAGAACTTGGAAAAACAATATTTTATATATAACTATTCTAAAGAATAATTAATTCGATATAAGGGATGTAATTTATTACTATCACATGGTATATGTTTTGGTATTCAATACTAACCCTTAAGCTACCCTTTACCTTTTTGTAAAATAATTTTGATTCCATATAAGGGAAAACATTATTTCTAATAAACACCTTCTATCATGCTCATCTAACCGCACCTTTTACTCTTGTAATTATGACAGTGATATGAGATAAATTTATACTGATATATTAATTATCCCATATACTTAGTCAATGTTAAATTACACCTCCAACCATAATATTAATATAGAAAAATCCTTCTTAAAACATATATATACTTCTTGATGGCCCTTGGATGTTGGGTTGATCCTTTAGTTAAATTGATCTATGTTTTTTCCAATCAACTTAAATGATATTGATCCAACATTTTTATGCCTCAAACATTACATACATTCATCAAATATTTCACTCTCCCATTAATGTGTCTATAGTTCCATCTAGTGCGACTAATAAAATTTCTCATCCATTTCAATCAATTTTATCTCTAAATGTTCTTAACTAATCCATCATACTAATCAATTCATATGTATTTTATTTTTAGACCTAATAATTATTATGATATTTCCATGTTTATAATAAAAATTGATAAAGATTAACATTTAAACACTTTATCATTACATTCTTCTAGTAAAGTGTCCATTCACACAAAATATAGATTAAACTCCACTACAGTGCAAATTTTTCAACTAGTAGTGAATAAAAAAACAAATTTTATACTTTAGTGTAAAATAATTTATAGATGATCATGATGTCCTTATGAATTGTACCTCACACTGACATAGGACCTATATCAATTTTATCCTTATTTATTTCATAATCAATTGAGATAGATTTCCCTATCACATTCAATAGTGAAGTCCTCCCCTTAAAGAGAGGCCTTCAAACTATACTATCACGACTCGCCTTCACCAAAAGGAGGGAAGGGTCACCGATTTCCAGGCCCTTCTTTATGTCGAAGGAGAGATAATAACCTCTGAGACCCGCCTTCAATAGGTCCCGGAGTGGTGACTTGCACCAAGGGTATAGAAATTTCTATCAAATAGAAGGCATTACCCATTTTTTTTATAGGATCAAAAAATAAGATGATGAAACTCAACATCAACAAGATAAAAGAAAATAAATACAAAATTAGACCATTCCCACATGCATGTTCCAAAAGTAAAATCCACAAAGTACAAAAGGTGACTACAAAGGTAAGTACCAAGGAAAGAAAAACAACAACTGCAACTGCCTCAAAGGTCCGAGCTATTATGGTCCCGCACGATCCCGAAGTCCTCCTGGAAACCTGAAAGCAGTTTTATATATGTAGGGTGAGCATACAAGTACACTCAGTAGGGAAAACCAAAGACTCTCGTGCACAAGTGGGGGAACGTACTAAAGTCCCGTGAGAAAAGGAGTAAACAAAACACCTGTCAAGGTAAACTATCTACCCAAGCCTCACCACGACACAAACCCCAAATAACGCAAGTCAAGTAATATATATAATAAGATCACATCGATGTTTTGGTACCCCACGCCACTTTCCCACTGGTTATTGAGACATCCTTCGCATCGGACCAATCCCTCCATTCTCACTGCATTCCCACTGCCACACCCGCCCGCACACACCTGGGCCACAACCACAAGCAGTCCCACTACTGAATCCCACCCGCAAACACCTTGGCCACAACTGTCACACGTAACCATGCCTGAAAACACATAGGCCAGAACAACCACCGACACGCCTGAAGACACCTGGGCTAGAAGATCCACTGCCATGCCCAAAGACACCTGGGCCTCATCCCGAAGATACTTGGGAAACTACCTGCCCGCACACACCTGGGCCATAACCACCACACTACCCTGCCCGAAGGTTTTTGGGCTAATAATAGATCTCAGGCCATCCCGACCTACCAAAGATACTTGGGCTATCTAGGAAAGGGAGCAGAAAAGGAGCTAATAACCATCCAGTAATAATAGTGTTGGGAAAAACACTCTCCCCCATGAAATGGGGGTGTTCGGTACTAAGTACTCAACTTGGGTGGGGCGCGAATAAGAAACAAAAAACTACAAGTATATACATAGGAAACAATAACTCACCAAAAGCAAGGTTTTTATTCAGACAACCTACAGATCACAACACCACTCAAGCTCGAGTCACGACTCTCGCCAAAAAAACCCATTTGTCCTATTCTTGTTTTCATTTTCGGTAATAATGTTACAATAAGTTCATTCACTACTGGGAAAATAACACCATAAGCATAACCAAGGAAAAGAATCCAGCAAATCGTCAATTTAAACATTCACACCAGGTTCCCTTGTAATGTTACAAGAACAAGGAATAAGTGTGATCCCCCGAAGTAGTAGAACCAAAGAAAACCCCGAGACACTGCCCTGTGTCCCCTCCCACAAAAAGATTTTTCATCAACAGAGGATCCCACCCCAATTCGTGATATAAAAAAGTACCCACCCGATCTTAAAACTCACAACCACCGAATCCATACAAATAGGGGATCCCATACCCTCCCACATTTCCACTAATCGGCCGCGAAAGAAAACAACCAAGCCAATGTCACCAACACTAAGCAGGGCCATGCCTATATTTTCAGATTTATAAGATTAAACACCCTCGAGGATTTAAATTCCGTGTTTTGACCGTGGTTAGCACAGAAGGGAATGATCCTGGTGCTTTCAATTTATTTAGTCGGGTATACGTGATTAACAAATTTACATTTCATAGCAAGAGTTTACAATTAGGAACACGCCATTTAAAACACCACGAGGGGTTAATTAGTGCACAAGCAACGATCACCAATGACCTTGATTTTAAGAAGGCATAAGCCAACAAAACACAGGAAGATGATCATAATATAAACAAAATCAACGATCACATCCCCCCTTCATTCCTTATAGGTTTCGTTCATTATCTTTATTTAGGTATGGTTTATCCAATTCTACAGAAACAAAAGCACGCCCACCTCGCATGATACACAAAAGAGAGAGACGAAGGAGAAATTCCCTACTTGTTGGATCAACGATCTACGCTGAGGCTGGGGGAGGAACTTCACGGATAGCGATGAGGCCCGCCTGAACAAAAATCGCTTCATCTAGACGAAAGTTCTCGTCGAGGGTGATCGAGAAAAGAAGAAACCCAGGTCGAACCCTTTAGTTAATAGGGCCGCGGATGGTTGAGGTAAGAATGTGAAACCGTGTGAGCAGGGGTCATGGGTTGACCACGCGGTTGGGCAGTTACACACGATTATATTAAGGTATTATTTAATATCCCCCATTGGGGAGGTTTTAGGAATAAATTATTGTCCTTAAATGGTTTTAAATGGAGTAAAGAATTAATTTACGTCAAAACTTACGTTGCGGGAGCGGAAAAGTCAGGTACTGAGGGGACATGGTACCACCGTCACGGTGTCACCCTCACGGTTTCACCCTCACGGTGTCACCCTCACGGTGCCACCTTCACGGTCCCACCGTGACTGGTGTCACCCTCACGATGCCACCATCACGGTCCCACCGTGACTGGTGTCACCCTCATGGTGCCACCGTCAGGGTCTCACCCTCACGGTGCCACCGCCACGATTCCACCATGACCGGTGTCACCCTCACGGTACCACCATCACGGTCCCACCCTCACGGTCCCACCGTCACGGTTCCACCCTCATGGTGTCACCGTCATGGTTCCACCATGACCGATGTCACCCTCATGATGACACTGTTTTGGTGAAGCCTCACTTTTGGCAACGTAATGGGCCAGGAGGGTCCGGGCCATTAGATTAGATACCTCTTAAACGATTCTTCTCCTCGTGAATCAAAACAAACCAAGGAAAGAGAGGGTCCGAACAACCACCTCGAAATATACCTCTTAGAAGTGAACCCATGCTAACTAAAAACACTTCCCTGAAAAGAACCAAGCAGCATACCATGCCGAAATGCCCAGGCATGTGGGCTGGGGAGTCTCCTCCACCATGTTAAGTTATTATCCACTTTGGCTGGCACTGAATCACCCGCACGGGTTTAATCACATCCACCTTAATGCGTCTTGATTAGGGGGAGTGGGGGGGGGGGGTTCTCTCCTCCCCCATAGCTAGGGCTTTTCACACACATTCAGAGGGAGAGAAAAATAGTACATTTCATAGCCAAAAAGACAAAAAGTTCTACCATAAAAAGTACAACAAGGAACAAAACTCAAAAAAACTTGGGGTACTAGGTACGCATCTGTGATTCCCTCTCCCACGTACTCTCCTCAAGACCACCATGTCTCCATAACACACGAACCAATGGAATGGTTCTCCCACGAAGTACCTTATCCTTGTGATCCTCAATCATCACTGGTCTCTCCACAAAGGTCACGTCATCCTCGATGTCCAGCTCACCCCAATCAAGGATGTGTGAATCGTCATGCCGATACCGACGGAGTTGGGACACATGAAAGACATCATGCATCGTCAGTAGCGACGGTGGTAACGCTAGCCGATAAGCCACTTCACCGACCCTCCGCAACACTTCGAAGGGTACAATGAACCTAGGAGAAAGCTTACTCCCCTTTCCGAACCTCCGCTGCCCACACTGAGGGGAGACCTTCAAGAACATGTAGTCTCCAACCTCAATCTCCAAGGGCCTCCTCCTAGTATTATCATACGACCTCTGTCGGTCCTAGGCCGCCTTCATCATTTCCCGTATGAGCTGAACCTTCTCTATCGTGCTCTGCACCACCTCTGGGCCTAGGATTCCTGCCTCTTCTACTTCTTCCCAACACATAGGTGAACGGAAGGGTCTCCCGTACAAGGCTTCAAATGGGGCCATACCGATGATAGATTGATAGCTAATATTGTAGGCAAACTATACTAGGGGCAAGGGTCTCACCAATTATCCTCCTGAGTCCAGAACACATGCCCGCAGTATATCTTCAAAGTTCTGGTTGGTGCGCTCTGTTTTCCCATCTATCTGGGGATGGAAAGCAGTGCTAAGGTGTAACTGGGTGCCAAAAGCATACTGCAATACTCTCCAAACATGAGAGGTAAACCGTGCATCCCTATCCGAGACTATAGACCTCGGAACTCCATGCAACCGCACCAGCTCATCCACATACCTTTATGCCAAAGTATCCACTGCACTCGACTCCCTTATCACCAGAATGTGAGCTGATTTCATCAACCTATCCACTACCACCAAGATGGAGTCGTATCCCCCTTGGACCTTGGGTAGTCCCATGACGAAATCCATCGAGATGTCATCCCACTTCCACTTGGGGACATCTAGAGACTGCAGTAGGCCGCCTGGAACTCGGTGTTCAGCCTTCACTTGCTGACACACTAAGCACTTGGCCACAAACTCTTCCACTACTCGCTTCACTCTGGGCCACCAAAACTATCTCTTCAGTCCTTGGTACATCTTGGAAACTCCTGGGTATAACGCCAGGGGTGAGTTGTGGAACTCACTGAAAACCTTGCCGCGCATCACTAATGGAACAAACAACCTTTTCTGTAAAAGCATCTGGTTCTGACCATCCTCTATCCATCCTTCCAGAGCATTGCCCTGGTCAACTCGGTCATGCATCACTTTGCACTCTGGGTCTTTTCACTGAGACTCCTCCACTTGCCGAAACAGAGATGACTGGACAATCATCTGATACAGGAAACCTCTACCACCATCCATCCTCGCATCTAGGTGTAAGGAGGACAACTCCTCCATCGCTTTCCAGGCGTCCGCCGACTCTTGGACCGCATCCTTCTGCGTCCTCCTGCTCAAGGCATCGGCCACTACATTGCCCTTGCCCTCAGTATAAGAGATATTGAAGTCGTAATCTTGTAGGAACACCACCCATCTCCGCTATCGCAAGTTTATCTCCCGCTGGGAGAAAATATACCTCAAGATTTTGTGATCTGTGAAGACCACAAAGCATTATCCGATGAGGTTGTGCCGCCGTAACTTTAGCGCAAAAATGACCACTGCAAGCTTCAGGTCATGGGTGGCATAATTACTCTTATGGGGGTGTAGCTTCCTGGACCCATATGAGATCACCCCTTGTCGTTGAATCAATACACATCCCATTCCATATCCGGAAGCATCACAGAACACCTCATAGGCCGCCCCTTCTTCAGGTAATCTCAGCACTAGGGCACTAACCAACTTCTCTTTCAGATAGCTGAAGGCTGACTCGCACTGCTCACTCCACCCAAAAACCTGGTCCTTCTTGGCAAGGGCTGTCAAAGGGGCTGCTACTCGGTAGAAGTTGGGTATGAACCTCCGTTAGTAACCTTCCATCCCAAGTAAACTACGGACCTATGCCACATTCTTGGGTGCTGCCCAAGAAACAACCACCTCAAATTTTGATGGGTCCACCGCTACCCCCCTGCTCAGACACCACGTGCCCGAGGAACTGCACTTCTCATGTTCAGAACATGCATTTTGACAACTCCCTATAGAGCTGATGATGTCGGAGGACCTCCAAAACTGTCCTCAGTTTCTCTGCATGGTCCTCTTCTGACCTAGAATAGATCATGATATCGTCGATGAACACAACCACGAACCGATCCATGTACTCCTGGAAGATGGAGTTAATAAGCCCCATGAACACAGCTGGGGCGTTCGTAACACCGAAGGGCATGACTACGAACTCGAAGTGTCCATATCTGCACCATAAGATTGTCTTCGGGATGTCACACTCCTTCACTCTCAACTGGTGGTACCCAGACCGTAGATCGGTCTTCGAGAACCATCCTGCCCTTTTCAGCTGGTCGAAAAGATCATCTATCCTCGGAAGAGGGTAGCGATTTTTTATCGTCACTTGATTTAGCCTCTTGTAGTCTATGCACAACCTGAGACCACCATCTGCTTTCTTTGCAAACAAGACTGGAGCACCCCACAATGACACACTCAGCCGAACATAACCCCTCTTCATCAGATCGTCAATCTAAATCCACAATTCCCGTAACTCTGAAGGTACCATTCGGTAAGGAGCCATCAAAATCGGACGAGCGTCGAGATGCATGTTTTTCCCGAACTCGATATCACGTCAAGGGGGTAGAGTCGTCACCTACTCAGGAAATATGTCCATAAACTCAAGGTCAACCTCTCGCACCCCCACCATCTCAGCATCTACTGACTCTATTGACAGCTCGACTAACAAGGAGAGGAGGGGTTCCCATCGCCTGCTGCCCTTCTGACATCTCTGCTCACCAGTGAAGGTAACACACCAGCCACCCATGTCTGAGAACACGACCCTTCTTCGGAAACAGTCGATGATGGAACACACAGAGAATAACCAATCGATTCCTAGGATGACATCGTATGGCTGTATCTGTTGCAGAAGAAGATCCCAAAATGACTGATGTGGCCCCATCATCAGTCTACATCCTCGAAAAACAAACGACAAGTCGGTCTGACCTCCGACTGATGTGCTCAACACCAGGGGCATTGGAAGTCTCTCGACATCTAGACCCAAGACACGGGCTAGACTGGGTGCAACAAAGGAGTGTGAAGCTCCGGTATCGAAGAAAGATAAGCAAGAGTGCTAAATAAACTGATCGTACCTCGAACAACCTCTGGCCCTGCTGGAACTGCCGCCTCTGTGGTGTGTCGCTATCCATGCTCGGCTCCTCTACCCCTCGGCTGTTGGCCACCTCCCCGACCACTCCCTGGTCGAGGTCCCTGAGGAGCACCCTATGTTCGTCCTCCTCTTCTTACGTCTGCCCTCAGAGGAGCGGGAGCTCGCTGTCCCTGCTGCTGCTGCTGGAAAGGCCTGGCTGGAAGCTGCTGCTGGGGCGGGTGTTAGGGATGTCCGCCACTGCCGTACTCCACCCGGTCCAAGAACTGACTCCAGAGATGTCCTTGGCTCCCATAGACGAAGCACCGCGGTCCTGGGCCGAAAGAAAAAGGGCGAGGACCAGGGGATCGAAACAGAAACTGCTAAGGCCTGCTCCCTGCGGGTCGGAACATGGAGGATCCTGACGGTGGGGGCCTGGTGCTGACGGACTTCCCCTTCGATGGTCCCAGCTGGATCCCCTCTCGTGACACACCTCATAGAGCGTGCATCCTCTCCACCACTTCGGCCTTTTTATGGACATCCAAGTATGTCTTCAGGGTAAAGGGGGTAACAGTATACTAGAGGGAGGGTCGGAGCGCCTCCTCCAAACGTCACTCCTGAGACTCCTCGTCGGGAAAGAGGTCCGGAGAAAAACGTAGGAGGTCCTTGAACTTGATCCCTAGCTCCCTCACAGACATACTCCTCTGATGGTGGGAGAGTAGCTCCTGTCTCTTTTCCACCTTCATCGTCGAAGAGATGAATTCTGCCCGAAACTCCCTATCGAAATCTGCCCAAGCCACCTCAGCCTCTATCCTCTCCCCCAGGTAAAGCATCCACCACTGACGCACCGCTCCCCGCATCTAGATGACGGACAGAGGAGCCTAGTACTTGGTCGGGGCCCGAATCAGGCCGAAATCTATAACTAGATCCTCTATCCAGCCTTCCGTCTTCATGTTGGAGGTGCTGCCCTCATACTTCTCGAGGGTCTGTTGCTGGAAGGCTCGATGAGTCTTATACCACTGGTCATCCTCTTCCTCTCGATTAGCTCTCTGCCGATCGGCCAAAGTATTCTCCGGGGCCTCGATCACCTGTACCACACATGGTCGCCTTCCAAGTGCCATAGCTACAAGGTAAACAAGGAATGCCTAAGCCCAAGTAGTGCAGAATACCGTTCTTAAAACTTCTTAAAATTTTAATTTATTCTTAATTCCCAAGACATCCCAGAAACACAAGAACACAAGTCATTATGATGCATGTACCTTTTCTAGGGTCTCTACCATGCAATAAGCATGGCCTCGCTTGGTCGTTCGGTAGGTCCATAGTCCTTGCATAGGATCATGAGGGGCCCTAAAATCTCGTGTCCTAGCCGGTCTTCCCTGAACTAATTCACGCACCAAGGTCACCCATCACTTTTTCCTTACCATCCCATGCAATCCTCACTGTGCCTAACTCCAGACTCCATCCTATCTTTCATCCATCACCTTTGATACGATTCTGTCATGACCCGCCTTCACCAAAAGGAGAGAAGGGTCAGCAGACTGCCAGACCCTTCCTTCTTCAAGTTGAAGGAGAGATAATGACCCCCGAGACCCGCCATCAATAGGTCCCGGAGTGGCGACTAACACCAAGGGTATAGAAATTTCTCACAATTGGAAGGAATTGCCCCTTTTTGTCTTATAGGATCGGGAGATAAGATGATGAAACTCAACAACAGCAAGATAAAAGAAAAGTAAATCCAAAAGTAGACCATTCCCACATGCATGTTCCAAAAGTAAAAGACCCAAATTACAAAAGGTGACTACAAAGGTAAGTACCAAAGAAAGAAAAATAGCAACTGTAACTGCCTCAAAGGTTCGAGCTAGTATGGTCTCGCGCAATCCCCGAAGTCCTCCTGGAAACCAAAAAACAGTTTTATATACGTAGGGTGGGCATACAAGTACACACAGTAGGGAAAACCAAAGACTCTCGTGCACAAGTGGGGGAACGTACTAAAGTCCCGTGAGAAAAAGAGTAAACCGAAAACCTATCAGGGTAATCTATCCACCCAAGACTCACCAAGGCACTCTCCCCAAATAATGCAAGTCAAGTAATATATATAATAAGAGCACATCGATGTTTGGGTACCCCGCGCCACTTTCCCACTATTTATTAAGACATCCTATGCATCAGACCAATCCGGCCATTCTCACTGCAGTCCCACTACCACACCCGCCCGCACACACCTGGGACACAACCACACGTAGTACCACTGTTGAATCCCGCCCGCAAACACTTGGGCCACAACTGTCACACATTACCATGCCTGAAATCACCTAGGACAGAACAACCACCACAAATCCCAAATAGGCCTAGGCTAGAAGATCCACTGCCACGCTCGAAGACACATGGGCCTCATCCCGAAGATACATGGGAAACTACCTGCCCACACACACCTGGGTGATAACCACCACACTACCCCGCCTAAAGGTTCTTGTGCTAATAATGGACCTCACGCCATCATAGCCTGCCTGAAGATACTTGGGATATCCGGGGAAGGGATAATAAAAGGAACTAATAACCAGCCACTAGTAATAGTGTTGGGAAAAACACCCTCCCCCATGAAATGGCGGTGTTCGGCACTATGTGATCAACTTGGGTGGGGCGTGAATAAGAAACACAAAACTACAAGTATATACATAGGTAACAAGAACTCACCTAAAGCTAGGTTTTTTTTCAGAAAGCCTACAGATCACAACAGTACTCAAGCTTAAGTCACGACCCTCGCCAACAAAACCCATTTGTCCCATTCTTGTTTTCATGTTCAGTAATAATTTTCAAATAAGTTCATGCACTACTGGGGAACTAACACCATAATCATAACCAAGGAAAAGAATCCATCCAATCGTCAATTTAAACATTCACACCCATTTCTCTTGTAATGTTACAAGAACAAGGAGTAAGTGAGATCCCCCGAAGTACTGGAACCAAAGACAACCGTGAGACACTTCCCCGTGTCCCCTCACCCAAAAAGGTTTTTCATCAAAAGAGTATCCGACCACAATTCGTGATATAAACAAGTAGCCACCCGGTCTTAAAACTCACAACCACTGAATCCATACAAACAAGGGATCCCATCCCCTCCCACATTTCCACCAATCGGCCGTGAAAGAAAACAACCAAACCACTGTCACCAACACTAAGCAGGGACATGCCTTTATTTTCAGATTTATAAGATTTAACACACTCCATGATTTCAATTCCGTGTTTTGACCGAGCTTAGAATAAAAGGGATTGATCCTGGTTCTTTAAATTTATTCATCCGGGTATACGTGATTAACCAATTTTCTTTTCACAGCAGGAGTTTAGCATTAGGAATAATCCATTTAAAACACCACGAGGGGTTCATTAGTGCACAAACAACGACCACCAACGGCCTCAATTTTCAGATGGCTTAAGCCATCACAACTTAAGAAGATGATCATAATATAAAAAAATCAACGATCACAGCCCCCTTTATTCCTTATAGGATATGTTCATTATCTTTATTTAGGTCTGGTTTATCCAATTCTACAGAAACAAAAGCACGCCCACCCCGCACGATACACAAAAGAGAGAGACGAAGGAGAAATTCTCTACTTGTTGGATCAACGATCTAGGCTGAGGCCGAGGGAGGAACTTCACAGATAGCGATGTGGCTCGCCTGAACGAAAATCGCTGCGTCTAAACGAAAGTGCTCGCCGAGGGTGATCGAGAAAAAGAAGAAACCCAGGGCGAACCCATTAGTTAATAGGGCTGCGGACTGTTGAGATAAGAATGTGAAACCGCGTGAGCGGGGGTCGTGGGTTGACCACGCGGGTAGGAAGTTACACATGATGATATTAAGGTGTTATTTAATATCTCCCATCGGGGAGGTTTTAGGAATTAATTACGAGCATTAAGTGGTTTTAAAAGGAGTAAAGAATTAATTTACGTCAAAACTTACGTTACGGGAGAGGAAAAGTCAGGTACTGAGGGGACACGGTACCACAATCACGGTGTCACCCTCACGGTGTCACCCTCACGGTGCCACCATCACGGTCTCACCCTCACGGTGCCACTGTCACGGTCTCACCCTCACGGTGCCACCCTCACGGTCTCACCCTCATTGTGCCACCGTCACGGTTCCACTCTCACGGTGCCACCGTCATGGTTCCACCATGACCGGTGTCACCCTCACAGGCTAACTTTTTTGGTGGAGCCTCACTTTTGTCAAATTAATGGGCCAGGAGGGTCTGGGCCATTACATATACAATGAGTTCCAAAATATGTCTACCTCTATCTATCAACCATCATCCTGAATCTCTACAAGTTTTCGGTGCACCATAATAGATCATACTTGATAATTGATTAACATACATAGTAATGTGGTCTAAATTCTCACATTGTAGACATATACAATGAGAAATATGGAACATTAACATCAGGTGACCCTATTTACCACACTAAATGTATTCTAACAACCTCTTTCCTTGTGGATATGATAAGACACCTCCAATGATTTTACTCTAAAGTTCATGTGCTTCCACTTTTGGGAACATTATAAATTTATTCCTTCACATCTCTAAATATTAAATGTGTTTTCCTTCCACTTATTTTCTATATCTACCTCTACTATAATCTCCATACCAACCACCTACATATATGTATGTATCTTCAGTTAAATATTTATTTAATGCATCATTGGTCAAAGACATATATCAAATGTTCATTCCTCAAGGTTCTCATTTTTTTTTGATTAATATATATATTTTTTATAATATTAGAAAAAAATATTGAATACTTCATAATAGATATATTATCCTTCTCAAAATATAAAATTCCCATATCTCTAAAAGATATATGTATTCTGCATTGTACTAATAATTAATGATTCTTGGGTAGCTCATCTTGCAATGATACATAGACCACCATTATTACTAGATCTAAAAATCCCACTTCCTATCAACTAATAAAAAAATTTAACCCTTTAGGTCATAGGTGTTCATTGAAAATTGAACATATGGTTGATCTTCAAAAACTATTCATCCACATGTTCTGGTCCTGTACCAACTCTAAATGATGGTTGGTTTATCTTTTGGAACCATAACACCGAATCTATCATGATTTTATTATTATTATTTTCATCACTCTTAATTTTGTAGATAACCTACACAATCATTATCACCAGCTAAGGATGAATAGGAGAAATCTCCACACCTCCTCACCCTCACATAGCAAGAACTTAGATAGGGGAATAATTTAATAACACATAAAATGACTCATTTGAAACCACCAAATTACTCAACAATTTATCATTATAATGACCTATCTTTACACTATTCCTATTTGTTTTATTATTTTCATATACATTAATCCAATCCAAACCCAAAATTATTTTTAATAAAAAATAAGAAAAATCACAACACCCACATAAAACTATTTTAAAAAAATTCACAAAACAATTAATTCATTTAAAATACCTATTCATGCAGTAGAATTTATTCATTAAAATAGAATTCATGTAATGAAATTAATACCATTTATATCATGATGCATGAAAACTTTCCTATTTCAACCCATCAAGGTTTAATACGACATAATAATAATTCAATGAGGTGATCCCCAACCTTTCTATATACATAGAATTTATTGTAACATAAAAGGTTGAAAAAAACTTATTAGGTGTATATTCTAAGTCCCAAACATAATGTTATCATGGAATACCATGTCTTTACATGAAAAAATATAATAATCTAGGATCTGAGACCCTTTGTAGCACCCAACATAGGAACATAAATCATGATTCTTGATTCAAAATTCTATATGGACTCAAATATTATATTGATCACTAGTGGTTGCGGACAAGTGGTGAAATATGATAATAAACTATAGGGGAATTATTTTCCATCAAAATAAAACTAATTTTTTTTAAATGAATATAAAATATCTTAAATTAAAGTCATCTTAAAATATATGCACACAGTTGAGAGAAATTATTTGCATTGCTCAGTAAATAAAAATGTAAACATGACTGCATAAATAAATATACTCCAAATCCAAAAACAATCCCATCATATTTCCAACATTGATCTATGAGTCACACCCAAAAAAGAAATAATAAGTTTCCTAAAATGTGTCTTAACCAATCATGTCTATATGTACATAAAGTGAACATATAGGGGTTGAGTATAAACCTAGTAAGATTTACACAATGACACTAATATGATTCCATGCATGATAATATAATAATTCCATTCCATTCAAAAAATTATAAATCAATTTTTTTTTAAAAAAAATATTGATTTATTCAAACCATTCCAAAACCATGTTATCAATTCCCAGAATAACCTTTGATTTTTAATATCTCACATTTTTTGGAAATAAAAGATCAAAAAACTGAATTCAAAATAATTAATAATTCATATTTCCCACCTAATAAATCATTTTCAAAACATTCAATTTTTTTAGGCATCTTACAATAATCACCATATTATCAAAAATAATGAAAAATTCCTATTTATCCATAAATGATAGAAAATACTCATTTATTTTAAGACAATTAGAAACTCTACATTTTTCATGACCCCCTCCAACCAAAGATGCCCCTCCTAATCTATAAATGGTGAAAGGGAGATAATGAACCTCGAGTCCTGCCTCCAGTAGGCCCTAGAGTGGAGACTAGCACCAATGGTATGTGTTTTCACAAATATGGCAGACATTACCATTTTTTATTTAAGATCGGCAAATTAGATGAGTCAAACACCAAAAGAAAAAATAATAAGAAAATGAAAATAAATGCAATGTCAAACCCAGATGAATGTTTTATACAATACTGAATCAAAAGTATATGTACACGAAAAGCTCCAAAGTACACTACCAAAAAATAAGAAAGAAAAAACTGCAACCAGAAAAACTTCAATGCCCAACTAGAAAGGTCTCGGATGGTCCATGATGTCCTCCTGAAAACCTGATAGTAAACGTAGCGTGAGAATACATGTATACATAGTAGGAAAACCTAAAACCCTCATGCACATGTGGGGAGACATCTTAATGCCTCATGAGAAATTAGAAGGATCCAAAACCTACCAAGGAATCTATCCACCAAACCTTACAAGCCACACTCACCAAATATCACAAGTCAATAGAGTAGTATAGTAATATTTTCAAAGTATGTGTACCCCGCACCACGTTCCCCATGAATATTGCTCAAGCCCTCACACCTAATGCTCTGATTCTTCCCCCTCTTCATGAGTTAGTGCTGCATCCTGGCCATACGATGCTCGAGCTAGTGCCGCAACCTGGCCATAGGAATCTCATAGTATCCCACCACCACTCTATCCTTGGCCATAACCAACTCTCATCTAGAAGACACCTAGGAACCACATCATATCTAATCCAGAAGACACCTGGGAACATATCACATCCTCATCCCAATGACTCTTTGGAAACATCTATCGTAACCTGCATGAAGGATCTTGGGCTATAAACCCTGGAAAATGTAGTACAGGGAAGAACAGTAACCAGCCATCCTTTAGATGTTTGAGAATCTCACCCCCCATCCCACGGGTGTTTGTAACGTAGTTCTCACCATGGGTGGGGTGCATAAAGAAACATAAAATGTACATATTTAGATAATTATATCAACAACTCATCCCATAATAATTCTTCTACATAGATGATCTGAGCATATGCCTCGACACTGCTACCTCGAAAGTATGAATACAATAAACAGCCCCAAACCCCATTAACCTTTTCATGTTTCAACAGTTTTAGTTTAGTAGTTCCTTAACTACCGAGCAACTAACAACAACCAAACCAGATCAATCGTTCGTAAAAATTAACCCTGCAAACCACAAATATTGTTAGGGAAAACACAAGCAACACAATAACATTTTGTTTTATCAGCCAATAAATTCCATTGATTTTCCGTTTTTAATCAACTCCCATTCCCCTCAATTCATTAGTTAAATCTTCCACTTTTATTCATATGCACAACCCATCCCTGATGACCTGCTACCATCCACCATAACCACAAACACATCGGAAACAATACTCGTACCACATCAACCCACGAAACACCCCTTCACATAATTAAACCCCAACCAGCACCCACAAAAATTCATTATTTCATTTAGTTTAACTGGGATGACCATACAAGGGTTCCAAGTATTCATTTAATCTACCAACATTACATGACTAACCAATTTCCACATTCTATGATATTCCATCCACAATACAATCCAGAAAAATAGGGAAACATATAATTGCGCAAGCAAAGGCCCCGAACAACCTTGAATTTCAGTAGGCATAAGACTATTCAATTAAAAACATAATCAAAGGATAACCATTGATGGAAATAAAACAATAATATCAAAAAAAACATCCCCAAATAAGTTCTTTAACCGGTTATTATCTTTATTTTCAGGTTCAACCATATCTCATGAAAACAAGAGGATACCCACCCCGCATGATGCACAAAAGAGAGAGAGATGAAGGTAAGATCCCTACTAGAATAGGTTTTGATGTCCTTCTGCAAAAAATAACCACCTTGAGGATTTCGATCACTCCTCCCGACGACTACATCCTCCCGTGGATGCTGTGGAAAAACCGAACTAACGGCAAAGAGAGACTTCATTAAGGTTTAAAGTATCACTTGCCATTGCATAGAAATGAGGAACAGAAAGCAGATATCGAGGAAGAAATAATAATGGGGTATAACGTACCATTAAGATGACGTTCATCGATGAGCGTCATTCGCTTCAAATATCAGCAATCTCCTCGGTAGGAAACTGTGAAGAGTTAGTTGAAGAAGAGGGAAATGAATCAGGTGCATGATGTTTTCCTCGTCGACATGATCCTACAGCCACCGACAGATCGATGATTGGAGTCCAGATGAAGAATACAGGAAGAAGGATTTTGGGTCATCTGGGAGCATCGCCGTGCGGAGAAGAAGAGGGGTCCATAAATAACATGCAACCCTCTCTTATATAGGAAACAAAAAGGTAAAATGGTACGCAACATGTATTAATGAATACACGACGTGACCAGAAAACTATTACGTTGTTTGACTGGTCAACACACAAAACGTCATGCAGTTCCAAGCGTTAAATGATAATAATATCTTAAATTAATAGTAGGTGTTTTATTGAATTAAGAAACGAGTCATAAAAAGGTATTCATCATTGGTCTTAAAATAACTGCCATAATTTCAGGGTTACGCTGCCGCTGATGGTTTGTGAAACCGAGGTTGCACGAATATGTTACGGTCGAAAAAGTCTTTTATCAACAAAATAATAAGATGATTGTTATATTATTATTTTCAAATGATTTATTTCAAAAATTTCAGGTCGTGCAAAAATCACTCCAACTTGGTAGGCCTCACCCCATTCCACCTTGATTGATATCTTTTTTCTTTTATTATTTATCAATTTATTCTCACATTCTCTCTCTAATCTTCTATATCTATTCCAAAATTCCATCACTCCACCAAAATTGGCGCCTCCCCTTACCTTTACTCCATTATCACTTCAATGTTATTATTAATAAAATTTATATGAATAACAACCATAATTAATGTTCTAATTTAATCCATTAAATTAGTGTATAATTGTTATTCTCATATTAAATTAAGGTCATTCCATTTAATTAATCACACCCTAATGGCCACCAATACCATTATGATTTAATATAATAGTAATAAATCCTCTTTCAATTTCATCAACGGGTCTCCATCATTATCATTAATAATCATTATTATTATTGACACTGATTATTATGTTATAATTACTATTATAGTATATTAAATCAACATTATTTTACATATATTATTATTAAATTCTTATAATGGGAGGATAACACTCCCTCTATTCAAGTATACTCAGTAAGAAAACCTAAAACTCTTATGCATATGTGGGGAGACATCTTAATGCCTGGTGAGAAAATAGAAGTAACGAAATCCTAGAAAGGAATCTATCCACCAAACCTTACAAGAAAAACTCACCAAATATAGCAAGTCAATAGAGTAGTATAGTAATATTATCAAAGTATGGGTACCCCGCACCACCTTCCCACTAAATACTGCTTAAACCCTCATGCCTAAAACTATGATTCTTCCCATATTCTTGATCCAGTGCCGCAACCTAGCTATACGAAGCTCTAGCTAGTGCCGCAACCTGGCCATACGAAGCTCATAGTATCCCTCCAGCACTCGATCCTCGACCATAACAACATCTCATCCTAAAGACACCCGGGAACCACATCACATCTCATCTAGAAGACACCTGAGAACATATCACATCCTCATCTCAAAGACTCTTGGGATACATTTGTCATAACCTGCCCAAAGGATCTTGGTCTATAGAACCTGGAAGAGGGAGCACATGGATGAATAGTAACCAGCCATCCTTTAGATGTTTGAGAATCTCACCCCCCCATCCCACGGGTTCTCGGCACGTAGTACTCAACATGGGTGGGGTGCATAAAGAAACATAAAACGTACAGATTTATATAATTATATCAGCCACTCAGCCCATCCTAAGGCTTCTACACAAAAGATCTGAGCATATTCCTTGACACTGCTACCACGAAAGTATGCACAAAATAAAAATCCCCAAACCCCATTAGGATTTTCATGTTTCAACAGTTTTAGATTATCAGATCCTTAACTGCCAAGATACTAACAATAACCAGACCAGATCGACCATTCATAAAACATATCCCTGCCAACCAAAAATAAATTTTGGAAAAATGCAAGAAACACAATACCATTTTCTTTTATCAGCCAATAAATTCAATTAATTTTCCTTATTTAATCAACTACCATGCCCCACAATTCATTAGTTAACTCTTACACTTTTATTCATACGCACAACCCATCCCTGCAGCCCTGCTGCAAACCACCATAACCACAAACACATCAGGAACAATACCTACACAACCTCAACCCATGAGACACACCTTCATATAAATAAACCCCAACCAGCACCCATGAAAATTCATTCATTCATTTTGTTTTAATGTGGTGATCATAAAAGGGTTCTAGGTATTCATTTAAGCAGCCAACATTACATAAGAAACCAATTTCTACATTCTATGAAATTCAATCCACAAAACAATCCAGAAAAATAGGGCAGCGTTTAATTGCATACAAAAAGGCCCCCAATGACCGTGATATTTAGTAGTCATAATCTTATTAAATCCACAACATAATAAAAGGATAATAATTGATGGAAATAAAAAACCGATATCAACAAAAATTCCCCAAACCTTTTCATTAACCAGTTATTATCTTTTTTTACTGGTTCAACTGAATCTTATGAATACAAGAGGATAGCCACCCCGCATGATGAAAAAAGTGAGAGAGACGAAGTTAAGATCCCTTCTTGGAACATGTTTTGATGTCCTTTTGAGAAAAAACCACCTCGAGGATTTCGATCACTCCTCCCGATGACTACGTCCCCCATGGACACTAAATCAAAACCACACTAACAACCAAGAGAGACTCTATTAAGGTTTAAGGTGTCACTTGTCATAGCATGGCAAGAAGGAACAAAAAGAGGAAATCAAGGAAGGAATAATAATGGGGTAGAACATACTATTAAGATGGTGTTCGTCGAAGAGCATCGTTACCGTCAAATATCAGCAATGTCCTTTGTAGGAAAATTCAAAGAGGAATTCAAAGAAGGGGGAAATGAATAAGGTGCACAATTTTCGCCTCGTCGACACGATCCCACAGCCATAGACAAATTTACGATCAGAGTCCGGATGAAGAAGATAGAAGGAAGGCTTCTCAGTCATCTGGGAGCATCTCCATGTGGAGATGAAGAGGGATCCGTAAATAACACATGACCCTCTCTTATATAGGAAATAAAAAGGTAAAATGGTACGCATCATGTATTAATGAGTACACGACGTTATTGTACAACTATTACGTAGTTTGACTGGTCAACACACGACACGTCACGTGGTTTCCATGTGTTTAAAGATAATAATAACTTCAATTAATAATAGATGTTTTATTGACCTGATACATGAGTCATAAAGAGATATTCATCATTGGTATTAAAATGACTATCATAATTTCAGGGTTACGCTGCCGCTGACGGTTCGTGAAACCGAAGTCACACCAATAAGTTACAGTCGAAAACGTATTTTATCAAACAAATAATAAGATGATTATTATATTATTATTTCAATTGAATTATTTATAAAAATCTCTTGTCACACAAAAATCACTCCAATTTTGTTGGCCTCACCCCATTCCACCTTGATGGAGTTCATTTTTTTCTCTTTTATTATTTTTCCATTTTATTCTCATATTCTCTCTCCAATCTTCTTTCTCTCTTCTCCAATTCCTCACTCCACCAAAAGTGGTGCCTCCCCTTGAATTTACTCCATTATCACTTCAATGTTATTATTAATAAAATTAATATTAATAACACCCATCATTAATGTTATAATTTAATCCATTAAATTTTTTTATAATGTTTATTGTCATATTAAATTAAGATCATTCCATATAATTAATCACACCCTAAAGTCCACCAATACCATTATGATTTAATATAATAGTAATAAATCATTTTTCAATTTCATCAACGAGACTCTATCACTATCATTAATTATCATTATTATTATTGACGACCATTATTATCTTATAATTACTATTAAAATAAATTAAATCAATATTATATAACATATATTATAATTATATTCTTATAATTAGAGGATAACACTACCTCTCTCCAATCACATGATATTCACACATGAGTTGGGAACCCCTTCCATTCTTCATTATCATTTAATTATTTTTTATAATTTATTAAATGTATATTATTATAATTATTTTAATATTCCAAAATACAAGTTGGATTCACCCATAAGGGGTTTCACCTCATTTATTATAATTTATTCCATGTGTCTCACATTATATGCACATTACACACATAAATTAAAATTTATTAAAATTTAAATAAATCAAAATGAAACCATGCACCTCTCCTCATTGAATTAAATATATTAAATTTTATTTATTTTATTTCACAATGATTAAATTAAAACCATTTAATCTAATTAACACCAAATATTTACATGCCACAATTATCAATTATTATTATCAAAAATTATTATTATAACACGTGTAGTGTTTGACCACATAAAATTTTTACAATGTAATGGACCAGAGAGGTCTAGTCCATTACAAAATTCTCATATAATATTTTATGGTATGACATATATATAATATAAAATGATCAATCAAATTCCAAAAACGGACTAAGAATAATTTTTTATTTTCTCAGAAGAAACTGAACATCACTTTCTCTGTTTCCCCTATATGTGATCATTTACACATGTATAACCCATACAATGGAATAACCTCCTAGTATCTGATAAATTCAACTATTAATAACTGTAATGAATGATCTATAAGTATTAGTGTAACCTTTAAAAATTATTAGAGGTTTTGAAATAGGTTTTATGAGAATTAATTTTCACCCATACATCTACCTATTTAATAGATTACTAAATCATATCATATAAAATCATTTATCAAAATCCCAATCCATTCCATATCAATTTATAAAAAATATATAATTTTCAATAAAAGAATAATTTTCATCAAAATTACCAATGTCTACAAGAAATATAAACAAAACCTCCCACATTTAACAATAAAAATTAATTCCATTTAAAAAAATATCATTATCAATTTTCAAAACATAATTTGTTTCAATAGAACCAAAAATATTGAAAACCCCCTTTTATATTAAAATCAGCATTTTGAAAAATTATTCTAAAAGAAATCATGAAAATTCAAATCAATTATTATTCATAATAATTCAATAATTATAAAAAAATTAACTAAACTCTTAAAAGTTATCCAAGATACATACCTAGACACATCATGATATAATTTACAAATATTTGAGGCCCATGATATTATAAGAGGATGAATATCATAAATTTTTATCAATATTAATAATGAATAACATTATATTCCATAAGATAAAAATATTCATTATCTTAAATTCTAGATTTGAGAGAGAAAAAAATATATTCCAAGACAAATAATACACATCTAGATGTTACCTAAGATCTGATGTCAAATATTTGATTTTTAAACCCGATCTATGAAATGGATATATTGAGACTTCTAAAATCACACTAAGTGAACCATATAATCATTTAATAAATATTTATAGAAGAATGATGTTGTTTGATGGAGTTACAAGTAGTTTAAAGTGCTATTGTTGGACTTTTCCCCCAAATTCATGGTATTGTTACGATTTGAAAACACCGCAAAATTTTAAATGAATTATATGTGTACTGCATTTCATCCTGGACATTATCTTAAGATTATTCATGTTAAATGAATGTTTTCCCCATGAATCATAACTGATCCTAATTTCTTGTATATACCTTTGGATGAATTTTTGATAATTCATTCCCATTTCAAATAGATCCAAAGGTTGATCACCTCAAATATATAGACTATAGAAAATAATTATTTAAATTCATAATATACGAGGATAACTATTATTCTATATCTTTATAAGCCGAGGTAGGTAGTTAAAATTTAGGATTCAGCCTATGCTTCCAAATTGTTGGTGTAACGAATTGTTTTATTTATGTATCTAAAACATTATCCTTTTTAACAATATGATCTAATTTTAAAATATATTTCTTTAATTTTTACTTAATAAAACAATATCAAATCTCAAAATAATTCTTATGTTAGTGTAATATTTTCCTATAAGATCAATGTCACTTTTTCCAAACAATATCACCATGGTAATATTCACTTCTTCACAAAGATCTCTCAATAATTTCTTTATCTAAATCAACTCGTAATAATATTTTGTTTCCAAAATGGTCTCCACTTCATACTTTATAATATAAATTTTCTTTTTATTCATACCCAACAATATGATTCATTTATTTATAATATATAAATCGAAATTACATTTTTATTCACAATATCTCCATCACAATATGATCCATCATAAGGCATTAACTCACTTATTCTTTACATTATATATGAATATATAATAAGGGGATCCTAATATACTCTATTATTCACTCGAAAACCATGATGTTTTCATATTTTTGATTACATTGAAATGAATCAAAAAAATATGTTGCATATACAATACCTAACTGTGTTACCATTATTTAAATAAAACTTTTAATTATTCTTTGAAACAATGTTGGATCTATATATTTTCCATCATAGTGGAATTTTAATATTCAAATAGTTCCATTCTTCTTAAATGATTGGGTTTTTAATGATTTATGTTTAGTTAAAATTATTTATTTATATAGAATATTCAAGGAACATTTAAGAAAAAATTGATAATTCATTCCATGATAATCTACTTGTCATTCTAGGATTTAATAGTATAGAAAATAATATAGGTTTTGATTACATTAAATGTATTGGTTGATAATTATTAAAAGAGAGAAAATTAATAAATAAAATTTGTATTACCACAACATGATTATTGATGATTAATAAATTTTAAATAAGATATATTGAAAATATATAGTCATCATAATTTGAATAAAAAATACTAAGATGTCATGTATATATAAAAAATAACGAAGATATTAAGAACCAAAATGTGGCCAAATATCATTAAATGTGAATATCCGTTCTTGTATGGGATATATCTCATTTAATTTTGGATGTTGGTGGGAAAACCATTTCTTAGCTAGATAAATTCACCTTTAAATTTTTACTACTTCTAAAATATAAATTTTTTATTTATATAAATAAATTTAATTTTTTAGTTTTAGATAGATTTTATATTTTATCATTTAATATCATTTTATTGGACTACCTTTAATAATTTTTCATATAAATATTTTTATGTTTTAATTGTTTAATATTTTTTGTTCTTTTTAATTCAATTTGCATAATTAATTTTTTCATATAATTAATTTTAAAATTAATTTATTCATTTTTTGGGTGAATAATGTTAAATTAAAAGTAACTAACTCACTTGAGAGGAAGGTGGGAAATAAAAGAAGACCTTCAACATAGTTCTTAATAAATTATATTGATGAATTATTATTTTAATTTACTTATATATTGATACTTAATTCTTATATTAATTTTTAGTAAAACTTTTAGAAATAAAGTTGTTATGGGAGAAAATAAAATATAATATTGAGAAATAAATTATGAAAAAAATTTAATTTTTTTTCCAAATTATGTATATAATTTAATTCACTTTAGTTGATTATGTTTCTAGGAAAAGATAATTAAACTAATTATGGTATCATTGGTGGATTTTTTCATATCAATTCTAATTAAATTTTTAACCTTGAAACCAAGTAATTTAATGTAATTCATGCATGAATAATATTATAATTGTAATAAAAACAATTCGTTGAAATTTACCTCTTAATTATTATTTAAAATAAAATTTCAACTCCTATTTACTATTACATTGGACACCCAAAATCATTAAATTTTCAGTTATATAATAGAGATAATATATAGAAAAATATGAACTTTGGTATTATTAGTGTTTTCATGGGATCAAATCCATTCATCGAAGATTTAGTATATAGGAGTTCTTTAATAAACATATCAACAATGACATGATTCGACTGAAGCTATTGAACCCCGTGAAAGAATCATGTTTTTAACATCATTACCAATATTTTTTGAAATTTACTAAATGATTAAATGATGTTTTTTATTTCTATTTGTTATAATATTATTTCCTTTTAATATTCATGGTGATTTCTTCTTTGCTTTTTTTTTCAAAGAATCATGTTCTAGACACTCGTTACTCAATCATGGAGATTCAAAATAAAAAATCTAGTAAACTAAATCCTTGATATAATGCTACATACAAAACAATATCTACAAAACACATGTTTTAATTTTTATAGATACCTGACATCATTAGGAAAAAATGTTTCAAATTATATCATATATTTGAGTGTATATCTATTTTCAATGTAAAAATGTGATTTTTTTAATGATTCTTTTAGTTGGTTTCATAACTACATGAGGTATATTTTCGTGGAATTTTATTAAGCATTACTCCTCAAAATTGATGTTTTTGACACTCTAAAATGACATAAAAAATTCCATATAGAAATATGTGGAATTTAATTTGATGAATTTGAGCTACATAAACAGATTCTACACACTTGAACGCTTTTTGGATTGGATATTTGTCCCCAAATGAAAATGATTTACTATATATTTGATAGGATAGAAAAATAAGTTTTAAATGCATGTATTGATGATATATCAATATTTAATACATTTTTACTCATAAGAGTTATTCTATATGAGATATCATATAATGAAATTCTATGAAACATTGAGAGATGACCACCACCGACATGCATTTATCAAGAATAATATAGAACAATATTACAACTCCCCATATATTTACTCAATATGTTATCAATATGAATTTCACTAAATTTCATTCCTTAAAACATATTATGAGTGTTAGAGGTGTTTATGGGGGCCTTGGGTATCTTCTAGAGAAAATAAATCAGTTTTTGAGACATTTGTCCATTGAAAGATTACATTGGGTACTCGATGGTATGGTACTTGGTACTGAGTGGGAGAGTAAGTGGAGGAATATCCCACCAAGTGGTTGACTAGGGGAATAATGATGTGAGAGTTTTTTTCCTCCAAAGAACAAACTGGATGGCTAGTTGGGAATTGATATGTTTCTCCCTGTTCTTTCAAAAAATAAATAATAAATAATTTTTTTAAAATTTTTTATAAAATGAGTTTTTTTATCATTTGTAGTGGTGGTATCCACACCCCTCTAAACTCTCCCCTTATTATTATTTAATTGGATAACTACCTACATTATTGCATGGATCAGAGTCAAACACATTAAGTAATTTTATTACAAGTGTGTCTAGAAAGCCTCCTACATATGTTATAGTATTACATTACTATTTCACAATAAACCATTAATCAAGACCTAATTAAAGGGAATTTTTCATGTTTATTGATTTATTTAATTTTAGGATAAATCAGTTGAGGATATCTATGAAGAAAAACTATGTCAGCACAAATTAGGTGATCCCTTTATTTCTGGATGGTATATTCATTTTTTATATTTCTTATGAAATGTGGGAAAAAATAACTTCTTTTTTATAACCTCAATCAAAATTAATTTGGATTCCATAACTACTTATAGTGAGAATGGAACCTAATTGTATAGTAGTATCCTATGTGAGGTGTTTTTTATAACCATTGGTCACCAATTATCAATTCTCATGTGAATTGAAATTTAAAACTTTGCGCTTGGTCCCATGATGGGTTATTGTGAACAAAAAATTACTATGGGAGCCTAATGAAATCACATAGTTTAAACCTCAGTAAGTATTACCCTATGTGTGATCTAATAATGTGGTGAGATTTTCTAAAAACTAGAATTCGAAATTATTATGTTGATTTAGAGAACAATCTATGATATATTTGATATTAGTAAAATTACATTTAATTTAAATGATTTTTAATATATTTTGTTGTATGCTTGGTATAACAAACTGCTTCATCAACCCTAAGATAATAAATGTGGTATAATACCCATGACGCTGATGAAATGGTGTAATTTCAACCAATTTAGGATTTTATATTATTAATATATGGTCTGATAGATGTTTTTTTTCTAGTGAAGTATCATCCATTTGTGAGAGTTATTGCAGTGGTTAATCATCCATATGTGGGACTATTTCGATGGTATAGTTTACACGTTGGACATGATTTCTATTGTAGATTAAACACTTTTTATGTGGTACTAATGATCAATATTTCACCTTTAAAATGGAATTGGTGGCTCTTTATCTTCCTAGGTATATTTATTCGGTTGTACATTTTCCACAAGGGGACCTGAGATGGTGTAATTCCATCCACCTCAAGAGTAATATCATTGGAATATTATCCACATAAATAATTTTAAAGGATATGAATCAATCACATATTGATGTTTTATTGATGTTTTATGGAATATAAACTTATATAATATCATATTAATTGATTATATTTTAATATTCATGTGTTTTAAATTCCAAAAAACCCAATTTTAGTTCATTTTTTAAATTGAACATCATTTATCATGACATATGCAATTCATGTATATAGTGTTTCAATTAGGGTATAATCATTCGACATCTTATGGATTAAATTATTTTAATTATTTTAATTTGATATTTTGGTATATTATTATTCAGATTGTTTCAAATATTTCTTATTTTAGGATCAATGTATTAATCTTAAGGAAAGATGGAAATTTGTGGTCATGATTGTAGAAATTTTGGTAAAATGCATAATGGGCCATATGACCATCTAATAAAAGCAGAGCCCACATTTAATGCCAAATGAAAGTTGATTTTTAAATATATATATATATATATATATATATAATTATGGGGAGCATTTAATTAAACTAATTCTATAGATAATTTTTAAGTTTTCTTGGAGATCCAAGTGGTCAAAGATAAAGAATAAAATATGGACGAAATTTCAGGGCCTATAAATTCAGCCCACCATTTTGAGTATAATATCCGAATGGATGATAAATTTGGAATGATATTTTTATAGATATAATAGGACATCTATACGAAGATATTTATATAAAAAACTATAAAATATTCTCTCATATTCAATTCTATATTTGAAATTTAAAAAGGTGGATGAAAATGGGTGAATTTTCTGGTGAACATTGAAATAGTCAAATTTTTTTTATCTCCCTCATTTTGACTCTCCTAATTAATGGGTAAGGAATTTATTGATATAGGATCTACCCTAGGAACAAAAATTAACTATTTAAAGAACTGGTGGTGATGGTATTTGGGATAATACTTTATTCTTTCATTTATTTGTTAGTATTTCAATTTGTAATCGAGCATTCATTTTTTCTAATGTATGTTTTGTTCTCAACGTTAGTTATTAATAATTTATTTCTTATAAAATTTTTTTTTCTTATTAATATGATTTTGATACCATTTACTTATTGAATGAATAATTTCACATCATATTTTTTTAAATTATTCACACAACGGTAGTGTGGTCGTTTTTTTGTTGTCTATATTCAACAATTCCTCCATCATGAGTATACATCAAACATCCCTTGATTGAATAAAATAAATAGAGGGATAAAACTATTATGGATTGATAAATTGGAGTAGAAAGGGGTAGGATTGAATTTTATTTCTTGCAATATAATATTTTAATTTTTTCATTATTTTGTGATTTCTATTCAATGAGTAATATTATTTTTCACCTCACCAACATTAATGTTGACACCTTTTGAATGATATTTTGATTCATTTCCTTTGAGAGATAATTAAATTAACCCCTTTGTAAATTGGATCTTTTCATTGGAATTCAGTAGGAATTAAAATTTTCAATGGTTTTGGAGAATTATCTCATTGTTGGGATAAATATTGAATTAATGACAGGAACATTTCTAAGAAAAAAAATTCATCCAATCCACCCAAAGCAATAACCTTGGGTAAACTCATTCTCTTAAATTGAATTAAATTATGTACTTAATAATATTTAATTATCCAATCAATTCATCCCAAAGATGGACACTTCAAATAAAAATAACACCTAAAATGTATGTTTCATTATGTTTATTCATAGGTACCAGTGGATTAGATAACCCAAGTTGTTCTACATGTGAACACTTTAAAAATATTTCCAAGGTAAATTTCTGAATCACCAAATTTTTGAACAATTTTTTTGGGACCCAAGAATGTAACATTATATCATATTATTATATTATCAACATACTTCTCAATTCTAACCCCACATCTCTATTCTTTCCCCTCATTTCACTCTTATTGATTAATATTTTGATCAATCCCAATCATTGAGAACCTTTGACAACATTGACTACCCCACACCAATTATGATGTATAATGACCATAATGGTTTATTTTGGTGGAATAATAAACAAAAAAATGAACTAAAATGTTATAACTCATATTATCTAAAAAGAATCCATCATATAATGAGTTACAATACCAAAAAGGACAATTTTAGAATTATCCTTTGAAATTTCAGCCATATAATTATCCACCTAGAATATTCCATTTAACTCAGCCCCTTTTCTAGCATATCTACAACTATTACTTGATAAACAATTTCCAAAAATGGTTAGAATGAATTTTTTTCTATTATCATTAAGAGTAGAACTAAAATGTATTGTAATTGTTATTGAATCCATTCCATCTTAGTTGTCCCTTATTCATCTTTGATTGAATAATATTGTTACACAGAAACTTCTCTTGAAGATTCCAAAAATTAATCATTGAATATAGGTGACCAAAAGTGTTTGAAAAATTATTTATGGGTGTTTAAATCAAAAGTAATTTTTTTTGGATTCAATAGTAGATAATGTGACATCTTGGATTATGTTTTCTGATAGTAGTTTCATTGATGATTTATCTGAAACCACAGTCATAAAACCATTGAGAGAAATCATAATATTCAAGTAGATTCCCATTCTAAACAATGATATATACAATTTGGTGTTTGAATCATTTAAAAAAATATAAAAAAAATCTATATATAAAATTTGAATATGAAACTTATGTTGATTTAAAGCCTCGAGATTTATTTAAAAGTTCTAGAAAACCTTAGCTCAAAATTTTTGTTCTTCCTTCCTCGCTCAAGTATATCATCATAAGTGATAAAAAAACCTTTTGGTAGTAAATAATTCTTCTATTTAATTAAATAAGGTAAAAATTATCATTGATTTCTTAGGAAGGAAAAAAAAGAAACTAGACCAATAATTTCTTATATTACTTTGATTATCCCACAAATTGTATAATAAAGAATTGTATAGGACAGAAATTATATATAATTAATCATTATCAATGTATTATATTTTGAGAATGGCATAGTTAAATAATGTTGAATGTTGGTATTGGATATGATTCGGGGTCCAACTCATGCTAACAACATTAAACTAATCACTTTATAGGAGGAAAACTAACATCTATGTTTTTTTGTTGATTTTCGGAGTTTTTTTAAGGGAATGACCTTGGGGTTTCCAATGTGATATTAATAATCTTGTGTGTGAGATATATCAGTTGAGTCATTTAAATATTTCAAAATTAAACTCATGCATTCTAATGTTCAAACACAACCTTGAACCATCCTTGAAGAGTCCACTTGTGACTTCAAACCTAAGAGATAAATTTATTACTGATGGTTCATCTACTTCAAACATGGTTATTTTGTTATAGTCTTTAATTTTGAATCACATTGTCCCAAATTATTTCCCAATTATGAAATCCCTCATCTTTTATTATTCAACCCTGAGGGAAGTTTCATTCTATGTAGGGGGGAGTGAGAATCCATGATATTATGGAATATTTTTCCATATATTGAACATATATCTAACCTTGAATATGATAAAAACTGTTAAAATTTTAAAAGGAAAATTCCAAATAATTATTCATTACATGATTATGATTTTAAATCACATTTATGTTAAGGAGCATAGTTTTTGGAACGTACAGTTTTTGATGTGATTTTTTTCATTTATATTTCAGCCACTTAATAAAAATTCCAAAATTCACGTCCATTGGATTTTGAGTTCTGTTTCTAAATATTTGGTCTACATAATCATATAATAGGGTTTGGGGCATATTTCATTTTAATTTGAGTATCTAACAAAAAAATTTGAAAAAGGCCACATAGAACAATCTTTTGTCCAAATGTGTGGTGTTTGACACTTGGAGGTCATGAATCTATAGTTTCCATCCCCTGAGACAAAATTTATGTATTTATTTTGTGTCATGTAATTAAAAATATGTGTTTAATGAAACACTTATGGATCATGAATCTATAGTTTTCTTGACCAATGTTTGTTATTGTTTCTATATTTTGGTAAAAAAAAGAAAAAAACTGGAATGAAAAAGAAAAAATATAAAATTGGATGTTCTTATTAAGGTTTAAGAGGATTCCATTGTAGAGCTTCCATTTTTTCTTCTTCAACAATAAAATGCACCTTTTTCTTTTGTGATACACAACACATCATCTTTCTTAATTGAAATTTTATGAAATGTGGCGATGAACTTGAAAAAATGAATCACGTTGTACTTGGGATATTTTTCTAAACCTAGCTTGTGTGATATTATTTTTAAGGGTTTCATGATTTATTAGCATGAATTATTTTTCTGAGAAATGTATGTTAAAATGTTTTGGGAAAAAGGGAATTCAATTTTATATGTTTGAGATGATTTTTTTTCTCGGGAACAAAAAACACAAGTTGTGGGGGTTGATTATCCATAGAAATAGGATAATATTAATTGATTATATTTTAATATTCATGTGTTTAAAAGTACATAAATAAAAATTTTATTGAATTTTTTAAATTGAACTTCATTTCTCATCACATGTGCAATTCTTGTTTAGAGTGTGTCAATTGGGGCCTAGTCAATCATCATCTTGTGGATTATATTATATTCATTATTTTAATTTTATATTTTGAAATATTATTAATTATTTTATAAGGAACATTTTTTATTTCATGATCAATAGATTATTCATAAGGGAAGATGGACATTTTTGGCCATGAATGTATAAATTTCTTTTAAAAGAATAATGTGAGTTAGGACATTATAATAAAAGTGGAGCCCCCATTGAAACCCAAATTAAGATAAAATTTTAGCTATATATATTGATAATTCTCTGGATACATTTATTATCTATTTATAGAGTTATTTTTTTATGTATATACAGGCAGTTAAAATAAATATTAAAATATGGGCCAGATTCAGAGTCGAAAAAATAATCCCACCATTTAGAGAATAAATTCAGAATAAATGGTCCAATTTTAATGTAGTTTTTATAGATATTATATAAAACATGGAACAATATATTTATATTCTACAAACAAAAAATACTATCCAATACTCAATGACAATTTTTAAATCCAAAAAAGGGGATGAATGATGCTGGATTTTCTGGTCAACATTGAATGATTCCAATTTTCATTTATTCTCTCCCTCTTTTAACTATAAAAATTACTATTAAAGGAATTGATTGATAGGGTCTCAAAACTAAGACCGAAAATTACTTGTTTATAGAGTTGTTGGTGAAGGTATTTTGGTATCCATGTTTTTTTTTCAATTATATTGTTAATCATTCATATTTCAATTGATCTTTAATTATTTCCCATGTAATTTCTTTATTCACCTATATTTCTTAATTAAATTTCATATTATTATATTTTTCTTTTATTATAAATATCACGTCTACTTCATTGAATTAATTATTTAATCCAATCACCTAATAATTTTTTAAATTTATCAAACAATGGTTGAGTGATCATTTTTAATTGTTTTTCTTCTTCAATTCCTCCCTTATTAGACTAATTCCCACTTCCATTGATATAATAACATAAATTTAGGTATAAATCACTTATAATATAATCCCTGGAGATTGAAAGGGGATAAGTTTAATTTTATTTCAATTACATTTATATTTAAATATATTCATTATTTTAATATTTCCATTCAATTTGTTATGTTATTCTTTATCTTTTTAACCTTTAATAATGACACATTTTGACTGCTAGTACAATCTATTTCCTTTTAGTACTCATTAAATTGATACTCTAAGTGAATTAGTTATTATCATTTTAATTTTACAGGGATTAAATTGTATTATTATTTTGGAGAATTATATCTTCCTTTGGATGCATTTGGAATCAATGACATGAAATTTTCTAATAAAATAAATTCATCCAATCCAAACCAAGTGAAATCCTTGGATCAACCCATTTTGATAAATTTAATTAAATTATGTTTTTAAAAAAATTTAATTATCTACTAAATTCAATAAAATTTTTTCTAATTCAATTATAAATCCACCCATAGAATGTATGTTTCTTTAGGATTATTTTTAGTTCCCCGAGGATTCGATATCCGGATCTTCTCCATAAGAAACCACTTTAACCATATGACTTGGATAAATTTTTATCCAACAAATTTTGGTTCTACTTCCATGGATCCAAGTAAGTATACTCATATCATATTGTATTATTCTAACCTTATGTCTCTGTAATCACCCCACTAATTTATTTTTACTCCCAATTTCACTCTTATAAAATTACACTTTGAACAAACCCAAAAATGAGGATCCTTTTCATAAAATGAATACTCCACACCAATTAATATGTATAATTACAATAATATTATATATTTGTAAAATAATAAATTTCCAAATGAACCAAAATGTTTGAACTCATATGATCTGAAAAACATTCCATCCAATATTTATTTTCAATCCCAACAAGCCCAATTTGAACATTCTAATATGCAATTCCATAAAAATAATTATCCTATTAGAATATACCATTTAGATATACCCATTGACTATACTAATCCACAACCCTTACATGAGAAATATGTTATCAAATGGAGATAATGACTTTTTATATTTCTTCATTAAGAGTATAACTACGAAGTATTGAAATAGTTATTGAACCAATTCCCACTATGATTATCCCTTCCTCATATTTAAATAAATAATATTGTTACACACAAAATTCAATTTAAAATGCTATAAATTGATCATTAGAATATTAGACACCATAATGGACTCAAATAATTATTTATGTGTGTTTAAATCAAGTGGGAATTTATTTTTTGGATTTAAGAGAGGAAAATCTGACATCATGGATTGAGTTTCCTTGGTATAGTTCCATCGATGATTTTTTAAAAATAGTAATCACAAAACCATTTGGAGAAATCCCAAAATTTGAGTCCATACCCATTCCTAAATATGATATATCCAATTTTTTTGTTTAATCTATTATCTAAAAGAAAAAAAATAAATTGATAAATTTTGAAAATGAAATTAAGTTTGATTTAAATTCCCTAACTATGTCTAAAATTTATATAAAACATGAGTTAGAAAATATTTTTCTTACTTCCTCGCTCAATTATAACTTTATTGGGACAAGAAATGGAGGCATGTCAAGTAGAATCCCATGTTTTGAACTGGACTAAAAATACCAATTTTTTTTGAACTTTTTCATATACCAAACCAGTTGGTGTTAATTCCATTATTTGGAACATAGTTTTGAGAGTTGGATCACTCTTATGTGAATTCTTTGGTCATGGGAGAATGCCCGAGAAGTTTCCTGAGTGGATCAAGATGTTTTGAGAGTACATGAATCGAAATTATTCACTTTTGAAATGACAGTAGAGGGAAAACAGTGTGCGTACAATTTGATAAACTATATGGCCCTCATCAATAACTATGTGGCCCCATTTAGGATGGGGTAGTGGCCTAGTGCACGGTCTGCGCATGGTTTTTTAAAACATGAACCTACCCATTTATGTTAGTGTCTTTTAGGTAGAAGACACAGTACAGTTTGCACGCAGTTTGGAAAACCGTGCGGGTTAAACCGTGTGTGACACCCATTTTTTAAATTTTAATCTGTTGTAATTAAAATACATTAAATTAAATTAAAATATATAAAACCATAACACTCCCTCCCTCTCTCATATCTCGATGAAATTGGTGTTCTCCGATTCACCTTGTGCTCGGACACCCTCATAGCTCCTCCTTCAATCATCGTTTCTGTCTGATTTCTTCTCGATTCATCCTCGAATCATCTTGGTATAGTCTTCTGCCTTAGTTTCCTTCCCTTTTGGACTAGTTTGGCATCTTCACTGAACCAAATGTTTCATATTATCCCTTGGGCTTTGGTGGTGATCAAACTTTCTATTTTCTCCTTTCTATGTTCATGGAAATGGTCTCTTTTTACCCATCAGTTCTTGTTCTGGAAACCACCACTAAAGGTGAACCAGTTTGGATGGTTTCAGTCCACTGATTTTACTTTATGGAATGTATTCTCTTTTTAACCAAAATAATTATAGGTGATTTTTAAGATTATGAGTCACAGACTTGTTTCTTTTAGTGTGTTTTTCTTCTACATTTGGTTTGACGTCGTTTTGGTAAATCTCAGCCAACCGAGTGAATTTTCGTGCCTTCAAAATGCTCGCAGGAATATACTTAGGTATATATATATATGTGTGTGAATATATGATCTATGAATATTACCTCATAGAGTGGGGAATACGGGAAATTATTTAAGGTTATACATAGATATATATAGTTTTATATGCATGCAAGTGGTTTTTTGTCTTGAGTTAGAAAGCTGCATGAGCGGAAGTGGATGGATGGGTTCCACAGTGAGGTAGGGTCGCTATCCAAGTCCTAAAACTTTATAAATGCCTTAATAAGGTTTTTTACTTCTATTTTTTTATAATAAGTCATGAAATGATATTTTATGTTTAATGCCTCTTAAATGTGAATTTAGTATGTTTCATGTTTCAAATACTAAAGACGATAAATGATTTGTTGATAAAAAATATCAAGTTTTTATAATAAAACAATTCAAACAGAGGTTCACTTCTATCAAGATAAAATGTAGCGGATAGACCATGCTTTCTTCACTTTTCATATTTATAATCATTATTCTTTTATGATATTCTGTAATAGGGCTTCTTTAAGACATTGGCAAAATGGAATTAAAAAATACAATTTTCCCCCTGTTAAATGAATAACAGACCAAAGCACTTTCTATCTGTTTGGTCCAATATTAGATTGAAATTACCCATATAGGTAATTTCCTCTTTTTCATGGATACTTGTAGCCTTACAAATGCAATTTACATGTTTTAGTAAATGGAATTAGTTGAGTCTAGGAATGGGAAATGCTTACTGATTGACCCTCAAAACAAGATACCAAATTGTTTTCAAATGATTGAAACACTAATAAAACCTTGGGTGACATGTGGGTCCCCTATAGGAACTCCTTGATGGAAGCAATGGGTTTTCATGCTCATACATTGGGTGATATATGGATTCCCTTGTAGGAATTCCATGGACGGACACATGTTCATGAGGCAAGGATTGGTTCCACACCTGTGGAAACCCTTACCATGCTAATGAAAGGTAGAAGTGTGGACCTTTCCATTTGAAAATTACTTAATGGTTTTAACTAAATAGTTGCAATGTTACATGACATTACCAAAATAATGGAAGGAAAGGCTTGAACCAATCAATGAATTTTTTCAATACTACATAACCTTTTCACACTAATGGAAGGCCTGGCATGAACCAATAAATAATTGGTTCAACTCTACTTTACCTATTCATGCTAATGGAAGAAAATAATTGAACCATATGAATCATTACATGAAATATTTATCAAATATGAATTGAATGACTCAAGATAGCTTTGATTGTGAGAGGAGAATACCTTTGGTATCAGGAACCCCGTTCCGATTCAAGCATACCATCTGTTTAAGTTGATATCCCCATCGACTCTGGTTCTTGCATATTCCATGGATGGATGGTATAAAACTGTAGTGTCAATTATTCATAATGTATACATTGAATACACTATGAGGATCAATCATTGACAAGTAGGTTTCCTTGGATACACTACTTGGACCCAGTCCTTGCATAGCCCTGTTATACCTTGGATGCACTCCATGGACAAGGTAGGTGACATATTTTGCAATTCCATGGATTGAGATCTATGTATTAAAGTCTTACTCTTTTTCAAGACACAAAAACTACTGAGTAATCTTTACATGAGTTTATGTTACCTTGGATTTTACCATAGAACACCCTCGACAGATATCTTGGTCAGGTTTCCTTGTTAAATATTAGAACCTCCACTCATTATACTTTCATCATATTCCTTAGATAAACTCATGGGGTCCATCATTTTAATGTTGTTTACATGGTTAAATACCATTAGGCCCGATCATTTCTATGCCCCATTTTACCTTGAAATGTACTCCTTGGACTTGGTAGGTGACATACTCACAAGCGACTTATAAATATAATGGTAATACTCATTTAATGAATTGGTTACTTGTTCAGACACCAGTCGAGGGCTGAAGCTGATACATGGGTATTTAGTTACATTTTAATTCATTGTATATTTATGCATGCATTCACATAGTTTAATTTATATTATAATGTTTGGATTTAGTTATACACTGGGGGTGTTGGCCTACTGAAATTTATATCTCACACCCTACTCAGGTAGCCATTGCACTGAGGTACCCAAGTGGACCTTTCTTGTTCACAGGGTCTGGGAACATTTTGGTTATTGTTTTCTTGTACCCGGAGTAGGTGAAAAGGATTGATTTGGAGCTCGACATGCTCATAGAGATCACCTTTTGGATTTTTTTCTATTAATTACTTGATTCTTGCATTGCATTTTATTGAAAAGCATGTTGTACTATTTACTAGTTTCCAAAATGTGTCAATACCATGTAATGAATTCATTTATTGTAGATACTAGCACAGTCCACATTTGTTTGGTCATATGAAAAAAAAATTACACTACATTTCCTTTGATGTATTATTGCTTCAGCAGTTGATTTTTGTTTACTCTACAAAACCGTTGTGCAACTCTTATAAGCGTGTATATCTACCCACTGACTATCCTTACACACTCACTGATAGTCGGAAGCCTCTGGAATATGGGAAAGTTTTCTTGAGGTCTTGTGGAAATCGGTCCTAGTACCGTCTTAGTGGTGATCCAGGTCAGGATGTTATAATGTTGTATCATTTGGTGGATTATCCTTTTTTTATTACTTTTTTGGGTTGGCAGACACAACACTAGGAAAGTGTCAGGGTTTGGAAAATAGTTCTGCTTTGGACTGATCACCCCAACTATGGGGAATGTGAAAGTGACATGTGCAGTGATTATTGTTTATGTTGTTTGTTGTTACAATTGATATGATTTCACTGAGAGTGACTGTTGTACATTCTGCTAATTATGATTTTTAGAACATTGGAACATATCCATGGCATGAAATGGTGAGAATGTTGCATTACATGCACCATATTAGTCACATATGAATTCACATGCCATTAATATATGCCATTCCATATAGTCACATTTGTATGTTTCCATCTATGTATGATTTAGTTCCTTATTGATATTCCATGTTTAGAATTATACCTATTTTGGTAATATATTAGCATTCATTCCATGCTTAATTCTTCTGATAGAATATTTCAGTGATTATAATTTCATGCTTCGGTGATTTAATATCTTTTAAATGTGTTAGCTGCTTTTAGTGACATGACATGCTATCTTACCTTGATATATGTAATTTTAACAGGATCTAGTTTACTGTTGTATGTTGTATATGCACCTTATAACTGGGAAAAGATAACCCATGTACCATTATTAAAAGGCTGTTAAAATCAATCATTAAGTGAAGTTGGTTTTGACTAAAGGGATCATAATGTCAAAATATAAAGTGTATGTGTGATTTTCATGTAGGTGGACGGCCACCCATATAATATGGACGATTGTGTTGATCATGTTAAATTCTGAATGAACATTGGAGTCGATTAACAAGATCCAACTTTCAATCAACAATGTGCATGGGCGCATCATGAATTGTGAAAAGGAAAACCATATTAAATGAAATGGAATGATGATCTATGAAATACTTATAAATGTGAAATATTTTTAGTGTTGATGTGAAAACAAATAGTTATCTTTTAAAATGAAACTGGACCCAAGTAGGTCAGTGGGAGAATGTTTTTATGAAATGACCCTTTTTGGTGTTTAAAATTTTAATAATTTTGTGTTTGTTATTCAGTTGCTTTATGGGAACCTAGGTTGGTTAAAATTGGACCCTCATAGGTCTCCTTATCTTCTAAAATTAATTTATTATGATATATTGAAAAATTACATGATGTCAACAAACTTAAAATGTTTTAAAAAGGGAGTTTTATAAATATTGCCTATTTTCCCTTCACGTATTGGTTAATGTATCATACTTTGTTTTGTTTAAAAAATACTACATTGAAATTTTGATTAATTTTTTTTATGAATAAATATTAAATGTTATTAAATATGAGAGGCTTGTAAATGGATCCTGTAGTGGTGTACGCTTTTAAAAATCCTTGTGTAATCATGGTTCAGACTTCTCTTTGAGTTGACATGGAACAAAAGCCTGAGTACATTCCCTAGGCTTTATTTTACATATCAATGGTGTTTTTATCAACATTTGAGCTTGATGAACTTTTTTTGACGTGTCCTGGTGTCAAGGTTGAAACCTTCTCTTTGTAAGGGTCTAACATGTGGTAGGTAGATCCCATAGAACATAATTTCTTTACTAGTGCAACATCTTTTCTCACTCTTAATGTTGTTTGAGTTCCATTATACCTAGTATGGCATTTAGTTCTATAGTGAAACCCTTGTTTGGATGGGTGGTTAAGTCTTTCGTGACATTCTATGGGATTTAGAATGGATTAATGATAGTTTTCAGTAGGATAGACATTCCTTGGGCATGGCTAGCTGCTTGTTGGTCATTTGACCCTTTCTCTTTCTTAGTAATGACTAACTCGTTATGGAATCATCCAGGATGATAATTGTATGAGTAAAAATTAATTCATAATAAATAATCTTGTACTTTTGAAAACTATCTTAGGTAATATCCAAGTAAGTGACTTGAGAATTAAATAATCAGTTGCATTCCAATACTCAGTTTGGTTTTCAAAAGACTCAGGTGTTTTGACAAGCCGATATCACTTTAATAATCTAGTGCACTTATGAGATGCTAGTTTTATTTTCTTTAGACCAAGACACACTTAATGTGGGTAGTGTCTTATTGATTTTATTAATTTTTCCTTCCATGTATAAGGAGAAAAACCTATGAGAGCCATTTTAAAATGGTTGGTTATTTATATTTTGTCATTGTGGCTTGCAAGTATTAAATCAAGTTGGTGCTTCTTAGCAGCATAACATTGATCTGGTTTGAATGTTTTATCTTGTAGAATTTGGGTGTGTGTAACTAGAAAACCCATATAAAATCCACTTAGTGTACTCATCTTATTAAATGAGCAAACCTCGTATCTTGACCTTGTCTTGGATTCACTAAGAGATATTCTATCTTACTCCACACTTAATTATCAAAAGTTTTGGATATTGTTGGATGATCTTTGTTAGTGTTACGTTATAAGGCATTGTTCACATCAATTCATGGTAAGTCCTGAGTTTTACTGGATTTCCAAGTAGGAACACCATATTCGAACTCAATGACTTCAGCTGTTTCGTTTGAATTTCTCCGGCCACCAAATTTATATTTCATCAAGATATGTCGGCCGTGTGGGTTGACTCATTATCATTTCTTTTAGTTCAACATTTACAGTTGTAAGGTGATAATTTTAAGTATGTTTTGAGGTTCAAGAAAGTGATGTATGATGGTCAGAAATGAATTTTGAGAAATCTTTCATGATTAGTTCTATTATGTTGATCAGAATTGGACTCTTTTCGTTTTACGAAATAATTATATGAGTGTCGTAAGAACACCTAGAGTTGTTCCTTGTACAACAACTCTGACGGTGGAGGTACTGTGGATTGGACTTGTCCCCGTCTTAATTTTATACCTATGTTAGGGAGGACCATCATTAAAATATCATTCAAGATAATAGCATGATAATGTCTCAATATAAATGGGACCATGTATGCTCGGTTTATATGTTTTTGTTTAACCTTGAGCATTGTATGGGGTACTGAAGGATGAAGTATAGAGTGTGTTAAAAATACATAATTTTCTTTGGGAGTTGTTAATGCAATTTGACTATTTAAATGAAACATCAAGACCATTTTGGTTTGGGTGATGTTAATATTCTTCCCTATGGATTTTCAGGGATGAGATGTTTTTAAGGTGGGTAGATTGTAGAATCCCATGTTTTGAACTAGACTAAATTTATGGATTTTTTTGAACTATTGCATTTAATACATCAGTTGTTTTTAAAACCAAGATTTGGAACATAATTTCAATTTTTGGATCACTCCTATGTGATGTTTTTTTTCATGGGTGATGTCCCGAGAAGTTTCAAAAGTGGATTGAGGTGTTTCAATAGTAGTGGACCATAAAAACATCATGTTTTAAATGACAGTAGAGGCCGCATAATTTGGGAATGGTCATCTAAACCATGAAACACTATTTAAAATGCAGTAGTGTATTAGTTCACGGGATGCATACGGTTTCCTAAACCATTTACCTAGTATGTGAGGGGCGTTTCTTGAATGTTTAAGACTCTGTACCATACGTGCATGGTTTGGAAAACCGTGCGGGTTAAACCGTGCGCAATACCCAGTTCTGAAATTTTAAATTGTTTTTATTAAATTAAATTAAATTAAAACAAATAAAACCAAATCACTTCCCTCTGTCCCCTAGATCATGAAGCACCATGGTTTTTCCCCTTCACCTCACGCTACGACCCCATCCGACTCCTCCTTTGATCACCGTTTATTTTCAATTTCATCACAATTCTTCCTCAAATAATAAATGTAAGATCTTCTACCACAGTTTCTTTCCTTTTCTTTACCTAATCTCGCATATTTTTTGACCCACAAGTTTTAGTCGAACCCCATGACTTTGGGGGAGATCCTATTTTCTATTATATGCAAATGGTCTCTTAGGGCCTGGGGGTTCATGTTCTGGAAACCACTACCAAAGGAGAAGTGGGTCAAATGGTTTCAGTCTGCCATTTTTGCTTTAGGGTATGTTTTCTCATTGTTACCATGATAATATTTGGGTCTTTTGAGATTTATGAGTCCCCAACATGTTTCTTGTACTACGTTGTGCTTCTCCATGTGGTTTGACCACATTTTGGTTAATCGCCTCAAATCGAGTTAATTTTCGTGCCTTTAGAAGGCTCACAAGAATATACGGAGGTACATATACATATGTATAGGTGTATTTCCTCCCTATAAGTATCCCCAAATAGAGCTGGGAATAAGGGAAATGGGTTAAGGATACACACTCACACACACTCACACACACTTATATATATATAGTTGTATATGCAATCAAGTGGATTGTATACTTTGGTTAGATAACTATAAGAGCCGAAGTGGATGGTTGGGTTCCACCATGTGGTAGGTTCCCTTTCCATGTCATTAATCATTATAAATTATATAATAATGTTTCTTAATACAATTTTGTTATATTTAAGTCATGAAATGAATAATTATGTTAAATGCCTCTTAAATGTGAATTTAGCATGTTTCATATTTTAAATTGTAAAATGACAAATGATTTTCATATAAAGAATATAATTTTTTTATAATAAAACCCCTAAAATAGAGGTGCACTGCCTTCAAGATAATAATTAGAGGTTAAACCTTACTTTCTTGACTTTTCATGTTTATAATTTTTATGCTCTTATGTTATGTTGTGACGCAGAATATTTTGGACATTGGCATAATGGCATTACAAACACTAAGTTTCCCTTTTAAAATGAATAACGGACTGACGAACCATCGAAGTGTTTAGTCTAGTTTCACATTGGAATTACCCATGTAGGTAATTTCCCCTTTTATATGGATACATGGAGCCTTATCAATGATATTTTCATGTTTTGTTAAATGAAATGAGTTGAGTCAAATGAATGGTAAATGCTTAATGATTGGCCCTCCAAACGAGTTACCAAATTTTTTTCATATGTTTTGAAAGTTAATAAATCTTTGGGTGACTTGTGGGTTCCCATGTTAGAATTCCATAATGGACTCAATGGGTTTTCATGCTCATAAATTGGGTGATAAATTGATTACCATATATGAACTCCATGGACAGACCCACGTTCTTGATACAAGTATTGGTTTCACATTAGTGGAAACCCTTACCATACTAAGGGAAGTAGCAGTGTCGACCATGGCATGTGAAACTAATTTAATGGATTTTATAAATGGTAGCTATGATACTTGAACATTCCAAACTAAAGGAAATAATGGCTTGAACCAGTCAATGAATAGTTTCAATGCCACTTGACCACTCCACACTAATGGAATGGAAGTCTTGATCCACTAAATAATGGTTCCAATTCTACATGACCTATACATATTAATGGAATGCAAGACATGAACTTGAGGAATCATTATATGACATCATTATCAAATAACAATGGATTCACTCGATCTTACCTTGGATTCAGAGAGGTGAATACCTTGGTTCATAGGAACCCCATTCCAATTCAAGTATATGATCTGCATTGGTTCATACCCACCTATACTCTAGTTCTTGTCTATTGTTTGGATGCCTGGTATACTATTGTTGCATCCCTTCTTCTTACCTGAATCCTTGGATAAAATCCTTGGATCCAGTGTAGACATATAGGTTGCTTGGATACACTCCTTGGCTTGAGTCCTTACATATCCCTTTTTCACCATGGATGCCTTCCTTTCACTCAGTAGGTGAATTATTTTTGGAGTTCCATAGATTATGCTCTTTGGATGACACTCTTACCCCTTACGTAGACTCAGATACTCCTGAGTTAGATTTCCATGAGTTTATGATACCTTTATTTTTACCCTGGAACCCCCTAACTGGATATCTTTTCCATGTCGCCCTGTTACATCTTTGATCATTCACTAATTTTACTATCATTAGATGCCTTGAATACACTCCTGGGGTCGCGCATTGACATGTAGGTTCCATGGTTAAAGAAAATCGGGAAAACTCATTACTTTGCCTCATTTTAACATGGAAGAAACTCCTTGGACTCAGTTTTTGACTTACAAATATGTGACTTATAAATAAAATGGTAATACTAAATTAGTGTACTGGTTAAATGTTCAGACACCGGATGAGGGTTGAAGTGGGTACTTATGTATTTAGATACATTGTACTGCATACTATATTTATGCATGCTTGCACCCAATTTAATTTATATTATACTGTCGGGACTGGGTTAGACACCGGTTGTGCCGACCAACTGATATTTATGTCTCACACCCTTCTGGGCCCCCATTTCACTAAAGTACCTGAATTGAACTTTCTTGTTCAGAGTGTCTTGGTCCTTGTTTTTTGTTGATTGATTATACCTGGAGTAGGAGAAAAAGACCGACATAGAGCTCGGGATGCTCATGGAGATCACATTTTGGAATTTTTTTCTTTCCATTACTTCAGTCCTACTTTGCAATGTATTGAAAATCATGTTGTACTATTTACTAATTTCTTTAATTTATCTATACAATGTTATTCAATCATTTATTGTATAAACTGGCATATGCCATTTTTGTTCAGTCATAGTAAATTGGTTTTCCACTGCATTTTCAATTATGGTTACTGCTTCCTTTGTTGATTAGTATTTACTATTTTATACAGCTGCAAAACTCTGATAAGATGGTATGGTCTCTCAAATTACTATCCTTACACCATCACTGATAGTCGGCAGCCTATGGCTTATAGGGAGGCGCACTTCTGGTCATATGGAGACCGGCCCATCCACCATCTTTTTGGTGATTCGGGTCAGGATGTTACAATGTTGTATCGCATGGTGGTTTTTCCTTTTGTCTTACTATTTTGGGTTGGTAGACCGGAGAATATGAAGTAGTCATCATTTGGAAAATTGTAGTTCTAGGGACTGATCACCCTATGTATGGGGAATGAGCATGAAACCAGGGTTGGGATTGATGTTTATGTTGATCATTATTACAATTTATATGATTTCACCTAGACTGACTGGTGTACATTTCACTTCTAATGATTATTAGATCTTTGGAAACTATCCATAGCCTGGTATGGAAGAGATGTTTTATTACATGCACCATATTAGGCACATAGAAATTCACATTCCATTCATATATGACATTCTATATAGTTTATTAGTAGGTTTCCTTCTATGTATGATTCAGTGCCATATTGATATTCCATTCTAGGATTTATTCTTATTTAGGTAAATCATTATCATTACATTTGTGCTTACTTCTTGGTATAGCATATTTTTGTGAATAAAATCCCATTCTTCTGTGATTTAATCTTGTTTCTCTATGTCAGCTGTCGTCAGTGACATGAATAGCTAGCTTACCTTGATATATGTTATTATAATGGGAGAAAGTTTTTATTTGTATAGTGTATGGGAACCTTATAGCTGGGAAAAGGCAACATGTGTACCATTATTAAAAGGCTGCTAAAATCAATTGTTAAGGAATGATGGTTTTGACTAAAGGGGTCCAAATGCTAAATAGTAAAGTGTATGGGCTCTTTGCTTGTTGATTGATGGCCTCTAATATAATTTGGACCATTGTGTTGATCATGATAAATTATGAATTGACATTGGTGTCGACTAACAAGATCCAACATTCAATCCAGGAAGTTTATGGGAACTTCATGAATTGGGAAAAGGAAACTCATATTATATGAAATGGAATATTGATTTGTGAAATGATTATAAATGTTAAAGATGTTTAGGGTTTTTCTAAAATCAAATGGTTATCTTTTGACATACAACGGGACCCATGTAGGTCAGTTGTGGAATGTTTTTATGAGATAGCTCATTTGGGTGTTTAAAATTTTAATAATGTTGTGTTATATATTGTTTCTTTATGGAGAACCTAGGGTGGATAAAATGGGACCCTCGTAGCTCTCCTTATCTTCTTAAAATAAATTTATTTTTATAAGTTTAAAAAATTATGGGATTTCAACTGACGCAAAATGTTTTAAAAAGGGAGTTATATAAATGATGCATATTTTCCCCTCGGGGCATTGGTTAAAGTCACGTACCTTATTTTGTTTTGAAAATGTTACTTTGATGTTTTGGTTAATTTGTTTGATGATTAAATATTAAATTTAATTAAATATGAGTGGCTTGGAAATGTAATAGGTTGTGGTGTACAAAATTCAAAATCTTAATGTAAGGGGGATTTCAGATTCCTCTTTGAGTTTCCTTGGAACGAAAGAATGAGTAAATTCTATAGGCATTCTTTTCCTTGTCAACCATGTTATGATTGACATTTGATCCTGATGACCTTTTTGTTTGATGTTACCCAGTGTCAGGGTTGAAACTTTTTCTTCATGAGTGGCTATCTCATGGTAGGTAGTGCCCTTTGAACTTAAATACCTTACTAATGTAGCATCTTTTTTCAATCATAGTGTTGTTTGGGTTCCATTGTCCATAGTATGACATTATGTTCTAATGTGACAACCTCGTTTGGATGGGTGGTCATGACTTTCTTGATCTTGTTAAGGTCTTGAGGATCGTGTAATGCTCGTTTTCCGTACGGTACAAATTCCTCGAGCATGGTTGGTTGTTTGTTGGTCATTTGACCCTCTATCCATCTTAGTAATGGGTGACTAATTATTGAATTGTCCAAGTTGATAGTCGTATGAGGCAACCTGACTTCGTAATAATTCCTCTTCTAATTTTGAGAATGGTGTAGGGTCATCTCCATGTAAGCGGTTTGAGAATTGAATAATTAGGTCCGTTCAAATACTCAGTTTGGTATTCAAAGACTCTCGTGTTTTGATATGCTGATGTCATTGTAATAATATAGCACACTTATGAGAGGTTTTTTTATCTTTTGACCTGGACACTCTTAAGGTGGGTAGTGTCTTTTCTATTTTGGTAATGTTTTTTTACAATTATAAGAATAAAAAACTAATAGAGCCATTGGTAAATGGTTGGTATTTCATATTTTTTCCTTTAGTATTGAATGTCTTCAATCGAGTAGGTGATTGCCTAGCAACACGACTTTGATATTATTTGAATGTTTTATCTTCTAGTTTCTAGGTATGTGTAACGGGAAACCACAACCTAAACCTTCTTAGTGTACTCCTCTTAAGAGGCTAGCATGTACCCTATCGCTAAGTCTTCATGGATTCACTAAGAGAAGGTCGTTTTTATGCCACAGATAATATTCTGTAGTCGTTGAGATTGTTGGATGATCTGTGGCAGTGTTACAAGCTAGAGCACTGTCATCATCAAGGATTGGTATGTCATCAGTGTTCCTTGGTTCCCAAGTATTAATGCCTTATTCAGACTCATGGACTCTGACTGTTTCTTTTTAATTTCTCTATCCAACTAAGCCATATGTTATCGAGAAACATCGGCCAAGTGGCTTGACTAATTCTATTTTATTTAAGTTAAATGATTACTATTGAAAGGGGTTGTATTAAAGAATGTTTCTAGGTAAAGGAAAGTGTGGTCTGAAGGATCTTAATGTCTTCTGAGGAATAATTATTGACCAGTTATTTTAGGTTGATCAAAATTAGACTGATTCATTTTTATGAAATCAGGCCATTACTGTCATAAGAACACATAGAGTTGTTCCTTGTACAACAACTCTGATGGTCCAGGTACCATGGCTTTGATTTTTCCCATTCTAATGTTTAGACCTATGGTTTGGAGAACCATCGGTAGAATGTCTATTGATATGATGAGGTGATCATGTCTCTATCTATATGGGATCATGTATGCTCTTTTTTTGTGTATATGTTGAACATCGAGCGTCATCTCAGTTTGTAAATGATTAAGTGTAGAGTGCATTGGAAATTAATAAGTTTCTTTGGGAATTGGTAATACAATGAAACCATTTGAATGAATCTTCAGGACCCTCATAGGTTGTGTGATGTTTATGTTGTTCCGAGAGGCTTATCATTGATGTGAATTTCTTACGGTTGGTAGATTGTAGTACCTTGTGTTTTGAACCGGACTAAAATATATGGAATTTTTTGAACTGTTTCGTTTACTAAATGGATTATTTAAAAAACAATGATTTGAAACATAATTATGACAGTTGAATCACTTCTAAGAGATGTTTTGGTTCATGGGTGAAGGACCGAGATGTTTCCCAAGCAGCTCGAGATGTTATGGGAGTACTGGACCTCAAAAACATCATGTTTCAAAAAACAGAAGAGGGAACATGATTTGTGCATGGTCTACTAAAAGGTGAATCCATCATTAGTAACCGTGAAACCCTTTTTAGAATGGTTAAACGGCTTATTGTACGTGCTACAGATGATTTCCTAAAGCATACCCCTAGACCGTGTGGGGTGTGTCGTAGAGACATAAGATTTCGCACAGTTTTTGAATGGTTTTTCAAATGTGCGGGTTAAACCGTGTGTGATACCCAGTTTTTAAATTTTAAATTGTTTTAATAATATCAGAATAAATAAAACATAAACACAACCCTATATCCCTAAAATTATGATGAACTAGGGGTTCTCCCAATAACCTCACACTCCGACCCCTCCCAACTCCTCCATCGATCATCGTTTTTCTTCAATTTATTCACGATTCTTCCAAAAATCATCAAGGTATTGTATTCTACCCTATTTTCCATCCTTTTCAGGGTGGATTTTGGCATCTTCATCAACAAAAAAAAGTCATCCAGACCTAAGGATTTGAGGGTGATACAATTTTCGGTTTTCTTTTGTTCTAGGTTCACACAATTGGTCTCTTAGGACCCATGGTTGCATGTTCTTGCAACTGTTGTCAAAGGCGTAGCGGATTAGATGGTTTTTGTCCACTGGTTTCACTTCGGTGTATGTTTTATCCTTGTTGCGTTGATTATTTTTGGGGGTTTTAGGTTTAGGATTCCATGTCTTGGGAATTGTAGTGTGTTGAGATTCACTACGTGGTCTACCCTCGTTTTGGTTAATTACCGCCATCCAATTGAATTTTTGTGCCTTCGGAAGGGTCATGGGTGTATACGGAGGTACATATATATATGTATATATATATCTATATATATCTATGTGTCTGTGATTACAGGTGTATATCCTCCATGAGCGTATTTCCTCATGGTGTAGGGAATATGAGAAATTAGTTAAGTGTACACACACACACAGACATAGATAGATATATATATAGTTTTATATGCACTTGATTGGTTTTTCTCCTTGAGTTAGAAAGCTACAAGAGTTGAAGTTGACAGCTAGGTTCCACCATTAGGTAGGTTCCCTTCCCAATTCCTCAAACTTTATATATGATTTAATAAGGATCCTTACTACACTTTTGTTATAATTAAGTCATGAAATGAAGTATTATGTTCATTTCCTCTTAAATGTGAATTTAGAATATTTCATGTTTTAAGTGATAAATATGATCCATGATTTTTTGATAAAAAATATCATTTTTATAATAAAACCCCTCCAATGGAGTTTAACAACCTTTAAGATAAAAAGTAGTGGTTAGACCATGCTTGCTTGAGTTTTCATGTTTATAATCATTATGCTTTTATGTTATGATGTGATAAGACATGTTTATAACATGGGCCAAATGGAATTATAAAAACTATGTTTCCCTTTTAAAATGACTAAAAGACCAAATAACTGTCCAAGTGATTGGTCTAGTTTCGTATTGGAATGACCCATGTAGGTAGTTTCACATTTTTCATGGATACCTGGAGCCTTACAAATGCTATTGTCATGTTTTGGTAAATGGAATGTGTTGATTCAAATTAATGGTTAATGATTAATGATTGAACATCAAAACAAGTTACCAAATTGTTTTCAAATGTTTCGAATACTAATAAAACCAAGGATGACATGTCGGTTCCTAAGTAGGAATGCCAAGATGTACTCAATGTGGTTCCATGATCATACATTGGGTGGTACAAGGATACCCATGTAATAACTCCATTGGTGGACCCGTGTTCCTGAGACTAGGATTGGTTCCATGTCCATGGAAACCCTTACCATGCTAAGGTTAGGTAGCGGTGTGGAACTTTCCCTTTAAAAATTCCTTAATAGTTTTTTCTAAATGGTTGCAATGCTACATGAACATTTCAAACTCATGGGAGGAAAGGATAGAACCAATCAATGAATAGTTAAAATTATACATAACCATTCCACACTAATTGAAGGTAAAACAAGAACCAATAAATAATGGTTTCAAATCCACTAGAACTATTCACACTAATGGAAGGAAAGACTTAAACTAGATGAATCATTACATGAATTCTCTATCAAATAGAAATGGACTAACTCGATATCACCTAGGATTCTGAGAGGAGAATACCTTGGGTCTCAAGAACCCCATTTTTGTTCAAGGAAATGATCTTCATTTCTTGATAACCACCTTTACATCGGTTCTTGTCTATTCCTTGGATGTCGGGTGTACTGTTTTTGGGTCTGTTCTTCTTATAGGATTCCTTGGAAACACTCCTTGGTTCCAGTGTTGACAAGTATGCTCTTACACTCTTTGAAACTAGTCCTTACATAGCCATGTTTTACCATTGATTCACTCCTTGGACTCAGTATGTGACATATTGTGGAATGCCTCAGATTAAGCTCCTTACATTACACTCTTACCCCTTAGATAAACTCAGATACTATTGAGTTGGATTTTTATGAGGTTATGTTACCTTGTTTTTTACCACATAACTTCTTCGCATGATATCTATTCCATGTTTTCGTGTTACGTATTGAAACCTTCACTACATATACTATCATTGGATGACATGGATTCACTCATTGGGTCCAGCGTTGACATGTAGGTTCCATGGTTAATGACCATATGGCCGGGTCATTGATTATCCCCATTATACCTTGTAAGATACCCCATGGACTCGATAGGCTATATAATCACATGTGACTTATAAATAAAATTGTAATACTCAATTAATGAACTAGTTACATGTCCAGACTACAAACGAGGGATGAAGAAGGCACTTAGTTATTTAGTTACATTATACTTCTTACTATATTTATGCATACATACACCCTGCTAAATTTATATTATATTGTTGGGAATGGGATAGACACTAGAGGTGCCAACCTACTGATATTTATATCTCAGAACAAACTTGGGATACCATTGCACTGCGATACCTATGTAAACCTTTCTAGTTCGTAGGGTATTGGACCTTGATTTTTGTTGTTTTCTTGTACCTAGAGTAGGATCAAAGTACCGAGCTAGTGATCGGGATGCTCGTGGAGATCTCTTTTTGGATTTTTGTTCTTTTCATTACTTATTTCCTACATTGCGTTGTATTAAAAGCATGTTGCACTATTTACTTTTTTCTATAGTGTATCAATACCATTACATGCATTCATTTATTATATAAGCTAGCGTTGGATATTTTTTTCAGTAAGATGAAATTTTTCATCTGATGTTTTGTCAATTATGTATTACTACTTTCTATATTGATCATTATTTACTCTATTATACCGCTACACAAACTCTGTTTATAGGTCATAGTATCCCCATTCACTATCCTTAAACCCTCACTTCTAGTCGCAAGCCTCTAGTGTATGGGGATGCACACATGAGGTCATATGGTGACCAGTCTGGCCACCGTCTCAATGGTGAACCTGGTTGGGATGTTACATGTCATCCACCATAGGAGTCATATCAATTGTTTATATTCACCTAATTAGGATGTAATAGTGTTTTATTTTCCTCCCAAACTTTTGAAATTTTTTTATTATTCACCTGAGTATGGATAGTTATGGTGTATCATCCAAATTGTATTAATAATGCCTCAAAAACCAGGTGATAACTCTTTTTTATTAGCATTTGTCTAGTGTTGGATCACTCACCAAAATGGATTATGATGGGGATATCCTGTTTGTCTTGTAATTTTTATAGTGATATCTGACCCAAAATGATTATTATATAAGGTGTGACATATCATAAATCCTCAACATGTGTTTTTACCATGATTATATCATAAAATTTGAAAATAGAAAACGTATGTATGTCCACCATTGGTTTTTTGAGATCAATCCATTTTGAATAATGTTATTTCTTTATTTATCTTTTATTATATCATATTGTGTATGTATGAGTATTTAAGAGAAATGTTGTGACAAATTTGGTTGTGTCTTTGTGAGTAATACTCAAAACCTTAATGGCTACCCTAGTACCTAATCATCATTTATGTTTTATGACATTGGTATGATAAATGGCCCCACATATATACTATGATGAGCTAGTGGTGATTTTTTTGGAGTTAATAGATCAAACACGGTTAGAGTACATGACTTGTTTTGGGAGTTATCTCATGTTTTTTTTCTTTTGGAACATTGTGTATATGATCTACCTAAGGAGATCCATATTTTTTATACTTGTATTCCATATACTAATATTGTTTAGGTTATATCATGATGTTTTTATTAATATTCGATTGAATTTAGGTATGATTCCCATTTCTTACTTAAATTTTATTATGATGATTAGTTATTGATACTGCTTTATCCGAGTTTGGGGGTAATCATTACCTAAGGATGTAGTCTCTACACCTATTCATATAATCCATCTCTTCTGGTTGGAAGTCTCTATCATACAGAGTGTTGTATTTGAGGAATGTAATGAACATGTCCATTCATTATGGAGGTAAACTAGATTAATGATATGTCACTTATTAGCCTCCTAAGTGGATAATTATCTAAGATGATTGATACCATAATATAATTAAATTCAATACCCCATATTCCCATTCCCATTCAAAAATATTAAGAAATTTATTGAGAGACACATGATTTCATAAAAAAATCAATAATATATTTTAGGAATATGTTCCACTATAATTGAATTATGTTAGCCATATTTAATCTCAAAAATAATTTTAAAATAATTATAATTATTCACAGAGGTAATAAAATCATTAACTCAAGGTAGAATAAAAATGAACAAGAAAAAATTTAATGTAAATTATTCCCCCTAGGTATAATCCCTAAAAAATGATTATATAAGAAAAATATGGAGGAAACCATGATTTATAAGAGATTGTGATTTATTTCATAGAAAAGGATAATTAAAGGAATAAAAATATTATAATATTATCTTAAATTAGTAATCCATTTAATTGATTATTGAACACCAAGTGGGGGGAAATTAAAATAAATTAAGAGAGATTAGTGAGAACACAACAGGGTAATATAAAGAATAACATATGAGAGGGAGTATAATTTTTTTACTCTTTGAAGTAGATAGGAGATATAAGAGAAAAAATAATTGAAAAATAGGCCATAAAGAACGATAATATAGCGGATCAAGAAGAGGAAATGAAAAGGAAAATTGATAAGAATTTAATAGAATCTTGAAAAATGATAAAATTGATCCAAAAAATATAAAGTAGTTTAAAATAATTCCAAAATTTAAAGAACTCCATTATAATTCAGAGATATGATTATAAAATGAAATATCATTTTTAATATAGTTAATTATTATATATCATCAAGAAAGCATAAATTATTATAACTTTTATCACACATATTTATAAAATTTTGAAACATAAGAAATTATAGATCCATATCTTATCAAATAGATATAAATTAGTAGACTTATAAGTAATATCCTTCAATGATGATTAATTTTTTATGGTTTAATTAAATATCCCTATGATTATTAGATATTTCTTAAGATGTATTTTCTTCTAAAATATTAGCTCATGAAACTTTGATAAAAAACATTGTGACTTTGGTGATAAAATTAAATTTATACACCTTAACATATAAAAGAATTTAGGAATTGATGACCCAATGACAACATTGGTTACACACCAAATTGTTAAATGATAGTTGAATTATATATAAGGTACTATAGAATAAATTATTATAATTACTGAGAAGTTTATAATTCCCATTTATTTTACCATTCGAGAGATAGAGGAAGATGATGATACTGAAACATTATTTGGAATAACCTTCCTCACCCTGGGTAATTTTATAATTGAAATCAACTATTGAGATAATGTTCTTAGTGGGAAATGAAAAGTCCCATTTTACATGATGAAATTTATGTGGCATAAAAAAATATAAGACTAACATGATAATATCACATTTAAATTTTTTTAAAGACCATGAGTTTGATGTTAAAAGATAGTGAAATCATAATTATGATCATTGATAAAATGATAGATATAAAGGAAAATCCCATTAGCTTGAATGATAAGGAAGAAATAGTACAGAAATATTAGCATGAATATTTATCAATGTAATCCCACTATGATTTTAGTGCTTAAATAATACACCATCTAAAACATGAGCCGAATAAACTTCATTCTATTTTAAGTTACTCATTTATGGGAGATTATGAGAAACTTATAGTAGTAATATATATGTATTTTGTGATGTAGAAAGATGAGAAACTTATTGTTTATTTAAGATAAATAAGTAATGTGATTAAATGGATGATAACAAACATCAATAAAGAAATATCACTATTTTTAAAACTAATGTGCTATTAGAATAAAATAGATTTTTTAGAAAGTATTTACAAATGATAATAACACTTCACATGAATGAGTTTCAAAAGTAATTTAATGTGAGAATAATATCTTTGATATTAGAAATAGAATGGGTAATGATATAATTTTCTCATGAAAGGATGCATTTAAATGAACAATAAATTTGAAAACGAACTGATTCTATCATAGAAAATTCTTGGAATGTGTCTAGGTTTGTACTACATAGTACTAAATGATACTGTATGAAACAATCTATTCCCATTTCCAGTATTAAATAATGTCCCTAAGAGATTAAATATACATGAATTTTATTGTTTTATTGATATGTATTATAGATAAAATAATATTCCATGACATCTAACATAAAATATAAAATTTCCTTCAAATAACCATATATGACCTTTTCCTATCAAAGCACACCATTTAGAATGTGTATCGAATCGATAACTTTTTAAAGATGTATGGAAAATATTTTTCAAACTATAAATTAATATTTACTCAAGATTTTTAAAGAAAATATTTCAAGGCATGGATGATAATTCAAGATGTTTCTAAAGAATATTTACATGGTTCATAAAACCTGTGAATAAAATTTTATTATATTAAATAATTAGAAGTTTATCTTCATCAGCAATGAAATAAACATACATGGAAACCAAATATTGAAAGTGGGAATAAAGTATTGCCTATAAAAGATCATTGTAAAAACAAAACTAAAAAACGTAAAAATTGTTATTAGAATTTGAATGTTTCATATAAACACTTGATTTTATAATAGATTGTTGAAGGATATTTCAAGGAAAGATAAATCACTCACTCACTTAATGTCAAAGTATTTTTTTTAATTATTGGATGAGTCATATATGAAATCCTTTAATGAAATAAAAATTAATTGTATAGACCCACTGGTTCTAATATATCTCAATTATGGGAACACATATTTACTAATATAAAATGAATATTAAAATTCATGGAAATAAACACTTTGGAAATTATCCAGTCATATGTAATATCCAATTTATTAAAAATACCGAATCTAATTGGAAGTCTTGTATACTATAAAACTGTGAAGAATAACAATTATAAAAAATCTTATATTTAAATAAATTTAGACTATATCATGTTTAATGAAAAGTGATGGTGTATAGACATCCAATAACCCTTCAATAACTTACTAATAAAAAGGATTCCAATTAATTTTTTATCTAGTATATATTTTTATTCTGGAGTTTTGAAAATTTAATCTAAGATATGAAAGGATCAAATAATGTGGCGGTATACTAATTAACATCATTAGAGTTAAAAAATGTTTAATATGATGGGGAGGTATATATTCATAATGGTTTCTCAGATGAAAAAGTATTTTATATTTATTTTAAAAAATATTTATATTTTATTTTCATAGTAAATAATATGAAGAATGGGAAATGTATCTGTGATTCAGATAAAAAAATCATAGTATATTTAACATAATAATAATGGGATTTTTTAATCCTCATCAAATATTTTATAGATGGAATGGAGAAATAATGTATTCCCAAATAAAAGATGAGAGCAATACTGTATTTTTTCCCATTTATCACATTATAATGGAGACTATGGACTAGACCAAAAAGTGGATAATATATTAAAAAGTAGAAAATTTTGATAAACACCTCAAAAATATGTAAGGTAGTTTAATGAAGAATAAGATCACTAATAAAGATGAGGAATCATTATAAGGAGAAATAAAGTCACTCAGCACCCAATTATAGAGTTCAATGTTTTCAATAAACGAGGAATTTAATTTATTAGACCCTTTCAGAAATCCTTCAACAACACATACATCCATGTGAATGTAGAATATATTTCCAGTGGGGTGAAATCTATGTAACCATCATTGAATATATTTGTTTTAGTGATGAAATTATTATAGACAACTATTTTCATTGAATTTGAAACCCCATGATCACTCATTAGTGATCAAGTGACCAAATATAAAAACGATATTCTACAAAAACCACATCAATATTCATAGTATGATATAATACCTACAACCCATATCACTCATAAAAAAATGTTCTATATAAATATCTCTCTATAATAGAAATAATATTCTATAGATGATAGGGATATCAAATTGTAAATATTAGTTATAGATGTTTCATGATGCACTCATAGAATATCTAATAACATTAAAAACTCTTATTGGTATGTCATCATACTAGTTTGTGAACTAAATTCCCTAACACATATCTTTTTGAGTTGGATAATGAATCATATATGTTCACTAATAAGATAACATTGACTGTTAAGAATAAATAAAAAGGATATTTATGTATTTAAAAAATATTTTAGATATTAGGAGGGACAAATATGAGAATGACAGAATATATAAGGATATAACAAAAAAGTGGAATGAATGATGAATAAACCAAAATAAATCACTCATAGATAAAGAATATTACTATTTTACTCATGTTTGTGGTTATTATAGTTAAATTTAATACATGTTAATTGACAACCATAATTTTGATAAGGTTAAACCTTCATAATGTAAATGAAATCTAATAGAAAAAAAAAAGTATTATTCAATGTAAATGAAATAATATTTTAGTATACTTGAAATATCAAAAATTTAATGGAGTCAAATATATTATGTTAAATTGAGTAACAATGGTGAGTCTATATATTGAATATTAATAAATCAATAACTATGAGGTATCATAGGTAGATTCTAAAAAAAATTAATTTTTTCATGAGAAATCATGGATTTTTAATACCAGATTATATTTTGGATTTTAATATAATCTAAAATAAACTCGATAATCACTAAACCCTATTTTGACCTTTAAAATTTATGTATGAATCTGGTAGAAAAATTTGGGAGGAAAAATGATCCATAATAAATTAATAAAATAAAAGGATTATGATGAAGTCCAAACAATGAAATAGGGGCCATCCACCATGGTTATGGTTTTCACCTATGCTAGGAACATGACCCCCACCCAATCTATTTCACATTATATTGACTCTAACCTAAAATAAATAATAGCACTTTATCCACTATATAGTTACCAAACCTATTTCTAATAGGTATTTTTCAAACCCAACTCAGTTATATAGTGAATATCACTATTTTGTATAACTTTTAACGAGTTTTACAAAAATATTAAGCTAAAACTATTTTTTAACCCTACATATATCCTCGATTCATTTTAATTAAAGAAAATACGAAAAATTTGACTAGTTCCTTGTCGTATAACCCCAAAATTATTGACCACTCATATCATTTTGAGAAAATCTTTCCCAAAACATCATTTATGAACATTCCCATTAAAATCACTCTATTTTTGATAGGTAATGTTCCAAATAAAGAGTATAACCACAATGATCCAAAAAAGTTTCATAACCCATTTGTTCAAATTTAATCCAAATTCATCATAACAACTATGATGTAGCCCATCAAGCCTTATCATAGAATTTTTACTAAAACCCAAAAAATAATAAAAATAAATTACATGGAATTAATATCATTTGGGTTTTATTTCATGGTTCACTTAATTTAAAATCACTAGACTTATAAAACACCAACTCATGGTTTCCCAAACCATGTCATGTTTAAGTTCATCTTATAAAATAAAATTCTAATAATTGATTAACCTTGTTGGGATGCCCCACCCAACCCTCTTAATATTTCATCTCAGAATCAATCAATTCCTCCAAACTGAAAATACCCTATCCTTTCCTCTTACTACATGATTTGATAATGCTTCAACACCCTTTTTCGACAACCTTCCATATTACCAATATTAATCCTTAAACATTCCATCACCAATGCATTATCTTCAAAACCCCATAAACCAACCAATAACACAATCCAAATACCATTACAATACATAAAGAAAACCATAGGTACCTTAAAAATATGGGTCTATATATGGATACCCCAATTAAATCTTATCCCATTATAGACAAAAAATCCTCTTATTCAAATTATATATCATAAATACATCCCAGAACCTATCATTATTACTAACATAGAAAATAAGACAAACCACTACATAATATTTAGCCAAATTCAAATAATTAGGGCATATTTATTTCCATATATTAATGATGTATAGAGATTCTAAAAATTGATATAAATTGGATATCATGTCACCATATAACATGAATAGTGGTAAAATTATGTATCCATTAATTTTAACCTCATTAATAATATATCAATAAATTAAATAATATTGATAATTCTACATATAGAGGTTATTATAATTTTTCACGAAATGTTATTTCATTACTATTTTGTAAACCTACAAAATATGAGAAAAATATGATAATAAAATTTTCCCTTGTCATATAAAAATTATTATAATATTTTTTTGACATAAACAATAGAAAATATAATAGAATATATATAGATAGAACAATTTTTCAACAAGGAAACCAATATATCTTAATGAGACACATCTATGAAATTTTAAATAGTAATGTGAAATATAAATCTCATCCAGGATGTAATTCAGTTCTTTATATAGAAAATAGTAAATCAATGTATTTATATAATATTATTAGTTGAAAAGAAAAAAATATAAATTTAACTCATGATATAATTTTACTATATAATACTATCACAATCGAAATCATGCAGTGGATATGCTTATCAATTAAGATATTTATGGATTACACATGGTGGATTTCTAGTTGAGTATCACAATAGTACAAGATATTAATTATTTATCTTTATGTAATGTGAAATTTACTTTATAAATTCATCTTTGGGAATGTTTTCAAAAATCATTATTGGGGTTGGTTTGTGGTGTAGTCATTAAAGCTTTATTAAATTATCATTAGAAAGGATTATTTAATAAAATGAGTAATTGAGCATTGAGTATAGTAGTTGGGACCCTATGAAGGGATAAGATGGGAAACATAGATCTCTATTATTTTTTCTTTAGTGATTCGATAATATACCATTGTCTATCCATGTGTTATCTATGTGGATATAAATATGGTAAACTGATTAGAGGAGATTTCAAACTTTATGAGATGAATCCTTATACAAAATTGTTGTATAATCCAATGATTAATGATTTGTTCCTTATGTCATTACATTTTATTTATCCATAATTATCACATATATATTCTTTTTTATATCCTCCTTCATGCTAGTAACTATTATATGGTTATAATTTTATAATAAGATCCATATGTTCAGTGTAATATTCATGCCTTCTCACTTAAGTAATATCCACCTTACAGACCATCAATATCTCAACACATTGTTGATGGAGAGTATTATTTAAAATTACCACTCCATTATGAATCATCATATTAGAATAATGATATTAAAAATCATGGAAGTTGGTTTACTATTTTGATAAATCCTTGTGTATTTATTGGTTGTATTTGGGTTATATGTAGATAGATTAATACTTTTTATTTAATAGTTGACTATGATTGATGTAAGTACAAAATATTTATCCCTTACATTATTTTATATTTGTATAATGTTATAATGTTTTATATAGTGTAATTCTTGGTACATGTTGATGTGATAGGATTTATTTATAGATATTTAGAATTGATATACTAAGGAAAGATTAGATGGTTAAGAATATTGAACCCCATAGAGTGTGGTGATTTTACTTTTTTTTAGAATAACCAATGATTACATTAGGATGTAAATATTTAATTATTTTTAGGTTATGTAAGAATATTTAAATAAATGAACATGTGGTATGAAACATGGTGTTCCACTAGATCAAATTTACTAAATCTCCTACCTATTTTTATTGAACACTTTTCCATTTTTTGTAAAAGGAATGTACTTTTTTTTCTTCATTTAGGAATGAATAGAAAATAATAAGTATTTTATAATGAAACCCTATAGAATTAAAAATAATAATAATCTAGAGAGTAATCAACATGTCCAATTATTTTTACTAGGATTTAATAACTTATAATGAGCGCTGATGAATGTGAAAGTGCCAATATATAAAAAAGATTCAAATTATGTTGAAGTGTTGGATATTGTGAAATTATGGGGATATATGATTAGAAAGTATTGAGTACATATGGAAGAGTGAGAATTCATCCTTGTGTTATTAATAATTTTGGTTAGTGTAATAAATGAATAACATTTCCCAGAAGATGTAGTGAACAAGGATATATTTAAATATTGAGTCAATTTTAGCCATATAATCTTAAATTTGAATACACATGTTTTAGTTTTAAAATCTCATAAAAACTTTGGAATTATATTGGACGATTTGGAAATATTATGATTTTTTCCACAATAACTGAATGTGGATTTTATAATTTTATTGGGTGATCGGATGATTTCCTTAGGTGAATTTTTGAAATATCAAATTTAGATGAAAATTTATAGAAATTAATGATTTTGGATTAATGTTGACGTAGTATAGAAAATCCTAGTGGTTCAAAATATAACTCAATGTATATTCAATTTTTATTAATGTAATCATGGAGTAGAATAATAATAATTTTTATGTAACTGGATATGTGAGCATACTTTTGTTGCCACTTGTAATCTATTACGTAAATATGAAGCATGCATTATAGTAACCCTATTAGTGAAATCGTGAAATTTTAAAAGTAAAAATGTTTTTAATTTAAGGATGTTGGGGAGAGGATATTAATAAATCCTCAGGGACAAATCATGTTGCCAATAGATGTCCAACCACCAGAATCATGGTCTTACATTCACCCAAAATTTGAAATCCATATTTCACACACAACAGACCCACCAATACATCCTAGACTAAGTGATCCATATATTTAGAATCATTAATACACCCTAAATCACCAAGAACAATTGTTATTTGACGAAAATTAATAATCACACATATAATAAAAATAAAATGTTAAAATAAAAGACACGTTTGGAAGTATATGGTTTATATTTCATTCCTACATATAATGGATAATTCAATAATAGTATATTTTTCCAGAAGTAAAAAATATTTAAATATAGTGACTTTACAGCAACATGGATCACATAAGAATTTAGTTGAATAACACACAAATAAGAGGTCCCATGTATATATATATTGGGGGCATATCTCATGATTTTATTGCACCATCCTATAACTATCATGAGCATCTATTCATAAGAAATATTAACCACAAATCTCTATTACTAATTATTATCTACAATTGATAAAACAGATAAAATAAGAACATTACCTTCTTCTATAATTCTGAACACATTTAATGATCCACCTTCCATTAAACATGAAATTTCATTACAAATGCTTACATATAAACCTTTCACAGGTCGAAGTCTCACATCCACTACTCATTCAAATAAACTTAAACTAGAGACTTAAATATGCTTTACAATCCCTAAAATATATCACTTCAATACTGATTCCAATACCCCCTATTAAAAATCAAAAAAATTAAAAATATTCATACTCAAATTTGACTCTCACATACATGTATTACTCTTCTCCTTTTTTCTAGTTTACTCAATCCCATTAAGGCATAATTGTAACACCAAAAGGTTTTATAAATTTTTCCCAAAATAAATTATAATTATTTAATGGCTTAAATTTAACACTACACAAAATTAATATTTCTTTATACACACCACCATGTTAATCTTGTGTTATATGAATCACCAACTTAGCTTCAATTACACATAAACTGAGTTTTATCAAAATAATGTTATATTATTAATATAGTTATTTAAACATTATTATTGTATCCTAGATGTTTATCTTAGTAATATTAATAAAAATAATGTTTTTATGCATAATGGTTTCATATAATTAAAACATATTGAAAATAAAATACATTATTTTAGGTATAGTCTTAAATGTTTTGAAAATATTTTTTATAAAAAACATATTTTTTATGTACTTCTGTGAAATAAAATAAAAATAATTATAAAAACTTCTATAAAATTAATTTTTAAAAATAAAATTAATTTTCAATACACAATTTCAGAACAATCTTAGGGTAAAATTTTCAGATTAATCTAAAATATTTAATTTTTGGATGAATAGTGAAAAATACTAAATTTTAATTGATAACTGCATTTTCATCCAATTTTGATATAGAGTTAAATTATATTTAAATTTTTTAAAAGCATAATTAGTTCAATAATAAATCAATAAATCCAATTTTTGTCATTGGGATCAAATTTACATTGAAATTGGATATAAAAAAATTCAAACTTTTGACCATTTTCTCATTAAAAACTCATTGTTTCATCTGTGGGGATAATTTTAAATTAATTTATTCCCATTTGAAAATTTAAAATTGAAAAAAAATAATTACATATTTTTAATAAGAATAATTTAAAATTTCCAATAATTCCAACTTAATTCTTTACCTAAGATATTTTTGAAAAATATGAAAATTAATCATGGCGATTAAGTGGAAAAGTGAAATTACCAAGGGACTAAAATTTAATCTTAAGAGAGGTAATGACATATAAACATTTCAAAACACTATTTTATGTCATTATTTATACCTTCAACCTTCACGTATTGAATGTTTTACATTATTTAAGTCTTTTTATGTAAAATTGTGGGTATAACTATCTTTCTTTTAAAAAATTTCAAGCAAGTCCTCTCCCTCACATATAAAAGGCCACTGCATCTTGTCCAATCATAAAAAACTCAAAAACAATTAGGTAAAAAAATAACTAACCAAAAATATTATTAAAATTCACAATTTCATCCTATAATCCTTAATTTGACTATAAATCTAACCTAGTAAGGCATTTGGTGCAAACCAGAAGGATATACCCAAAGGAGAGGTAACATTCATCAATGAAAATTTAATATAATATTTTTAAATGTTTTGAGTACGAACTAAGGACACCCAAACATCCCTCAAATGGGTTATGAAATCATTATTTGTATGTAAGATGATATACAGCCTCGCGAACGGATATGGTTAATTTTTTCATTACCACATATCAAGGTTGGGAATAATGATGGAAATACTATTTTAATATGATATTTATGATTATATTAGGACTATTTAATATTTATATCACACATACCATCATGTTTTCTATTTTGTGGAAATATGACATTTTTGTTTGTGTGTACGGCAGACTACGGCCTCGTGAAGCAGTGTTATTTGATCATGCTTGGTATAAAATGTATAAAGGTTGGTTTTAATAAAAATATATAAAATATAGGACATAAAAGTGTTTCTATAATTATAATAACTCAAAAAAATTGTCTTTCAATAAATCAATAAATGGAAATAATGCTCATGACTACGTACGAAATACCGTCTCTATGAATGGTGTATTTCATTTTATTGTTCTATATTTTAATGATTATTATATATATATACTAAATATATATGATATAATTAAATAATTTCTATCATTATTTATAATAATAAATAATGATTAATGTAAGAGAAAAAAAATACATTAAATCAAAGCATATATGAAAAAAGGGGTTATTACGAGGAACATTATATAACATATAATTATTAACAAATGGGAAATAAAAGGTCATAAAAATAATATACGGTATGATATAAATAATTATTTTTATTTAAAAAATATAAAAAAAATTAATTTTTATTATGATGGTGAATTGAATGAGTGAAACATATGTCAACACTTTAGGTAAGGGATTTCCGTCTCACTTTTATTTTTCATTGAGGTACAATCCATGTTCACCACATATTCCTTATATGTGGTCTGTATAATAACAATAGATGTATTGGATTATTTTTATACTAAGAATTATTTTGATTTACATAACCATTTTAGTATATATATTTCAATGGGTTTATGGATAAAATTCTACCAAGGCAGTAATGATAACATTGTCTCAATTTACCTTCTTTGAAGTGTACATTATGTGATACATCCATATTCATTCACGAATTTTATACACTACCCTTTTTACATGTAAAATCTTAATGTTTTTCATCTTTATGATATTTTATGTTTTTTATGTTATTCCATCATGGTGTTTATGATTCAAATTTTTTTGAGATGTAATAGTTTATTGATATAATCTCATTGTTATTCGGGATTGCTTACGTATTTGATTTTATTAATGAAATATTATGACAAATATCTGAATAATTATCATTAATTTTGTTCTATTGTATTTATTAATGATATATTCATGTAATGGTACATTTTTTACTGCTTTTTCATTAATTAAATTAATAAAATGTTTTTTATGTAAATATGAATTCATTTCTATATTTGGTCAGAAAACAATATTATTTCAAAAACAAGTTTTATATTAATATATTATATTTTTTAAACCGTACAAAATTATTTTATAAATAAAATTTCACCTATTTTATACAGTAATTTTTTTTCAAAGAAATGTTTTTTTCATTTCCATATCAAGGTTGTTTTCAAAATTATTAATAGTAAAAAAGGTATTTCTGTTTATCATGTACAGAATGTGCAGATTTACCTGCCATCATTAACATAATTTCATTGATGATTACTTTGAATGTTTACAAGGATATTTTTCTATAATTTGTTTTCCTAATATTTTGGGAATTTTTTTAATGTCGATTTTAAATAAAAAGTTTTTTAAAAAAAACATTCAAAGAAGAAAGCATATTTTCACCATGAAATGATTTAAAAAATATCTAAAAGATATTTTCCATAATTGATGAAATTATTTTTTAATACCCAGGATATATTGAGTTTATGATATATGGGTAGTATTCATATTATTTCTCAAAATAGTTTATATTTTTATGTAATGGTGTTTATATTTATGGGTTCTCTTCCACAAGTTATAAGATTATGAAACACATTTCTCTTCTAGAGGTTATATTTTTATTATTCCAAATAATTTCCATGGGTTATTATCTGATGAAATAATCAGGTAACCTAGATTTTTTTCCCTGGATAAGATATTATTTAATGTTTATAATACCAATTTAACTTCTTGGGTCATGATATGATGAATTTTTTTGAACTTGTGGAACACATATGTGTGATTTAATTATGATATGGGTGGGACCAATATCTCTTTATAATCAATAGGGTGAAAATTTATATATCTCACGAGATATACATGGAAGTAAGAGAGAGTTAGCCAGATAAAATAATATAGGAATGGAATGTATAATAAACTCTGTATAGTAATACATGGATGGAATGAGGTGTAAATTATGTTCAATAATGTAATTTTCACACTATTATGTCCATGATATTGAGCCTTTACCAATTTTGAAATAATTTTCAATAATTATGTGTGTGCCACAAATTCATGTCTTATACTAATTTTATTCTCTTATGGCTTATGTTATACAATTACCTTATGAGCCAGTTCTTATGAACTACCAATATTTATGACATGACTCATGTTTATGGTCTTTGATTTGTAGGATTTGGTTTTCAAATGTTATTCTGATGTTTTGATACGCTCATGTTCATGTTATGTATACATATATCTCTTTCTTACCCTTATTGAGTATATTAACTCACAATTTCTTATATTTTATATCCCTAGTATATGAAGATATGTATTATGTATGATATATGTAAATATAGTGATAGTTATGATTAACACAATGAGTAATTATGTAGTTCACTTATAGACCAGTGTCTGTGTTTTGATGTTTCCAAAGGTACTAAACTAATATGGTTTTTGGATATGTGTTTTTTAATGCCATAAATATTCAAAAATATTATCTAATATCTATGTATGTTAATAATGGGTCATTATAATAATTCTACCTCATAATATAATATATTATAACCACAGTTCCCCTGTCACTTTGATTTTTTCTTCCAAAAATATTTTTTAGATCCTACTCATCTTCCTCAATTAAATTCCAAATAAAGTGGTTCTTCATGTCGATATGTTTTTTTAAATGAAACACTAGATTTTTTATAGATGTGAATAACACATAAACTATCATAGTAAAGTATTTCACTTTTTGGATTCATCCCTAGTTTCAACAATTAAAATCTTTATAAACCTTATCCTTTATTTCTTCCATTTTGACCGCATAATATAGTTTCATTCTACATCAAAAAACTATAGATTTTAACATTGATATATAGCTAATTTAACTATTGTTAAATGTAAAAATAAATCCTTTTTTTCAAATGTTATAATTAACCCAAAATTTCATTTAAATGTACACTATTAGCAGACCAGGTACCCTAAATGGTATAAAAATATATTCGGTACATTTTTTATATTGGATGATCTATTATACAATGTACTAGTGTTATATCATTGGATATTCTATATATCTGTTGACAACTACCGCTAAAAATGAAATGTGTGGGAAAGTGCATATCATCACATGAATAACTCTTTTGAATATTGATGGAATCAAAAAAAATTAATGTACACTACATTATCCTCCATTCATGGTTATTTCCATAATTGAAAATTGAATATATCGATAGAATAAGTGGAATTTAATTTATATATTGTAATTGAAAATTGACCGGTGAATTTTTTAATGTACTCCCTTTAATACAACATGAAACCCCTAGTTATCTTATATCATTAAATATTTTTACTAAAAATCTACTTTCCAATAGTGTTATCCATTATTTCAAAAGATCCATATAACTCAAATTTTACATATTGGATCCATTGATTGTTTGGAACGACTATAATCATAAAATGAACATTTAGGAGCAAGATGATAATGTAATCAACCACATACACCATCCTATAAAAACTGCAATATGATTTTATTTATAGGAAGCATTTTTCAAACATGAAAATATAAGATTTTTTATTCTATTACCTTGGTTCTTTTTTAATCCATATATACTAGATTTTATATTATAAATAATGTCCTTATTCAAATTGTATTCAAAACTTGTTGGTCTTATCATGTAAATTTTTTCTTCAAAATCACTATGATGGAATTACACCTTTATATATATTAATTAAAAATAAATTTCATTTGTATACAGAATGTTTAAAACTTTCTATATGGAATCATATTTTACTATGAGTGAAAAAATATCTGAGAAATACACACTTTTATTTAGATATACTTTCACAACCAAACTATATTTATACCTCCATATTTAATCAACTTATTCTATCAATTGAGAAACCTATCATTTATCAAATGATTTATTTCACCATGGTTAATTGTTATTTCCCAAGTCTCATTGGAATAAAATGGATACCTTTAATAATCTCTTGATAACATTGCATTTTGGAATAACTTTTTGATGCCTCTTTTTCTAAGATATTTTATTCTCCCACATATGTCATAAGTATGTAGTACAAGTTCGGACAAACCCTGTATATTATTTTTCAGACTCTAAAAGACATTTAAAATTCAATATGTTACTCTAATCCATCTAGGATATCATATTATAGCTCCCATTCTGATAGTGTCTGGATTTATGAAGCACTTTGACGTGACACCTCTTCTCTTGAGAATTCAGTTATATCTTCCACTGAACAATCTTTTAGAATAATTATTAAGACATTTGAAATCAATATAATGGGTGAACTTCTACTTCTCCCATCCTGTACAAATTAATATTTTCCCATTAATTCACTGCACTCTACCTCATACTCTTCCATTTCCAGGTCCTTGAATATTATCCTTCCATTAATGAGAACATTTATATCTCTAATGATCTAGAAAATAATTACATCCAGGAATAGATAACCAAATTTCTCATCACAATATCCAATAAAAAAATGGGACTTATCCTCAAGATTATCCCTCCCCTTAAAATTAATGTGAACATATAGAAGACGTAAAAAAACTATCATATGGATAATTTCCATTGTTTTGTTAGAAAAAAACTACTATATAATCAATTCACCAACCAGGGTTGATAGGATTATATTAAAAATACATATTTCACAATTAAATGATTCTATAGAACTAATATTTTACTCACGAGACTGAAAACTCATGCTACATGAATTCACACTCAATATATTTTATCCTTTTAGAGACACTGATTTTAACTCATGTTATTGGTATAATATTGTCAAGAATGATTCCTTGTTCTGGACAATAGTGTTTCATGTACCTTCCACTATATTCACCACTATTATTTGACCAAATTAATTTAATCAATCTTTAGTTCCTCCTTTCTATATTTAATTTCCCTGAAGGGAAACACCTTACACTTTTAACTTGTGATTATATAACTAAACAAAAAAATTAGGTTTTGTATCATCAGTAAATAGGACAATGTAAAAGGAACCACTATTAAAATGAATTGGGGAGGACCCCCAAAATTTGAAATGAACAAGTCAATGATTTCAATAGAGATGTTTTTATATAATGAAATATAATGAAACATTCTTCTTTTTACCTTTTATAAATTATCTCAAGTTTTAACATCGATGTGAAAAAATTTTAATACACCATTATCTGTATGTAGATTTATAATTATATCAATACGATGACCAATCTGATTTCTCCATAACTATGGACTTTAAACATTTTTAGTTTTATCCATCAATCTACCATGTAAACTTTTGGTTAGATATATGTTCTCATACTTTACTATTTTATTAATAACAATTTATCTTTAATTGATATTATTCACACAATTAGTGTGATTTTTTTCATATAATTCATCATTTAGACATCCCATACAGTAAAAAATATTTTCCCATAATCCTAGGATGTGTTTCAATCAATTAAATATAAATAATCTCTCATTGAACATCCAAATAATCACATCAACATTTTTATATTAACATCACGAGCCTAATAATCCACCAAGTTTACCATTCTACACATTTTAGATACATAATTCTCCATGAACCCCAAATTAGATGTGAAATGGAATGTCTCTCCATAATCAATCACCAATGATTCCAATAGAACATTGATACTTACTTAAAAAATTATACTTTCTTCCATTTTATATAGAAAAATGGAATATCTGAAATATGTTATTTTGGAAGTTACTCTATAATAATTGTAAACTTCCTTGAGAAGACCCATCTTACCATATTCCATTAAATCATGTCCAGTTACATTTGATTCACCAATACTCTCATCTCAAGCATTTATTTTCAATACATTCACTCATCTTCTGGTTAATTGATCATCCTATAACATGATCATTTAACAAATTACTAATATGTTGTAGGACTTACATTACATGATATACAGAGACATTGTTTTCATATAAAAATATTACATCATAATAACAAATCATTAATTACAAAACAAAATGGTCCATGCTGGAATTGTATAAGTCTATGACATTTGGAAACATGGACACATAAAAAATTGGTTCATATGTGAACTACATCACATCCCACTATATTATTATTATTAAATTATTATTTAACAAGAATGGGAAGTCCCTCCTGATTTTTATTGAAAATTTCACATTATTATTCTAGGTAGGGATCCCATTACATGGACATTAAAGACCTGATGGGTAATAAACCCATTACCAATGGCCTGCTGCCCCCATATCACTACTACTTGTACCATCATCAACTATTCGTGTCAGTTTCATCTATCATAGCATTATCCACTGACTATCACACTACATCTACTGCCAATTGTGCATACCACATTCTCCTAGTTGTGCGTCATCCACCACTCATACCCCTACACTCGCATTCTATTTTCATCCGATCATACTTCCACCAAGAATTGCATTTATCACCCCTCACACATCCCACTATCATTGATTCTAACCATCCCTGCCTGACCCACCAACTATAACTCTCCCCACACTTCCCACAATAGCCTGATCGTTCCACCATAGGGAACACCATCTCTTGCCCCTCACATCCCACAACCATCACGACCAAACCACTTCCCGATGCTAGAGCTATCGAGATGCTATTATACATCACCCCCCATTGATGACCATATCTGATCCACATGATCTTCCACTAAATCAGGTTATCATTAACTCTACACGCCACCCAAAACCATATAACCTCCAAATATTTAAGGGAGATAGGGATTGAAAACTGGGTTTTGAAGGATTAGAGGGTTGTCCCCCACTATGTTATTCATAATAAGAATATTTTTTATCCATATCATACATAATTACTTCCCTCATAGCCTAGGGAAATGAAACACAAGAATGTGTCATCTCAAATTCTTCGTAAGGGAAAACAAGGGATATACCATCGTAACATGAGTATAAGGGTATATAAATTAGTGAATAACATTATAAAACCATTATATACACATCATAAAATTATAAAAATGAGTGAAGGGATAAATCTATGGAATTTATATAAAATTAAAAGTAATAGAATCAATAACATGAGTTATGAGAGTATAACATTAGTACAATGAAAATTGTTATGTAATACACATAAAATAAAAAACCATTTTTCCATAGTAGTTGAATCATATTAAAATAACTATCACAGTAAAATGGTTTCACTCCTTAAACCATTATACTACTAAAGGTTCACTCCCAAGATTATCATAGTGGAAAATATCCTTAATATTATCCCATGAGACAAGATAATTGAAAAATGCATTAGGGGGAGATATAGATCCAAATTTTATGTTGTTAAATGGTAACCACTATGATTATTTTTAATGTAACCAACAACATATAATGAAAATTACATATAATTTTCCCAAAGGATCAAAAAATATTCATCATATCAAAACTCATAAAAATAAATGGTTTTCAAAAACATTTCAGCAAAGAAGAACCCATGGGAAAGGATTGGGTTTCATAGACATATTTTCATTATAAATATAAACCATACATGAAATTAATAATGATACAATAATTTAATAATATCCCTAGTAAAACTTATGTAACATCAAATTTTGTTATCTTAGATGGAAATTGTTTTGAAAGATCACTGAAAACATTTCTTGGTAAAAACAAAATTTTCACCTTAAAATTATTGATATAAAATCTCACCAATTTTTAAATTTGAAAGAATTTTTTTATTTTAAAATAAAATTTTTAGTATGTAAAGGAAGATTTAAAAAATTTTGTTATCATAATAGTTGAAAATTCTATTCATTCCATACACATTTAAATAAATATTACTTTCAAATTATTAGTTAAAATGTAAAAAGTGCATTTTATGGAACATAAAAATAAGATTCACATAATAACATTTGATGAAATCATATAACATGGGAAAAAATTTATTTAGTTAATAATTGGATAATTTTAAATATATTCTTTAATAAATTTTTAAATATGTGGACATGGAAGAATTCATATTTTCGACCTAATAGAGAAATAAAATCAATTTTTATTACAAGAAATTATTTTGGAATATACATTACATAATGGGGGAAAATGAATGGAAAAAATATTAATTTAAATATATAATATTACGAAAATAAAATTAATTAGTTTCTAGAGATGGTTATAAAAATATTTCATCATCAAAACTTAATCATTGACATCCCCGATAAACAGTGAGATTTTAACCCAAACCATTACCACCTTTGTATCTTTTGAATTATAAAATCCATGAAATAAAAAATATTATATGGATATCTATATCCAAGAATATTACTTAGAAGAATCATAAAATACATTCATGAGTATTATATACACTACACATAAGAAATAAGTGGTGTATAAGGCATGTGCCCTAACAAAATAAAAGTGAGAGGAAAATCCCTTACCTAAAGTATCAACTTCCTTAGTACATATTAAATCCTTCTACATAATAAATATATATTTATTGTACATATATTATAGAACTATATTCATATTTATCATACCATATATGATTTATATATTACCATTTATTAACCATTTATTAACAATAGGTAAAAGCATATTTTATCCAAATACTACATTGTTTTTCATTTATGGTTTAGTTTGGCATTTTTGATCCATTTACTTTTATTGTGGTTCTATAATATCTATAATATATATATATATATAATTAAATATTTAATTAGAGTAATCCATAAAAATTTTATATAGAAAATGTATTACAGTATTCGTGGAGTCTATATTTCATTCGTATGCATGAATGTTGTTTCCATTTTCTCGAAGATTGATATGAAAGTAAGGAAAATAATATATTAACATTTCAGAATAATTTTTATATCATATATATCAAATATTTTAATTAGACATGTGCTTAATACCATCCATGTAAATTTTAAATGAATAATGAATCACATCGCTTTGTGAGGTGGTAGTCCGCTGTATACATAACCAATATTATCATATTCCCACAGAATGGAAAGTAATAAGGTGTATTTGATATTATAATTAAAAGTCATAAATATGTCATAAATATAATAAACATATATTGATAATATATTTTTATCCATCCATGAGAGGTTGTGATGGAAAATGAATTACATCAGATAGCAATGCGTTAGTCTGCCGTACACATGATCGACGATTTAATTTCCTACTTTATTAAAGTTTAGATAGATTTAGGACATGAAATTAACATAATAAAATATTAGTTTGTTTTATATACATATGTTATTATATATCCATGTATTAATAATCTTATTAGGAATTATAGGAAGAAATAAAATGAAAATGCATGATTAAGGACCAAACCTCTTCTTTGGAGAACCCCTTTAGGGTTGCAAATAAAGAATTATTTTGAGGGTTTACAAAAAACAATATTTCTAATATGATGTGAGAATATAATTAAGGAAGATATTTTTCATGTTTTTCCGAACCAAATGGTTTTTACTGTGTGAAGAGGAGAGGAGAGTGGGTGGAATTTTAGGAGTAGGGTAGATTTCATACTTGGAATTTTGGAAATGAAAGAGGTATGACAACATTTTAAACATTATAAAAGTCTCCAAAATGGATAATTATAGATTCTTGGAAGATATATGGTCTGAATATGCCAATGAAATGGGTTTTTTAATTGTTAATAGGTCTTTTAGACACTTATAGTCATATTTTAACACCCAAAAAACCCATTTTAACCTTAACCATAGTAATTAATTTTTACTATTTTACTATTCATTTTACCAAAAAATAACTTGAAATTATTATATAATATTAATTATTATTTTTTAATTTATATAATCCATTTTTGAAAATCTCATTCACAAAAGTGGCACATATTAATTAAATAATAATCCCCCAAAGATGATGAAAAACATTTTTCCATAGATAGAATCATTATAAGTATAAAAAGTTATAATATAAAAACTCTATATGAAATTGATTACAATTAAATAAATTGGGAAAAAATATATTATTGAAATAATTTTACTTTTAATTCATTTTTTTTAAATATGAAAAAATTTAAATTCATTAAATGAAAATTTTTCATTGACTAAAAAATATAATTATTCACTATTATCTAGAAAATGATTTTCCTATTAAATTATAAAAAATTCACCCCATGATAATTTTGAAATTTTCATTCATGAATTGAATTTAATTATGTTAAAATATATATTATAAAAATGTGAAAAATTAATTTTATTATTTATTAAATACTTTTTTTGGTAAAAAAGTATTTCTAAAACATATAAATACTTTACAAAAAATTATAATGTTTTTATCAATATTTTTGATTCATATAAAACCATTATAATTAATTTTTAAAATTTTATTATTCATATTCATAACAACATGTTCAATTTATATTTTATAAATTTCATTTTTTAAAATAGTATTAGTAGTATATCATGGTTCATTATAACTCAGTGTTACGTTTAACAGATGCAATAAAAAAAATTATTAAAAAAATTATCATAATATTCTAAGGGAGTTACATTATACCCCTCTTAAAATTAATTTTTTCCTAGAAATTCATTATTATAATATAAAAAATCCGGATACTTCTGCTTCATATTATCCTCATTTTCTGACACAACTTCTTCAGATTAGCAGTTTCATAATAAATCATTAACCATGTGAGTGGTCTTATTTTTTTAGAACTCTCTATCTGATACAAAATCCCAACAAATTGTTCCTCATGAGTAAATTATTTCTCCTATGGAACAACCAATGTGTTTAGTTCACATGATGGAATAGGTATGTACTTAATCAAGAGAGATACATAGAACACATCCTAGTCTTTAGTGAGATTTGGTATAAATTCCAATCAAACTACAACCATCCCAATATGATAAGGAATTTGAAACGTGCAGATATACCAAGGAAATAATTTTCCCTTCTTTTCAAATCTCATTAAATTATTCTAAGAAGAAATTCGTAGAAATATATTTCAAATGAAATCAAATTCCAGATCATGCTAGTGATTTTTAGCATAACCATTCTACCAACATTGTCCTATATTTATGTGTCGCTAAATTTTCCTAAGCTTATATACTTATTTCATTAGCTGCATCAGGTCTACATAAATTTATTTATCCAAATTAATCATAAGACACTGGACTTATATTCTATTTTCTATATATTCCTTTAGAAATATTAATTATAATGATTATATAAAATAAATTATTGCATGAAAATTAAGAAAGTTGATGGTATTGATATCAACCACCTTTCAAACCCATAGAAAAAGATATTAACATATCCTCTATGGTTTTATTTTTTCTCTCAAACTGACCATATGTCAGAGGATGATACACAGTGATGAAAATCAACACCATATCAATGGATTTATGAATACTTTACAAATATTTTTAGGTAAACCTTAGATCCTAAGTAAATACTATTGAATGTGGTACACCATGAAATAATACCAATTACTTAATGTATATTATGGAATCATTATCCAAAAAGAAATATTCTCTGATATCAATGAAGTGTGATGTTTTTTTATTGTGATCGAGTATAACCCACATAGAATTATTCCCTTTTAGTGTTTTGATGAATCCTACTACACAATACATGGTGATGTTTTCCCTTATCAATTTTATTATGGGTAATGGTTGGAACATCCCCATATAATTTTTTCTCTCACCATTAACTTGAAAACATACCAAGCACTAAGATACATATTCTACAGTTTATCTCTCCATGGTGTCCAATTATAAATATTCATTCAAATCTATATACAAATTTGAACATCCTGGATGAATATATAATGAAGAAATATGAAGCTCTTCAAATAGATCCTACATAAAATCTATTATGGATTGAACAAACACTTGTTTAATAATCCATATAATTCCATCATGATAATGGTTCAACTCAGTTTCATTTGTATCCTTATTCTATAAATCCAATTCCTTTTTCAATGTTTCTTAAATATTCCATTGGATATATGGTTGAACACTAATTTAATAATGATAATATGTATACCCATCAATGTTTTAATATCCTTACTTTTCAAATCGATAAATATTATATATATTTTGATCCTCAACATGGATAAGATAACATGATCATTTTGACTCAAATTATCTTCCAACACATTTAGTTTCTAAAGGTGGTAATGTATTGAGATGTAATAATCAATAATTTATTATATCCATCATCTTTAATGCATGTTTAACTCTCTATGTCTAAATATATAAATTAATTTTTTTTATTACAATATATATATATCATTTTTCTCTATAAATATAATTCCTCCATATCTATGAAGAAAATTTATAACAATTAACTCCAAATAATTAGTTCGGTAATTTGTATCATGATGTATCAATTGTCATGATTCATAATTTATAACTTTTCCATTCTACATGAGAAAAAATCCTATAACCTTATCTATTGCATCACTAAATATTTCAAACCCTTATCCACTATAGAGAAATATAAGCATACGATCTCTAACTAACAATCTATTTAGTTCCATGAAATTTACCTCACATTCATCCATTTAAATGAACTTGGATCATTTCTAATTTAACATGACGAGTGGATTAGATATTCATGATGATATTCAAGAAATAAATTATAATATCCAATAAAATAAACAATAATTAAGATATCAGTTATTATGGTTGATCTATGCAATTATTCGATAGCCTTAATATTTGATTGATCTATCATTAAAACCTAACATGAGATTATATGACCCAAAAATTAGAGCATTTTTATCCAAAATTCAAACATTATAAAATATTAATATAGTTTCTCATTCCTTAGGGTATTCATCACAATTTTCAATTCATCATCATCCTCTTCTTTTCTATTTAAATATATATGAATATCATCTATAAATACGTAAAAAAAATTATTCATAGAAATATCTAAATTATATGTTCGTTTAATCCATGGTGATAGTGGGGGATTAGTTAGAGATAATTATATCACTAGATACATGTAGTGTCCTTATATTATAAGAAAAAATATCTTGGGTATATCCTCATTGACCCTTAATTGATGATATCCATAATTAATGTTAATCTTGGAAATGTATTGATCTCAATTAATTTGATCAAACAAGTCATCAATTTTAGGTAAAATAACCTTGTTGTTGATCATGATCTTGTTTAGTTAATTGTAATCTATACAGAGTAACATTGATCCATATTTCTTATTAATAAATAAAATATGTTCACCCTAAGGAAACACACGTAGATGAAGGAATACCTAATCAAGGATCACCTAGATATGCATCATAAATTCCAACAACTCAATTGGGGACATTCTATAGGGATTATTAATAAAAAGTGTGGCACTAGTCCTGAATTACATTGATAAGTCAACTTTACTTTTTAGTGGAAAACTAGGAATATCTTATAGAAATAAATAATTAAATTCCAATGAAATAGGTATATCTTTGATGTTGTGTTTCTCCCCAACCCTTCTGTATAATTTCCCATTTAAAAATGGAATCAATACCTATATAGTGGATGTGATCTGTAATGAGAGTTGACAAGTATTTCTGCATTAATAAAAATAATAGGTTCGTTTGGAATATAAAATGTGACTAGCCTTCCCCAACAATTGATAATGAATTTCTATAGAGAAATATTATCAATTACTAATATAAAATTAATTTAATTAAGGGTGATAATAATGGGGTTAATAGGAAGACCATTCTTGCAAACTTCTAATGGAGAAGAATCATAGACTTGAGATGTAATTATCATAATGTTAGGTGTTTTCACTATTAATTCAACATCTAATTATTGGGATTGAATTTTTTTACCCTTAGAAAATTAATCATATATTAATTTTTGGGTACATACATCATATAATAAGGGACTATTAGTTATATAGTTAATGGATAGTGTACCTTTAACCACCTTATTATCGTACCCCTCATCCAAAATAGTAATATAATGAGATTTCCCATTTTCTCTCAGCTTATGATGTTTTTTATGTTAATCGTCATCATTAAACTTCATATGTGGGCATTGATTATCATAATGACCATTATCCTTATATTTAAAACATTGGGGTGTGGGTGATGAATTATGTGTAGTTTTATCCCTATTTACATTATTATCTAACTTCTTTCCATAACATCAGAAATCAATTGCTTAATGACATTCCTTCCCACATTAAAATATTTACCAGTAACCTTAAGAAAGATTAATACATATTTCCTTCTACCTATAGAGTATGATGGAAATATAATATTAATTTTTCTATGGTTTTTAGAGTTTTCTTTGGATTTCATCATTCTTTTCTTATCATAACCATGATATTTTTGGGTAATTCAAATATCTATTTTAACCTTGATATCACATTGGATGATTAATTCATATATAAAAATGTCTCTTATGGAGAACAAATTTTGGAGAATTTGTTTTATTACATTTAAGAATAGGTCAACATTACTTTTAAGGATGATGAAAATACATGAAATGTACCTTATAAGTCTTATAAATTTCTCCTAATAGGTACCAATGGTTTCATCATCCGTCTCCTTTAACTTGAGTAATTATTTCTCCCTTTTTTGTATGAAGAATAAAAGTAATGTACTTATTAACAATAAGTATGTAAACTCATCCCATACATAATGTTAATTTCATATGGTGACTCATATTCTTGACAAGATTCTACCATAGATCAGCCTCACATTCCAAATGATAGAAAACAATAAATAATTGTTTATCATTTAAACAATAGAAAACGAAAAATAAACTTTCAACTGAATTGATTCATTTCATAGAATCTTTTTGATATGTAGATCCACTAATCTGAGGTGAAAATTTCGTCATGAATGAATTTATAGAGCATTGTTTCATCCTTTTCTCATTTGGAATTTCAACATGATCCATTTTTTTAGAATGTTTTGGGATCATAAAAATGAAAATTTTAATTCTTTCTATCATAGAATTTTATTTCTATTAAGGTAAATCAATTTTTTTTATTCTTACTTATCCTTAACATGGTTTCATTATGTTCTATAATTAACTAAAAAATAGTGTAATAAGCACTAATCAAAGTGAAAAACCACATAATTATTGATAATTAGTAATAGGATGTCTAAATCATAAAACAATTTTTATAATCAATAAAACCATATGTTTAACCTAGGTAATTATTGGTCATCATCTCTATAAATCATGTATGTTGGTTTATAAGGATTTTGTGAAGCATGTACGTCGGGAGTGTAAAACCAAGTGTGTAGAAGGGCCCATTTTCATTAATAATATGAAAATTTATTCTAGATCAATTTTACCTTATTAGGGGTATTGTACCTAGATACAACCATACCATATCAACATCACTTGTAGTATCTAGAGTTAAGTTTCTTCTAGAAAAAACATACAACATTCATTATTATATCATCAGATTTTCATTATACATAAGATTATCCAAAGGGTTGTAACTAAATATAACCCATCCTAGTTTCCAAAGGTTAACTAAAAAATTATATGATACAATCTATAGTGAACCAATAATTTTATATATAAATATTAAAAATTAATATATGAATATTCATTACATAAAAAATGATCCATACATGAATTGTATAGGTCTAGGGCCTTTGGAAACATGGAAACATAAAAAACTAGGTCCTATTAGAGTTACATTATATCCTAACAATTTATTCATAAATAGATCCCTTCTTAGAGATATCATACAAAATACCATTATTTGTAACAAAAGGGGAGGAAAGATAATAAATGGTTAACATAAATTCTCAGTAAGGGTAAAAAAGGGAGATACTAATATAATGTGAGAATAAGGGTATAAGAATAAGAGAATAACAGTTGAAAACATTACCCAATATATCCTTCAATCATAAACCTAATTTATGACATAAATATTTGTAGTCCAAAAGATATTAATAATAATAGAATAAAACAACATGATCCATGAGAGTATATAATTGGCATTAGACATAGATTTTTGGCCTACACATATTTATAGAAAACCTCTTTCATAGTTTTCTAGGATCATTTCTAAAACTATCACTGTGGAATAGATTCAAACCAAAAAAAATTCAAAATAGTAATGTTTCACTCCCAATACTATCATAGTGATTTAATTCACCTACTAAACTATGTTAACTCTCCATTATTGTCCTATTTATCTAACGAGATATCAATATTTACTCAATTCATCAGGGTTAGGTTTAAGTCTCACTAATACATGGTTATAATGTTACCACCATACTTTGTTATAATGAAACTACTTTAACATAATTAAAATCATCTATAATTGTTCCATAACATCATAAAACATTAATCATATAATAACCCATGAAAATAAATGAGTTTAATAAACATTTGATTATAGAATAAACCATTGGAAGGGACTAGGTTTCGTAAATATCTTTTCATCATAAAAAATAAATTTACAGAGAAACAATAAGGATGGTATCGTTTGATCATATCCCCAATAAAAACTAATTAACATCAACTGATGAAATCATAGATGGAAAATAATTTTCATATAATAGTGGAAGTATTTATAGATTAAAATAACCTTTTCACCATGAAATCAGTTATTTAGAATATGAAAAATTCTTAAAATTTAAATAAAACATTTCTTTGAAAATAAAATAGGAAAATTGATATGAAATATTTATATCATTATGTATTCATGACAAAAAAAATTCTATTCATTGCATATGTGTTAAAATAAAGATTCCATTCAAAATTTTGGAAACAATTCTAAAAGAGGATTGTCTGGAATATGACAAGAAGAATAACTATATATCTTTTCATAAAAACTAAAACATTTTAAAATATATTTAAAAAATCATTTGATAAATATAAATTCATTATTTAAAATATTTTTAGACAACATGACCATGAATGGAAGCCGATTTTTTACTCAAGAGGAAAAATATTCTTTAAATAAAACTTTATTTTGGACTTTAGAGTAAATAATGGAGGGAAAATGGAAAAAACAATTATTTTCATTATTTAGATATTGTAGACGAAAATTGATGAGCTTATTGATAAATTGATCATAATATTTCATCTTCAGAACATAATTGTAAACAACCTCTATAAAGAATAATATTAAAACAAAAAACCAATACCATGTTGGTATCTTTTGAATTATAAGATAGATGAAATGAAAAATTAATGATAGATTATTATATCAGATTATTTTTTATTGAATAATCATAAAATACATTCATGTTTAGTATATATAGAACATAATAAAAAAATTGTATATAAGTTATGTGTCCCACAAGAAATAAATCATAGTTCAAAACCCCTTAACCTATGTCTTGAATTCAATTGTACACATTCAAAACTCATGTATAATAAATATAAATTAATTATAAAAATACTAAATAATAATATTCTATGTATCATACCATATATTATTTACATATAATTTTTTATCACTGATCTATTAATAAAAGACAAAATCACATTTACAGTACAAACCTTTCCATTTTACATATATGTTTGGTTTTGGTATTTTTGGTCATTTTACTTTTATCTGTGTTCCATAATATTCAACATGTTAACCATTATATAAATTTAATATTTAATCATTTAATATTTATTTTTAGTAATCCATAAAATTTAGAGATATATAATTAATTACACCATACCTTGAGATGGTGTGTCGTACGTATTCTTGAACAATGTTTCAATTTTCTTGATGGATGAAATGAAAGAGAGTTAGATGATATATTAACATTCAAAAATAATTTTTTCATTAAATATCACTTCTTTTCATTAAACATATCCATATTACATTCCATGTAAATGGAAAATGATGAATAAATTACATTACTTCTCGAGGGGTTAGTCTACCGTACACATGAGCAGTGTTATCATCTTCCCATGGAATGGAATGTAATATGTCCCATAACACTTTTTTCTTGGAGCCATTATAACCGGTGACCCACTATGAGTTTTCCCATGACCTCAATAATGCCTCCTCATACATCTAATGTTTCTAACTATAAGTACTAGTCTAAATACATACATAGGGAGACATACCCGCTTATCAGAGCAAATCCACAATAGAAGTAATATAAAGAGATTCAATAAACAGTATGAACAATAAATAAATAGAATGAAAAAGTAGATAAAAACTAACCAAGTTACACATGCTATAGTAGTATTATGGATACACTACAGGTGAGGTATAAAAAATGTACTCTATTACAAAAACCATAAAAGATCCCAATAATTGTCTTGAGTCCAAACACGGTCTTTACACCTCATGTTCAAAACCATTAGCCTTTGTTCTACCAAACAGAAGGTCCCTATTCTAAACATGTACAAGAAACAAGTTTCATAATTTCATGTACCCACATTCCATATAGGCTTATGTAGGATGTGAGTACAACTCAGTAGGCCACCACCATCATTGTCAAAATAAATAAACAGTTTGAACAATATCTTATGCAGATAATCAAGTTGAAGTAAATAACTTGGGAAACAAAGGGAATATGATTCTCATTTTATTTTTTTAATTAACCATTTCTTCTGTTTAGTTATATCATATAATACAACAATCATAACCCACCCTAACGATGTTGGTATCCTAATTTATAGTTAAAAGGGGTTACATGATTTTAGTTACAAAGTGTATTCACTAACTAATTCAATTTATCAACATACCCTGAAGGCTTAATCTAGGAAATCAAGAACATCTCCAAATATTAAAAGAATAATGATTACCTCTATCACCGTAATCCATGAAATCCATCAATGGGGCCAAGATGATTGGTCTATCTCAACTCAAGATGAGGATCCTCAGTCCAACATCCAATCATACAAAAAATTTGTGAGCTTAGATTATCAGTCCATCCTAAACCCCTGATGTGGAGCTATAACCAAATATCCTCATCGAAAAGACATCAATGGGGCATAGAGAATACGTCTATCCTAACCTTTGGGAGTAGAGCCTCATTCTAATACCCCACTCATAACATTTACCACATAAACATTATAATTTAATCATTTATTGCATTTACCCATATTACCATACATAACTCATTAAATTTTACAAGTTAATATAAATATCCCTCTAAAAAATTCCTCATTTACGATTAAAACATCACGTCCTAAAACACTTAAGTTAACTACCCTTTTAAAAAATAGTGATGAAAACCATTAAAACACGAGTCTTCCCTTGTAATTCAATCAAGGCCCTACTTATTCGTTTCCAACAAAACAATTCAGCAAGGACCTAAATTTTTTTTCACCAAAATAGAACCCCACCCTCAGTTAAATTCATCATTTAAATCAACTAAAGATACCCCATTTCAAATGACATTTAGGTAAAAAGCTAGATTCAAAAGATTACACATTTTTAAAAAATCACATTCCTTTATTGAAAACCATATCTAAATTAAAATAAAAAATACTCATTTTAAACCATTTACCAATCCTCCAATGCATTCTACAAAATACAAGATATTTTATTTTTAATTATTCTTTTATTCAATCCCACAAATGAAATTAAAATTAATAACCAAATCACTTTATTAAAATCACAATCTCAATTTTTACGAACACATTTGAACATCTACATTGGTTTGGCACAACCCATTGGCATCCCTAGGCTTTGTCTCACATTATCAACAAACCCAACGGGGTCTGTGAAAGGTCTTGCAACTCAATTCCAGGCCCTTGTTACCAAACATAATAAAATAAATTAAAACATATCCATAATGTACATTGACAGAACCAAATAACTATATAAAACCTTAAGTCTATGGGAAAAGGCTTACAGACCACCTAACTCACGCTCATAGGCAACCACTCTTACTAAAATGACCCTTAATTCAAGATAAAACATCATCAAACACCCTAACAATGAACACCATAGAAAATAATAGTTTATATCTTTATAAGGAGAGGAAACAACACACCAATACTATTTTTGAAAATTGTAGGAAATAGAGTGAATGACTTAACAGAAGCTCTGATTTTAACCTAATGACACTCCAAATGCCTTTGAATCAGGGGAGAAATGTCCATGGAGGGAGATGAGGCTACTTTTTTGTCACCAAAGATATAGGTGGTCGAATGGGGTGAAAAATTTGGAGAGAATGAAATAATATTGGGTGGCAACATTTGAAAAATTCTTCTTATTAAATGAATGATGGTTTAGCTTCATAGTTTTCAAAACTGTGTGCCAACTGTGTGGTGCACTCTATCTAAGAGGAAACTGAGCCACAAAGTTTGCCTTTACATCCACATGATTTGAAAAACATTGTGGTGGTGGTGTGTTTTTCACTTTCCAAGGGTAAAATAGGTTGCATAGTCTCCAATAGGCAATCCATACTGTTTTCACAACTATGAAACTCCTTCTACAGGCCTCACAGTTCTGGAACATGGTTACTACTAACCATGAACCAACCAAGGTCTCAACACATATTGGAATATTTTCCATATTTGTCATATTAAAAACCATTTAAATACCCCAATGACCCATCCTACCCATAGAAAAAAAATCCTAAACCAAATATTTAATATGGGGAATAAATAATATCAATCTTATGATCTATGAATCTCTCTACCTTATAACGTATATTCCATGAGATTCATTACCAAAAATCATGAATCTTTAAAGATAAATGGTTAGGATAAGGGGTAAAATTATAAACAATCATATCCTTAGTTTCTTCCTAAACATGGCCATACCATCATAATACTCTAAAGAAAGAAACCGTCCAACCACAAATAATTTTCACTTTGTGATCCACAACATAAACCCAATGATCCTAAGAGGATGCATGAACCTCAACTCAACATCCTCAACACCAACCACACCTAGGATTAGAGATAAGCAGGGAGAATAAAATAAAATACATTCATATTAAATCATCAAGAAGGAACTAAACCACCCTGGGAGATCTATTCGGTAAACCCTTTTTCTGATTCTCACCACCACTCTCAAGCATCCCAAAACACCTAACATTAATCGACAGAATATACAATTTTCCAACCACATCCCTCGGATACATGATGGATTACAACTAAAGTCCTAATGAACTCATTCTATATCCTAACATATAAAACATAACAATGGCATAACCCTCAAATCAAGGCACTCAACTTGTAAAAACATGATACAACACTCATTATCCAAAACAAAAAACCAAGTTGAATTTTATACAAGATTGTCCAACCTTAAACTCTTGTCAAATAAAAAATGGATCACTTTCCAACTATAGTACTACCTTCTATAAAATGGGATTAAAACCAATATCCATGGGTGGTTGTAACCCCTTCTAGTGAAAAGATCACTAAATCCTTGATTCAAACTTCCTCAACACAACTTGTGTTTTTACAAAATCAATACACCCAAACATCCACATGGACACCAAAAAAAGTGGCATCTATCCTTTCTATTAAACCACCTAGAATGTATGAACCTATTCCATCCATAATTCAATTAAATATAACTTGTTTCTTCCTCATGAGGTATTTCCATTCCCTAAAACACTTATCATTTAAAAAATTAAATTGAAGGTTGTTTAAAACTCACCACTTTTCATACATTTTTTCAGGTAGAGTCGAACCATATCCAGCCAACTCATCCATAAAACACCCAATTTTAACTATTAGCATATTGCTAATTTATTTGTTCAAGATCCCTTTACACTTAATGAAATTCCAATATCATCCAAAAAAAGATACCAGAGTACATACCCATATCATGGAATGATTATAGCACCAAACCACTATTACCCATGAACCATCGTTGTGCTCTACCTCACCCACTAACACTTCTCAGACACTAACACCAAGGATTGAATTTAGAACCACCCTAATACTAAGTTCAGTTCATGGACAAATCAACCACCATCTCCAAGGCCCATCTAGCCTTCCTCGGGAATCCCAATGTGTACATCATAGGTTTCTCATTGGCATACCAATGCCACAACATCCAACCAACTGTCTTCCATATAAACCTAATGAAAACATAAATCTCCTCACATTTATAGTTTCACTATCATCACTTTCCTAAATAATGTATAACCACCAAGACTTGCATCTCCATCACATGAGATCCCATGGAGTTGTCGTGTTCATTCTTCAATTACATGAGTGAAAAAAACCATAACTGTTACACGTTTCTGGATTCCAAAATGGAACATTCAAAATTTACTACCACACAACCACTGAATGAACTATAATAATGGATAGACGGCGATGTACCACACACCATGCCGATTCAATTTTAACTTTACCTAGGGAAGAACCTTCAGGAAGGCCCTTCATACAACAATAATAATACCTTATGTAAATTGTTGTATTACCAATTCTCGCTCGGTGAGCCCCAAACGATGTCAAGATATTAGACATGATATTCTTGACTCTAGATGTACATGAATAATTTGTTTACGAAACCACTGCAACTGATCTGCCACTGATAAAAATCATGATGGATTTGTTAACAGAAAGTAACCATTACCACGTGACTCTGTACCAAGCAGTCACATCCAAACATTCACTTTGTAACCACTTCCTTAACAGCACTCGAGTTTTCATAAAATAACCCTTGTGACCCATAATGAAAAAAAATGATCAACCACAATGATCCCAATCTAAGCTTCCTTGAATAGCCTATATCTCCCACATTGATCTCACAGAAATGACAAGTGCTTATCCTCAGCCACAATTTCATATATACTTAATTGAACCATGTTTCCCTAAAAAATACCCACATACAGACCTTATCAAAACTCTTTAGGTAAAGAACATTCTTTGCACCACTCATTGAACCCATCTCTAGACTCCATGAGTCGAATATCACCAAAACTAGACCCAACATCCTTTTTAGAAAACAAACCATGCCTCCTAGTCCATAAAACTCATCAAAAATGAGTAATTATCAACATTACCTTACAAAAATACCATCCATTCACAACAAAAATACCTACCAAGTGATCACCCATCACACTATGAGTCACAAAACAAAACCTTCCATATATGATCAACATTGATCGCCACAATGAATATTTCCAATTATAAAAATTCAAATACCTGAATGATTTTCCCTTTGAAACCAAACATTCAAACAACAAAAAGAACCAAAGTGAATCCTAAATAAATAATCCTAGGAACAACCATTCATTTTTATTGACATTAAATAGCACCAACCATGGATTAATTCCATCCTTGAAGCACCAACTAGTGATTCAACTAATAAGAAACCAGAAAAACTATGCTAATATCCCATAAGTTTACCCTCGATTTCCAAAAACCACTAGACTAACACAAAAACATGGGTCACAACTCCAAAACCATTGAGCTTACCACAAAACCCTCTAGGACAAACCCACCTGAGCTATCACTTTTTCTAGGTCACTAAAAATATCTTAAAACTTCCACCAATGCCTCACATACCAAACAATAACAACAAAATGACCAACCTATCTCATAGGCCATCTTCAATGTTCAAACAATATCAACTCCTTAAACTAGAATCCCTTATAGAAAAGGAAAATATCACTTCTTCTAGGCCATTCTCACTAACCCTCATCATGTATTTTCTCATGGATGACACCCCTTCCCCCATTCCAAAACAAAACACATCTAACACACCATGAGTCCATTTACTATAGGTCCCACATCAAAGATAATAACACACAATCATAATCAATATGATATAAACACCACTCTAGGGTTCAAAAAAATAATTGAATGTTCTCATCCTACAAGGGTTACCACATATCCATTACTTCACAATAGATCATAACCACAATACCAAAACCAATTTGAATTCATATTAAAAAATACCCCTCTCTCAACCCATAAAAACTCATCAATACCTCAAAACACATAATGTAGATATAAAAAATAAGGCACTCTCACTACTTAAAATACTCATACGTTGTGATTGATCACTACACTTGGGATTCCCATTTCAAGTGTTTTTATAGGTTCCATCACATTTCATTTACCGATGTTAATTTAAACATTAAAATTTTATACATAATAATTCACATTTATGAACCTTTTTATTAATTATCATTCATAAATAAAACCTTTAATAAAATTCATATTTCCAAACATTTTCATTTACAATCATTTGAGGAGAATTAAAATAATGATATAACATAGTTATAAAATTGAAATACAAGCATATGAATCCAATGTAACTATCAATCATAGGAAACATATAGACAACCTATTAAACCTACATACTTAGAATTATTCATGAACCTACATTACCTCTCTTGGTGTTATATAACAAGATAAAAAACCACATAACTCAATTACATCACATACAAGCTCTCTACTCGAGGTGGATGTACCAATGATGCAAAAAAATAAAAAAAATAGAACATTAATCCCTACCCATGGAAACTTGGAATTTCCCTCATTAATGTGGCCATATGAACCCAGGAATAAGACCATTTCCAATATATGACATGATACCAGTTTCATGTTTACCATTTCAAAATAGTAAGATAGAACATACTCTAATACCACATTTTAACACCCCATCCTGAGACCCACTTTTACTGGGGCACCATATCGAGTCTCTATATGATCATAGGAAAGCCTCCCCATATACTAAATGATACTAAATAGAAATGAAATCCTAAAGAAAAACATGGGGAGACAATTTCCTATTATTGGTGTAAATCCACTATAGATAGAATATTAATATATACAATAACCATCAAGAACATTAAATGGATAAGATGCATCAAGATTCAAAAATTAATCATGAAATACATTCTATAATTGTATAATGGATACACTACTTGTCATCCAGTCATGCAAAAAAAGGATTCTAATACAAAAACTATAAAAGATCCCAAACACATTTCTATGTCCTAACCTAGTCCTAACATCCCATTATATAACCCATCATCCTATGCACAACAAAACTTCATGTCCCATTCCTGATCTTATACCATAAAAATGTATCATCTTATCAGCACCATGTGCTATGGTGGCCCGAGATGGAAATGAGTAAAACATAGTAGGTCACCAAAAAAAATGTCTAATTTAATAACCAACCTATAAAATATTGTATTCAGATAATCAACAGGAAATAAAATAAGAGGGAAACATTTTAACATGTTTTATATTTTTCAAAATATTAAATGACCATTTTATCATTTGTGTTACATCATGCAATCAAACCATCCTAACCACATCTAACAATACTAGGAGCCTAATACCTAATGTAAAGTGGTTACATACTTTTATTCACAAACAGAATTCACTAAAAAATTAAATATATAAAATTTCCATATTTCTTGAGTCTAGGTAATCTTATCATCTTCTAATTTTTGGAAAATAGAGCCTTAATCTGAAATCCTGACCCATGAAATACATCATTGAGGCCTTGAATATTAGTCTAGCCTGACTCTTGATCAGTATCCTTAGTACAACATCCTAGCCATAAATTACATTGTTGGGGACTAGAGAACTAGTCTTCCTAGAACCAATGATTAAGATCCTATTTCTAATAACCATGTTATAAAATTCATTAGTGGGGTCTATATCATCTATCTTTCCAAACTTGTGGTAGTAGTACTTCGGTCCAACTCCCCACATATACCATCTACAACATAAACATGATTCTTTAATCATTTAGGAAATTTACCAAAATTACCATCCATAACATATTTAGCTCCTAAATTTAATCCAAACATTTCATTATACCATTAATCATTTACCTTTAAAATATTACATCATTAAAAACATAGATCAACTAAAATTTCATAACATCTTGAAGACATCATTTAAAATGCGAGTCTTCCCTTGAAATCTAGACAAGTCTCTAGACCATTATTTCCAATAAAATTCAAATCACCCATTGCGAATTTAAAAAAAATTAATTACACCCTCATTTAAATTCATTATTTTGTATATATTAAAGAAAACCCTTATCAAAACACATTGACTTAAAAACCTCTATTTAAATCATTTCCCATTTTGAAAACATTATTTTCATTAATTGAAAACTATAGATGAATAAAAATCCAAAACACAATAATAATCCATTTCAAAAGCCTAATGGAAATTCCAAATAATATATATATCATTTTCAATTATCCCATTATACAATCCAATAAAATAAATTACAATTGATAACCCATTCATGTTCATAAATACCATATATCAATATTTACCAAAACATTCAACCATCTAAAATTGCCTCGAATACCCAATGGGTAGCCCTATGATTAGTCTCTCATCATCATCGAACCTAATGGGGTATATAAATGGTTTAAAAACTCAATACAATTACCAAATTACTTCCATTATTCAATGATATTAAAATACATGAAGTCAATACATAGGAATAACAACATAAACATATAAATCATTATTACTATTGGAAAAACACTCGTAGACCACATAACTCTTGTTTGTATAAAAATACTCATAAAAACTTAACCCTTATTTAGATATGAAATAGTCTCATATAATATAATAATTAACACCATAAAAAACTAGGTCTTAGAGCCTTGTAAGGATTGGAAACAACACACCATGATTCTTCCAGAAAATAGAAGGAAATAGAGTCGAAGACTTACTCGGAGCATCGATTCGCAACCAATGAAACTCCAAACACATTAAAATTTGGAGAGAAACATACAAGAAAGAGGATGAGGATACAATTTTGTTATCCATGATATAGGTGGTAATAGGGCGATAAAATATGGGAGAAAGAAATAAGATCTAGATAGGATAATTGTTAAAATTCAACATTTTATGTGGCTCGTGGTTTGACCACTTGGTTTGCCAAACCATGTAACAATCATGTAGTTACTAATTTTTAAGAAGAAAATAAGATGAATATTTTTCCATTCCACCCAAATAATCGGAAAAATTGCGTGGTGGCCAAGCGTTCTCCACTACCAAGGGAAAATTGGGCTACATGGTCTCTTGTAGGTACTCTGCGTAGTTTCCCCAACCATGCACCCCTACTGTAGGCCATATGGTTATGGAACATGGTCACTACTAACCAATCTATAAAAATAATATTAGTATAAATTGACCTCATTTACTTCTTTTTCATATCCTAAACCCCCAGAACACCCTCGAGACATGTCAAACCCTTAGAATCATTCTAAAAACCAAAAATTCTATCTATGAAATACCTTATCTCAGGGATGTGATATGACTAGGTACATGAGATATTATAATTTCTTAAGTAAAATAATGTCATAAATATAATAATTTTGGTTTAATAAATTAATATATCAATGTATAAGATGTGGTATTGGAATATTAATTACATCAGTTCATAGGGCGGTAGACCGTCTTACACACGATCAATAGTTTTGTTTCTCAAATAATGGAAGAATATATAGATATAGGTAATAAAATTTACATAGTAATATATTAGAACATAAGAGATAATTATTATATTATATCATCATGGTTGAGGATTATTTTAAAGAGTTAAGGAATACATAAAATGAAAACACATGGTTAAGGATTATACCTCTTTTTCTAAGAACCCCATTAGGTTTACACCTAAATCCATATTAGGATGGTTTCTTATAAAAAATATGTAATATAAGATATGGGGAGGTAAGTAAAGAATATATTGGGGTAGGTATTGGATGAATCAAAGGGTGTTTGAATAGGTAATCAGAGGGGAGATGTAGTGAAATATTATAAGTGGGTGAGAGTGCACACTTGGATTTTTTGAATAGAAAAAGGTCTACAGACATTTTAAACACCATAAAAGGCGTCAAAATGGATCCTTATAGAATATTATATGATATAATGTAGAAATATGTCTATAAAATGGAATTTATACAAAATTTTAGGTTATTTTACACCTTATATATTTAGTTTAACCCCTTTAAAAATATTTTAACTTTAACATTAGTAATTATTTTTTTAGTTTTTACTATTCTTTTTGACCCCAAATTAATTTAACCTTATTATATAATATTAATTATTTAGATTATAAATACTGAATAAATTATTCAAAATTTAGTTCATAGAACATGAAAATTTCATTTTAAATTTAAATCCACATTTGCGATGAAGTAGTGATTTTCCATGGATAAAATCTTCTAAAGTATAGAAAGATTTAATATAAACATTAAATAGGAAATTGATTATAATAAAATAAATTGGATTCATATATATATATATAAATAAATGAACAAATTTTACTTTTAAAAGATTTTCTATCATTAGGGAAATTTTTAAATTCTATAAATAAAAAGTTCTTCAAAAAAATATTTATTTATCACAATTCTTGGAAAAATTAATATTTTTAAAATGATATCAAAAATTCAACCTAAGATAATTTTGAAATTTTGATTATAAAATTGATGTTAATTTTATCAAATAAATTTTATAAAAATTTAAAAATTTAATATTATTATATCTTAAGATAAGAATATAGTAATCTCAAGACATATAAATACTTTACAAAAAATTAAGTACTTTTATATGAACATGTTTTAGTTATATAAAACCTATAAAATTAATTTTTATAAATTTTTATTCATATTAAGACAACCATGTTTAAAGGACTGGTTATAATAATCAAGTTTAGACAATAATATTAATAATATATCGTGGCTTGGAAAAACTCGGTGTTGTAAGTAACATAAGCTATCAATGAAATTAAATTTATTAAAAAAAAATTATAAAATTATCCACGTGTTACAAATAAGGCCTTCATTAATGATTATGGTAATGAAATATAGAAATTATATTTTGTTTTTTTCTGATATAATTATTTATAGTAGTGACTGTAGATTCCCAACTCAATGTTAGTCATGAAAACAAAATAAAATCTAAGATATCAATTGTGAAATTGACATTCATTGTCTTGAGCTAAAAACTGGTCATGCAAAAATCATTGAAATGGTCCATATTTGTTCTTCCTTCTCACATAATCATACATATAAAATACTCATAATAATTAAATTTTTTAAAAGTATTTTAATTTTCATACATGTCTACCATGGATACAATTAGTTCATTAATTTTTTTATTCTCTTATATATTTAATTAACATTCCTTTTAAATGAAAAACAAATCAGAATAATTTTTTTAAATCCAACTATTCACAATCATATTTCTATATATTCTATAGTTTTATTCTAGTTAATGTGATATATATTTACATTTAGATGATATAATCTTTATATCTAAATCCTTTAGAAGCCATGTTCCCTTCAATCAAAGTTATTAATCCAGATATTTCAATATTTTAAAATAATTACACCAATTTATTTACTCTCACTAAACCAAATAAAATCAATGTATAAGTAAAATTAATATACATGATAAAGATATCACTCTTTGTTTTTAAATTTATGGTTAATAAGGATGGATATATTAGTGATATTGATGATGTAAATATTTGTGGAAGAATATATTTAAGAATAATTTTTCAGATTTCCTAAGATAGAGAAGATGTAAATCTCTATACATGTGAGGAATAGAAGAGTTAATTTGAATGTATATGAATTAGGTTAAATAGATTTAAAAATAATGTAGTGTGTGGATTTATTTAAATCACACTATGAATAGTTCTATTAGATGTTTCACTGTCGTAATTATCTATTGTTACTCTAATATTTAGAGCTCATTCCATGTTTAGAGTATATGGAAAATATAAAGGAATATATTTTTGGTGGAAAAAAATAATTAACTATTATCTAAATCAACCTCCGAAGTAGCCTCGCTATCATGAAGATTGTGGGACCAAGCATGACGGTGGGAGTTAGTCGATAGTTGTATTGAGGGGTATAGAACTACCAAAGAAGAAGTGTGAGATAAATGGAAAATGAAGAACATGTGTAGGGATACAGATAACCAATTTCCCTTTTTATGAATAATTGATTTAATCAAATTATATATAGTTAATCTCTAGTAAATAAATAGTGCATTCTCAACCATTAGTGTGATGTGGTACATGCCAATAAAACAATTGTTCTTTATTTAAATGTGAAACTATTTTTAATTAAAAGTATGTTTCTCCAGTTGGATTCACACTTGAGCACTATAATTTGAATGCACATGAGAGTCTATGCCACACCACTAATCATGATGTGAAAAAAATCTGTTAGTGTGTCATTTTTTTACATCTACCCCAAGCATTTAGGGTTTTTATGTTGTAAAATCTACCATGTGATACCATAATTATCTGATACTGTGTTCTAAGAAGTTGTTATTTAAATAAATATTATAAAATAATTACACTACCAATGGATGAAAATTTAAATAAAGCATGTAGGAAATTATATGATGCTTTACTAGAATTTCAAAAAAAATCTTGAGCTACTTCTTATGATTCAAGAATGAATTAAAGATAATTAGTTTTTTATATAGCAATACACTATTATAATGAGAATGTAAAATGAGTTATGGAATATCAGGAATAGATTTATTTGAATTCAATTGATGATTGTAGTGAACATAAAAAAAATGCTAAATATTTTGGAAAGAATATAATATTGATTCTCTATTTGTGTAAACATCATCCCATACTCATATTGAACCATAAAGATGATATGTAAGTATTATTACACTATGTACACATTATTGGAGGATCTGTAGGAATCATCATGTAATCATCAATCAATAATCATAAATCACTCTACATAAGCATCATTTTATGTGGTGGTGTAAACATAATTCATCTAATATATATACATCATTCTCAAGCATGCATAATCATGATTGATGGGATTCCCTAAGGATGATTTGAATAAACAAAATTATCATACTTTGTGATATGTTTGAACCATGATGGATGATCCACGTTGTAATTATGTGGTAAAAAAATAGAAGGAATAACAATAGGTGTGATAATTTCAATTTTTCAAAAGGATAAAAAGAGTCTCTAAGAACAAGTATTCAGAGTATTAATGAACTATATTATTGTGAAATAAAAGATGAATTTTTTTTTGAATTTTTATGTTCTTAATTTTAGAAAATTGTTAACACATCACTATGAATATATATAATATATGATGATGAAAAAAAACTGTCCTTGACATTAGTTTCCTATTGTGCATATGATAAAAGTAAAAAATATTTATATATATCAACTATGAAAATTCACTGCATAAAAAACCTTAATCGAAGTAAAAAAAAATCTATGGCGATCCAAATATATTGTTACTTACTAGATTTTGGGATTCAAAAAGGAAGTAGAGAATTCTTATGATATACTAACATTTTAAAAGGAGGATGAAGTGGATAGACTGATGTTGTGATCTCTATCAATATTATGCATCAAGACTCTCAAAGAACCAATGTAATTAGATAATCATGATGAGTCTGATTTGAGATAAATTCCATCATGAATTTGATTGTGTTGTTTATTCTTCAGCAGTTGAAGTCCAGTTCATTTGTTTTGGGACGACCCTTAAATAACTAGAGGTATTATGATAAACAAAAAAGTTTCAATAGAAGATGAATTAGATGATACCATCACAAGGAATTTGGAGGATACAAGATAAACCATTACTTGTGGATTGAACTAAACTTGTGTTCAATGTAAATTTATAAGGATACTAAAATCCATGTATTAACAATTATTTAAAAATTTAAATGGGTAGATTTATTACATGTAGATAAACCATGAAAAATTATTCTGGGCTATTATTCATTTTTATTTATATATTTTATCATAACATCAGTATCCAGTTATCATAAATTGATATATTTATTTTAAGGGTTGTAGAGGTTCTAGTGTAAGTGGGTATAATTATGAAATTAAGAAAAACATTGTAAAAGTTCAGCACACTAATTCACCCCCACTCAGTGTACCTACATGATCGACTAGGCTCTACAAGTAGTATCAGATCTTATCCATACACTCCTCTAATTGGATATAATATTATTTATCTTGTTATTTTATCATAAATAATGATATATATTATATAATAAAAAATTCATGTTACTCATATAAATAAAAACTATATTCATATTCAATATGAATTAGAATATTGTCTCAAAAATTTTAAATAAAAGGAAAAAAAGAGTTAAGAAAATTGAAAATATTTTTTTTAATTATATATCACCTCTTGTGGTAGATCAATGTTATAGCTAATCATCGATTAAATAATTTTGGATTTATCCTTTTGAAAAAAATAGATTGATATATGGAGAGTATGAAGAGGATGTAAATTTTTAAATAGTTGAAGTGTTATACTCTCAATTTTAATTGTATATGAATAATTTTATTTTTAAATTAATCACATAAATACATGGATTTTTCAATTAATCTCTTGATGAGAAAGATAAACTAGAAAAGGTTTTCGAATAAATGAAATATTCTAAAAATACCTTATAAAAATAAAGGAACAATTAGTGTTACTTTGTGATTAATGTATTTCATGGATTCAAGAAAAATTTTAAATTCTTGTTTGTGATAATTTAGTAACAAATATCATCCTAGAATAAGTGATTCATTCATTATGTTTTTTTTTAAAAACACCTCCATGAATGCCAATGATTTCTAATTACATATAAAAGAAATAAAAATTAAAGATCTCAGTAACTCTATACAAAGATGAAATAAAATGTGGGAAGAATATATACGGAATATTTATAGAAATTACGAATTTCATATAGAAATCAGTTAAAGATGAAAAATATTCTTTCAACTTGATGTGTCTTGAGCTTTAATTAAATCTGAAGATCTGGAAAGAAAACATGTTGGAAGTTATCTTATAATTCAGAAAAATGAAACGTCCACACAAGTTTACATTGATTATTATGGCTCCTTGATAACACATTTTTGTGGAAATAATATCTTGATGTTATATCCTAGTCAATCTATATCATACTCTTAATTAATGGTTCCATCCAAAATTAAATCTAATGATTACACTGAATCAGTTTTTTTGATTGTATAGGATTGAAATAATATATATATATACATATAATTGGATGTTTAATTCAACAAGATTCCTACTAAAATGTTCCTTTCAGATTAAAGAATTAATTTATGAGTTATTTACCTATGTTAATCCCAAATCGTTTTCATGAATTCTAAAATACTTCAAGATTATAGATCTGGAAATTCTGGATATCATACAATCCAAGGAAGAAAACTAATGTTTTACTGGTCATTATTGGATCTATATAATGGGATTTTCACAAAATAATTTTATTATTCTAAGAATATATAAATTTAAAATGTTATATTAAATCCAAAATTTTAGCTGTGAATACCTGAATAATGATAAAAACCTATTATGGAAATATAGAATTCACAAAAAAGGGGTCATTTATTTGATTATATAAAATGTTTCTATGAGTATTGCAACCTATATTATCGCAATTATGATGAGATCTGATATGTTCCAACATAGAAAAAATTATATTATATTATAAATATAATACCATAATAAATATTAATTTGGTAAGTAGTGGAGATGGGTTTTCATTGTGATAATTTCAAAATAAACTTCTAAAAGTCACTCTTCTTAAGAATATTTCAAAAAAGGATAATGGTAATTACGTGGGAAATAGAACCAAAAAGTCTGAGATGAGTGGTAGATATAAATAAATATATTTTTTCCATTTTTTTATAAGAGGACACACCATAGATTCATTCAAACAAACCATAAATATATGAAAACATGGAGGAAAGAAAGATCAAAATGGAATATATATCTATGAATGCTATAAAGGAAATAATTTAGTGGAATCAACTCATATGAATCCATCTATAAATTCCAAAATGGCCTCATATGTTCTGGAATAATGTGTTGTAGTTTGGAAATGTAATTGAGGAAATTAAACAAATATATAATAAGCTCATGTAAAATACAATTCTAAAGTGAAATATCCAATTTTTTGTAATGAATCCAAACTTCATGAGAGGCTAAAAATTAATGAAAACCCAAGGATTTGACAAGAATTTTGTGGTCGGTAGAATGGATAGACACTTAAATAAAAACTACTTAACCATACCACCATCACTAAAATAGTATCTAATGAAAATTAATACTGTACCAAATGTTGTATTTTGGAGTATCATAGAAAGAATTTATTTTTAAAAAAACATTATATTCTTGATATAGAAATAACATATTTGAATAAAAAATTTGAAAACATGAAGTATGTAGTTAAAATATATACATTGTTGGGAAAATCATCTCAACGATTCTATTCCATCAATGATTATTTTATTCCACCTTATTACATAATATTTTTTGAATTATTTTTATTCTAACTGTATATGTAATTGATGTTAAATATGGTTATCAAAATAAGAACTAGATATTTTTTTTAAAAATTCATAATAAGAAAATAAAAAATTTGATTGTTCTGTCTGAATAATTATTTCAAAAATAAATAGTTTGAAATGTTACATTTTTTTGCAAACTTAACATGGGAAATCATTAAAACTATCTAATAAATAGATCGACCTTGATAATGATTATTGGGGAATCCATTTAGTGTAGAGACATGTGAATATGGTAGTCAATAAGTATCTTTATCATTACGTTAATGATGATGTTATTAGCTGTGGAAGAAAAAGTTTATAAATAAATAGTCCAGGTTTCTCTAGGTGGAGAATACGTAATGTTCTTTCCATGTGAATAATAAAAGAGTTAATAACAATATAAATAAATGAACTACTACATCCACGAAGTGATGTGTTTAAAATTTCATCAATATTTCTATTATATGGTTATGTTAATTTATTAAATGGATATATATTTTTCTTATATGTTACGATTATTTAAAGTAAAAAATTATCATCCTTCGGAATCACCCATTTGTTGTAAAATATTAACTTTTATCACGCATATGTGCAGACTATAACCTCTACCAAGTGATGTGATTCATTTTTAATTCTAGATTTACATAGATGAACATGAAGATAGAATTTTTGATTATATATTATATTTATTATATAATAATTACTCTAAAAATTTTAATTATTAATGACCTTTTTTTCAATCCATTGAAAAATGGAAACATTACTAATGTGTAGGTACAAACTACTATCTCCATGGAGATATGAAATCAGTTTTTCGTCATAATTCTATATGGATAGTCATATAAAATGTATATTGTGAAAAAATAAGATATTTATGATATTATTTAGATTCTTGAGAAGATTAATTCATGACTATGGTGTATGTACCAGAACCGTCATACCAAAACATGTTGTGAAAAGTGACAAATTTATACCCAAATAATGATTTTATTAAATATTTGTAAGAGAAGGATAATTAAAAATTATAAGTGAATGATATGTTGTATGATATATAATACTATGGTTCTGGAATAGATTTATAATAGATCTATATTTATTATACCAAAGGTTCGAACATGTATGATGTAATATGAGATTATTATTAAGGGTTATTTATCTCAGGATTATTTCATGGAAGCATGTTTCATGTTTTGCACCTATTTTGGTTTATATGGTGTATGTACATAAAATTTGATATATTATATCAATAATTTTTCCATATTAATTTCATGTAATGTTACAATTTTATTTATTTATTTCAAGGGTTTTATGATTCTAAAGTTACAAAAATGGTAAGGATTTATTTTAAAATTTCATTTGTTTTCAGGTTTTTATGTGTTAATTTTCCACTGAGTAGAATTATACGATCCTTATATATTAAAACAAATGTCTTTTATAATAATCTAATTATTATTGGGGGTTTTATGTTTTAATTTAATTTTTATCTCTTATTTACTTAATACTGTCAAGAATATGTTTTTATTAAAATTGTTCTTTATTTCTTCTAATTGGGCCAGGAATATTTATCATTCATTTCCATGTACATAAAAATTTATCATAGAAGTTCTTTCATGTAAATATTTTTTTATAGAGGATTAATTTAAATATTGTTTACTTACTTTAAAAAGTAGGTGTATTGATTTTCCCAAGATTAGTTTCTTCATTTAACATAAATATTAATTTACAAGATTCAAATATATTATAGAGAATATATCATTCCATTTTTTTGAGTTTCAGTCCATAAAAGTTATCAGTAGAAAAAGGATATATTTTCCTAATTTTAATGTTGTATTTTAAATTTTTTTATAAATATATTTTTCATCAATCTTAATAACTTATAATAGTATTTATGATTCACTGAGGATATGATATTTTGAAACCATAAAATTTCATTCAATTGATGAATAATGATATTGATATTTTAAGAGAGATTCAATGAACCTGATTACATTTATACAAGTTAACTTTATTTAGACGAAATATTTATTAAACACATTTATTTTTTATGGGTTATGAAATTATGTATTTTATTATCATCTAATGTAATAATTATGTATGATTTTTACTAAGTGATAGGTTGTATGAAAATTATATATCCCTCTAATGAATTAGGTAAAGAATGAAATTTCAAGAGGTAATATGAACTAGAATGGGGAGTTAATCTCATATAGTAAGAGACTCTATCAACTATTATTCTCTTGGTAGTGAGCCTTGAATATAGAAATTATGTAATTATAAAGGAACCCAATCCAATATGGGACTCTATTTTTTTTTATATTATGGGTATGTATCCTTGAAAATGGAAAATATGGAATGGAGAGTGAACCCAATCTACAGTTGGGATCATTCCACATTGATAGTATTTTCAGCGATCCATTAATAAGAAAAGTAATTTCAATGCTTTTGTGTATTCTAAAAAGATATATCTTATTCTGAGAATATTTTCACATGGATAATGTTTAATTGTTCATTATTCCACACTCTTATAACTTTTGACATTTGTTATGATAACGATTTTTTTCATAAATCATGATTAATGATCCTTGACAGATTGGGTGTGAAATTTATAGGTTATAATCATGTTACCATTACCTTATTCTTACCTTGTTATCACCTGTGATCATTTATTTATATGTACTATGTTTACACTTACTAATAATATAAGATCACCCTATCTCATGTTTCCATTTCACAAGGTTATGGATAACGGTGTAAAATATTGAATGTATTCTAAGGGCACTATGTGAGAACAACATTGTGGGATATGTTTAATATATTTAAATAAATATGTATATTTTGTATCTAGCCACCAAATACACATACCATTTATGGTTTTGGGGAATTTATTATAATGTGATGAATTTAATATTCATTTAATGTTATGTAATAATTATATATGGAAATATTTGGTCACCTTATATTGTATCAAAGAAGGGTTTAGGTATTTTTGGATATTAGTATTGTAAATGTTATAGAAAAACAATGGGAAAAATCAAAAGTATAAGATAATATCGGGATGTTTTGGTTAGGTATTTATTGTAAGATTTATTGTTAATTAAATACCTATATTGATAAAAACAAGTGGATATAGGCTATGTAACGTCTATACAGAAGGGTAATACCACTAAAAGGATGGTTGGGTTTTAACCTAATCATCACCTAGTTCTTGACAAATATATTAAACTGCAAACTTGGTTTGACACTCTTAGGGTATTTGGTTTAATTAATTTACATTCTATTTATGACCCATTATGAAGAATACAAGGATAAAATATAGTAAAACATATGATTTATTGACTGTAATATTTTATTAGTGTCATGTTTCATAGATTAATAAGGGGTTTCTATAATTTTGGGAATATTAAAAGTGTTATTTATGATTAAGTGACTCCTCAATCTAATTAACGATCCTTCATTCTCAAAACTATTATTTTTTGATTTATTAAGTGGATGGAACATAGATGAGTCATATGAAAAATGAATGTGATTATCAAAGAAATTATAGTCCCCATGAGAAACCAAATGGAATGGGAGTCATAATGAAAAATATTGTGAATTTTTTTCTATGGAACTATATCAAATTGTTATTAACACCAAAAACCTTGTTGAAATTCCAAACATGACCATGAAGAAAAGAAACATTTTGGAAATAAATTCCATTGAAAAACGAGGATTAAATATACTACATTTAAAAAATGTGGGATGAAGTATTTCTCGAAATTTATAAAAGTAATGGGAAGATTTTTTATATGTATAAAAAATTGAATAGAGTATCTTATTATCAAGAAACAATTAAGATTTTAAAGAAGGGATATAAATATCATCATTTGTTTCTAGTAGTAGTTCAATGTCATAAATTTGAGGAACATGGTAACTATCCATGTATATGATATAATCTAATAGATATTAAGGATGATAGGAAAAGAAATCCAAATACTAATGGAATAAGGGAAACCCTAAGAAATATCAACTATTAATGTCATTCTTGAAAATGAAGTGAAGTAAGATGCCCAGATCATTCACCCCAAAATTACGAGTCTTTTATTTAATACCTTTTTCATCCAACTATTTTCACTGAGAATATTTAATAAGCACATACAATTTCTACTGAGATGATAAGATATTGAAATATAAATAAAAAAATTCTAGTGTGGAACTGAATACATCTCAGGCCAATAGCTCCTCAATAATATAAATTTTTTGGAATATTAACCACCCCATAAAAAATAATTGAATTTTTGAAATAATTGATTATATTAAATTTATAATTTCAAAACTACACTTGGATAAAATGGTGTATTATAGTGTAATTTCAGGTTTAAACCCAAAGAGGCATCATTCTGGTAAGAAACAAAATTTTAAGAACCTCTCAGGGATGATTCCTCATGTATACCATCTTTTACTGAGGTTTACTAAACTATATTTCTTGTGTTTTAAAATATATTAATGGAATATTTTAGGGAATATTTTAGTGTATCGACAAAATATTAATCTTAAATCGTTATTGGTATTGACCGTTGATATAGGATATAAAGTGGTGAAAAAATAAAAATTGAACATGGTCTTAATAATTGGATCCACATAAGTTGAAAATTATTTTTTTCCCATAGATAGTCAAATACCTAAGAATAAGAATATTGGATTCAAGGAAGAAATAATAATTGGATCTTGGTTCTAGCATGATCAACTTCAATTAGGACATGGATCATTTCAATTTCTTATCTAATGGCCGGGTTACATGAAAACTAAATGATATTGAAAATTGTTATTAATTTAATAACTATCTATAGTAGAACCTAGTTTTATTCTAGAAATTCAATATTTTCATGATACTCCTACTCTTAACCCCTAATCCAAAGGGGATTGGGGAACATTATATTTTTAATTAAATATAGAGAAGCATCTAGAATGCTTAAAATAATTGAAAAAAATAAATCAAGGAAATCCCCAATTGAAATCATAAAATATAAAGTAAATACTAACATTAAGGGGGAATCAATAAAATTACATTGAAAATTGACATTAAATGAAAATTGGCATTGAAACAAAATGTCAAACAATAATAAAAAACAAATTATTTTTTAATTGAATGAGATAATATAGGAATGAATCAAAAAATAAAAGAAATCAATAGATATAGAGTAGAATGGAAATTTAAAGTAAATAAAATCCACAAAAGAAGTAATGAAATGAATTATGAAGCTCCTATTCACATCTAAGGCACTACATATTTATAAAGCCTTATAAATTCATGATGTGTATATGATTCACATCATGAACATTATTTAAGAGGATTATTACTCATAGATTTCTTGTTATTTAATTGTATTTCAGGACATGTACTTATAATCCACATTAATCTCTGGATATTTTGGATCTCATTCTTTTCATGAGGTGAATTTATGGAGAAAATTATGTTTTAATCTTTTGACATATTGTATTTGGTTCACATTGTGTATTTCATCATATTTGGACTTTGATTATTTCACGATGTGTAACATTGATACACATCATGTACATGGTTTATGCATTGCATTTTGGATTCATGGCTGATATTTTAGCTGGTAGATAGTTTAAATGTGGATTACATGTCATATAAATGAGGTTCACTATGTCTTATAATAATTTTAATTGTTTTTCAGAATGTCCTCTTATGATGATTTAATTCCCATTCGTTGAAAAATAGAAAAAATCCCATTCTATATTAGAATAAATAATGATAAAGAAATAAAAAAATATAAAAAAAATGATTTATATGAATTCATATTATCAAATTCTCCTATACTAGGATAATTTTTTATTCTCTATAAAAAATCAGTTCAACTTGGGTAAAAAAAAGAATGAATTTTTATCTAAGAAAAATGAGTCACAACTAAGAAAATTACATTAATAGGTAGCAAAAACAGTCAAGTCTTGTAGAACCAGTCCAGAACAAAAAAGTAAATCATTACTCATAGGTATGTTTTTTAGATATATGGTTCTTTTAATTAAAATTTTATAACTATTCCTCAAAATCTATACCCATTTTTTTAATTTTCCACATAATGATTTTTCTGTCCTCAATCAAGGTAAAATAAAATTGGTTTTATGATCATACCTGGAATACATGTTCCTATCCACATGCTTTCACTGGTTCTAACATCTCCAAATCGTAGACAGAATAAAAAAATTAACCACAAAGAATTATGAAATATGGTTCAAACATTTATAAGGCCATGTGAATGTGGAAAAAATATATTAAAAAAATCTCAAGAAGGAGGGTAATCTCAAAATTATATTTCATGATAATAATGAATATTTAAATGAAGTGACTCCTTATAGAAAAAATATGACCATGATCTAAACATTTCAACATGGGTCTATGAATATTTTAAGATAATATATGGAATGTTCCCTATTACTTTATTTTTCAATTTTATTTTATTTATTTTTTAAATGTCATGTTTACTCCAAATCAAACACCCATTAATTAACCATATATGATCTTTTAAAAGATTAATTGTTTATATAATAGTGATTTTTGACATTCCAAATACAGAAACTATTTATTATTTTTTCAATGGAAGAGCGAAAGCATTGAAAATGGAAAATTCCTTCATAAACAGTAACAAATAAATCTAGTGAAAATGACATTTATGTATCCACATTATCAACATCCAATGTGTGGATGAGATTAAAAATCCCTCACACCTGTTTAAAATAATATCATAGATAATACCAAGGGTATTGTAGGGAGGATAATAGGCTTGAAATGGATCCATCCTAAAAATGCTTCTCCGAGCTATTATTAGAAAAATAAAGATAGTGGTACCGGTGGGTATCATAAAACTAGCTCAAAAAAATTATATTAATAATTTTAATAGAATATTTGTTCAATCACATCCTCAAGAAAATTTCAATGTATGTTATGATAGGATTAAATTCCCGAATATCTCTTAAGATATATGATTTCTTAAAATAATGGTTTATAATACTCTTAGTAATGGAAATACAGAATAAATGAAAATCACCCAAGGAATAATATCCATTAATATGTCAATTAAATTCAATTTCATGAATATAAAATGATAATTTAATTACTCAACTTAGAAATCATAAAATAATCTAAATAGGAATAAAATTTTATTTCAATTAAATCCATCCAAATTTTTCTTTTTTTTAATTTTATTTAAATAGAATTCAAATTTTAAGCATTATTTTAGAGAAAAATCTCCGCTAGACTATTGAAAACAAAAAAATCCATGTGTATTGACAATAATGCTCAAGAATAACTCCCCAAACAAAAAATGAGATAGTGTTTTCAATATTTTGGAATGCATCATTAGAGAGATAACAAGTAATGAATAGAAAAAATTGTAATTGAAATTATAAATTTAAAATTTGGGAATTGAGATCTCCCTATGATTAAAGTCATTCCATGGGGATACTTGTTGGATATTGATTGAATATTTGTATACCTAAAAAATATGCTAGAAACATAATACCTGAACTAGAAAAAACATTATTACCCATGAGTTAATAAATATAGAAGACGTAAAATCGTTTGGTGCACAAAGTGAATATTAAAAGAAAAGAACACATATAGAGGCATGATCTGGCTATAAATAATCTTCAGATGACAGACTGAAAAAACTAAAGAAATGGAAACAGAGGACATAAACACTCAATAAATATAATGAAATAAACAAAAAATATTGGTTTCCACCCATAAAGTGATGTCTATATTAATTTCCACTACATGGATGGATAAAATAATTAATCAAACTCAAAATAAGGGGACCAACATTCATGGAATAATTATTGAAAATTTTTTATTCTCTATCCACTGACCTTGAATTGTGGTCCTTCACGTTAATAGAGTTTGATATTCCCATAAGGGTACACTTTGATAATTTTAAATAGAGTAAACCAATGTGATTTTAGCTTCTAATGAATTTTTTAATTCCAGAATTTAAAATTAAAATTTTATCCCCTGTTGTGAATAGAATCATTCAATGTGGTTGTTATACCATTTCATCATTTTTTCATCATAAATTTGAGAATTTTCATAATATTCCCATTTTATTTCTTCCAACTCGTCAATTTTTAACATTCTCACTTCCCTAGAATTTTGATTATCCAAATTTATCTTCTTAACCATTGAGTAAGAGAAATTATAATACTTAAATGGAATGTTATATGGATTCCCCTAAATAATACGGAATAAATTATTGATGATGGGTGTTTTATATATTATGTGATACACCCAAAGTGGATTATCCAATTTGAGACTCTTGTATATTAAAATTGTACCCACTATATTTTTCAGTTTTTTAAACTACCTATTAGAGAATTCAACATGACTCTTTATTTTTCGGTGATAGGGTGTTCTGGTGTAATAATATATTCCATAATTGTCATGAAATATTTTTAGTGAAATATTTTCAAAGTGATTTCCATGATCTAAAACGAGAAATAAAGGAAATATAAATCTCATGAAAATGTTTTCCATAAGACTTTCATGACCAACTTTATTGTTTCATGGGTTGTGGCCTCAATTTCTATCCACATTGAAATATAAACCACACCCACCAGGATGTAAAGTTTCTTTTCAAAATTTGTGAATGGATCCAAAAAAATTGATTTTCCAAAAGTGAATTCTTTTGACTTCAAGAATGGGATTCTGGGGCATCTAGTTTATTTTTCCGATAGATCATATTCATTTTCACTCATCATAACTATGAATGAAACCCCTCACATCCCGATGGGTCATGTTATAGATTATCATGATTTGTTGGATGTTATCAAAATCGTGTTAAGTACAAGGATGTACTCTAGCTGGTGACATGTTCACATCCATGTACTAATTTAAATTCATCTTCTAGAATAAAAAATCACCTTAATTCTTTATTGAAATTCATAAACAATAGTAGATAATCCCAGTAATAGAGTGAATCCTCAACCAAGAATCTCTAGTTTTTATATTATGAGAAGTAGGAAGAAATTTCATCCATGGATAGAAAGTTTTAAATATTATAAAACCTTGTTAGATCTTGAATATTTATATTAAACATAATTTCATCAAAAATTCCTCCCTAATACATATATTATCCTCTTCCTTAAGTAGAAGAAGTGGGTTCTAGGATAAGTGATCAGTAATAATATTGTATGTTGCATTTTTATCATTGATTATTATGTCAAATTCCTATAGTAGTATGATCCACCGTATCAGCTATGGTTTGGAATACTTTTTACTCAATATGTATTTCAGTTCCTCATGATTAGTATAAAACACTACTTTAGAAAACATGAGGTACGATTAAAATTTATCAAACACATTGAAAACTACCCAGAATTTATTATCATTGGTCATGTAATTTACATGTTCCTCATTTAATGTACGTTTAGAATAATTAATGATAAGGAAGATATGTATAAAATTCTATCATAAAAACTACCTTCAAAAAAATCACAGATGCCATACATGAGCTCGAATCCATTTTCTAAATCTGGTTAAATGAGTACTCGAGTGGCCACAAGACTATTCTTTAATGTATTGAATGCCTACTCACACTCTTACATGAAATTGAAAAGAGTGTAATTTCATAATAAGTATGTCTATGGGTGTGATATTTTTTAAAATACTTATATGAAACAGTGGTTAAATCTCACATCGCATAGAAAACATTTTATGAATATGATGGTTGTGGGATAACGTAAGTATTTAATGAATTTAGTTTTTTCTTGATAAAATTCCATTCCATGGATTTATTTATTTTTTCCATAAATTATTCACCATTGGACCATAATGTGGAATATTTTTAGTTTAATACAAGAAACATTTGATTACAGTGTTGTCGGACTAGATCCAAATTACTAAGATAGACTTTGAATGATCTTTCCTAAACAAAAAATCAGGAATAAATTTCATTGGGAATTCCCCCACAATATCATGAAATATATGTGTAATAAATTGTAGCCAACGAGCCGGTACCCTAGTGGTTCAGGCTTTTTATTGGCATCCAAAATACCCAAGATCAAATCTAGGAAGGGGAGAATTCCCGAGTACTGTATTAGGGTATTGTAGCAGCATTGTAGTAGGCCACTGTAGCAGTACTATTGCAGAGGTGGACTGTAGCTGCGACATAACTATAGTAGGGGAGGACTGTAGTAGGGTACTATAGCGGCGGCGGTATTATAGCATGTACTGTAGCTGCGCGGGTACTGTTGTAGTACTGTTCACTGAGGGGTCCTTTGGGCCAAAAAATGGGCTTTCAATTCCTGTATCTAGACCACATGGCCTTAGGCCTTCGGGCTATGTAATGGGTCACACTCAACCCAGTCTAAAGAGGTCTTTTCTTTAATAATAATAAATTTAGGCTTCGACACCATCCTTTTAAAAAAAATATGTGTAATGGATTGTTGAAAATTCACCAGTTAATTTCAAATTCTGAATGAAATTCAACTATAGGTGATGATTCCAAAAGGACATGAAAAGTAGTTTTAGAGTAATCTTTTATGTTAACTGGGATTTTATTGTACCTATAATATATGTCTAAAAAATAATATATCTTTTCCCTAAGTCTTCATCAAAACATTTAATCAAGTAAAGGTACTGGAAATGATCCTTTTAGGATTCCCTATTGATTTTTATATTGTCGATGCACACTCTCTATCTAGTAATGATTTGAGTTGAGAATAACTCCCCCTCATTGTTTTTAACAACTATTAATCAACCATTATTAAGGATGGAATATGATGGACTCACAAAATCAATATTAGATTTATAAAAAAAAATTATTCAACTATCTATAATATTAAATAATTCCTTTTTTACTAATTGTTTCCCTAGAGGGGTGATTCACCAATCTGTTTGATGTTGGGGCTTATAACCTTTTTAAAATAATATTTTATGGGTTCATATCATGGGTATAATCCCATTAATGATATATACACCATAGGAAATTAAATTTTACTTCCTTTTTAGGTCTTGAATGATTTTTTTCTTATTGTAATTCAGTTAGTTCTGAGCTAATAATTAATGTAAGTGTAGCTACATTCTCTAATAATGAGAACTCTAGGGTACTCAATAGGCGTTTCAAATTTCTGCATGAGTCGTATGATGATTGAGGGTATGAATGGTTGGAAAATATTCATTGTCAATGATTTTGTTTAATTCAGTCACTCATAGACTCTATATTCATCTTCATCTAGAGACTGGTACTCTTTTTTATCTTTAATGGTTATATAATCAACTTTCTCATCAAAAAGAATAATGGTTTCATAATCAAATGTTTCCTCACTTTTCATGGAATCCTTTTATAAGATGAACATAATATATTAATCACCAACATTGAATATTCATTATCTTTGATTTACCTCAACCAATGAATTTCTAGTGGTGAGAAATTCCCTCCCTGATATTACAGGAACGAAATCCTCTTACACCATTATAAAAACCCACGTTAGTGAACCGGAGAAAAATACAAAGGAATTTGATTTTTTTGCATTTAAAAGATGTGATGTATTTTAAACCAAGATTCCGAATACAATTTTGAGTGTATGAACACATTTACAAGATGTTTTATTTTTAAATGAAAAAACAATTTAATTAAATAAAATTAATTTAAAATAAATGGAAAATATTTTTTTGATAATAATAATAATAATATAATTCTTAATAATATGGTGATGATAATGATTGTAATTATTTTAAAAATTATTATCTTAGGTTTTGATAAAAAAAATGGGGTATCCCCTTTACCACTAGTGAACGACACAACCCCCAGGTCTCTACATAGCCATGAATGATGCCTCCATCACACCCTCCATCAGTACGGATTTTTTCTTCCAAATTTCTTTGCAGTTATTATGTGATTCTTCTACGCAAGCTCTCTCTCCCTTATTTTTCCCTATTACAGCCATTTTTTCTTCTCCTCGTTGCCAAGTGAGGTTCATTAAAACCAAAGTTAGAGGCTCCCCTAATTTTTTAATGTCTTCCTCCGATGTTAGGTAATGTAATGGGTCTGTTGAGTTCAACGTGCTCGTTTTTTGGAAACCACCAATAATGGAGAAGCGTTTCAGAGTTTTATGGTTTGACATAATAATTTTGGGGTAATATTTTCCTTCATCTTTTATTTTCTCACAATTTATAATTGGGGAATTCATAATTTTTGAGGTGTTGGAAATTTTCCATTCGTGCATTGGTCCTCATTGCAGTGCATTTGAGTTACAGGTGTTGTTTGTAGTGTGTGAGGTGGATCATTGAAGTCTTTCACTCGTATATATATATATATATATTCCGTTTACAAAATCACTCATGGAGAGGGGAATTTGTACATTAGATTAAGTGTTGTATATATTGTAATGTATGTGTGTTTAAGTGTGTGGTATCTTTGAGATAGATTGTAATGTGCCAATGTGATCGACATGACTTGGTCTTCACATTTAGGTAGTATCCCATTCATTAATCTTCTAATTTATGAATGTATTATTTTCATTCTTAATTATTCTTTTATAAATTAAATTTTGATAAATCAATGAAATTATTAGTTATGAAAAACTATTTGTTTGATAAAAATGACATGTTTATAAAATATAACTCCTTCCACAGATGCACGCTATCATCTAAAAAAATTAGTGATGTTTATTTATATCATTATTAGTTATGGTTTGATATTATTTTCTTCCTTAATTTGTTTTATTGTTTAAATAAATGCCATTCTTTGTAAATAGAATTCATTCATGTTTGTAAATGTATTTTCCCTAGCTTGGGTAGATGTTTAATAAACCAAATATCCTTTTTAGTGTTTCTTCATATTATAAATCTAATGTTATGGCCCAATATATATATAATGTTTCACATGTATTAAATTTTTCTATCGACCATAATACCCCTCCAATGTACCTCTTGGGCTTTGATAAATGAATTTTCATTCTTAATTTTATTATTAAATTGAATGTTGTTAATTAAATCAAAATTAAGAGGGTTGTATGAACATTACCCTAGTTGATCTAATAAGAATTGGTTATGATAATTTAATTGTTTAAATGAATGACACATATATAGGATGGTTAAATCATAATTTTTTTGTTTAATTGTAATTCTCATTGTGAATTAAAAATAAGTAATTGAATTAATATTGGATAACGAATTTTATAAGAGGTATTTCAGTATGTTTATATTATTAAGGTAATTTGATGTGCTTGATATGAATCTGTATGTGGTACGATATGGAACATGGGTTTTGTATTAATGGATAATGTATGGACTCACATACTTGTTTGGGTTACAACCCAGCACACCTTGGCTGATGCTTTATCTTGCTAGGTGAGTGCTTCCCTGGCAGTTTATAATACTCTAGGGTGATACAGTTACCTAAGGAGAAACCATGGACAAAATCATTATAAATAGGGAAATCCATTCCTCATGTCAAAGTCAATCCCCTGTGTGTGATACCTGGGACACACTCAGCGTCACCATGCCTCAAGTGATACTTGGTATTGTATATATATCACATTGAATGGACTCAGTGGTATTGGATTACATAATATAATCCCATATTTATACTTGGTATCCTTTATGGATCACCTTGGATGGGCACAAAACTCCACCAAAGGATTTTATGGAGTGCTTGTTTAGAATGTGAGTTGAAATGTTTATTTAAAGGCTTATGAATAATTTTATATATGTGTTGGCTTATGATATGCCTTTCTAAAATAACTAACATGATATGGCCTGGGAGATAACATGGTTTCAATGTTATGGACTATTGGATGGATTCTCATGCTCAATGGGTTGTGACCCGATATGTCGAGGGTGATGCTTTGGTTTTCCAAGAGAGGGCTTCCTGAGTAGTTTGTTATACTACTCAGTGATACTGGTTCCCTAGGGGAGAAACCATGGGATAAGCCATTAGATATATGGATATTCCATTCTGTGGGTGATACCCAGTCCCCTACGTGAGATACATGGGTCAGGCTCAGAGTTACCAAGCCTCCAACGATACATGGGATTCCTTATGGGTCACCGTGGAGAGTCTCGATGGAATTATCTTACAAGAGATGTTCTCATTGAAATACTTGTGATATTTCTTTGATCACCATAGATGGTCATAAGACTCCACCAATATATTTTATGGATTTTTTCTTTTGTATATATTGAATGCTTTTCTTATCTTCTTGTGCCACTCTGGTTGCTTCTCATTTGGTTTAGACCATGTACTTATGATTATTATCCCTTTCTTATAAGCAAACATATCTAATTTAGTGTGTATTGGAAACCAATATGAAGAATAAAATTAGGAATATTCCTTATTGGGTTGTGTTATTTACTTTGGTATTTGAATACATAGTATTTTTTTGACAAGTACTATGTTAGACACCCGACTTAGGATGAAGTAGGTGGTTTGGGATGGGTGTTTGTTTTGGAACCTGGACAAAGATTCTATTAATTAATTTATATATCACTATGAATTTATTATATATTGAACACATATTAAATTATATTTCTTGGACTAGATTGGTTTTAACACTGTGTGTAATGGAATACTGAGATTTATACCTCACAATCTACTTCGGAACTAATTGGAACCCAAGTAGAACTTTTTTATTAGAGGTATTTGGATTAATTACTTGTATTTTTATGTGTACATGGGAGATTTGGATCATAATACATGGGTCATGATGAATATTCTCGAGGTGTGGACCATTTAATTTCCCATTTTATTTATATTGCACTAAATATACCTTCTACTAACAACTGACATTACATGCATCATTATATAGAATTTATGTTGGTCGTTTTAATTTTATCTAGTAATTACATTTATTCTTCTACTACTATTTTATTTTATTTTTGTTTCCATTATTTTTCATCTATTAGATTTTATTACTATATTTACTACTGATTTAAACACGCTATACTACTATTCATACACTCATCTATGTTGGAATAGTATTCCCACAGACAACCATTAATCCCTTACTACTAGTAAAGATCCCCTAGTGATTTGGGAGATAATCTTCAGGTCATGTGGTAACCAATCTAATTACCAGTTTAGTGGTTAATCAGATCAAGATGTTACAATGTGGCACCATAATAATTTTAATTTTTCCATTATCATAATGATTTGGGCAGGTAGACAAGAGAAAAATAATGTGATGGTTCTTGGTAAATAAACATTCTTGGGACTAATCATTCTATGTATTGGGAATTGAACAAGTGAACAGAGGTGGGATATGTGTTCATGTTGTTAATTATTATTATTGATATGATTTGACTTTGAGGTAATGATGAACTTTCTACTACGTATGGATTCATGAGATTTAGTTTATTTAACCCTTAACCAAATATGGATAGGATGAATCATACATGCACCATTATAGGAATATATAAATTCAGATTTCATGAATATACCTTGACATGTAGTTGCGTTAGTAGGTTTCCTGCTATGTATGATTGTGTACCTTGAGTGTCATGACATGCTCTTGTTTTTTTACCATGCTTTATTGTCTAAGATGATTGGTGGTTTATTTATCTTTTTAGTATTTTCTTATTATGTAATTATATTTTATCTTTACAAGTGGTTTAACATAAATTGTTTCTCTTTTTATAAATGATGTCTACTTGTATAGCATGACCTTTCTTGCTCATATTTCATGCTCACATTTAATAGAATGATATTTTGTTACTACTTTTGAAGAAATTCATATTGTTTTTTAATATGAAATTGGTTGTATGGTCTGAAAATATATTGGTTGAGAATGAACAAGAACCGGTTTCCGATTATAAGGTGTATGGATCAATTATAACTACAAATGGAAAACTTGTATATTCATACTATATTGGGTAATCTATTTGGAAAATTATTTTAATGATGCTTTTAAAATGTCTAAGGCTAATAATATTTAAATATTTAATTAATTTTTTTATGATAAATGATAATCAATTTTAAATTTTAGAAGTGTTTGGGCGCTTCAAAATTGAGAAATGGAAACCCATACCAAATATAATGGAATTATGTATCTTATAATGGATTAAATGTAAAAAATATTTGTTTTTTCATCTGAAATTAACTAGTTAAATATCAAAATTCTCAACTAAACCCATGCAGGTCAGTTGGGGAATGTTTATTATGAGGTAACATGTTCGGGTGTTTAGAACTAAAAAACTAAAAAACCGTTATTGGGTTGCATTTTCATGGACCTAGGTCAGCTTAACGGGACTCTAGTAGGTTTCTTTATCTACTAAAAATGAATTAATTTCATATATTCCCTTATTATTATTCGATGTCAATTAATGTAAAATGTTAAATTTTGAAAAAGAACATTAATGAAAATTTCCAGTTTTCCATTGAGATGATTATTAAATAACGATCCTTATGATTTTATTTAAAAAATATGTACTTGATGTTTACTTTTAAATTTTTAAATTCTTAAAGGATAAATTTAAATAACTTTAAAGGTATTGGAAATATATCCCTAGGTGGTTTCTTCTATTTATAAACACTTATGAAAGGGTAGTTTAATTTCATCCTTTAGGTTTCCATAGAATGGAAGCTTGAGCATGTTTCCATAGGTGTCGGTTTAATTAGAAATGGATTAGATGATCAAATTTTTATCATAGTGACTTATGTTGGCATGACCTTGTGTTAATTTCAATGGTTTTTCTATTGTAAGGGTTTTTTTCATTGTTGTTAGAACTCATAGAGCTTAAATTTTTTGCTAAATCTTGTGAGTATTCTGATATTCAATTCCATTCCAGTGTCATTATTCCTATTAGGAACATGTTTGATTTTATATGAAACTTTTGTTTAGATGGGGTTCATGGTTTTCTTGACCCTTTTTATGGCATTGATCATCAATTAATTTTTGGTTTCAGTAGTTCATACTTTACTCGAGCATGGTCAACTATATCGTAAGTCGTGTAACACTTACTACTCCATCGGCGATGGAAGAATTTGTTATAATCATCTAGGATAGTGGTCACATGTGGAAATATGACTCGGGTATGGATATTGTTTTTGGTCCATTTGATACATGAATGAATAGGGAGGATACACTGATGGGTATTATTTACGATACATCGTTCTATCATGTAATCTTGGGGCTGTATGCAGTGATGTATGCTATAACTTCATGTGCTAAGTGATGTAACAAACCGATTGAGTTCTTTCGAATCATTAACCCTTGGGATATTGAGTAAAGTTTTGTTTCATCTCATCCTTAGAGTTACCTACATGTTAAAATAATCAATTTCATCCCAATACTCAATATGAATATCATGGGACGTTGGGGTTTTGATATAATGACCATTTTGGTTTTAGATTCATGAAAAATGATTTATGTTTGTGTTCAAGGTGAATATGACCTTATGAACTTTTTATCTTCTCATTTATATATCTTCTTTTATAGACTAGGACACTCCTCTGGTGGGGAAAATAACTTTAGTCATAGTGGTTATGTGTCCTTACAATTAAAAGGAACACAACCAAAGAGGAACATTTGGAAATGGTTGGTTTTGTTCTAACGCTATTGGGTTTGGCAGTATTGTATATATCGATGCTTTCATGGATGTAAAATGTCATGGAGGTTGTATGTGTTTGAAACCAATGATAAAAACTGTTGGGCTAGGAGGATTTCATTCGGTAAGCATAAACGTTCACGTAATTCCTTGGATGGAAAATGACATTTTGATCAATTTGAATGGTGATAAGTCGACATGTGATTCTGAGTTTTATTCAAGACAAGGAGACTATTGGTGGGTTCAAATGTTCTTCATTCTAGTAATATGGTATGATTGAAATGATACTTTTCAAATACTCATATTTAATTCTATTAAGTGTTTAGCTTGTCCCCTAGCTAACGTCATCCTTGATACACCAAGTGACCATCAGTCTTAAGCCATGCTAAAGAATTAAAATCTATTGAGATTATAGGGTGGTTCTCTACCATTTTTGCATGATAATGTGTGGGTTTCCTTGAGGCATGTTTTTTCTATGTGATATTTGGTTTCCCATGTAGGAATTTTGTAAACAAAATCTTGGACATGAGCTGTTTATCCCAACTTGATCTATAGAACGATGTCAATTTGGGGTTATTTTATGATCTAATGTGGATGTTGTGTCCTTTTTCCATTGTCTCGCTTATAAACATGGTGTATGGACTACATTTTTATTGTCTATTGGACTTATGTTCTATGAAACTGTGGTATTATCGAACATGTAGTCAGGCTTAGAGGTGTATTTAAAGGGTAACAATGCCAGTGATATGGGTCAGGTTTACCCCTTGGTTGTGATGAGGCATAGTAGTTTAAATGGAATGTTTTTGGTTTGACCAAGGAATGTAACTAGAATCATGCTATAAGGTTATTTAAATTTTTCCACGATAATCTAAACGATTCTTATACGAAGGCATTGTCGTTCATTTTGTAATGTGCCAACCTTCTAAGATAGGCGTCTTCTAGATTAATCGGTATAAGTGGATCGAATTGTTTTTTCTTTCCTTTTAAATATTTATGGTTAGTGAAGAACTATTTCTCACATGTCAATGGATGAAGATGCATGATGTATGTGTAATTCTTGTAATTTAATGAAAAGAAATATCAACCTGTCTATAAGAGGTTGGTGGGGAATCAACCATTTGGCCATTTCCAAAATTACACCAGGATTTTCTCTACAACTCCTAGAGGTGTGCTTTTGAGGTAATTCTGACGGTTGATGTATGGTGGATTGGGATTTTCCTCTTTATAAAATTAAATCATAAGGAGGGGATTAACTTTAGTTAAATGTTTGACGAGCGAAGATGTGATTTTGTCTCCATTTAAATAGGATTGTGTAAGGGTTAATTCTAGGTTTCGATTGAAAATTGGGCATAGGCTTGGGTTTAAATTTTTTAAGAAATGTATTCTTAAGAAACAGATAAAGGTGTGTTGGGTGTTTGGAAACATTACATAATCATTTGAATGATACTTCATGACCCTTATAGGTCGGGTGATGTTTTTATTATTCCTAAAGGACACTCAAGGATGAAAATTTCTAAGGATGGGATGTTGTACTGAGTTGGGTTTTTGAATAGGATTAAAATCTAAAGGAATATGTTTTTTATTTTGTGTTTAATAGAAGGACCATTTATTTAAACTGAGTCTTGGAATGAAATTTCAATTTTAGGAACACCTTTAAGTGTTTTTTTCTTTATAAAGAAATTAAAATAATTAAATTAAAATAAATTAATATATATTAAATTATAAATAACTGGATGTATTAAAAATAATAATTATAACAATGTAATTGTTATTATTATTATGATTTGGATTTTGATTACAATTATGATTATTATTAACATAAATTTTATGAAAGCATAAAAATATTTTCCACTTCACTCCTAGAATGCGATGAACACCACCCCTTGAGCCACTCCATGGTTGTGCACAACACCTCCCTCAAACCCTTCACAGGTGTGGTTTTTTCTAAAAAACTTCATTGTAGTTCTTCATCGATTCTTCAAGGTAATATCATTCTCACTTACATCATCCCTATTATGACTATATTTCCCTCTCCACCATGCTCGATGAGGTAAGACCAAACACTAGGTGGAGGGTCACCCTATTTTTGGTATCTTCTAACAATATTAGGTTAAGCGAAAGGTATATTGGGATAGCCTTTCTCATGTTTTGAAAACCAGTACAAAAGAAGAATTGGTTTGGATAATTATGGGTCTCCACTATCGTTTTTTGTTATGATTTTCCGTCGTACTTCATTGTTAACCAATTTATCATTTGGGATTTGATAATTTGTGAGGTGTTAGTAATTTTCCGGGGGGTTTTTGATCCTTGCCACAATGTTTTAGAGTTTCTGGTATTTTTTTATTATGTTTGGTGGCACTTTTAAGGCTTTCCATAATATATATATATATATATATATTTATATATATATATTCTTTGAACTTATTACCTAATGGAGAGGGGTATATATACATTGGACTAAAGGATATATGTATATATATAGAGTTATTTATTTTCTTGAAAGTATGGATTAGTTTTGTGTTAGAGTGTCAAGTGACAATGTGTCCATCTTTGCTTGGTCTTCCCTTTTTGGTAGGATCCAATTCCCTAGTCTTTTAATTTTAGAATTCATTTTTTTCATGGTTAATTCTTCTTTAATAAATTAAATTTTGATATTGAATTAAAATTATTTTATGTGATAAATGATTTTCTTGATACAAAAGTGATGTTTTTTATATATGAATTTTTTGATAGTAATTAACATTATTCTTAGTTTTGGTTTATGAATTCTATATTCCTTTCATTGATTGATTGTGTAAATATATGGAATTATTTGTATGTGGATCTCATTAATGACCAAAAATAGAGTTCACCTACCTTGTGGTGATTTTTATTAATCCAAATCACATTTTTTGAGTTTGGAAATTTTATAAATTAAATGGATTGGCCCAAATCATATATGAAATTTCCTAGGTATGGAATTTTCCTTTAGACCACGACACCCCTCTTATGTGCCTCTTCAGCTTTGATAAATGAATTTTAAAACATTGTAGAATAGTAAATTGGAATGTTGTTAATTAAGTGGAAATGAATATGATAATATGACTACTTGTTTGGTTAATATAATAATCAATGATAATATTAATTCATAATATTAAAGGGTTGAAATATATTTTGGATGTATAAACAATAAATTTTATTATGTTTTATTGGAATTATCTTTTAGAATTAAAAATCCATAATGAAATTAAACTTTTTTAATGCATTTCATAAGAGGTATTTCCTTATGTATTCTAGTATAAATGCAATGTGACGTGATTGATATGGATATTTTTGTGGGATGGGTGATGAAATTTGATCTATATTAGGGGCTCATTGATGGACTCACATTTTGGTTGGGTTGACAACCCGTTGCGCTGGGGGTGATTCTTTACGTAACCCAAAAAATAATTCTAGAGGAGTTTCTTATAATCCCAAATGAAACTGGTTACCTAAGGTAGGTATGGATAGATCCACTAGAAGGATGGATACACCATTCCTTGGGTGATACTCGGTCCCCTATGTGAGATACCTATGATAGAAACAGAGTCACCATGCCTCAAGTGATACTTGGGATTCTGTATGGATCGTCGTAGACAAGCTATGTCATATTGGCTTTCATCAGATGTTCCTGTTGCAATATCAATGATTCTTTGTAGAATATATTGGATGGGCAGTATAATCCACACAAGGATTTGATGGATTTTTTTCTTGACCATTGAAATGTTATTTAATTTATTATGAATAATTTTACATACATCTTTCCATGCGATATGACTTGTTGAAATGATTCACATTACATAGGATTGGAGAGAACATGGGTTCTATATTAAAGACTCATGGCTGGAATCATGTTCTTGAAGGTTTATGACCCAAAATATCAAGGTAAATTCTTTGAGAAGACATGAGAAAGATTCCCAGGTGGTTTATTATACTCCTGAGTGATACTGGTTCCCTCGAAGAGAAGCCATGGATAGAACCATTAGTAATTTGGCTTTGCTATTCCTTGGGTGATACTCGGTTCACTACATGAGATACATGGGACAAGCTTAGAGTTAACACGCCTCAAGAAATACTTAATAAGCTTTGTGGGTCACCTTGGATGGGATTGTGGTATTTTTTAACATTGGATGTTCCCATTGAAATACTTGGGATACTCTGTAGACCACCATGGATAAGCATGGGACTCAAACACTAGATTTGATAGATTGGCTGTATTTCATTGATTTATTGCTTTTCTTAGATGATTATTCTACACTTGTTTCTTATCATTTATATAATACCATGTACATGTGATTATTCTACATTTCCTAGTACAGGACTGGATTGGTCTTGACATTGTAGGTACTGGCCAACAAGGATTTAGTTCTCAGACATTTCTCATGCACCATTTGGCACCTGAGTAGATATTATTTATCAATGGTACTTGGATTCATTGCTAGTTCTATAATGTGTACATGGGATATATGGAGTACAGGACTGGAATCATGCTCAGGATGCTAGAGGTATTGACAGTTATATTTTTCTTTTCTATTTTTTATTTTATAATGAGTACACATTTTAATTACACCTAAAAAAAATGCATCATTATATATAATTGGCATTGACCATTTTACATATTTATTTCATTTATTGTTTTTTTGCAGTTCCCTTTTATTACTATTTCTATTTTTTTTTATTTCTTACATATGATTCTTCTATTTCTTACTGATTTACACCAACTAAACCATTGTGCATACTCTAATCCATGAGGTTATAGTATCCCCATATATACCCATATCCACTTACTACTAGTAGGAAGCCTTTAAAATTTGGGGAGATACATTTGAGGTCATGTAGCTACCGGTCTGGCTAATCGTTTAGTATTCAGTCATACCAAGACGTTACATCCATACCAAGATAAGGAAACACATAAGAAGGATGAATTTTTCAACTATGAATAAGTTATACATGAGAAGTACTTGAGGGTACATGAATGACCAGCCAAATAGATGAATTGATGCTCTACTTGTATTTAACTCTTTGAGCCACAAAATTTTTAAGACCCTCATAGGCATGATATTGATACACGTTTCAATAGCGCACAAGGCTCTTAAAAAATTACATGTCCCTATACTGCAAGGAATAATGAATATGTGGGGGGTTTTCATCTTGAGATATATCTTCTACTTAACATCTGTAAATCAATATTAATTTAATGGGATAAACCCAAGGAATTCTATCTTCTTCTTACATATGACATTGTCTTTTAAAAACAAGGAATATTAATTTATTTGAGAAAATGCATCTTGAACAAAAATATTGACGTGTAATTATTTATAAATTTAAAATTTTTGTATTAATCATTTATTATGGACTGTCTCATCTTCTCTAGAATAGTAATAGGTCTATGTAAGGGTTGATTACACATATAATTCTTTTTTTTAATGTTACTATTGAACTACAGTTTTTTAGTTACTTTGATTCTAGGTTTTTCTCCTTACCTTCGTTAGTTTTTGTTAGAATCATCATCTTTGTTGATGATTAAAATATATTTTTTATATTTTTTTAATATTTTACTCATCTATGCATGGATTCTAAAAATCCATAATATTTACCCTTATAAGAACCAAAAACATATATTCTTATTTCATATGAGTTTTGGTATTACTGGTAAAATTTATAGATGATTCCTCTAAAATGGTCCTTGAAATTTTCCCAAATTGATGTTGATGGTTTTAGATTAAAACCAGTTAGTATTTTATTTCTTTATCATGGTTTGTCATCATATGATCTAATTTAATTATTAATGTGGTTATTATTATTAATGATTGTATTGAAGAGTTTGGTCTTGTTGTAGTGGTCTTAACATAACTTTCTAGAATTAATATTGTTTATCATGTAGAATCTGATAATCTCTTGGGGTTAAGGGTTTTTTTTGAAACTGTTTTTGTGGAAAATGATCCAAAAATAAGTTGAGGAAACCAAGGTTTTCACATATTCCTTGGTGGTTTTGGACCACTCCACAACTGATAGTATCCTTGGGTAGGTTTTTTTGATTACTGAATAGGTCTCTACTGTTAGTATTATTTCTAATATTGTGTGGGAAATCGTACTATTGATTTTGTAGATTTAATTCACATAATTAGAATCTTGGATTTGATGATTCATTATACCTACTATGAAGTCCGGGTATGGGTGTGACCCGTTGGAAATTTCACAAGATTGTATCACCATAATAGGGGTAGGAAGGGGTGATAAAGAAGGTATCTAAAAGGATTCATGATTCTTTTCCAGGGATTCAACTTGGGCATCTAGATGCATTTTTTGTTCTACTTGTTGGATACCACAATGGTTCAGTCCACTTTCACTTTTCTAAACATGGGTATTGTGTAAAATCTCATCTAACATCACATTGCTGACATTAGGCATCTTTAGAATGAGACCTCCTTTAGTGGCGACATCAACAAAATTATGCGCAACAAGATGGATTCCTTAGTAAAGGGTTTTTCATTTAAGAAATACACTGAGTCTGTGATGTTGTAATTTTTTAGTTAGTTCCATAAAATTGTCTCAGGCTTCCCAAGATAATTCCCCATCCACCTAACTAATGTTTTTAATTTCATTCCTTATCTTCCAGGTTCTGATCTATGGTAAATAATTTTATAGAAATTTATTTTCTAGGTCATCCAATTTTATGATTGACAGAAGAGATATACTCTTAATAAAATTATCGATTCTATAACAAAGATATAATGGGATTACTCATAGTATTGTTATTACCAGGACTCACTAACATCACAAATACCCCAAATTAGCATTGTCCTTAGGTCTTAGCCCATGAAGAACCACTAGTTTCCCTACATACATGTGTTACCCTCTATGTGAACCAACCACATACTTGAATATATCACCAAGCTAATGAATGTAACCATAGGCCAACATATATTCATTTTAGTGCACCTTTTCCTAACTCACACAAAGCCTGAGAAATAACTGAAGATATCACGCATCCTAATCACTAATTCAGCACATGCATTCTTTACTAGTCAGTTCTAATTAGGTAGGTTCGCAAAATGAAATTTTCATCTTGTTGACATGATCCATATCATTTGGTCATTTAACCCTTCATTATTCCGGGGTGATACATTCACCCCATATGTAGATGATAACATCATAAATTGTGAATCCTACATATCAACCCATGCAGTTTCACCATAATTAAGGCTGTGTATCTATTCTGATACTAATTTAACAAATGGGACTTTCTAATAGCATATACACACATCTTTAACATGGATATCAGGTCCTAGGCCACTAAAACACACTATTCTCCCCGAATATACTTTTGGTACTAGTCCATACGCCTAATTGAAAATTTAAATTTAATTTCGTAGATTCTATTTTATGATATTTGAAAAATAATTATGTAGAAATTCCTTTTCTAGGTCATCACATGTCCTAATTAACATTACAGGTTGACTTTAAAGCCAATAATTTTCTCTTCTATATAAGGAGAATGGGATTAGTCTCTGTATTGTAACAACTAGGCCCCACTAACATCATAGACACTATGTATTAAAATGGTCATTAGGTCTTGGACCATCAGAGACCACCAGTTTCCCCAAATATATGTGGTTCCAACCCTGGGCCCCCTAGACGTTACCTAATGACTATAACCATAGGCCATCACAAGTTCTTTCTTATGTAATTTTTACTACTCATAATCATCATGGGTAAAATCCTAAGAGGTCACCCATATTGATAACTACTCCATGCCAAACACTCTTAACTATGATTTTATTATTATGTAGGATCCCAAAAATAATGGTGCACCTTTTTAAAATGAGTAATATCATTTAGTAATTAAACCATTTATCATTATGAGGTTCTACAATCAACTGTACTTTAAAGTACAACATCCTCATTGTGGAAAATAAATTTATTCATAGGTAGTGTCACTACACATAAGGATGGGTTCCTTCTCTAATTCTAATGTGACAAAGGGGACCTGATAATAACAAAAACACCACGCCATAACATGGTTATCATGTCATTGCGTATTAGGCACCACTATTTTCCTAGAAGACATGTGGTCTCATCCCTAGGACCCACACACATACCGAAAAATTCTGAAGACTAATGGATATACCCATAGAATAACACCTTATCTTTCTAGTGTGCTTTATACTAACACACAAAGAAACATGGAAACATCCTAGGAGGTCACCCACCCTGACCACTACTCTATTCTAAGCACTCATAACTGGGGAGTTATAATTATTTAGATTCATGAAAACAAATATTCACCTTATTGACATGATTATATCTTTTTATCATTTATCCCTTTATTATTATATGGTGTTAAAAGTATGTTGATATTTGAAAATACTATTTGGTTGAGAAAGTTTTCAAAACCTCAAGACAAGTATGAATATTTTCATTGGGGTTTTCACTTTGTAGTTTAGTCATCTTAATTGTGTTCAAGATCATATGTATGAGTCCATGTCTGATCTACAATTAATTCAACTCAATATAAGGGAACACAATACTTGGTGTTGCACCATTGATGATTGGTAATCCATAATCTATTATGGTGCACTCCTACAATTCTATTATCATATCTTGATGTTTAGGTTTTACTTATTCAGAATTATACTGGTGTGGTAGTGTAAGATTGTTACATTTATCCATTGAAAAATATCGATGTGGAGATTGTTTTCTACAGATATCATAAACAATTTGATGAAATTATTATGTATCTAGGATCCTAGAATGAATCAATGGACCCTTATGCTTACCCTGAGCCAACACAATTTCAAATTAGGTTCTATTCCATGAGAAACAATGTGGTAAAAATAATAGTGGAAGGAAAAAGAATAAATAAGGGGGGATGTAATTTAAAGATCGTACCATAGGTCACTGTGTGTGAGAATTGTTTCCCCTGGAAAAAACACCAATATTGACCTAATCTCATTGAATTGTTGAAGACATGAAAGAATTGATTAGATTAAATTTATAATTCCTAAATTATGTTTTTCTACAAAGGAATAACATAGTGGAAGTCTGGGGTTGAACCCATAGAGACAACTTTTAGGAAAATAACCCAGCAGGTAGGACGTTTTGGGGAGGATTCCTCATGTTAACACTCTTTGGTTTTGGTTTACGAAAATATTAATCTTGCGTTTCAAAATATATTAACGAATGTTTGAGGGTGAATTTTAATGTATCAGGAAAATATTAATCATGAATCTAACTTAGGATAGACCTATAACATAGGATACCAAGTGGTGGAAAAGACACAAATGGATCTTGGTCTAAACTATTGGATCTACCTAATCTTTAAACGACTCCCTATTTTAGATATAGTTGAAAACATAAGAGAAAAATTCATAGATTCTAAGAAGAATTAATTCATAGGATATTGGTCTTAGAATGATCAATTTCACTGAGGTCAAATTCCCTTCCAATTATTCCTCGTATAGTAAGAGTAGTTTCAAAAGAAGCAAGGTCGACAATTTTAATTAGAATAATTACTATACATAGGGTTAATAAATTTTAATCCATAAATTTATAAGGTTCAATACATTCATACTCTCGACCCCTATCCCTAGGTGGATTAGTCATTTATGATAGTATTGATTAAAGGTGTGGAAATAGAATGCATGGTTGAAATAATTGACAAAAACTTATATCAAAGAAATAGACAATTGATATCATTTGAAATCAACTAAATACTAAAATTAATAGAGAACTAAAAAAACACATTGGAAATTGGTGTTGAAAGAAAATTTCCATTGAAATAAGAACATAATAACAACAAAGAAAAGAAAAATAATCATTACATTGAAAAATAAAAGAAATCAGAATGAATAAAATAATTAAAAAATTCAATATAAACTAATTGGACTGAAAATGGGAAATAAATGGAAAAGAATAGATTTAATTAAGAAAGGATTTATTCATCTCCACTAAATTTCATAGGGAACACATATTTATAAATCTTGTGTTGTTTACGACATGTAATTGATCCATATAATGAACATTCTTTTAGTGGATTCTGCATCGTGGATTTCATAGTGTGAAATGGTATTTTATGTTGTGTACTCCAGATCGACATTAATCTGCAAATTTTTTTATTTTCAGAGATTTCATGGTTTGAATATTTAATGGAAATTTGGTTTCAAATGTTTCACATCATGCATTAAGTTCATGTCATTTTTCTCATCAGATTTGTACATTGAGAATTACATGATGTTTAATTAGGATACACATCATGTACATGGTTTAAGACTATAATTGTAGATTCAAAACATTTCTTTTGACTGAAAAATGGTCCTCTTGTGGAGTTAATGTCATGTACATGAGTTTCATGAGTGTAATGATGATTTTTATAATTTTTTCAACAAGGCCTATTTGGATTATTTAATTCAAATTACATGAATAATTTTTCCTAAACCCAGTGTAAAATCAATGAATCCCGGAGAAACATTAAGGAACAATATCAAGAGGATGCATATGAATTAAAATTATCAAATTTTCTCCCAGAAAACCATATTAGTCTCTATAAAGTTGAATTTTAGAGACACTTGGTATTGGATTGGACCTCTTTATAATTATCATATGTAAATTTTGGAGGAAGGTAATTCACATAGTATATTATTAATTGAACTATGATCCTCTATAGTTGAAAGGAATAATATAAATAACAATGTAAATTAATTCCATTATATGGGTCATACTACCTATTCATGGATGGAATTTAACTCAAACAGTTGGGGAAACACCATATTAAAATGATCTGGGGAATTATCTATATTTTGAAAGGTGTGATATATATACTGATAAAGAATCAGGATGTATATGTTCACATAAAGAGTGTTTTATATGAAAAAATAATAGTTGATTGAAGTTTATTAATATTATTAATACTCAATAAACTACCACTTTTGAAAGGTTCCCAAGTGGATAATTCCCTATGTCAGAAGGACCATGATAATTTTTACAGGATGATGATTTAAAGAAATCCAATTCTTATGGATTTAGAGAAGATGGATCACGAAATCCCAAGGAAAGGTGATATATGTTATCTTTATCATATGATTATTCAACCACATGTTCCCTGCAAATTTATATGATGAGAAAATGCAGGATGTAAAAATTTAGAAGAATGTTAGAAATGTTCCTGAGGTCGACCATGATTTTGATAGAATGATAAGTTTCATGAATTGAGTATGTCTTCCATCAATATATGACATAAATAATGATCTATTTGATAAAGATCATATATTATCATTTAATATTCATCCTCATTGTATACAGATGTCTAATGATCAAAAAGAGAACTTATGGTGGGACAAATTGAATGTTATTATTATAGAGTATGTATCTTGATGCCTTATACTCCAGCAAGTTAAAAATAAGATATTTGAGTCTTAGGGGATGTCACAATTATTATCCATACCATAATGGAATTGTGAGAATGTAGCGACCATAACTCTATTTACATTAGAGCCATTGCCCATTATATTAAATTTACATAGGCACAAGTTATCAAATCCCCAATGACTGATCATTTAATATGTTTTGGAGAACCAAATACATATATAATACTCATTTTTTATAGGGGAACTAAATAAAAATAATATTAATGAAAATAATTTGGAATACTTGAAATCATTCCAAGAATTCATCTTCACAACATGGAAAAAGGAAACAAATTAATGGTGAGATCAAATGCCCATTAAGGGTCACATACAGTGGAGGCTATCAATAAATACTAATAAATATGTAATGGTTAATAACTAAACACGCATTTAACTTAATAAATAACATAGATATCATAATTGGATAATTCATAATCAATATGACCTTGAAAAATACTAAAAACACATTCCATTTAATCAATGAACTGAGAATGAAATTCATTCCGAGATAATGTCATTGTGAAAATATCATAGTTAATAATTATAAATAACATTTAAATGAAGGAAATTATTAATTATTAGACTATATTATCTCATTAATTAGGTTACCTCTATTTTTAATACCTTTTATTAGTTAGTTTTAAAAAACATGGTAAAACCCATTTGATTTGGCCAACTGATTTGCCCCATGAGACCCATCGATCATCAAGGGGATATCTAAAACCATTTCCCACACACTAATTCATTTAAAAATAATTATTCATATATTTAATAGTCTATTTATTTCATAAATATATATTCCTTATCATCAAATATCTTTATTTATTTAATGATAAATTATTATCAATATTTCGGTAATTAATTAAAAAACTTTAAATGTAAACACAAAATGTAAAAATAGTATACAGTTTAGGAAATATCTGTATCCATCATACAGTAATATGGATACTTATGATAAACATTTTTTCCATTGATAAATGATCATAAGAAAGTTATTTTTTCATGAGAGATTAAAATATCACCTAATAATGAGAGATTATACAATAATTCATTAACCTCTTTAGGAACATTTAAATTATAACCCCTTGAATAATAAAAATTAAGAAAAAATAATTAATAATTAATAAATATCTATTAATGATAAATAAATAAAAGGGTTAGTATATACACCACATAAAAATAAACAAGTGCATTTTAACAAATATGTCCCAATGAAATGTATACTGAAATGAAATCTCTTACCTCATTGATTCCTTTAGTTTAACATTATTTAATCTCTTGTATAATTTTTTTAATAAATTCTATAATTTATTACAATGACATAATAATATTTATAATATCATATATGAACTTTTTATGACATTTTATAACCCATTTGTTATTAATATTTCATTATTTTCACAGTTTTGGTGTTAATTTACTTGTTTTCTCGTGCATCAATTATTGTACATATTACAGAAATAAATCATCTAAATAATAATAATAATAATATAAATAACATATTCACAAATTATATATATTATTATAAAAATTATTTAATGTTGTTCATGGAAAATGAGTCACATCGCTTCATGGAGACTATAGGTCGTACGTACTCACGAGCGATAAAATCATTCCCCTAATAGGAGAAATAATAAGAGAATGTATAATATACTGATTTTATGGAATCTATATCATTTATTATATATATATATATCATCAATTCATTAAATTTTCCATTATAACCTTCCTTGTTATGTATAAGTGAAAATGAATCACATTGCTTTTCATGGTGGTAGTCTGCCAAACACATGAACAAAGTTATCATATTTTAAAAAGAATAGAAAGTAATAAGTTATATGTGATATTATAATTATAGTAGTATAATTATATCCTAAATATTATATATAAAAACTATATAAATCATTACATTATTCTATGAGAGTTGATGATGTAAAATGAATTATATCAGCTCGCGAGGTGGTAGTCCTCCATACACAAGATCAATGATTTCATATCTTTTTTGATAGAAGTGGAGACTAATTTAGGTTATGGTATTAACATAGTAACATATAAGTAGATTAGATATGAATTTTTAATATATTATCATTATTAAACATTATTTTGTGTATTTAAATAATAAATAAAATGAAAACACTCATTTAAGAACATTAACACTTCTTTGGGGAACATTGTTATGTTTTCTCCAAAAGCCTTTCTAGGATGGATTTTTGGTAAAAATATGGGCTACATAATTTTATAAAGTTATTAAAGAATTTATTTGGGTAGTTGTTGGAGTTAATAATTTTCTTTGGATGTTTAAAGAGGGGATGATAGGGGCTGTCCTTTTATTTGTGGAGGAGGGGACACACATAGAATATTTGAAAAGAATCAATTACACCCAAAATTGTATCATAAAGAAAGCCGAAAAATGGGTGAATTTCTACCATTATAGTTTATATAATCTAAATATGGCCATAAAATGGGTGTTTTACTAGTTTTTAGGTTTATTAAATATATATCCATTTTGTTTGACCTATGGTAAATCATTTTCTAACTTAAACGTTGTAATTAATTTTTAATACATTTTCTATTCATAATGGTAAAATTTTATGTTTAAATTATTACATTATAAAAATAATTATTGTTATAAATATAGAATGTATTTTTAAAAATTCAATTCACAAATTTTGAAAAATCCAATTTAAAATTGTACCCCCTTATGCAATGAAGAAACATGTTTCCAAAGAGACAATATTCATAATTACATGAGGTTTTAATATCAAAATTCAATAAGAAATTCATTAAAATGTTCTAAAATGTATTTATTATAATATTATTGAACAATATTTACCTTAAAAAATATATTTAATATATCTTTGTAAATAATTTATATTGAAATATATTTTTCAGTAAAAATATGTATTTTTTCACTATTCAATGAAACATGAAACTTTTCAAAAAAATACAAAAAATTAAACATCACAAAATTTTTATATGATTATTTAAAAAAATATGTTACTTTTATGAAATAAATTTTCAAATATTTTTAAAATATAATTATATCATATGTTCAAATGAAGTGACAAAACCTTTATCTTTGAAAAAATACAAATGTTGAGAGAACATTTCATTTACATTAAAATATATCTTATGATTATTTTCAATAAATAGATAAAAAAATAATTTTTGTAAAATATATATTTCATAATTTCGTTTTTTATTCATACCTTTCAATTTTATAGATATGTTATAATGGTCATGTTAAAAAAATTATTTTAGTAGAGTGTAATGTATTGTTTAAACACAATTTTAAGGCCATTGCAAGCTATCAAAGTTATTGAATTTTATTAAAAGAAAAATTAATCATAAATTTTCTCAGTGTAACATTTTTCCATCATAAAAAATTTATTCCTCATAATTTCATGGATATTTCCTTAAAAATATATGACAGTTATTTTTCTTCAAAGAATCCTCTGGTTCCCACATTGCTTCCTCTATTTTGTGATTTTACAAAAGTATCTTTAGCAGATTAGTCATTTGATTCCTCAATACATTCTATCTACATTCAGAAATATATATATATGTTATTCATATTAAGATATATTATATTCTAATTAAATTGCATCATATGGGATCACATTCATTGGTTATAGCATGTACATCTTTAACAAGGATATATTGAAAAAATCATGAACTTTTGAGAAACCTAGTGGTATTTACAAATGGTAAGGAACAAATTCAATACATTCAATAATTTAAAAGGGTATAATTTACATTGGGATTCGTTTTCATTTCTTACCAAACATTATTACTACATTACACAGAGATACACTCAACAAGACATTATACCCCACTAAGAATTCCAAATCCTTACTCAAATTATCATTATAACTATTTTTCTGAATTTGAGATACTTTAATATGAGCCTATAAAGCATTTAACATTATTGATTCATCTTTAATAAGTTACGGTTCTATAAATTCCCTTTCACCAAATTCATCCAAATATGTTGGATTTCAAAATCTCATTCCATATAATTCTTTTTATGATGCGATTTGAATACTTGAGTGGAAACTATTGTTATAAGAAAACTAAATCAAAAGTAAATAATGAAACCAAAAACCTTGTAATTCACTTGTGAAAAAACTCAAAATAGCTTCCTTTTTTTTAATATTCATTTTGGACAGTTCATCAGATTGAGTATAGAAGGAAGTTCTCAAATTAATCTCAATATGAATAGCCTTCTAAAGACTCTTCCATAATTTTGATGAAAAATGGGGGTCATGACCAGTCATGGTCAAATGAAGTGAGACATGAAGTCTTAAATAATAATTAATGTAGACCTCTAAGATAAACTCAATAGGAAATTCATCTCTTAAAATAAAGAAAAGTGTATATTTTTTTATGTGATCAGTGATTAACCATATTTAATCATTCTTCATAAGAGTCTTTGGTAGTCCTATTTCAACTAAAATAGTAATGTAAACTCATTTATACAAAGTAATATGAAAAGGATGGATTAATACTCTAGGATTCTATGTCACAAATTTCACATGATGACAAATTACAAATATGGACACATAATCATCAATTCCCTACTTTAGGTTATCCCACAAAAAATGTTCTGTCAAATCCCTATATATCATTATTCTACTCTGCTTTATGAAGAAATTGGAGTTATGAGAATCATTCAACAATTACATTGTCTCTTAGGTATTTAATGAACACATAACCTATTTCAAAATTTTAGAATAAAATATTCACAAATGGTTTCTGCTCATTTCCCATGATTCACATGTTTAATTTGACTCTGAATTTTATCATCATCTTATTGAGAACATTTTATTTTTTATAGTAAATATATTTTCTTAATAATTTTAAAGAAGATTTTTGTATCTATTTCTTTAATAATACCCATATACATATTTAATACATCCATTAACATTGTATCCATCTCAATCCTCATTTGCTTTATAACTCTGTGATCTTTCCTACTCAATGCCTCTACTACTTTATTTTGATTCCTAGGGTGTTATCGTATCGAGAAATCTTTATCCTTGAGTATCTTGATCCATATCCTCTATCTCATATTGTTCAATTTCTATGAGAGGATTATTTATTGGATTTTATGATCTAGATATATGTCACATATTTCACCATAGAGATAATACATCCATATCATTAATGAAAAGATTAGAGCATGCTACTCATGTTTATGGGATGGATAGCTCAATTCACGATTCATCAATCTACATGATTCATATGAAATAAAATTATTATTTTTAATTACAAAAAAACCTATTCCTTTATTTTATTCATTAATATAGATCATAAACCCATCATTTCCAGATTTTGAATAAAAATTAGAGCATTGACCCAACTTACTACCAGTTCATCAAAACATTCTTATCATTCCTTTTTCCAAATGAACATAACCACATTATATATAAGAATAGTCAACATGTTAGGTAATAGTGAAAAATTATAAATAAATCACCACGAGGCAAAATAATGAAAATTTGTACCACTGTTATGTTTTTTATTATATTGAAATATACGAATGCCTTTTCCTTCATAGGATCAACTGAGATTCCATACATGTAGAAAATATTTCTATGAAAAGAAATTTATTGAATCCAAAATTCATACTTAATAAATTTCCCATATAAATCCTTCCTCTAAAGAGTCTCAAAAATGATCCAAAAGTGATTTTCATGGTCCTTAAATATTATATAATACACCATGAGATCATTATATAATTCCTAAAAAAACATAAATATATTACTTGAATACTCTATTCATTAGATATGTAAATTAAATGCAGAATTATTCAATCTAAATGGAATTAATATAAACTAATAATGTCAATACCTAATTATAAAATCTATCTTTAGAATTTATGTATTCTTTACTCATAATTGATGACACAAAAAATTTATGTTAAACATTGAAAAATATTGGTCTTAATGAAGTGGAGATAATATGTAATTAATGGGAGGTAGATGATATGTTTTCATTATTATAATAGTATTGATTTTCCTATAATTGTGGAACAACCATAGGGATACATATTTATTATTGATAAAGAGAACACGATCTTCCCATAGTGAAAAACTGGGGAAAATAAATCCATTATCACACATCTCCTTATTTTTTTCTTCAAATCCATGAATTCCAAAGTAGAAATTCATGAGAGAGTATTTGATATTAGTATTGTATCATTGTTTATATCAATGTAAAAATTATCTTCTTGCTCTGGGGGATGCCTAGGTAATTCCATAGTAAATACCTCAATGTATTCATGTATAATGGGTACATCTTAAGTTGGATTATTACCTTCTACATAATTAGGTTGTGTTTACTCTTATTTACAAAGAAACTCATTTAGTAGTGCTAATGGTGGTGGATATAGACATGTCTTAGATTATGATGTCTCCAATGTAAATATAATTAATTACTTATGATCATCATCAATCATAATTTCATTCTTCAAGAAATAAATGTGTGCATCATATTTTTAAATCTATTCTATAAAAATAACTATATCCAATTAAACCATAGTTCTGATAATAAGGATTAAAATTAAATCATATATATGTGTTATAATGGGGATATACTAACATATCCTTATCATAATGATACTTCCACTATGATTTTTTACTAAAATATCCAGTCATATAGTGATAAGTAAATATCAAATTTCTTGATAAAACATTGAATATATAAAAGAGTTAGTGGATTTAGAATCTAATAAATAATTATCTAAATTTGAGGATATTATTGTTAATCCTACCATACATCATTGGATACATACACCTTAACTATTCTGATCAAGAAATATGGGCCTTCTCCCCTAGCCCTCTGATAGGGTATACTTAATTGGTTCTTGGGGAAATATTTTTCATAGATTATCATCTATCTATATTTGAAACGTTGAATAAAAATATTTTTTTTCTTCACTTTATCAATATTTTTCAAGATGACCCATATCTGCAAACTCTAAAAAACTAGAAAATACCTTCAAAAATATCCCAGGGTGGTTCATTCCTTAGTTATCACATGATAGAAATTTATTCATTATCTTCTTCTTTATTGATTCATTCCATTTTTTTACACTCATTCAAAGTCTTATTTTTTTTATTTCTATTTAACATAAAGGACATAGAGATTTCATTCTCTCTTTTAATGGATAACAATTCTATTTCATAATATGATGAATCAATTTGAGAGACCAGTTCCATTCCAAGACCTGGCTTAAGCCCATAAAATAAATGGTAAATATTTCTCTTTATGTTGGATAAGTAATTTGAATCATACAGGGATATACATGTAAAGGTATACTCATACTCAATAACACTTTCATTATCTGTTCCCATTAATTTAAGGAACGTTCTCTTTATTTTAGTTTTTTCTCTTGAGGAAATTATATTTCAATAAATTCCTCATAAAAATGTTTCCATTACGTGTGTTTTATTTCTTATTCCTCCCTTGTATTTTGATCAATGACCACCGTTGATCTAAATCAAATTTGAGAAAATACATTTCAATTGTAACCATTTACTTTTCTTTATATCCTAGGGCCATAAATATCCTCTCACGAGTCTTAATCCATTGATATTATACCATTGTGTTAGCTTCCCAACATAATTATGGGTTATTCTATTTCATTAAATGATCTAACATAGGGGAATCACATTATGGAATAAGATGATCCGTTCAAGAAACATTATTTTTCATAACCTGATTATCCTTCTCTAATATATCCACGATCAACTCAGTTACAATACCTAGTATATTGGCATGCTCAGTGGGAAAACCTCTACATTTTCCATGAGTATTGATAACATTATTCTTTCTTGGAACCATTTCAAAATAATGGCATACACTGTATTAGGTCATAAAATAATGATTTTTGAATCATAATGAATAATTATAATTATTTTATAACACTTATTGTAAATTAAAATTATTATATATTGTTAATATCATAATCAGTATCTTGGTTTCTTTGCGGGTATCTTTATTTTCAAATCTCTCATATTGGTTTGTAAAAAAAATCTAAATAATCTTAAGAATATCCCCTAGAAGTGTCAAACTAAGAACATAGTAAGGCCTATTTTCATTCAACAGTTGATTATCTGGTCAAACCCAATGCACCTATTTCAGGTTAATTATCCCTTGGTACTACAATGTTGGAAACATGTCTACTTGTTGTATCCAAATATTTATGTATTTCTGGGTTAACACATATAATCTATTATTTACTAAAACATTAGGATGTTATTATTTACTTAACATCAAATTAAATCGAAGGGTTATCTTCTATAATCTATGTTTTATTTATCCATGTACCCAAGGATTCAACGAAACTACTTCTGATACCAACTATAATGACTCATTCTCTAGTAATTGTAAATTTGGTTCCTATTTAGTAACATTTACATAGAATAAAGGGTTGAAATACCTAAGGACAAATCAGTTTAGTAATTTTAGGTAAATTGATACATACATTATACCCATTTTAAAAAGGTAAATAAATTACAAATCATAATTATAGAAAATATTTGAAATCCTTAAACTCATTCCATGAATTATTCATCATATCATGGTGAAAGGTAAAAAAAATAAGGGTGAGATCGCATGATCATTAAGGGTTGCATACATCAGAATCAATCAATAAATAATAATAGATATGGAAAGTTATGTAATCCAATAAAAATTATATTTAATAAATAACATGAATATAATAATTTGATATAGAATAATCAATGTGACAAGGTAAATAACCAAAAACACATTATATTTAAGCAATTAATGGAGACTAAAATATATCCAGAGATAAAATATTTTTTAAAATGTCATGGATAATAATAACATCTAAATAATAAATGAATTAAATTCTTAATTATATGATTTATTGACCTTTGAAAAAATGATACATCTACTGTCATGGCGTTTCATTAGATAGTCTAAAACTACTGGGTAATAACCCATCTGATTTAGCCAACTGATTTGTCTCACGAGACCTATCGATGTAAAGAGGCCCAATTTCTAGGTTACTGTAGCAAAATTTCCGGGTACTATAGCAGGTAATGTAGCAGTGCTGTAGAAGGTAATGTAATGGGAACTATATAGTACTATAACATGTACTGTAGCAGAAACTGTAACAAACATTTTTTGGCACTGTAGCAGCCAGGAATATGCCCATGTTTGGGCCTTCGGTCCATAGATTTTTTCTCTGAGTCCTGTAAGGCCTTGGAGCCACCAAGGCCTTTGGGTCCGTAAGGCCTTTGGTCCACCTCAACGACTTCGCTCCACCTTAAGTGCAGATGCAAACTAGACAACCTACAAGGAACAAGCTCTACAAGGAGGATGAGAAAGGAGCTTTCACCACAGCAGAAGCTAAACAGATTGGAAGAATTATAGGGTATGGTACCTACCATTGGGACAAGCCTACGCATGCACGTGAATGCCTAACCGAGTAGCAATGTGAAGGTAGAGAGCTGATTTCACAATGAAGACGCTAGGGAGGAGCAATTCCAAGTAGTTAGTCTGGGTTGTATGTAATGTTTGAAGCCTATGGGAAATGAATTCTTCTAAGGCCTATGGTCCATGTAATACATATGCCTACACTCCTTGTAAGGGTTCTACCTCGCCCCTTGAAAGGTGGGTTATCGAAATAAATTAAAAAATGAAGGCCTTCAGGCCATTGGAGGTATTACCGAAATGACCCAAAACTACTTTTCCAATGAATTACATATATATATATATAATAAAATATTTAATTCATGAATCAATATGACTTATAATATAATATCAATATTTTGTAAATGATATAGATTTATCAATATTTCCCCAACTAATCATATAAATTCCAAGTAAACACCATATGTAAAAATGGTATATAGTTTAGGAAATAATAATATCTATCATACAATAATTGGGATATTTATGATAAATTTATTTTCCCATGAAATATAATTATATAAAAATGATTATTTCAATAGATTGTAAACAATCATAAAAGATAGTGGGATTGTACAATAATTTTTGTTACCTCTTTGGTAAATTCTATATTGTATCCTCTAGAATTATATACATGAAATGAAATATAATTAATCATTAAACAGAATGGAAAGTAAAAAGGAGTAAGTAAGATTGAAATTTCATAAATATAATTATATTAAAAATATTATATATGAACATTAAATCCACAAATATATCAAACAATTAGAGGTGTTTATGGAAAAATAGTTATAGTGGTTCATGAGGTGGTAGTCCGCCATACACAAGAGTGACAGTTCTGTTTCCGAATTGATAGATGTTGGGCTTGATTTTAGTGAACAAATTAACATTATAACATGAAATTATGTGGGAGATATTCGTTATATTATATTACCATGATCAAATACTATTTAAGGTTGGTGGTAGAAGAACTAAAATGAGAATTCTTATTTAAGAGTGTTACCCATTCCTTCAATAACATTATTCGGTTTTCACCAAAAGCTTTCATAAGTTGGATTTTTAATAAGAAAGGGATCTAGGATATTTTTAGGGCGTAAGGAAGTGATTTTGATGGAATAAAATGTTGTGTAATTGTGAATATGGGATGTGATAGTGTGGAATCTTATACGTGTGAGAGATGATACACCTGATATTTTTGAAAATAATATATTACTTCTTTGTTTTTATCATGAAAAACTTTCCAAAATGGGGAGTTATCAATAAGTATTGGTTATAATTCATACATATGGGCATAAAAGAAAATTTGAAAAAGATTGTGAGTCATTTTAACTATTATCCTTTTATTTTAACTCCCTATGAAATCAGTTTATTTATTAACTATGATAATTAATTTATACTAATTTTACTATTCATAGTGTTAAAAAACAAACTTAATATTATTAGATATTTTAAATTTTTATTATTTAAAATATGTAATACATTTTTATAAATTCAATTCACTGTAGCATCAGAATCCAATTTAAATTAATTCCCATAAATGCGACTAAATATAGGTTTCCAAAGTGAATATTCTCACAAGTAAATAAGGCTTTAATATAAAAACTCGTTATGAAATTGATTAAACTAACATAAATTATATTTTTTATAACATAATTAAACTGAATTTACTTTTAAAAATACTAAAATATTATTTATCTTTTAAAATAATTTAAATAAGAAGCACTTTTTTAATTAAAATAATTATTTTTAACAATTCATCCAAAAATGATTCTTTTCAGAAAAATAAAAAAAAATAATCCTAATATAATTTGGATTACATAATTTCTAAAATATGTAGATTATTTTATCATATTAAATTTATAAAATAATCAAAAAATAATTTTATCATATGTTCACAATATGTATGAAACCGTTTTCTTTGAAAAAAATGATTTCTAGAGAACATTTATTTTACATAAAGAAGATTACTATTTTTTATAGCCTATAGATAAATAATGAACGTGTGTAAAATATATATTTTTATTATTTTTACTATTTTTATTTATACCCTCTAATTTAATGGCTATTTTATAATGGACATTTTAAAAAATGTTCTATTTGAATATCATGTTTCATTTAATCCCAATTTTTCATGCATTAAAACCTGCCAAATATATCGGTTTTATTTAAAAGGAATCAAATAATAATTTCTTAAGGTGTTGTAGAAAACATCCCCATGTATTTCATCATCAAATTACCCAATATATATGAAGGCCTAAAGGCTATTTGTGTTGATGTTGATTCCTTATGAATTCAGTAAGTTTCATTCTTAATATATGATATTTTTACTTTATCAACTAAGAGGAATATACAATATGTAAGTTGTAAGATTTCTTGGAGTACCACATTCTATTGTATTTGATTTAGATTTTAGGTTGACCTTGAAGTTCGTGATATGTTTTAAATGGTGTGGAATATATGATTATTATTTATCAATGATATCATCCTTAGGTATGGGGTTTGAATAGGAGGACCATTTAAACCATAGAAAATATTTTGAGACCTTATTCTATGAATTTAAATGATTTTTTAGATCAATATATTACTCTAGTAGTATTTTAATATTATAATATATTTCACTTCAGCATTAAAATGAATCCTTCTGAATACCTCTATAATAGGAATTTTAAAACTACATCGTATTGGGATTGAGTTAGTGAAGGTAATCTATTAGAACCTAAGATATATTTTTAAATGATACATATTGTTATATCCATTCAAACACATATTAGGGAATATTTGATTTGATAAAAGAATTATAATAACAATTGTTGGTGAGGAATATAGTTTCAAGTGGTTGAAAAGGTAATCCAGTGAATATATCATTGAAAGAAGGTAATTATATTTTTGAAGAAGGAAAATTTGATTCTTATATATGTCGACCCCATTGAAAATCATTATCGTATCATGACAATTGAATATATCTTCATACATCCACAAAACCTCTACGACGTAAATGATGTGTTTTATGAATCTATTTTTCGGAATGTACATACCATATTATTAACATGTATTGTACTTATAGGTTATACCACATGATAATGATCTTTTCGATGATGAAAAATTATGAGTTATTTTGGATTGATGATTAATATTATCATTGAACAATACAACCCACATAGATAATGATTTGTGGTTAACCAAATTAGAAGAAGTTGTATGGGAACTGAATGGTATGATGAGGCATAAGTGTCCTCATATTTTTATATTAGAGTAATGTAATTTTGGGTGTGAAATTATCAAAAGGGTGTATATTGTATTACCTTGAGATTTTATAATATATATTTATCCTCATTGAATTTGAAGTGCCTGTAAGCTTTATTTATATGTTACACCAATCATAGAAGATCCATATTATACTATTGAAATATATGATGATTTTTTTTCTTTAAAATAATAACTCATCAATTAATTATTTAATATCAAATTTTTATTAATATTTTTAATATCATTTTAAAGTAAAAGATACATTATTCCAAAAAATAGTTTTCTTTCTGCATGATTTGTTTTTATATCAATAGATTAAATCAATCGTTGTTGACAAATGATTATAATTGGAGGAGTATATTATTTATAAATTAAAATAAATTAGCATTAATTTAGTTGTGGATATTAGTAGTCAAAGGTGAATAAATTTATTTTATTATTAAAAATATATTTTCTTCAAAAATGGGTTTTTCATTACATTATATGTTGATATAATAGTTAACTTACAACATTTTTAAATAATATACATGCAAAAATTTAAGTCCTTTTCTAATTCATTATAAAAAAATTAAAATAGGGTAATGTTTTTGTATTTTCTAACAATGTTTAACTTTTGAACATATAGTGAGAAATTCTGATTCTGGAAAAATTGTCATTTATTTTCATAAAATAAAGAAATATTATTTCCCAATTTCTACCACTTCAATATGTTTAATCATAATAATTAGATTTACTATTTTTAATCAATAGGATCAGTTTTACTAAGGAGATCCATTTCATGTTTCATATTTATAAACATTAACCTTGGTAAAAATATGATCACATAGATAAAAGGGTAAAATCGGTTAATCATGGATAATTTTTTTAATAATGAAAAAATATGATATTTTTTATTAATTTTGGATGGTATTTTAACATTAAAATATTATATTATAAATTTAATTATTGTATTTGAACAATAATATGAGTTACACACTTAAAATATTTAAAAGTTATGAATAATTTCAAGTTTGTCACACCCCTCACTTATAAAAGGGAACCCCCTATTCTTCGTTATCCAAACCCCATGAGATATTTGTATAGAAAAATATTTATATAAAATAACCCCAAAACATCCTACCTATTTCCTAGAGGCCCTGGTATTATTTAAATTCTATCCTAGAAGGATTTCGATGTAATCAAAATATCGGTTTTCAAAAAAGAGGTATTAATCTAATCGAGTTCTTTCACGTTTATTTTTTCTTCTACCTCTTACAAAACAATAATAACCATTCATTAATAATAAAATTTTCATATCCAATATAAATAAATTTTAATATATATATTGGACACCCATTTCCTATATTCTCTTACATCGTATGGTAAATGATGACTTCGCACATGCGTACATGTGAACTACCACCTCCACCTAGTGATGTCTTTCATTTTTAATCACAATTATAATCAAATGGTTATAATGATTCATTTAACGAATATATATTATTTTTAAAGAATATTTATAATTTTTAAGAATAAAATATTTTTATAACTTCTTATCCTCTCATCCATTGGAAAATGACAATGTCAGTCGTGCATATGTGTTGACTACCGTCTCCACGAAGTGATGTGATTCCGTTTTCATTTTCTCATTACAATTTTTATCATAAGAATTTATTTATTTAATATATATATATATTTATACTATTTAGGATATACTAATGTTTCTAAAAATATAATTTATTACTAACCATTTTTTATAAGAATTGAAAAATTGAAACATAAGTCATGTGTACATACATAATACCATAACCATGATGTGATGTAATTAATTTTACATAATAAAAAAATAGGGATGGTTTTAAAATTATATGTAATGAATAAATATATTATTTATGACATTATTTATATTCTTTATTTCTTAAAACCATGTCCAAGGTGAGTGGACCAAAACTGCCGAAACAAAACATGAATGGAAAATGAACATGGATTCACGCTAATAATGATCTTCATTAATAATTGTTAATAAAAGGGTAATGGGAAATTATAAAAGAAATATATATAGAATTATATTTATGAATATTTATTTTTATCATTTTTATAATAAATTTATATTTATTATATATGAGTTTTTTTTGGGATTCCCTAGACCCACAATCTCATATCTAGTGTCGTAAACACATACTTTACGCACAGGATTCCATACCAAATATGAATTCCCAAAAAATAACTATATCATTTAACAATAGAGATAAAAAAATATTTCATTTCATACATTCCCAATACCATTTTGATTTAAGGATTTATATGATTAGGAAAATTTATAAACTAGCATAAAATATGTAATTGCCAAATAATGGATATTTATTTTTCCACTATATAAGAAAATAGTTAATCAATAAGCAGTATTCCAAATTTATTACTAATTATTTCACATATTTTTTTCTTATAAACATTTCACACGCACTACATTACATTATAACATGTTAATGGAAACATAATAAATGATTGAGATCAAACATTCTATAAGGGAAACATATAACTAATAGTATTAATAACCTAATAATTGTATACATAATATTTCATGTGTAAATAACATGTATAATTATATAATCAAATGAAACTATGAGAATCGAGGTTCCAATAAAGTATATGAAAATATATATATATATATAATTACAAAATTCATATCGATGGAATGTATAATTATTGACATCAAAAACATGATTTTATGTCCTAAATATGATTTATTTACTTATTACAATGAATTAAAGACATATTACTAAATTCGGATGGAATACACCAAATACCAAAACATGCTTTATCGCATGAGAATTGACGATGCATCATGGGGTTATATTATTATGATCCCCACTCAACCACTAATTATTTCAAATTCATTCACCATGTGATTCGATAATTCCTCTCATACCATTCCATATGGAACCCTTAAATAAATAAAAACATGGGTATTTGTATAATTATGAATATATAATAACAATATTTTGTCTACATATATTTGAAGTAAATAATCATCATGATTTTAGTACTTTTCCCCCTACCAAAAAATAAATAACAAGATCATAACCAATATAGAGAAAGTAGGTCGTTGGTCCAACAATATATAATCAACATTCCACTAATAATTCATATTAGAATAATAAAATATAAAACCCTAATAATTATCCTCATGTATGTAAATAAATGTTATTTTTAGGTGAACATTCTATGATATGAATTTGTAAGATTATATGTTCACACAATATTGGGTAATGTGTATTTAGTTAATTAAATTTTAAAATAATACATTCAATGAAATAATGTGGATGGATTCAAAATAACATATCCCAAATGAAATAAAGGAAACATTATAGGTTATTTGTATAATTAAAAAACACCGTCACAAAAATAATGCTTCAAAAAGTATAACAAAAGAAAGGATCAAGAATAAATTTGATTAATACCATGAGTTCAATCCCCCAAATCATTATATATATATATATATTATAAATCCTGAAACATAAACCCCAGTAGGGTAAATCATTTTTTAATTTATAGGGGAAATATAATCAAAAGAATAAAATATCAATTGGAAAAAATCTATAACATTGACATAAACTAAAAATATACATTTTTCATGCAATGGTAAATTTTGAAAAGGTGACATAAACAAATTTATAAAAATTAACTTTAAATTTTTTTATAATAATTGATCCTTTAAAGAACATTAATTTTATCTGGTATATGTTAACAGAGGAAGAAAATGATTACAAATTTAAAGTAAAAAACAGTTTTATTATTTTCAAAATACCTTTTTTTAAATTCATAATTATATGTAGAGGAAAACACATTCATTTGTCATAAAAATTAATTTTAAAAAATAGGATTACAAAACAACATATGATAAAGTTTTACGGTGGGAGATCCCAATCATGTCAAAGAAAATTAAATATGAAATAATATAACTCAATGAAAGAATATTTGAGTAATTAATATCCCTTCTGAGCAACGTAATCCAAGAATAATTGATAATTTAAAAATAGTTTTATGAGGTAAAATTTTAATAAAGATAGAATAATATATAATACAATAAAAGGTCATCATTTACCCTCATTATATAAAATATTTTCATGTGAAGTAAAATAACTCAAGTAATAAACATTTAGATTCCAAAAACACTTATGACATGGGTAACACTCTAGTAAAATTAAATTTTAATAAAAAAACATGATTTCCTTATTTAATCAGATGAATTACAACTAAATAAATTATATTACATTCACATGATACTAAATCAATATATTACCATATAAATGGAACATGGATAATAACATTTACTTGCCTCAATGATTCATAATTAAGAGTAATAAAACTCTAGCGAATTGAGTAAAATTATAGTACAAACCCATTAATATAGAGGTATTATAATGGAACATAAAATTCCATTATTAAAATATAATTAGATAAATGATATCTCAAATTGGTAGTATACACACCATATAAATTTTACTAGTTGTGTCATACCAAACACTTCTCAAAGAAAGGTATTTGAGATAAAAACCCTTACCTAAATCCCGATTTATTCTAAAAATTAACAAAATGTCCTCAATAATTAAATTAATTTCATTAAATACGTACACAAGATCCTTATTCATAACTATAACCATTTATAATCCTAATTTATTTTCATTATATATATATTTGTAAGTTTTTACCTATTTTCAACACCTGGTGTAGGTAGTGTTCATCTCTTTGAAATAGTTTTGTAAAACATTTTTTGGTATGTATTATTTTTCAAAATTAAATTATTATTAAATAATATAATAAAATTTAATACATGTTAAAATATATTTTAAAAAGCTACGATTTTGTTTTATGATATTTTCTATTACCAACCATGAAAATGAAATCAATGATGATCACGTTTCAGTGATTCCTAATGAATTGAAGACATATTCATTATTAATTATATAAATATTGATATAAAAATTCCAAAACCATAATTAAATATTAATATGATATTATGATTGTAAATAATTTCACATATTCATCCATGAAAAAAAAATTATATTATTATTAAAGTAGTTTTTTAATTATTCTGAAACTTGTAACTACCTGAATTAATAGATGATTATGACATGGTTTAGTTGTAATATAGTTATAAAATAATAATAATGTAATTTAGGGTTTTCTATTGTTATAAATAATATATATAAGTATTTATAATCATATGATACTTTATATGAAGGAATTTGTTTGAATGAAAAGTTCATTTTCAACTTTGTTCGATCATTTTTAATGATTGAATTGATAATAACTGTTTATTGATCATATAATTAATAAGATCAAAAAATTTCCATAATAAAACATTAATTATATAATAAAAATAATATCTATCCTCTAATCCCAACCTCATGACCATAGATGCATGTTAGTGATGAAAATAAAAAAAATAAATCAAGCTTTAAAGGGAAGTGATAGTCTGCACGTATTTATGGTTAGAAATTTCATTTCCTATAATTTATGTGGACGTAATTACATAGATTATTGTTTAATAATAATAAATTCCATATATATGTCATAAATATTTATTAAATTCCCATTTAAGTGTTACCATGATAGGTGGTTAAGGAAAATGAATCATGTTGCATAGTTGAGGTGGTAATATGAAGAACACACAATACACATATTCATTTTTAATAATAGAAAAGAGGAAGGTGGTAATTATTATACCATATTTATAATAAAATAAATATTCAATAACAATACAGATTTTATTATTCTAATATTGTGAAAATAATTTATGAATTTGAAAATCACAAAATTAAATAGGAAAGAGAAATCGAGGTTAGGGAATTTATTCCTCACTTCTTTAATTATCCCCTTTAAAATGTGGTTAATCCGTTGACAAATAGTATTTTGAGAAGATAAAAATCACATTAATGAATATATGAGTTCTTAATATTGTTTTATTTATATTTTAGGAAGAAAATATGGGTTTTTTGTGTGAGTGGAAGGGAGGAGAAGAGTGCACCTTTTATAGGTGAAAAGGAATGATGTTTTTGTAAATACCCAACATTTTTCAATAATGGGATGTCACTGTAAATGAAAGAGATTAGAAAATTTAACTATAATGGACTATAAAAGGTATAATGTTGATAAATGTCTGAACTAAACATTCCCATAATTTTTTAAATAAGTTTTATGTAATTTAGTATTAGATTCTTCACTTTTAGAATTTTAATGTTTACCATGGTAACATGTTTTTACCTAAGGTGACATGTCCGTAATGAAAAATAATATAGTGGTACCTACTAAATAGTTTTTACATATTAATTATAAATTTGAAATAAAATTCAATTTTTTAAATTAATTAAAGTGATAAAAATTTATTTTTAATCAAAAAATTGTATACTATATTTTTTGGTAAATTATTTAATAAGTTCTAAAAGATCAAATAATGCTTTTAAATTAAATCAATTTTTTAAATTATAGTTTCCTTTATAAAAAAATACTTTTCATCTAATTTTTTTAATGAATTTTTAATTCATACATATATAATAATAATTTCATAAAGCCATGTTACTTGTAAAACTAGTATTTTCACTGAAAAATAATTCTTTTTATAAAAATCCAAAAATAATCCTCTAAAGATTAAATTGTTAAAATTAAATAAAAAATAAGGTACTTTTTTTAAATTTGATAATACAATATTTAAATATAATACAAAAAATATATTCGAAAAATGATCATATTGAAAATTAGTTTTTCAAAATGTTCACTATTATTTATTCATATATCCTATCAATTAATAATAAATTTATTGGTAATAAATTATTCTTATTATCAATATATTTATAGTCAACTAATCATACAATACATAGTTTATTGAAAAAACCCCAATTTAGGGAAATAAAATTTAAAGCACAAAATGTTTTTTTTGTTGTTTTAGGAAAATAAAATAACATAATTCATATTTAATGTATCATTTTTTTTCAATTAATATTTCATAAATGTGTTACTCCTATTAATTTCCACTAATTCAATTTCTATGTTGAAATGGTATAAATATATGATGGTTTCATTTTAATTTTGTGTTTCATGTAGAGAAATATTTTGAATGCATTGACTAATTTAAAGGTAATCATATATTAAAATCATAGAGTAATGCCCCGAACATAGTTATCTATAGTCAGATAATTATTACATAATATTATCATGATCCCAGGATATCATGTTTTGAAAGATAGATTAGTTTAGTATCATTTGGTGTACTAGATACATATATAAGTATTACATTACATCATAGAATAAAAAAACAAAATTGTGTCACAATTTAACACAATAATATCCATTGGCCTATCCGTATAGGTTAATCATAATATACCTCTTCACATCATGGGAAAAATAAAACTTAATAATTAGGTGAGCTTAGATGCTCAGTAGGGATAACAATAAAGCAGAAACTATCATAAATAATCCTACACATTTATGGTAATGTATAAGACTAAATCACAATCCATTTAAAATTAATCATATGCATAATATGGAAAATATAAATCAATTAATTTAGATTAATTATTATCATCTATATTCTATTAGTTGAATAATCACATGTAATATCGATAGCTAATTTTATAATGATGGAATGCATAATATCAGACATCACAACAACATAGTCAAGGCCTCATTCCCAGACTACAAAATTTTTTTTGTCAAATACTTGTGCCAAGACACTAGTTTGTCTCATGAGACCTACTGATGTATCGAGGAGCTATAGTGGGCTCCACCAATCACATACTATGTCCAATGAATTCCTCATATGAAAACTTTGAAACATAACATAATCATTCGTATTAAAACGAGAATACAAAGTGTTAATACATTAAAAATAAAAAATGAATGGTATAAAAATAAAACATCCGTAGTCAAAAAAATCACAATACCATCAATAAAATATGTAATATTGTATCATAATAAATCGACTTCAAACAATTGTAAAACCCATCAATAGATGTTGACATAGATTAAAGAAAAGCTATTTGAGAGAAATATCTCTTTCTATTTCAAAATCATTTAAAAGGCTCATTATTATAATGGAACCCATTTATTTTTAAAATATTATTATAATATTGTAAGGTAAGCTTCAAATATGTTATAATGGTAGAAAATACACGCCCTCGATGTATACGTTAATTAAACAATCTTAACTTAATTTTTCGAAAAGATCATATAACATCATGTTTGGAAAAACTATAGAATTATTCATTTCAAACCATTTTATAAAATATCAACCAAGGTTATAAATGATATTAACACATATTCTATGAAATATTAAAAAACTCAAAATAAATTTTTAAGAAACATGGATGTGGGTGATAAAAAGGTCCTAGTAGATACACACATATAAACAACCTAAAATAATAAATAGATTGTAAAATTAACCCATACCATGTAATTTTCTTTTGTTAAGGGAATGTAAACCTCCTATATAATAGTTAAATAATTTTTATTAAATTTTAAAATAAATATGTATGTAAATATGATATTTTATATAATCTTTTAATATTGTTTTGTTAATAATATTTCAGTAGTATCATTGCTTCGGGTGTTAACGGATTCATTTTCCTTTATATGTTTTTTACATAAGTCACGGTTTTTAGGAATAGGATGTATTTTATTCAAATCCTGAATGATATTAAGCACATAAAAATTATTTTAATCAAAAAATGAAAATTATTCTTGAATGGTTACGTTGTGGAATGAATCATATCACGTTCATGGAGACGACAATCTGTACGTATGCACAACAGACAATATCATTCTACTGATGGAGAAATAATTTTTAATTGGATGATATATTTCAAACTAAGGATCATTACAATGTAATATTTTTTATTATATCAATTATATTCATTATTAATCCCATCTAAATAATGAAGTTTTGAATAAAAAATAACACCACGATGTGGAGATGGTAAGTCGTCCAAACGCATGTATGGTGACAATGTCATTCATAGAATTGATAAAATATTGAATATGGTTGTACCATTTTTATAATAACATCCCAATATGATTGAGAACATGTCTTTATACTTTTCTATTGATACAAAAAATAATGGGATATTGGATGGTGAAAAGAACATTAAATGAGGTGATGAAATTATTACCTCTTCCTCGGGTTCTTCCTTTTGATTTGATCAAAAGGGATATATAGGTCAGATTTCTGATCAATATAGGGAATCAAGGTGAAATTGAGGGTAGTTGGGAAGGTATTTGGAAAGGGGTTGGAAAATTCAAATGGCTATGGTGGTGTGATTTTAAGAGAAAGGGAAGTACCCTTTTATAAGTTTGGTGATGGTCATTTTTTGAAAAGCTTGAAATATTAATTTATTATACAATTATATTCACTTTATAATGGATAAAAAAGCATTTATTTCGAGGCTAAGGTGGGTATTTCTCCAAAACCTCTCATAAAATAAGTTTTAGAGAGGACTAGGTCACCAAATTTTACTTATCTTTTAGATTTATCTCTTAGTTAAATAGTTTAACTTTTACTATGTATTCTTGTGTTATTAAAATAAGTTGTTAATAAATATAGAATAAATTGCCAATAGAACCCCTAGTTGTTAATTATTGAAATATATAATCTTATAAAAGTACTTTTTCTGATCCATAGATTTTTAGTAATATTATATCAATTAATAATATGTTATTTGTTTTAAAACTCATTTATGTCAATTTTGAAACTATTTAGTATTTGGTTTTTGTAAAAGTCAAATAAACTTGATTACTTATAAAAAAATTAAATTCATTCAACAATAACATATAATATTAACCTATAAAATTATTGTAATGAATCAAAAGTCTTAATATAAAAATATTTGGATATTTATAATATCTATTATTCTAATCATTCAATAATAAGTTAATTAATGCATTATAATTGTGTCATAAATAAATTTAATTATATAATATCTAAAATTTATAAATAAAATACAATTATGTATGAAATAATTTTATATTTCTAATGAATATTTATAATCCAATTTATCTTATGTATAAACCTATATTAAAAATCTTTTAGTTATGAAAATTTAAATTTACAACTTTTTACTCTTCTTTGAATAAAATAATAATAAATGCCATAATCTATTTCAAGTTGACCAAAGAGGATAATATTTTATTCATAAGGTTTATTTTGGTAGAAAAAAACTCATATAATAGAAATAATTTTTTTAGGGCAATAATAATATCCTTTTTATCTTTAATTACCGTATTTACTTTTAACCGTGGAAAATAAAAGTGAAAATCTACGATTCACCAAAAATTATTTTAATCCTATTGAACCACATTTTAAATACTGATGTAAACCACGTCTCTCAGATTTTTTAAATTCAATTCACAATAATGATAAAATTATGTTTTATACAAATTTGCAAATGTGCCTAGAAGGTGTAAAAAAGATGTTAAAAAATCAATAAAATTATATATATATAATCATATTATAAAATGAATCCAATGAATTAAATTATACTGATATAAGTATTATTTATTTATTTTAAATTTTAAACAAATATAAATAAAGAAATGATTTATTTAAATAAAAAGATTTTTTTAGGTATTATGTAGTACTTTTCATAATTCATAAAAAATTAAATGTTTTATGAAAAATACCAAAAAATCACCCTATGATAATATTTAAATTCCATATCAAAAAATGAATTCTATTTTACCAAATTAAATGTTTAGGATTTCTTAATATTAATATTATTTTTGATCGCAAAAGGGTATAAAATGTAGTTCGTTTACGAAAATACTTTTTCTATGTATTTAACTATTTTAAAAAAACATATAAATTTCATTATAAAAGTGTTTTTTTATGTGAAAACAGTATAATTAACAATAAAATTTTAGTTTTTACTATTAATATCAAATTATTTAATTGATAAATAAATATATCATCTAAATAATTATAATAATAATGTGTTTCTTCGTAGAAACTCAATTTTCTATATAATGCAAGAAAAGTTAGTGTTGCATGCAATATAAGATATTGACTTACATTAAAGATATAAGATACTATGATATATTGGGGTGTTATATTCTCCCCTCCGTAAATAAATTGTGTCCTCACAATTTGAAATTGACATCAAAAATAACATTTTAAAAATATAAAATACCTTTGTGGAAAACCCACATCAGAAATTGGGTAAATTGAATTTTTTCATAATAAGATGGAAAGGTAAATGAAAAATTCACAAACAAATTAAGATTTCAAGTTGAAGAACATTGGTGGAAATTTGAGACACATAATTGAAGAAAAAAGTAAATAATTATAGGGAGTGATTGAGGTCATCAATCACAAATAAGTGGACAATAAATAGAAAATTATGGGCTTCAAAGACAAAAATCTATGATGAATTAAAGTATCATTGGTTCATTACAACATAAATTATTAGGATAACACATTTTTGGTTTTAATACCCTTTCCCTTATGTTTAAGAATTAATTTTTCAAATAATAATAAAAAAATACATGGTGAGTAGTGTTCTATCCTTTAACTAATTTCTACCTCAAACTCATCTTTCACTCCAAAAGATTATAGAACTCAAATATATTCTATTTATCCTAATATTATAAGTTTTTTTTAAAAAGAATTTATAATTCAAATATCATATCACTTAAAATAACTATATTTTACAAATCAGAACATCACGTAGACTAGTGGTAGGTGATGCACCCTTTTCTTCGGTTTGAGGTTCAAGCCTCCTGTCCATGTCAAACGCGACGGGTTGTCACCCAACCTTTTGGTTTTTCTTTTTATTAAAAATACAAAAACAATGTTAAAAAATGTTCTAACCTTAAACTATAGTATCCAATTTCCAATATAATCCATTCAAGTCTTTAGAATTATTTAAAATGCTTGTGTGAAAACTTGATGTCAAAAAATTTATAAGGAAGGACAACAAAACATAATGATGATCTCTTTTTTCCACATAATAACATGTGAGTACCGTCATCATGTATTCTATTAAAACATGGTAACACCCTGAATTACCATAATACCATATTGACAACGTTCAAGCTCTCGTATTCCTTATATATTACTATAAATATTACTTATATAAATGATTTTGAATACTCCAACAATGATGGAATAAACAAACCATTAATTAGATCATTGATATTCAATAATATCCAATATATTTTATCCAAATCAACCATCTCTTATTCAAAAATGACTGCCTCTGTATTAGGACCCTGTTTAGGTTTATCATTCCTTCAACCATGTATTTTCAAAAAAATATTAAATTGATATTGAGTCACTTTACATAGTACCTTAAAATCCCAAATCCTTAATGAAATTGTACAATAGTGAAATATTTATTTATTTCTATTGTTAATATAACCAGAACATCATTGATACAACACTTAAATGAAAAAAATCATTAATAAAAAATATATAAGAACATTATTTATTCCTCTTCATCTGTGGTAGTATCATAACATGATTATTATCCAATATCATTATTCAAGGCATATATTGATGACTGGGCCATTGATTTTCATAGTGTCCTAACTCATTATAGATGAAGCATTGTATATTTGAAAACTTTTCATTACCCTTACAATCATGTACTTTGTGTCCTTTTTCTCGAAACATATAATAAACTCCCATTCCATTTAATAATTTACCAAGGTGATTATTTCAATAGTTGTCACATATAGAAAAATCCTTCTTCCCCATCTTCCCATTATCTATATTTTTCCCTACCATCCTTTTCTAATTCATTTTCCTTTCAAATCCATTGGACTTAGATAAATATTTACTTATATTATTAACACATTTTAGTATTTATTCATATTGTGAGAAAATGTGGTCGAATATTTCCCTTCTAAATGTTTTCTTAATCCATGAATGATATGATCATTCAGAATCTTGGGATCATGCGGATTGTTGGAGTCATCATTTCATCTAAGGGGAACCATTTCTAAAAAATAGAATACGCTATGTGTGTTTATTAATTGCAATTCATAATTCCAAACATGTAAAATACCTAATATAAATTGAAACATGAATGTATATAATCCATAATAATAAAAATGTTTTCTTTGAGGAAGTATTTACTCATAAATCCCTCATAATGGGTTATAATGAAAATATGATTTATCCTAAGAAAATCCCATGGGAGTGTCAATACAAATAGTATAGTGAGTCCCATTATCGTGTACCATGATACCCTAGGTCAAGATCGAAACCCATTGTCGGAGATTTCACACATTGTTACGTGTGTTTGAGACCCACCTCTACCTATTTGTATCCTAAAATGGATGTTTTTTTCATAGACAAACCACAGAATATTTACACTAATTTTTTTTGATGTTCTTCTATACTAATCCTCAAAGACCATCTTTGGGTAATGTTATCTCTTCGGAGTTTAACTAAATCTATTTTCCAAGTATTGTACTAGACATTATCTAATACAAACTATAACGCCTCGACCCTAGATACCCAGACTCGGTGCATTATACATAACATTGGCATGATCACAAAAGATCATGACTCAAAAGAAGGATTAGTTTAGTATCCTTGGAAGTGCTAGATACAAACATAAGTTTTAAAATATATCATAGAATAAAATAACATTGAGTCTCATTTCAACACACTCATATCCTTTGACATATCCCTGTAGGTTAATCATAATATACTTCTTTACATCTTGGGAAATAGAAAACAGAAAAAAGGGGTGAGCTCAGATGCTCAGTAAGGATAACAATGTAGCAGAATCTATCATAATTATGAATAAATATTTAAGGAAACTTATGAGACTAATACACAATAATTTTATACTTAAACTTTATCATAATATGGAAAAGGTAAATAAAATGATTTCATTTACTGATTCACATAGATATTCTAGTAGACGAATAATAACATGTAATATCAATAGAAAATTTCATAATGATGGAATGCATAATACCGAACATCATAACCAAATATTCAAGGACTCTGGCCTAGAATAAAAATAAAATTTTTTCAAGTCCTTGTTCCAGGAAAATAGTTTGTCTTATTAGACCTACCAATACATCAAGGAGCTATTGAGGGCTCTACCCATCGCTTTCTAAGTCCAATGAATTCATCAAATGAAATGGTTGAAACATGACATAACCATTCGTATTAAAACTAGCATTAAAAAATGCTAATACTTTAACCAAAAAAATTAAAGATATAAAAATTAAACATACATAGTCAAACATATCACAAAACCTTCAATACAATATAGAAGATTGTATCATACTAAATCAACTTTAAACAACTGTAAAATCCATTAAAGGATGTGGACATAGATAATGTAAAATCTATTTGAGAGAAATGCATCTTTCTATTTTTATATAATTTAAAAGCCACAAAATTATAATGGAAAACATTTATTTTGAAAATATTCATATAATATTGTGAGGGAATTATCTAAGATATTATAATGGACGAAAATACACACCCCTCCTTATACATTAAAAAACATTCTTACCTTTATTTTTTAAAAAGGTCATAAAGTATGTTGTTTTGAAAACAACATAAAGATTTCTTTCCAAACATTTATTAAAAAGTCAAAAAGTGTGTAAATAAAATTAAACAATATTCTAGGAAATAGTAAAAATGTTTTGAAATACATTTTTAAGAAACATGGATGTAGATGATAAAGTGGTCTCAATAGATACTCATGTATAAACACTCTAGGATAATAAAGAAGTTGTAAAATTAACCTTTACCTTATAATTTCAATGGTAGAGGGTAAGTAAACATCATTTATAATAATAAAATAATTTTTATTAAATTATACCTGAACTATATACATAAATATGACATTATATGTGATCATATTATGTTGTTTTGTTAATAATATTTCAGTAGTATCATTGTTTTGGGTGTTGTCTAATTCATTTTACATTATATGTTTTGTTAATTAAGTCATTATTGGTAGATATATGAAGTATTTGATTCATATTAAGAATTATATTATGTGATTAAACATATTTTTAATCAAAAAAGCATATTATTCTTGAATGGTTACGATGGAGAATGAATCTTTTCGCATTCCTGGAGACTGTTATCAATAAGTTAGAATGAGGGATGATATCATTCTATTAATGGTTAAATCATAATTAATCAGATGATATATTACATATAAATAATCATTAACATGTTAAATTTTTTATTTACAACTATTATACTCTTTATTAAACCAATCTGAATAATGATTTTTTGAATAACAAACTACACCATGATGTGGAGATGGTAAGCCCTATGTACGCACATATGGTGAGATTGACCATCATAGGATGGATTGAATAATGAATATGGTTATAAAATATTTGTCATATCATAAAAGTATGTAGATGTTAATGTAGTTTTTATTTCTGTATGTAAACTACAATGAAATAGATAGTGGAAGATGAAAAGAACTTCGAAAAAGGTGATGAAATTATTACCTCTTCTTCGAAGGCTTCCTTTGAATTTTATCAAAAGGGATCCATAGGACAACTTTTTTATCAAAGTAAGGCCTCTAAGTTGATATGATGGTAGGTGAGAAGCTATTTGAGTAGGATTTGGCCAATAAAAATGGATTTGGAGGTGTTATTTTGATGGAAGGGGAAGCACCCTTTTTTAAGAGATGTGTGGGTCACTTTAGGAAATGTTTGAAATATTAATTTATTATACAATCTTATTAGGTTTATAATGGATCCAAAATGATTTATTTCAATTAAAAGTCATTTCTACGTGGAAAACCACTAAACTAAAAGGTTTTTCATAGGTTTAGGTCAACAAATTAACCATAGCTTATAGATTTAACTCTTTGTTAAATAGTTAATCTTTTACCACGTATACTTGTATTATTATAATAAATGGTTAATAAAAATAATATAAAAGAATAGAGAACCAAAAGTGGTTCATTATATGAATATATAACCTTATCTAACATTTTTGGCCAAAACATAGATTTATGAATATTATATCAATTAATAATATAGTATTTTTTAAATACTCATTTATGTCAATTTTGGAACTATTTATTATTTAGTTTTTTAAAAGTGAAAAAAATTTGATTACATCAAAAAAAATTAAATCAATCCTAACATTCAATATTAACCTAGAAAATTAGTGGAATGCATCAAATGTCTCAAATTACGTTTCATTGGATATTTATAACATCCATTATTTTAGTCGTTCATTAATAATGTAATTATTGGATCAACATTATTTCATAAATAAATTTAATTATTTAACGTAAAAAAATTATAAATAAAATACCATTATGTATGATATAATCTTATACATTTAATTAATATTTATAGCGGAATTTATCTTATGAATAACACTATATTAAAAATGTTTTAGTTAAAAATGATTTAGTTTAACACTTTTAACCCTTCTTTAAATAAAATAATAATAAATGTCTTAATATAATCCATGTGGATCAAACAGGATAATATTTTACTAATATGGTTTATTTTGGAGGAAAAAAAATTATCCAATAGAATTAAGACAAGCCTTAGGGTAATTATAATATCATTTATACCTTTAATTACCCTACTTACTTTTAACCGTGCTAAATAAAAATTAAATGTTACTATTCACCAAAAATTATTTTCATCCCATTGAACCACATTTTACATATTGATTTCAATTTTTTCACTTGGATTTTTTAAATTCATTCACAGAATTAGTAAAATTATGTTTTTTTCAGATTTAAAAATGTTCCTAGAAGGTGGGTAAAAGACATTACAAAATTCATTAAAATTTTATATATCTAATCATATTATAAAAATACTCCATATAATTAAATTGGACTAATATAGATATAATGTATCTATTTTGACATTAAAATAAATATAAATAATTATTATTTTTTTAAAAAAATTGGATTTTATGTACCCTCTCTTATTTTTCACTATTCATCAAAAATTGAATGTTTTCAGAAAAATAAAAAATATTCATCCTCAGGGTATTTTGATATTCCCAATCAAAAAATGAAGTATATTTTACCAAATTTAATTTTTAGGAGTGGCTAATATTAAATTTATTATTGTTCTCAAAAGAACATAAAAATTAGTTCTTTTAAGATAATAGACTTTCTAAATATATATCTATTTTAACAAAACATATAAATTTTTATTTTAATATGTTTTATTTATATCAAAAAATTATAAATAAAAATAAAAATGTATTTTTTACTATTCATGTCAAAATATTTAACTTAAAAATACATATATCATTTAAATAAATATAAAACTAATGTCTTGTTTCATTGAAACTCACTTTTGAATATAACGCATGCCATGTTGGTGTTGTGTGAAGTATACGCTATTTCCATAATTTAAATATATAACTTGTTATGAAATACGGGTGTGGTACACATAGAGTGTAACATTATATACCCTTAAATAATTTTTTCCTCTTAATTTTAATTATTACTCAATGATGAAATTAATTTATTTTTTGAACATATATATAATTTCAGAATAAATTATAATATTAAATCTATATTAACCTATTAGGCTGAATAAATTTACATAACATTCCTCAAACATCATTATTTATTCATACAATAATATAATCTAGTATGTATATAACCAAAACATATATTATCTGAACAATGAATTTTCCAAGACCATTTTAATTTCCAAGACATTAATCCATGATTAAATCATATATATTTTTTCTAGATATTAACTATATATTCAACCATAAAATTATTTTAAACACTATTATATAAGAGAACACACTAATAAATTTATGTAACAATCAAAAATTGAGATCAAAATTCACCAAAAATACCACTGATCACTTTTTAATAAAATAAATTATTAATTATAAGGCTATCAATACCATCTAACTCACATTTCTCAAAATCAATCATCCATTGATTATCTCAATATCAAATATTAACTATACATAAGACTTATATATACCACAATCTTGTGTTTTCTAATAGTTATCCCAAAAATTATAACCTTTTCAAAAAATAAATTTAAACAGTTATTCATACCATTTAATATATGATTCTAAACCATTAAATAAGAACTATAGAATAAAAATCCTTAAATTATTCAAGTATCCCATTATACTTTTAAAATAAACTAGAATATCATTGCATTTATCAACTGCAAATAAAAATATCTGATATTATCAAAATTTAACTTCTATTAATATATAAACTTCACTACCGTAGGTAAGCCAAGTAAACACGCCTTTTAAATTTATAATATACGTATATTAAAACTGTAAACCATTTAATTATTATCCCTGATTCACTTGTAAAACATAGTGGATTCTAGATATATATATTTCTCTAATTTATTTTCATGATATTCTTTCAAAAAACAAAAAAAATGATATTGATAATCTACAAAATATGAATATGAAAAAATAAATCTAAATTTTACTTCCCCTATAAAACATTATTTTTTTTAATATAGGATACATTCATTTAAACTAATGACTCTCCCATGGTTCAATCATTTTTTATCCATGGTCATTTTTATATTAGGCTTTCTATAAGATTTCATAAACACTGTATATAAATCCTTTGTTCTGGTTTTTAAACAAAATTTGATTAACCAAAGTATAATATATAGGAGTGTCATATCATCTGTACAGTTAGGATTTTTTTTCATGAATTGGGTGACCATCATGTTAATACCCAATCCACCGTTTTCATGCTTATTACCACTAGGTATATCTGTTCTAGAACGTGCACCCACTTGTAGTGTCCATAGTGGGATATCATTTTTTATAGAAAACGCAATCTCAATATCTCCAATACATTATGATGTTATCATATATAAATAATTCTCATTTATAAATATCCATAGGGATTTCCTTAATGTTGTCTTATCGAAATCATAAAATAAAATTTGTATTATTATCTTAAAATTAAATCATATAATATTAAAAATGGATAATTATACCTTTTAAATTATTATAAATCATATGTTATCAACCATTAAATTATCCCAAAATACTAACATATTCTCCCAAAATATCTAAAACCTATTTTGATACAAATTTTGACACACCATACCTGCACTCCCAGATCTAGTGCCACAAACACATACTTTAAATACTATATTCAATACCAAATATAAATTCCTAGACATCCTATCAAGTAATTACATTCCATATAATAAATATTTCATTACATAAATACATATGACCATTAGGTATATCAATTTAATGAAATAGAAAAAAAACACAATCTAACATAAACATTGTATTTATTAACAAATTAATATTTTATGTTTCAGAATATAAGAAACTAATTAATTCATAAGTATTATTCCACATCTCCAAAATATTATTTTACACATGATATACTTCTAAAAATGTCACATGTATTAATTTTTTTAATATACTAGGAATGGAATCAAAAGAATGGGGAGAAATAAATTCCTGAGAAAGGGTAGTAAATAATTAAAACTATCAAAAAATAATCAGGGAATACATAATATAGAAACAAAAAATTATCTAAATAGTGACATACTCAACTAAAACAAGGAGAATTATATATCCATGTAAATAAACGAAAACTTATAGTGAAATAATAAATATTCTCATTTAGATTGAATATATAATGTTATACATAAGATAAATCCATCCAAGGACATATTCAGGAAAATTTACTAATCATCAATACCACAACCAAGACATCATGTTGGGTTGGATAGCCATACACCAAAAACCCAAAACAAGTTTTGTCCTGTTAGACCTAGCAATTTTCAATGAGATATATAATTTTGGTCCCACCAATCATCTAATTATGTCTAATGGATTCAACATAAGATTCAATAATACCATTCAAACCATTCCCTAAGGAACCATTGATACAATAAAATAATGGCTATATGTTTGATGTTAAATATGTAATATCAACACATGATCAACCCATGTTATCAACCAATAAAAATCAATAATGAAAATATTTTTTAAAATATAAATAAAAAGATAACCCAATCATAACCCATCTAGAGAAATAATGTGGATGATCAAACAATATATAATCAATATTATAATAAGCATCTATTTTGGAATAATTATATATGTAACAACAAAAATTTTCCCAGTGTTAATAAATCAATATTCTTTCTAAGTTATATTTCTCCAATTTAAATTTATAAATTGAGATGTTCACACAATATAGCATAATTATTATATGGTTAACTCAATCTGGGAATATAACATCTAGGGAAATAAAGTGGATGTTTCTAAAAAACATATCCCAGTTCAAAAAATTATTCATTGGAGGGTTTTTACATAAATTAAAAACACCTTCATAAAAAGATTTATTTGAATTGTATCATAAAATAAGGGACCAACAGTCAGATTATTTGATACAACGACTTCAATCCCCAAAATTATTATATATCTATATATAAATATATATATTTTAGAGGATAAATAAATAAGAATAAACTCTATTAGGGTAAGTCCTTTTTTAAATGAAAATGGGAATATAAGTGGAAACAAAAAATATATATTTTAGAATATATTTTTAACATTTACAGAATATAAAAATACACATGTCACTTTTAAATTAGAATTTTGAAATAGTGATGTGAATTTTTTTATAATACATTACAATTAAAACCAATATCTATGAATAGAACTTCAAAAAGTAAAAAAAAATCAAATATAAATTTGTGGAGGAAGACAAAACAAGTAAAAGTGAAAGGAAAACACTTTTTATTGTTTTCCAAATAAATTTTTGAAAAATAACATTGTAAGAAGAGTAACATAAATTCATTTGAATTTAAAATTATTTTTAAAAATTATTATTATAAAATAAAATATTGTAAAATATTATTGTAGGATAAGAAAATCATATAAAAGAAAATTTCCAGATAAAACATTATAAATCAAAATAAATGAGATATGAGTTAATAATATCCTTTATTGGATAATTAATCCATGAATAATGAAACATTTAAAAATTTATTAATCTGGTAAAACAATAAAAAATGATATGATACCACATAATACAATCCAAGTGAGGAATGTACTAAAATTATATAAAATAAGTTTATATGAACAATCATAACTCAATGAATGACAATTAAGTTACTAAAAAATATTATGACTAATGTAACACAAGATTCAAAATGAATTTGATGAAAAAAATTGTTGGATAAGTAAATCCCATTAATTATAAGGTAATAATGTATAGAACATTTATGTGGTACTAAATCACAGATCTCCATAAAATGAAAAGGTGGCATATAACATGTATGATTTCTCAAATAATCAAAATTGAGACCTCGAAAAATATTGCATCTTGAGTTAAATTTTGATCAAAAAACTTCAAAATATATGTATTGTAATTGAACAGAAAATTAAAAAATTAAATGATAATTCATGGTATGATATTTTAAATTTGTAGTATATAAACCCTATAATTTAAACTATGTATATAAAAATAAATGTGTCTCAAAGAGTATAATTCAAGATAAGAACCCTTACATCTATCCTGATTCATTAATCACATTCATCAAATGTACTATATAGTTAAATAAGCTAGTAATATATATACCTAATAATCTTATTCATAACTATAACCATTTACAGTCCTTATTTATAATCATTATATATATACATACATATATATTAGTTTTTTATAACATATTTTGAATACATGGTGTAAGTAATGTTTTTCACATAGATCTAGTTTAATAAAATAGTTATTGGTATGTTTTAATTTAAAAAATTCTATCAGTAATAGATAAAATAAAATAATTGAATAGATTTTAAATATATTTTTTAAATATATTATTTTATTCTCTATTATTTTTGTTATGACCAACGAATAAAAAATCGACGATGATCAGGTGATGATGGTTCTTTGGAAGGAAATGTATTTTCCTGATTATTGTATTAAATATTGATAAAATTACTAATAAAAAAATATTTAAAAATATATATTTTATTTTAAAATTAAATAATATTTAATTGTCATTCATTAAGTAAATTTATATTTTTGTTCAATTAGGTTGTAAAATCGACCTAAAGATGAACCTACATTGATTAATGGGTGATTGTGGTATGGTTTAGTCATAATATCACTGTTTCAGAAAAATAATGATCTTATTTAGTGTTTATTAGTGTTATATACTCTAATTTTATATAATTTTGAATATAATATAATTTATATACATTATTTACTTAAAAATAAGATATTATTTTCTTCTTAGTTTCTAAATTTTAAATGATTGATTTGATGATAATTGTTTGATGATAATATCATTAATAGGTTCTAATATTTTCCAAAAAACCCATAATGATACAATAAACATTATATCTATGCTTTAATCCCATCATCATGATAATCCATGTAAGGTGGTGATGAAAAGAAAAAAAATCCATCGTTTTGTGGAGGTGATAGTCCACAAATACACATTGATGGAAATTTCATTTTCCATAAAACAGAGGAATTTAATAACATGGTTTATTTTATTGTAATATATATTTATATATCATAATTATTTATTAAAATCCCATTTTAGATCATGTGTTTATGATGTTTAAGGAAATCAAAACACATTAAGTTGTGGAGGAGGTAGTCCGCATAAAGTGTGATTTTTATATTAATTTTTCATCGTGGAAAAGGGAAAGGTTGTTATTGCTTAAACTGTAATCATATTAACAAACTAGTATAATAATGACATATATTTATTCATTTTAGGAATATGAAAAGAATTTTATTTATGAATAAAATCACATAAAGTTATAGTAAAGTGAATGAGAGGTTAAAAAATGATTCCACGCTTCATTGATTATCTCTATTGTAAAGTGGATTAAGAATTTGAGGTGTGTAGTGAGTAAATTTGAGTAGAGTAGAGTCCATTATATATGTGTAGGGGATTTAATTTTTAAAAATATCAAAATGGTTTACATAATGGTATGTTACTATCATGGAAAGGTATTCCATAAGTGAAACATAAGGGATGAGAGAAGGGATAATGTTTATGCAGGTCCCAAAAACACACTACCATACATTTTTAAACATTTTTGTGTTCTATACACTTATATTGTTTACTATTACCATTCCATATTTTATTATTTAATCTAGATTTTACAAAATGTATCATTTCCTTTATACCCAAAAAATTGGTACTTATTATATAATTTGGACGAACTGAATATAATTTCCAATCCTTTTCATTTTATTAAATCAAAATATTTCATAAAAATTATTTTTTAAATAATATATAATATGTATTAATTTTTTTTATAAAATAACACTTTTATTTTCAAATTTGAATATGGTAATGTAAATTTAAACCAAATTTTATTGAATTTTAAATTCAGGTATAAATTTTTTTAACCTTATATTTTGACATGAATTTTAAATTCGTACTTATATAATAATAATCCAATTAAAGTCATGATATTTATAAAAATAGTATTTTAACCTAAAAATATTTATTTTTATAAAAATACTAAAACTTAATCTTAATTATATAAAAATAGTAATATTATTATTAATCCAAAAATGATGTTCAGTTTTTGAAATTATATTTAATATTATAAAATGACTTTTAAACATGTTAATTAGTCTTCATTATTAATTAATATCAATTTCTAATTATTATTTTATAATATATTATTAATTTTCTCAATATTTTATTATTATCTTACCATAATATACTTATTTATTGAATGAAAACACCAAATAATAAAAATATATTTTTAAGTAAAAAATATTTTTCATAGTTCTCCTAGCTATAATAATATAATATAATTCATATTAATAATATAATTTATAATATTTTAATAAATATTTAAAAAATAGGTTACTCATATTAATTCCCACCTAAATCAATGGCTAGGTTTTAATTATATAAACATATCCCTATTTTATTTCATTTCATTTTTTCATGTATTCCATTTCTTTAATCAGAATATATTATTTAAACGTAATCATACATTAAAACAAGGGATATTACATTTGGAATTTTTACAAAGCAATATTGGACTAGTAGTAAGGGTTCCCCCTTTCAATTTTATTTTATTGGGACCTATTTCATGTTATGAACATATTTTTATTTATATGGTGTATATACCACCCCTTTTAAATGTTATGTATTATATAACTTTATTTTCATGGTTGTTTAATATCTATTTGAAGTTATTTATTTCAGTCGGTTTATGATTAATATGTTACCAAAAAAGTAAGAGTTAATGTTACAATATCATTTATTTTTTAGACTCTTAATGATAAATCTCCATTAAGGGAAGTTATATAATATTTATTTTATACCACAACAATTTTCATCTCCTTTATTTAATTCTATTATATCCATTGCTTCCATTCATATCAATGGTACTTAATGTGATCAAAAAATTTTGTTACGAAAAATAGACCATATTTTTTCTTTGTTTGGGTTAATAATCCTTATATTCTATAGCCATATTCATCAAATAGTTTTATGAAAGTTTTTAAATATTATTGAAATGTAATAAAATGTCATTTTCACTAAACATTACTTTATTTACATGGTATAAAATAGTTTTCCATATATATATTTTATGAATTTTTACAGAAGTGTGAATACAATGGTCTCTTTTAAAATATAAAATATGAATAGAGATTTCCACCATTATGAACATAATTCATAATGAATCATCCATTACTAGTTTCAAAGGGTTTAAAAATAAAATCTTATTCCATTTTGTTTGGAAAATTTAGTTAATTTTTTTTTAATATAAAAGAGATGTTTTCTACTGGTTTTTAAGAAATGTTATTAATGGTTTTATAAACGTCATATTTCATTAATGTAAATAAAACATAAGGTATTTAATGATTCATTGTGGATATATTCTTTTCATATCAACTAGATTCTTTTTTTTTTGATGTCTTATGATCATAATGTTTTAAGAATATTTGTATGATACCCATTAATTTCTCATGTGTTAATTATGTTATGACAAAATATTTATAAAATCAATTCATTTTCCACTATTTATGCTTTAATGGATGTTTTTGTTCTTATATAACACTTATGTATCATTTTTATTATAATATGAGTGTTCATATAATTTATATCCCTCCAATGAATTGGGTAAAGAATGGCATCTGATGAGAAATATAAATTGGAAAGATGATTGAATCGAGTCTAGAAAGGGACTCTACACACTATAATATTATTGGTTTTGAGGTTTGAAAAAAAATGATGGAATGGGGAGTATTCCAAGACACTATGAGACACTTTACATCATGATAATATAACAAGTGATCATTGACAAAGGAAATGATGCAATGGGGATTGAACCCTATTCACTATGGGAGCCCGCGGGGGCTGGGTGAGTTGGTTCAAGGCGGTGGCGTCCTATCGTCGAGGTTCTGGGTTCGAGTCCTCTTAAAGGAAACGTGCACTATACGCTAGCGATCCTCTCGTCCCCTTGACTCTGTGTGGAACTGGCCCAAGCCCAAGGGTTGACCACCTTGGGCCTAGCTGGGGACGTGTGGCGCGCAGGTGGCCAGGTCAGCTCAATACCTCGTTACCAAACAACACGTTCTGCCCGCGGGGGCTGGGTGAGTTGGTTCAAGGTGGTGGTGTCCTGTCGTCGAGGTTCCGGGTTCGAGTCCTCGAAAAGGCAACGTGCACTATACGCCAGTGATCCTCTCGTCCCCTTGACTCCGTGTGGAACTGGCCCAATCCCAAGGGTTGACCACTATGGGCCTAGCTGCGGACGTACGACGCGCAAGTGGGTAGGTAAGCTCAATACCTCGTTACCCAACAACACGTTTTGACGGCGTGGGTTGTAAGGGGACTTTGGGTGTCAGTCGTTTGACCCCTCCCCTCCCTTGTCTACTGTGTCTCTTTTTTTTCTTTCTAATAAATTTGGGTGGTCGGAAATAGCCCGACCCTCACATCTTCCTTGCCTATTCACTATAGGACTCTGTCCATTATGATAGTCTTGGTTGTGAGCCTTGACTAAGGAAATTATTTTCTATTATTATATTTATTCCATAATCATAGGACTTATGATTAAGATAAATTCTCATGGACCATGATTTATAATTTATGATTTTACAGTATTATGAAATATTATTATTTTTATGAAAATTTATTATTTCATGATTCATGATTAACATTAATAAGTTACGATCATATTATTATACCCATATTATTATCTTCTTCTCACTTATGATCATGGATTGATATCTACTATTTTTATTCATACTAAGTTTCTATGTTTACCTTTTATTATGTTTCAAATTCCCCAAGTTATAAAGAATGGTTTCAGAATGTTATGACTAATAAAGTAAAAATTTCAATAGAACTTTATTGGATATATTGTAGTAAAATCCTAAACATAGTTTATTATGTATCAAGTATCCAAAGACATGAACCCATTTTGGTTCTTGGATTTATATTACTATGCATTGTATTAAATACTCATATAAAAGATGTAATTTTTTTATATAAAATTCTTAGGTAACCTTAGTTTGGTATGGTTTTATTTTCAATGATCCTTTAATTGAATAATAATAAGATAATAAATTCATGGGATGTTTCACTCTTGGAAATTATATTTCCAGAAAAATATAACATAATTTTTACTTTTAAAAATGTAATTTTTCCTAAAAATGGTTTCGAAAAGTAATGTGAGATTATATTAGAATTAATATCTACCACAAATATATATATATATATATATATATATATTCTATTGTGTAAAATGGATCCATATTTGGAATAATCATTTATCATGTTTGGTAATGTGTTAAATTTTATTTTTAGTAAAAATAAATAGTTTCCATGGTTTTATTGTTTCACTAGTATACTGGTAAAATGGGGGATAAACAAGGGAATAATCAATTATGTATATGTAAAACATGTATAAATATGATTGTTTGTGTGTATTTTGATAGTAACCTATCTTATCAACAAAATAGTTTGTCCTTGGTTCCTCTTACAATGAGAGTGGCTTCATAAATTTTTTAAGTAAATACTATTAATAAGGGCTCCTCTTTCCCCCCTTATAAAAATTTAACATCCTCTTATCACTTCTCCACCCAAATTCAAATCCTTATATAGATTCAAATCGACCAAATTAATTCCTAATAATTCCCATAATGTCCTAGAGGTTTTTTCATCTCTAAAATACCTACCGAAGAAGGCTTAAGTTGAAAGTTAAAAGAATCCAATCGAGAATGTTACACATTTATTTTAAGATGAAAGTCATTAAAAAATTTATGTATAATATTTAGGATGTGTTTTGGTGTTTTAAGGTGATTTAGATGGGTTTTTGAGCTGTACCAAGAAAGATGCTAGGCTATGTATTTGTTGTATACTTTTAACCCCTATTATTCCCATTATCCATCCTATGGGAAGCTAGTGAGGTTCTTAGTTAGAGATAGTTTTTTCCCGAAACTAGTAGCTAATCTGTAGAAATATTAGGCAATAACTAGTTATACCTAATTTCCATCATCCTGCCAGTGTAGGCCATCATCTCACCAATGACATCATTTGGGGCTTAGTATGGCCCACCAGTTCATGTGGTATTTTTTAAATAAAAAAACTATTTGTTATCTAAATAAATATTCGTCTCTCTGATTTCTAGTCACCTAAGATCTCTCTATTAGATTTTATGAGTGGATGATTCCTATTATATATCCTCTATTTGATGCTCGAACAACGGATCAACCATACATTTCTAATCTAGTAGGTTTTAATTTCTTCCTAATCAATACCATTATCTTAATCGTGATGAAAATAAACTATATATTAAGTGTGTTGATCATATTTTGGGGTTTTGACATGGTCTATCTAGGTATTTATTTATCATTGATAGATTCATCACCCAAATATAGTGAATTTATGTCTGTTCTTAAATCTGGCCTAGTTTGTGTTCAACAAAAAAAATCATAGGAATGTTTGATCTTGAATTTCATAAAGGATATGGTTTCGACTCATTCATGATCTGGGTTTTCTAATGGATTTAAAAACACGATTGGTTCTAGTATTCAAGGGTGCAATTAGACTTAGATGATAACCCTATCAATTGATCATTATTTCACCTAAGGAAAGAATTCCATGACTTTATTCCATATTTTATATGAGTTATTTTTAGGATTTTGAGAAGTAGATTATAGTCTAGTGATAACATTGTTTGATGATTGATGACATGAGTTTTGTATTTTTATCCCTAAGAAACCTATTATTTTTGTTTCGTGAATGTTGATTGTGATGGTTATGATTATTTCATGAAATGATATGGTGGTTTATCTATCAATTGTATCTTGTATCGCATATTTTGTTCTTATTCTATATTCAACTGAACATATAGGATGAGATATATATTCTACCCCCTAAGATGGATGTGTAAGATGATAGGTCAGCATGTACATGTGTAGTCCTATCTAGTAGGATGATTCCAACATGTTTTTGATCTATCCCTTCAAAGTGGTTTATGTTAGACATGGATAGTTGATGTTATTTCTAGACTATTGATAAATTATGTAGATACAATCTATTAGGACCCAACAAATATATGATTCTTTTGTGATATTCATATTACTTTTATCTGATCTATATACATTCATAGCATGGATCTATTTAAATATTATACACTTGTTTGAAGGGCCATTGGTGATTCCCTACTCAAACCTGTACTCACACCCTATCCAGGTATATCGAGGTTTATTTAGATTCCATGACCATAAATTTGGTGGAGGGAAAGTGAATTATGTTGAGTACATGATCAGGATAGTAAGAGGATAACAGAGATAATATATGATCTTTAGGATATCTGCTTGGTGCTATTTGGATTAGTGAATTTACATCTTACATTGGATCCTTTTATTGGGATTTTTTTATAAATATGACATTCTATATGGATACAACATTGGTTGGATTTTTTTATTCTACTATTCATATGGTTATTTATTTATTCATCATTTTTTGATTTATTTATTGACAATTAAATTATTATACTCATATATTTACCAAGGTTTGAGAGAATAGTATCCCCATGTTATCCCTTTGGAACTCATTATTATTCGAAAACTTATTATGTATGGGGAAGACTGTATGAGGTCATGTGTCTATTCAGAATCGACTTGGGAGTTCATGTAAAGGTTTATTTAAGAACTCAATTTTTTCCCAATTACATTCATATTTGAGTTTTTATTGAACTTATTTTGATTATATATCACATATTCTTAAAATCTTGGGGGTCAAGTCTCCTTTGGGGATACAGATATTTTTCTGTGGAAAATGGCGTAATGTTTTGTGATGTATTTTTGATCAAATTAATGGATACCAGGTATATATTATCAATGTCTATTAGGGTTTTTGTGGATTTGGAAGGCTTCATTGGTTGTTTGAACTTGGTCTATAGAAGTTGATATGAGAACTCTCTTCTAGAAATTTACATATTGTGAACATGTTACCTAATGTGAAATTGTTACAAGGAAAACATCATAGACTGGTTCAGAGTATAAAATTTTACACACATTAAAATTACATCATAATGTGAAATGATCTATTAGGTTTATTTTTACTAGAGGTTACACGTTTTTTCATATCTCATAAATTGGGAAATTTATGATGTGAAATGTGTTCTTCATGTGAATTATTTGTGGCTAGTGATTTAAAACCACACAATCCATATGATTTTCTTTCAATCATGATGCATCTATCTCTCCCTCTCTCTCTCTTAAAACCTAGGGAGACTCCAGAATATTGTTTTAGTGATTTCTTCCCTTATGGAAATCTTGGTCTCATATTCAATCTTCAGTATGTCCTTTTTCATTCCTTTCGCATCTATTCTACTTGTTCTCTTTTATTGTTGGGTGATCTCTTGACTATAGTTAAATTTCATTTTATCTTATGTGATAAAGGTTTTACATGTGATCTAATTCACCTTCATTATTTTATGGTGTTCCTAGCTATAGAGTATCACTGATCATAGGATAACGATCAGTGTTATAAAATGTAGACAAGTGGTTTGTGTATACTTTTTTATGTATGTGAAATATTTTTAAATCGCACAAACACAATGTACACATTAACTAATAGAATAATGGGTTATGAAAAACATGTCTTAGGACTGCCCCCTTGGATCCACTTGGATATGAGGGTGCTAAGACCTAGATTTTGCCTACCCATTGGCTGATCCTACATAGGAATAATAATGAGCTATATAACAGAATAATTTTTTTCAACATTACATGAAACCATTGGTGGTTTATTGGGATATATTCATTTTTGAAAATGGATTACTTTAAAATTTAAATGATCTTTGATAGTGATATGATATGGGTGTGTACACTAGGATGATAATGTTTAAAGATTAAATTTAATTAGTGAATGTATAATTGAAATGAAAATGATTGTCAACTAAATTTTTTATTATGAAATTGTATGTTATGTTATCATATTTGTTCCTTTATTACTTGTTTTGTGATTAATATAGAAATGATTATATAAAAGCCTTGTACTGGATGATTAAATTCCAATAAAAGGGTCTTTTCTTAGATAATGAAATTATTATCTAAAGGGATTTTCTCAAATGCTTAAATTATTATACAATGTACTTTTTGATAGATTATAAAATTGTTTATATAAAGGGCATGGCCCAATGATATTGTAATTCTTAGAGGTATTTAATATAGTTATGTGATTTTCCCATTGGACTTGTGGTTATGGATGGAATGGTTTTTCAATATGATCATAGATATTATAGAATGTTGTCGATGTAGGTTGATTATTGTAAGGGTTGGTGTCCTGAGAACCAACTATTTTGTACATTGATTATATGAATGTTCACATATTATATATTTTTCATTGTTCTACATGACTATAATATAATAATGTCCTGGAATATTTATTGCACTGATAAGGTCATGGTAGATCCCCGCTATGATGAGAACCATGAAATGCTATAAAAATATTCTTAAATAAACATCTACGGCTGGATGACATACTATGATAGGACACATAGTATACAGACAGTCATGTGTGGGTACTCGTATGAAGACGAGACTCTCTCTTATGGAGTTCGCACTTGGTAATCTCCAAGATGAGAGATTATGAGAACAGAACTGCCAGTATAAATTCCACATTTATTGGTGTCATTAGACATTACTATCTATGAGCGTGTGTAATGGTCCTTAGACTGGAAGATTATCAATAACTCATTTCCTGAACCGCACACTTAGATTTACTGACGAAAACCGTCATGTAGACAGTTGGTTGGAAGTAGGGTACATTGGGTGTGTCACGAGTGATATTTTGTTCATGGATAAGTCGAGGAAGTATTTGTCCCTTCCATTTATGAAAGTTGATATGTTGAACTTTTGATTGAAATAGAACTGTCGCATTAAATTCCATGGCTATGGTAAAAAAACGAGTTTATTTCAGGTATTCAAAGAAAGACGGATCAAGCTTATAGGTTTATGACACTACCATGAAACATTATTGATGAGATATTGAGACAAATGGATTAAATTACACAGTAAGCATTCGTATGAGGTGATACGTCAATGTGGCATAAAATTATTTCTCTTGGGTGCCTTAACCTGTTGCTAGACAGTATTCTTGGTCATTATGCAAGCCCTCCTAATTCCAATTAGAAAGAGGCCTAGAGAGTCACACACTACGTGTATTCATGTATCTCAAGTAGAATAATGATTATTCCCGTACGTGGTTTAATAATTATTCAAGGAAGCATAAATCATTTTAATGTTGGAGAAAGAATAAAATAAAACAAGTACACACTATGTATCAATGATTACACACCGTGTAGTTTTATTTTGAAAACAAGTACATGTCGGGTATTATTAAATGTACACGCCATGTAGTTTTCATTTTATAAAGGAAATGAATAAATGAAAACAAGATATACACATTGTTTACATTGAATGTACACGTCGTGTAGTTTCAAGGAAAAATCAGTACACACAATGTATGTATTAATACGATCCGTGTAGTTTTTCCAGACAGGATGTTGAGGAAATATCGTTTTATTAAATGATATTTATTATAATCAGTGTGGGCACATGTCAAGTAATTAATGACTCAGCATGGGGTTTTCATAAGGGAGTTAATGAAATAAATGAAACATATAACACATTTATTTATTCTCATAACTCTATAACCTCAAACTCGATTATAAATATCCTCACAACCCCAACTATTTTCCTTACACAATAGAATAATTGTGCACAACAATTCTGGAGAATTCTTTCACAGCCGAAATAACCTCTTCATCCAAGAACGCTCTCAAGACTGAGAGTGACCCTCTTCCATCATATCAAGATGATCTAAGGTGGACAATGCAAGCATAGGTTTCTCCAAGCTAGAACTCAGAGACTCCTTTGGTGATGTATAGAGATATGAGGTGCATGTATGGATCACCGCTAGAGGAAGTCTACACATGGCTTCTGTGACGCAACAACGAATCACATCGGAACGTGATCAAGAATATCAATGAAGAAACAACACAAAAATCTACTTCTTTTCAATTGATTAAATTAATTATAATAAACCTATAATGATCCTACTTTATGGTTCCGAGACTTTCATTTCCTTTGTCCATTTGTGTGATTAGATCCGTGGAGACTGGAGTTTATCATCATATTGATCCCAAATTGATCATTTTTAATGAAAAAAATCCAATTAGGCACATCCACCCATGCACTTCCGCTACGCCTGGAACCTTAAATTGGTATCAGAGGGAGGTTACAACGTTGATTATAGTTATTTAATTTTTGTTGATAATTTACACATTTATATTTGATTCAATTAGAAACAAATCATTCTATAAATTTGAATAAACGAGATCTCTTCTTCCTCCTTCATTTCCCGATTAATATCACAGAAACGACCTTTTAATTTTAATTTTTATTAAAATAAAAACTAGGATCTGAACTAGAGGTGTCACTCTTTCTGTATGTACAACACGGGAATACACGGCGTGTAATGAAAACAACACGTCGTGTACTTAGCTTCAATGAATCGGTCCTTGTCCGCTAAACCATGTTGTGTGAATTGATTACTCCTAAGTATTTAACACCCTGTATTGACCAGAATTAAATGGTGTGTGGAAACCGGAATACACGACGTGTATGTTGGAGCCACACGTCGTGTAGTCCAATCTGGCCCAAGTGAAACCGTGTACAAAGAAGAAGCTGCATACCATGTACACGGGATTGCTTTCCCGGTTACCATGTAACAAGGATGTACACACCATGTATGATTTATCTACACGTCGTGTACTCCAAAATTTCCAAAGTACAGAGAACACTCCAAATCCCTTGGCATATACTTTGGATAAAAGGTGAAAAGAAATACATGTCTTGTAAATATGAACTACACATCGTGTACTTTCCATAAATTTCACAAGGATTCCTCCAAAAGTACAAAGACCTATAGAAGGGATATGGATGAGAAAAATATCAAGGAAATTCAGAAATGAATTTAAGATAAAGAATTGATTAATTATAAGATCATAATTAATTGAATTCAAGAGCGACTTTTCTTGAATAATAGAATAATTAAAAGGATTTGAATTCAAAATATGCCTACATTTCATTGCATTCTATGGATAATTATGAGTTAGACCAAAGACCCTTTTTATGTGTGTATAGTTTCATTTAAATTTGTTTCATTTAAATTTGATTCATTTAAATTGGTTGGCATGTGATCCTTCTTCCAATAAAATGTAGGGAATTCATGCCCTTGGTTTCTTTATTGTAAACCTTGTGTAATGGAGGATCTCCCAAGCCATAGGAAATGGTTTGAAATCTGAAGATGAGGAAAAAACAACCCAAGAAGGTACAAAGGTGGACAGGTGGGAGATGCAAAACATGAACCATCGGGTTCAAGGTGTTTTCCCTAGGTCATGTTTAGCTTATCCAAACTACTAGATAAGATAACCAATAGAATCTCATGATCATTCCGTCTTATTTTAATTTTTCTTGATTGCATGGTTTATTTATTATGTATGTGTTTTCACGATCACAAAATTAATAAAAAAGCATGCAAAGATGGAATAAAATAAAATCCGACAATGTGTAATCATTATGAGAACATGGTTAATCACTTAAGCTAGCATCACTTAATATTAACAAGCATGTGATAATGAAAGACTATGCATAAAAGATTAAAATCCTTAAATACCATATTATGTTAGACCAAGCCTTCCATTACTTAATTAAGGTAAAGACTCAATAAAACTATGTATTTGAACAACACTTGTTGGGACACTTACTTTTATAATGGAATCCCTTATGAAAGGTTTCAGTTTGACTTAACCATATTACCTTAAGAGGAGTAGCCCTTGCTAGACATGATGTAATATTCGAGGCAAGAGTTGAGGAAATCCTTGTCAGGATTTCAAGATTTTGGAGTCTACTCAACAGATCAAAGAAATGTAAGCTCTTAGTTGTCAAAGAAATTCCTACCTAAATACCTTCAAATAGCTTGACCAACCATTGTTGGGGTTATGATAAGGGGAATATGGATCCTAGCCACTAGAATGTCAAAGAAACTAAACATTCCATGTTCAATGGTGATGGATATTGTGACTTGATTAAAAAAACGGGAGAATTAATAAATTCATTTATTATTTCTCAAAAAAATGTAATTAAGAAAGTACTGATAAATCTTCTCTTTTAATTTATATAATCAATATGAAAAACTCATCAACCACATTTTCTCTATGATGAATTCTGGATAAAGACAATATCCTCACCGACAGTAACTTTCAAGAATGTTTTAGGTGCCTCTAGGTTATCCTACACCATGATTGAACGTTTTACATGCTGGAGTCCTCACTTCTTGATCTGCCTACCGAAGGGGTGAGTTATAGAGCTTTCCTGGTCTATTATCAACATTTGAGCGATGCCCTCGACATTCAATGTTTGACACTGTCATCAATGTCTAGCGAACTCATGAAGTCTCATGAAGACATGGATTCCTACAACATTCTCTAGGACCTCCATGGTCTATACTAGGAGAGAGAAAGACAAGAATGTTTTGAGATCACTAAGGATCTATTTCATAGAAATATTGTAGAGGGTGCCATATCTCATACTCATGTAGTCAAGCTCATTGGATATATTGAGCGCTTGGAGGTTCTAGGGTTTAAACTCCCCAAAGAATTGGGTACTGATGTCATTCAGGAATCACTCCCCAAGAGCTTCTCAAACTTTGTTGTGAACTTCAACATGAACAGTATTGAGAAGTCTCTGTCAGATCTTCTTATCCTCAATCGCCAAGTGAACAATCACATAAAGCGTGAAAATCCTTTTTTCCTCATGGTGAATAAAAGGAAATGGAAGGAGAAGATAATTAAGCCCAGATCTTATTCAAGGTCTTCCATGAAAAGGTAGATCAAAGGGGAGGCATAAGAATATGAGGTTGTTTGTTTCACATGTGGCATGAAGGGCCACTGGAAGAAAAACTACACCCATCCAAGGAAGAAAGGGGTAGCTTCAGGTGTGTTTGTTATCAAATGAAATCTCTCTATTTCTACCAATTGGGTTTTAGATACTACATGTGGTGATCATATCTATATCCAAATACTAGAACCAAGTATATTTAGAAAGATTGATCGATGTGAGGTTGATCTACGACCATCCAACAGAGCCAGACTTGCTGTTGTAGCTATCGCGGACTACCACCTCACATTTCCAACTAGAATGATCTTGGTGTTAGAGGTTTATAATTATCTTCCTTATGTTACTAAAAACATTATTTCAGTATCTAGATTAGATACTTACGGATTCATGTTCATGTTTGGAAATAAATGTTGATACTTTTATAAACATAGAATTTGTTTTGGTTGGGAATATTTATTTAATGGATTTTATGTGTTATAATACACACACCATGTAATGGAAATCGATAAAAAAGTATATTCACATGACTCATATCACACCCAAATTTGGAATCACAGGCTAGGTCAAGTCAATGATAGAGGTTTGACAAAAGTCAATCAAGATGGGTATTTAGATTCTTTTGAACTAAAACCACTTGGTGTATGTCATGCATGTATACAAGGAAAAATGACCAAAACACCATTGAGTGGTAAAGGTGAATGGGATAAAGAGCTTATAGTATTAGTTGACACAGATATGTGTGGACCATTTCTAGTTGAAGCAATGGGTGGGTTCTCGTACTACATAACTTTTACTAATGATTTTAGTACATATGGATATATTTACTTAATGAGGTATAAGTTAGAATCTTTTGATTGGTTCAAAGAATAGATGAATGAAGTTAAGAACCATCTTGGTAAGAAGATTAAGAAACTCCACTCAGACAGAGGAGGATAATATCTTAATCAGGACTTCATTGATTTTATACTGGAGTTTGGGATTCTATCTCAACTCACTTTTCCATACACACCTCAGTGGAATGGTGTATGTAAAAGGAGGAACTGCACCCTGTTGGATATGGTGAGATCAATGATGAGTCATGTGAGTCTTCCATTATCCTTTTGGGGATATGCATTACAAACAGCAGCACACATAATATACCATGTACCAACTAAATCGATAAATGGTATTCCATACGAGTTATAATGTGGATGAACAGACATGATATCAAATCTACATGTGTGGGGTAGCGAAGCATTTATTAATTCCTCTTCAAGTAAAAACATGCACCCTGAGTCACAAAGTGTATCTCTATAAGATATCCAAAGGAAACAATGGGATATTACCTATACAACCCCTTAGAAAAAAGGTTACAGTGGCAAGACACACCATATTCTTTGAGAGGGAGAACATCTCCAAAAGAGATAGTGGGAGTTAGATAGACTTAAATGAAGTCGAGGATCAAGATGCACATGATTTGGTACAAGAACATATTCCACAAAGCCCCGTGGATGAAAAATTTGTTGTAGAGACACAAGAACTGCTTAAGAGCATGAGAGAGGTGAGAGAACCAGAACGATATGGTTTTCTTGTAACCATGGATGGTGACTCATTATCGGATGACAATGAAGTTGCTATTAACTACAAGGATGTAGTTGATGGAGCAGATTTTTCCAAGTGGCATGAAGCCACGAATTCTGAAATGGATTCCATTTAACAAAACCACATTTGGATTATGGTAGATCATCTAGTTGATGTAAAGCCTATTTGTAATAAATGGGTATTCAAGAAGAAACTAGACATGGAGGGGCAAGTCAGCATCTATAAGGTACGAATGGTTGCAAAAGGTTTTAGACAGCGTCATGGAATTGACTATGATGAATCCTTTTCACCAGTTGCGATGCTGAAATCCATCATAATCTTATTGGCCATTTTCGATTACCATGAATTTGAAATTTGGAAAATGGATGTCAAAATGGCATTCCTTAATGGGAACCTCCAGGAAGAGGTCTACATGACACAACCTGAATGATTTGTGACTCCAAAGGATGCCAACAAGGTATTAAAGTTAGAAAAATCTATTTATGGATTAATGCAAGAATCAAGGTCATGGAACATTCAATTTGATGTAGCTGTAACGGAATTTGGATTTATTAAGAACAGATGTGATCCTTGTGTCTACAAGAGGTTTAGTGGAAGTTCAGTCATTTTCCTAATTGTATATGTTGATGACATATTACTAATTCGAAACGAAGTACCTGTCTTATAGCTAGTTAAGGCACGGTTCCATCAATGCTTCTCCATGAAAGACTTTGGCGAGGTAGCATATATTCTTGGAATCAAGATCCATCATGATAGATCCAAGGGAATGCTGGGCCGAAGTTAAATTACATACATTGACATGATACTAAAGTGATTCAGTATGGAACAGTCCAAGAGGGGATTGTGGAAGGTGTCACATGGGATTCATATTTCCAAGAAAATGTGCCGTCAGACACATGAGGAAATAAAGAGAATGGAAAAGATCCCTTACGCATCTGCGGTTGGGTTAGTCATTTATGTTATACTATGTACGAGGCTAGATGTTTCTTAGGCATTAAGTGTGGTAGGCCGATATAAAGATGATCCAAGAGACCGCCATTGGATGGAAGTCAAGACTATCCTTATGTATCTGAGTCTTACCAAGGATATGTTCTCGGTGTATGGAGGAGATGATGAACTCATCATTAGAGGATATGTAGATGCTAGTTTCCAGACTGATCAAGATTACGTGAAGTTGCAGACTAGATACATATTCAGTTTGAATGGAGGTGCGGTGAGCTGGAAGATCTCAATGAAAAGTGTGGTGGTAGATTCTACAGTGGAGTCTGAGTATATTGCAACATCAGAGGTCGCTAAATAAGCAGTATGTATGTGAAGCTTCATCCAAGAGCTGGATGTAGTACCGAGTAGTAAAGATCCTATAACACTCTTTTGTGATAATACTGCAACTGTGGCACTTGCAAAAGATCCAAGGTCACATCGGTGGAAAAAATCACATGCTTTGGAAGTATCATCTCTTGAGGGATTTTTCTCAGAGAGTTAAAGTTGCAGTGAGCAGTGTTTTCATGGAAGAAAATGTGGTGGACCCCTTGAGTAAATCTCGGACTTAGCAGAAACATGATAATCATGTGAGGTCTACCGGACTAAAAGTCTTAGGCAGTTAGCTCTAGTACAAGATGTAGTTTTTAAGGGTTGGTGTCCTGAGAACTAAATGTTTTGTACTTTGATTACATGAATGTTCACTTATTATATATTTTTCATTTTTCTGCATGACTACAATATAATAATGTCCGGGAATATTTGTTGCATTGATAAGGTCATGGAAGATCCCCGCTATGATGAGAAAAAGAAATTCTATAATATTATTATTAAATAAATTTCTATAGTTGGATGAAATACTATGATAGGACACATAGTATACAGACCGTCATATGCAAGTACTCGTAAGAAGACGAGACTCTCTCTCATGGAGTTTGCACATGTTAATCTCCAATATGGGAGATTATGAGAACAGGCCTGCCAGTAGAAATTTCGCATGTCTTGGTGTCATCGGATATTGCTATCTATGAGCATGTGTAATGGTCCTTAGACTATAAGGTTGTCATTAACTCATGTCATGACTAGAGCCCTTACATTTACTGACAAAAACCGTCATGCATACAGTTGGAAGGAAGTTGGGTACGTTTGGTGCGTCACGAGTGACATGTTGATAATGGATAAGTCACGGAAGGATTTTTCCCTTCCATTTAGGGAAGTTGATATCTCAGCCCTTTGTTTGAAATAGAACTATCGAATTAAATTCCATGGCCATGGTGTAAACGACGAGTTTATTTCAATTAGTCAATGAATGAAGAATCAGGCATGTATGTTTATGAAACTGCCATGAAACCTGCTTGACGATATATCGAGACAAAGGGATTAAATTAAATAGTAATCATTCATATGAGGTGATACGACAATGAGTCATCAACTTATTTCTCTTAGGTGCCTTGACCCGTTGCTAGACAGTAATATTGGACTATAAACAAGCCCTCATAATGCCAATGAGAAAGTGGACTAGAGGGTCACACACTAAGTGTATTAATGTATCTCAAGTAGAATAATTATTATTCCCATATATGGTTTAATAATTATTCAAGGAATCCTATATCATTTTAATGTTGGAGAAAGAATAAAATAAAACTAAAACATGTCATGTATCAATGATTACATGTCGTGTATTTTTATTTTGAAAACAAGTACACGACGTGTATTATTAAATGTACATGTCATGTAGTTTTCATTTTGGAAATGAAATGAATAAATGAAAATGAGATATACACGCCGTGTACATTGAATGTACACGCCGTGTAGTTTTCCGTGAAAAACAAGTACATGCCGTGTTTTTTTTCTAGTCGGGATATTGAGGAAATATTGTTTTATTAAATGATTTTTATTATAATCAGTGTGGGTGCATGTCAAGGAATTAATGACTCGACATGGGGTTTTCAAAAGGGATTTAATGAAATAAATAAAATGCATAACACATTTATTTATTATCATAACTCTACAACCTCAAACCCAATAATTAATATCCTTACAACCCCAAATCTTTTCTTTACACAAGAAAATCGTTGTGTACAACAATTCTGGAGAATTATTTCAATCCTGGAAAAAACTCTTCCTCCAATAACGCTCTAAAGACTGAGAGAGATCCTCTTCCCTTGGATAAAGGCGATCTATGGCAGATAACACAAGAAAAGGTTTCTCCGTGCTAGCACCTAGAGACTCCTTTGGTGACATCCAGATATAGGAGGTGCACGTGGTGATCACTGCTAGAGGATGTCTGCACTTGGATTCTACGACACAACGATGAATCACATAGGAACATGATCAAGAATATCAATGAAGAAAGAACACCAATAGGTGCTTCTTTTAAATTGATTAAATTAATTATAATCAACCTGTAATGATCCTACTTTTTTGTTTCGGGACTTTCCTTTTCGTTGTCCATTTCTGTGATACAATCCGTGGAGACTGGAGTTTATCGTCATATTGATCTTGGATTGATGATTGTTAATGAAAGAAATCCAAGTGTCTACATCCACCCATGTGCTTCCACTACCCCTGGAACATTAAATTATTGTATTTTATTAATTGAAAAACTAATATTACTATTTATCTCTTTATTTTAGGCACTTATTATCAGTCTAGGTTTTTTTAGACAAAGTTGTGTTGACCCAGTGAGTTTTAATAACACCCTATTCAGGCTTTCGTTTTGTACATGATAAGATTACATATATAGAGGTTTGGAAAAAGGTAATGGACCATTTGTCGATTTGTTCTTATAGGATAGGTTGGATCCCGAATATGGTACCAACATGGGGTTCAAAATCATGTTATTTTGAGTTTATTAGTAACATCTCGGTCTTTTATATGTATGGATTTTAATATAATAGTTAGTTACATGTAGACCCATCATTAAAATAATGTATTATCAGTATTGGATGGTTCAATTTCCTTTTATTATTTGTTTTATCATCTACGTTTTATTGTTTCCACATTAAGTTGCTAGTATATATCTTTACTTCCATTGTAATGAAACTTTATTCTAGGGATATAGTCTCCCAACAATGTTCTATACTCCCCTACTTCAAGTTGGTAGCCTCTGGAATATTTCGAGTCATTAATGAGGTCTTGTAACCAACCTAATTTGGAAACGTGAGAGAGTTAAGGATTAAAGAACACTATAATGTAAATCATAGGATCATGTTTTTATTTTTTATTGCTTTAATATACTAGAAAGGTAAAAGGGAGAATATAATGTGTCAGGACCTACAAATGAGCTTGTTCATGTGAGTTTCTAACCCATTCGAGGGTGAAAAAATGACTACCTAGGTATCAGATTGATGTTCATGATGTTCTTTGGTTATAGTTAATGTTATTTCAACATGGGTGATTCAAATGATGGTTTCTATTACTGTTCTTGAGATTTCTAGTCCAATCCTGATAAAGTGAATGATACATATTAATACATAATGATAGGCACATAGGGATTTATATTGACATGTATTGTCCAATATAGTAAAATATTTATGCATGAAATATATATTTCATTATGAGATGTGATAAGATATCCTTGTTACATCGGATATATAAAATAAACTACATTTTATTTCATACTAATTAACTTATTAATCCATGTTAATAGGGACCATGAGACAATGGTTCTCTATTTTTTTCACCTTTTGAGTTCATCATTATTTTTATCTAGTATTCTATGGAGTGTGTTTTTCTTATAGTGAAAATGAATCATTTTCATCTGGGAATTGAGTTTCTGGAGGGAAACAATCAACACTCTCATATGGAAGATAAAATAGAGTTCCCTATATCTTATTCGGATCATATGGATGTTTAGTTTCATCAAATACTCAAAAGGGAAATGTGATCCATGGAAAGGGATACTATTCACATAGATCTTTTTCTATCTTAACTGATGATAGTGTTTTAGATACAACATCTACTGATGTTCATAGGTTTTGGAGACCCCTAGGTGGCAAAGACTTGGACTGAGTTAATACAGATGATCTCCAAGATCCTAGAGACACCCATAGATAAATTGGGGAATCTAGTTGCGTACACACTTCTTGGACCATCCATGCATATCTGGGACACTGTAATGAAATATGGGAAACAAGAAAAGTTACCCTAAAGGGATATTGAGATAAAATCTGATCATTTATATGTTGGGACTTTGAGGGAAAAGAGTGATCATGAGTTCATACATATGACACAAAATGGAATTCCATAGATAGATTATGTTAGACATTTCATTGAATTGAAGTGATATGGTCCATATTGATTATCATATTAGACTACGAGCAAAAAAAGCTTCTAGGATAGGATTCGCTATGATATCAGGTGAATGGTGAATGTTTTCAATTGATTTATTTTCATAAATGATGATTATTCCTCTAACCATGGAAGGGAATAGGAGACATTCCGTATATATTAGCAAATCAATTTTAGTAGGGTCAACTGTTAGCTATTCTTCTAATGTAAAGAAGTATAACTAAGATAGTTATCACCACGGAAATATCATACAGAGAAGGTAGGATAGTGGGTAGTGATATTTGGACCATGTTCTATTTCATTTTTATTAGTGTGGAATTTTTGGCCACATGATTCTTCAATGTATGTACCCGTCCTTCGAGTGCCATGTTTGTGGATGTTTGGGCCACATATAATTGTATTGTAGGGGACTACAGTATTATAGAAGGTTTCAAGGATCTGGATATGTGGCATAGTCTAGAATGGACACATATAACCCTTAATAGGCTGGTAACTAGAGAACTATTAGATGTTAAGGTCAAGGAATGGGATGTGCTGCTCTAGTGTAAGAGTGGTAGTAATATCTGGAGGGAGTATCCCAGGGGAGTCAAACTGGAACTAATGTTCAATGGTAATGTTCTCAACATGATATAAAATATACTCCAACTACTTCAAGGAATGATATTCTACTATCAGAGGTACAATTATTGTATCATCTACCATTGCTTATTTTTATATATATATGAGCATGATATTCCATTATATTTACTCTTATTTAAAATTATTTGGTCTAGGTTATTGAAATATTCAATTGGTTTTTAACCATAAATACATCATTGGGTGTGTGGTAAGAGAATATCAATTTTATCAACGAGTGTTGTCTATAAATTAGAGGATATAATTTTTTTTGGGATCTTTTTGTGTTAGAAATTATATGATTTGTTTTAATTCTTAGTATGGATTTACAATTTCTATACCAGAATAATATCTACTGTTACTATAGGAGAGTTAGCTTCCTCTCTTTATAAGGATGAAGATACTTTCACAATGGTCGGTGGGATCTTTAGGATGGCCTTGCACGATCAATTCAGTGGAGATTAAATTATCTCTAGGATCATATTGTAGGTCTTGATGTAGATGATGGTGGAATGTGGAATTATACTTTTCTTCTACTAGTGTATCATATTTAGGTTGTATTTGTTGATAATTTCTATGTCTTACCACCTAAATAGAAGACCGAGTTCATGATTTAGTTCATACCGAGCATAGATGTAACACCCCGAGATTTTATGAAAAATATTCTTTTTAATTTTATTGATGTCTTGTGTTGTATGCTACACCAAAAGCAGCTTGAACTACACACATCCCAAACTTGGCTTGCATTACACGCAATTGAGACCTTCGACGATAGCATGTGTAGTACGCAATACCGAGTATCACAAAATGAGATATTATTATAATATTATTATGACCTAGCCGTTATGAATAGTAATGCCCACCTTTTGAAATTTTATAAATTTTATATTTAAAAACGGAATTCATTTTTGGATTCGGAATATCGAAATTATCTTAGGGAGAAATTTTTGAACTTTTCGTATAACTTTCATATTCTGATGAATAGTGAAAATTAGTAAATTTTAATTAAAAACAACTTTTTTAATCGAAATAATTAATAGTGATAAATTATTAATTTTAGTGGTTTTATAGTATATTTAGAATATATTTTTACTATTTAATACAATGTTGGTCATTGGATTTAATTTCACATTTAAACCAGATATAAACAAGTGTCAATATTTTGATAGTTATTATCTCTTAAAAACACGCTATATGTTTTGACGACGGGAATTAATTTTTAAATTAGTTAATGTAACTGATATGTTTTGAATTTTATAAAATATACATCATTTTTGAATTCATAATATCAAATATATCTTAGGCCTAATTTTTGGTATTTTTTTGGAAACTTTCATTTTTTGATAAATAGTGAAACCACTAAGTGGTTGTAAAAAAAACTAAATTTTTCATAAAACGTAATTTTATCGCTTCTGTGAGTGGAATTTCGAAAATCCGAGAGACAAGGTTAATATGAAGGACTAAAATGTGGTTCAATGAGATGAAAATAATTTTTGGTGAATAGTAACTTTTTACTTTTTTTCCACGGTCAAAAGTAAATAGGGTAATTAAGGGTAAAAGTATTATTATTATTATCCTAACACATGTCCTAATTCTATTGGATAAGCGTAATTCGACCAAAAACAACCTCAAGAATAAAATATGACCATTTAGGCCCACTTGGATTAGATTAGAACATTTATTATCAATTATTTTAAAGAATTGTTAAAATAGTTAAAATCAATGTTTAATTACTAAATCATTTTTAATATAGGGTTATACATAAGATAAATTATAATATAAATATTAATTAGAAATCTAAAAATATTTCCAACATAATGGTATTTTATTTTTAAATTTTAGACTTTAAATAATTTAATTTATTTGTGATACAATGATGATGAAGTAATAATCCTATTAATAAAATATTGACATAATTGATGTTATAAATACCCAAATAAATGTAATATGAGACTTTTTATGAATTAAAATAATTTTATATGTTAATATGTCATAATATTATTGATTTAATTAATTTTTTCGAACTAATCATTCTGTTATGATTTTTCACAAAAAACAATTACCAAATAGTGTCAAAAATGACAAAAAATGGTTTTTAAAACAAATATTATATTATTAATTGTTATTATATTCCTAAAAATCTATGGATCGGCCACGATACTTATATAATGATAGTTGTATCACTAATGGACCACTTGGGGGTCACTTGGATGTATATGGTATGTTTATTAACTATATAATATAAAAATACAAAGTGACATGGTAAATGTCAATCTAATTAACTAATAGTTGAAACTAAAAGATAAGGTTACTATAATGAAATAAACATGTAAAAATTTTATTGGATGAGAGTATTTCTACCCATCCCCACCTTATCTTCGAAATATATCAATTTATATCTATTAAAAACCGAATTTGACTTCATAATAAAATAATATTTTTAGTTATTTCAAAGGTGCCCCTCTCCTCCCTTATAAAAGGGAACCTCTTCCCTCTCTTCCTCACACCACTTTGAGCCTTCAAGCTCAGCCAACCACTGCCAAATTCTCTTCTCCACTTACCTAGAAACATCCCAGAGGTCTTGGTCTTCTTCAATGACCAATTTTAGTTCCCTAAGAGGAGGGATCAAAGAGGCGCTCTAAAGAAGAGGTAATGTCCATTACCAATTCTTTCAACTTTATTTCTTCTTACACTTCTTTTTTTAGTTGTTTCATTATGAGGTAATAACATCAGTATAAATAATATACTGATATGTTATTATAAGTATGAAACAACCATATTTCACCATCTATCCATCCAAAAGAAATGAAATCACCGTGCGTGCGTACGTACGGAATACCGTCTTTACGCCGTGGTGTAATATATTTTCCACCCCCACCTTACATGGATGGGTATAATGGTGAAAGTAATGAATATATATGATTATTTTAAAGTGATATTGATTCTTTAATATTATACATATACTTTAATACAATTCCACGATCTTGGGAATGATATCATCGCTCGTGCGTACGTACGAACTACCGTCTCCACGATGTGATGAGATTCACTCTCACTGTTAACCATTCATGAATGATTATAAAGTATATATAATGAATAATAATGAAATATATGACATAATAATGATACTGGATTTATGTATATATATATATGTATGTCATTTACTTAATACCATTCAATTCAAAAGGGAAACGAAAACAGCGTTCATGCGTACGTACGGCCTACCGTCTCCATGAACAGTGTATTTCATTCCTTTTATCGATCAATAATATATATGTATATGATGAATATATATTATATACAAATCATGTTTTAATTTTGGAATTATGTAAATCAGGATATAAGTAATAATATCAAGAACGATGTGTCGAAACACATACGATAAACAAAATGATTTTACCCAAAACACTCCTTCAACATGGAATTTACAAAAGAACGGGTAATATAAAGTCATAAGTGAAACATATATGATATCATAACAATTAATATGATTCTGTAATAAGTCAATGTCGTTATTTAAATCATTATAAAGGAGGTACGGATACATACGAAGCATATCGGACCTAAGGTAAGGGAAAATCTCGCAATCTCAATTTTTATCAAAGATTGTTTATACATCAAAATTTACTGGGGAATATTCATCATCCACATCCATGTTTCATCAATATGTAATATTTATATCCTTCTACAATAGTTTATATACAATTTTAACCTTCGGTGAGTTTTTTGTAAAAGATATGAAAGGAATATTTTGTCGTTTTTCGTACGAGGTACTTTTTGACTTTTCCGAAAAAAGTACGGAAAGAATGTTTTTTTAACTTATACGGCATGAATGGATTTTTATAACATTATTTCCAATAATATTACTTTACAAGTTTTCAAGTTTATTTTTAATCAACTTCTTTTAGTTTAAAATTGTATGACATGTTATGAAAGGAAAATGTTTTTGAAGCAGAAAGGATATTTTCGTCATGAATGGAGTTCAAGTGTTTTATCAAAGTTATTTTCCATATAAGATAATAAAGGGTTCTGTTTCTATCCCTATTATTACATTGATTTGATTATGTTCTGATGTAATTATTTTTATGAATTATTTTATCTTATATGAATTGTTTTATGATGTCATGTTGTTTAAGAATCCCATTTTTATTACACGAGTTATGCAATGATGTATGATTTATGATTTTGTTGCACACATAAGAATGGTATCATTATGAGATGGGTGGGACCTAAATCTCCCTCCAATTCATTGGGTAAAGATTTTATATATCATGAGATAGACATGGCTGGAACGGTAAGTTAATCCGGTTCAGTGTTACAGGACTGAAAGGAGGAGTGAACTCGATTTAGAATGGGACTTTGTCCACTAAGATGGTCTTGGCAGCAATGCCTTGGGTACTATGGAAATAATTACATCTGCTTAATGGATTCCACAATTACATGTTTTATTCCCATGATATTTTATCATGGTTTATGTTCCATTATGATCTATGCCTTATGTACTTCCATGTTTTATGTTGTTGCTCATTATTTTGATGTTTAAACATTATGTTCTTGTTTTAAAGTTCAAATGTATATGGTATGTTTTATTATATACATTCTTACCCTTACTGAGCATTTGAGCTCACCCTTTTTATGTTTTATTTTCCCCCGAGATCAAAATAAAGGTTTTAGGTAAGGAAACACAAAGTGGAAGATCATTATGGGAGATGTTGAAGATCTTTCACCACAATTAAGAGATTGCGTTCCATGTTTCCAAAGAAACTAAACTATTATGGTCCTTATGTGTCTGTTTTTGTTATGTATTAAGTATTCTGTAAAATTAATATAATGTCCATGTACATCAGGCTTCGGGTCTCTGTAGTTGATATCAGAGGAAAGGTTTTGTCAACCTTTGGAAACTAGGATGCGAGAACTTTAGTGAGATCCCTATAGATATTTCTAAGTTATGTCTAGGGATGTCCCTAAGGTTAAGTATAAGTATAGGTTATAGTCCTAGAATTTCTCTAATGATCATAGAATTAATCCTAAGATGTTATATATTGAAGGTACTCCCCCTTCATTATGTTGTTTTCCCTAGCATAATTTTTTCCTCTCATACTATTCATTTTGGGTTTTAGACGATGGCTGGAAACCGAAGGAACCTTGTGGATCAATGCAATGGATAATGCAATGATTGTCCTCCTGAACAAACAAATGTTATGGGGGATAGAGTGAAAAATCTTATTTCTATACTAACACAATCTATGAATTATTCTGGACATCCAAATGAGCAGAGAAGGGAAGAATATTCTATTGAGTCCTTCATGAGGCAACGTCCACCTTCTTTCAGTGGGTCTTCTGATCCAATTGTTGCTGAACAATGGATCAGTACCACTGAAAAGATATTTTCAGTTCTTCAATGTTCTAAACAAGATAAAGTCATCTTATCAGTATATCGTTTGGAAGGTGAAGCTGATCAATGATGGAATCTTATCAAGAATACGAGGCCAAGAGATGAAATTGAGTCCATGGAATGGGACGAGTTCAATAACTTATTTTTCAATAAGTACTTACCTCATATTCTACATACAAAGATGGAGAAGGAGTTTCTTGATCTAAAGAAAAAGGATGATGAATCTGTTGGTATATACGAAGTGAATTTTACAATTCTTTCAAGGTATGCATCTGGCTTTATCATCCAACCTGAAAGTAAAGTTGATCAATTCTTAAGTTGTTTAAAACCAAGTCTTCGAAGGTTATTAGCTATAAGAGACTTTAGTAGCTATCAAGAGATTGTGCATTGTGCTATCAAGGTTGAAATAGAAGTTAGTGTTACATATCCATCTCATGGTTTTGACAAGAAATAAAAGATGGAGTTCAAGGAGAAATCTCAGAATAATGGTGAAAAGAATATGAATGTTTACTTATGCTCAAAGTGTGGAATGAATCATGGTGGAGATTGTCATAAAGGGACTAGAAAATGTTTTAAGTGTGGAAAAGAAGGTCATCGAGTAGATGAGTGTCTAAGTAATGGAAAAAGGGTTGCTAATGATGTGAATAAAGAAAATACTACATAGAATGCACCACCAAAACTTCAATGCTTCATGTGCAAGGAAATGGGTCATTATGCTAATAAATTCCCTAATCCAAGGGATAGTGATGATCGACATGAGTAACAACTTAAGGGAAACGACAAAGGGAAGTCACATGTGATCACTATTGGCGATGTTGAATATGACAATGATGTGGTGGAATGATTAAGTGTTTATGTAATGGGATTCCAAAATAATGTTGTATATAGTATCGTGGAATATTGGAATATTTATGTATTGGTCTATTGTGGTTTTCAATAATTTTTTGGTACCTATAACCATGGAAAGTGATTGAGATATTTTTGGAAAGAAGATGATATGCGCATAATGAAGGGATAAGGAGAAAATGTAATATTTGAAAGTATTCATGAGCTCATGACTAATATAAGGAGAAGGTTATATCATGGTTTGAGTATATAGAATTGTTGAATTCTGGTATCATTCATTTTTTAACTAAGGTTTAATGGGTATTCATTTTTCAAGAGAATACATGATTAAGGTATTAAAATGATTGGAATGTGACCAACAAGATATATAGGGGATAAATGATGGTATTCACATGCTTGGTTGATGACATTTCAAGTAATCATTTTCTTTATACTATGAGCTTGGACTAAAGTATTTTAGATAATCCTAAAGATTAGAATGGATTATGTTGGAAATATGTTAGTATTGTTTATGGATAGAACTTCTTTCGATATTACTGATTGGATTTTATAGTAATGTAGTTTTAGAAAAAGGATAAACTGCAGGACAGGCGATAGCCCATCACATCGGACAAGGCTGTGGGAATCGAACCCACAACCGAAGTGCGACTGGCCTTTATCGCCTACCACTGGCCTACAGGAAGTCTTTGTTTAGTAGAAAATAGTTTTATTATATTAAGAAGTATGATATATCAAGTATAAGTCCATTTTAGGAACCATATATGATTAATCTCATTATAGATCGACTTATGTATATTTAATAACTTTTGCTAACCTTTTTTTGAGACAGATGGAATGACCCATCATTCTATCACATGATCTGCTAACACTTCACGAATAACAATTTCAACATAATTTATTTAATATATGAAGTGGAAATTGTTCAAGGAACGAACAGTAGTGAGATTGTAACAAAATAAAGTAAGTATTTATTCTAATTCAAATTCTTCAACTTTAGGGAAATGATCTTGAAAACCAAAAATGTTGTCCTATTTCCCTTATATCCGATTAATAAGATGGTACCCTAGATCATCACAAATTTATGGCTTTGGGATTGTTTTATTTTTCATAGCCATGTTCTCTACCACTCTCCATCAGAACATGACGGTTAGATTTCTCTTCCATATCCATATTTTCACCTATGTTCTCTTATGTAGAAACCCAGTGATTAGTTAATTTGCGTAACCATTACGTTTCATACTTTAGTTTTTATAACCAAGTTTTGGAATTCCTTTTTACGATGTGGGTTTCTATTAATGAAACTTTCAAGTAGTAACCCATTTATAACCCCGACGAATTTCAAGGGCGAAATTCATTTTAAGGATGGTAGAATGTAACACCCCGAGATTTTATGAAAAATATTCTTTTTAATTTTATTGATGTCTTGTCTTGTATGGTACACCAAAAGGTTCTTTCACTACACACATCCCTGACTTGGCTTTCATTACATGCAATTGTGACCTTCCACGATTGCGTGTGTAGTATGCAATACTGAGTTTCACTAAATGAGCTATTATTATAATATTTTTATGAACTAGACGTTATGAATAGTAATACCCACTTTTTGAAATTTTAGAAATTTTATCTTTCAAAACGGACTTCATTTTTGGATTCGGAATATCTAAATAAGATTAGGGTGAAATTTTGGTACTTTTCGGATAACTTTCATATTCTAATGAATAGTGAAAATTACTAAATTTTAATAAAAAACAACATTTTTAATCGAAATAATTAATAGTGATAAATTATTAATTTGAGTGGTTTTAAAGTGTATTTAGAATATATTTTTACAATTAAATACAATGTTGTTCATTGGATGTAATTTCACATTTAAACCAGATATAAACAAGTGTCAATCTTTTGATAGTTATTATCTCTTAAAAACATGCTATTTGTTTTGATAATGGGGATTAATTTTTAAATTAGTTAATGTAAATGATATATTTTTAATTTGATAAAATAGACATCATTTTTGAATTCATAATATCAAATATAGCTTAGGCCTAATTTTTGGTATTTTTCTGGAAACATTCATTTTTTGATGAATAGTGAAACCTCTAAGTGGTAGTTAAAAAAACTGAATTTTTCATAAAACTTAATTTTACCACTTCTTTAAGTGGAATTTTGAAAATCCGAGAGACATGGTTAATATCAAAAGCTAAAATTTGGTTCAATGATATGAAAATTATTTTTGGTTAATAGTAACTTTTTACTTTTTTTTACCACGGTTAAAAGTAAATAGGGTAATTAAGGGTAATAGTGTTATTATTATTACCCTAACACATGTCCTAATTCTATTTTATAAGTGTAATCCGACCAAAAACAACCTTAGGAATAAACTATGACCAGTTAGGCCCACTTGGATCAGATTAGGACATTTATTATCAATTTTTTTAAAGAAGGGTTAAAATAGTTAAAATCAAAGTTTAATAACTAAATCATTTTTAATATAGAGTTATACATAAGATAAATTCGAATATAAATATTAATTAGAAATATAAAAATATTTAAAGCATAATGGTATTTTAATTGTAAATTTTAGACTTAAAATAATTTAATTTATTTATGATACAATGATGATGCATTAATTATCCTATTAATTAAATATTGACATAATTAATGTTATAAATACCCAAATAAATGTAATTTGAGACTTTTTATGAATTAAAATGATTTTATATGTTAATATGACATGTTAGTATTGATTTAATTAATTATATTCTAACTAATAATTCTGTTATGATTTTCAAAAAAATCAATTTCCAAATAGTGTCAAAATTGACATAAAATAGTTTTTAAAACAAATATTATATTATTAATTGTTATTATATTCCTAAAAAAATAATTTTCGGCCATGATACTTATATCATGATAGGTGTATAATTAATGGACCACTTGGGGGTCTCTTGGATGTATATGGTAAGTTTATTAACAATATAATATAAAAATAAAAAGTGACATGGTAAATGTCAATCTAATTAACTAAGAGCTAAAACTAAAAGATATGTTTAATATAATGACCTAAACTTGTCTAAATTATATTGGATGAGAGTATTTCGACCCATCCCCACCTTATCTTCGAAATATATCAATTACGAGCAATTAAAAACCGAATTTGACTTTATAATAAAATAATATTTTTTGTTATTCCAAAGGTGCCCCTCTCCTCCCTTACAAAAGGGCACCTCCTCCCTCTCTTCCTCACACCACGTTGAGCCTTCAACCTCCGCCAAACCCTGCAAAATTCTCTTCTGCACTTCCATAGAAATATCCTAGAGGTCCTGGTCTTTTTCAAAGACCAATTTTAGTTCCCCAAGAGGAGGTCTCAAAGAGGCCCTCCAAAGAAGAGGTAATGTCCATTACCGAATCTTTCAACTTTATTTCTTATTCCACTTCTTTTTTTTGTTGTTTCATTATGAGGTAATAACATCAGTATCAGTAATATACCGATATGTTATTATAAGTATTAAAAACCATTTTTCACCATCTATCCATCCAACGGAAAACGAAATCACCGCGTGTGCGTACGTATGGAATACCGTCTCCACGCCGTGGTGTAATCTATTTTCCACCACCACCTTACATGGATGGGTATAATGGTGAAAGTAATGAATATATATGATTATTGTAAAGTGATATTGATTCTGTAATATTATACATACACTTTAATACAATTCCATCATCTTGGGAATGATATCATCGCTCGTGCATACATACGGACTACCGTCTCCACGACGCGATGAGATTCACTCTCCATGTTAACCATTCATGAATGATTATAAAGTATATATAATGAATAATAATTAAATATATGACATATTAATGATAATTTATTTATTTATATACATATATGTATTTCATTTACTTAATTCCATTAAATTCAAAAGGGAAACGAAAACAGCGTTCATGCGTACGTACGGCCAACCGTCTCCATGAACGGTGTATTTCATTCATTTTATCAATCTATAATATATATGTATATGATGAATATATATTATATAAAAATAATTTTTTACATTCTGGAATTATGTAAATCAGGATATAAGTAATAATATCAAGAACGCCAAGTCAAAACACATACGATAAATAAAATGATTTTACCCAAAACGCTGCTTTAACATGGAATTTACAAAAGAACGGGTAATATAAAGTCATAAGTAAAACATATATGATATCATAACAATGAATATAATTCTGTAATAATTTAATGAAAATATTTAAATCATTATATAAGAGGTTCGGATACGTACGAAGCATATCGGACCTAAGGTAAGGGAAAATCTCGCAATCTCAATTTTTATTCAAGATTGTTTATACTTCAGAATTTACTGGGGAATTTTTATCATCCACATCCATGTTTCTTAAAAATGTAATATTTATATCCTTCTAAAATATTTTTTATCATATTTTACTCTTCGGTGAGTTTTTAGTAAAAGATATGAAAGGAAACTTTTGTCGTTTTTCGTATGAGGTACTTTTTGACTTTTCCGACAAAACTACGGAAAGAATGTTTTTTTAACTTATACGGCATGAATGAATTTTTAAAACATTATTTCCAAGAATCATACTTTAAATGTTTTCATTTTTATTTTTAATAAACATATTTTAGTTTAAAATTTTATGACATGTTAAGAAAGGAAAATGTTTTTGAAGTAGAAAGGATATTTTCCTCAAGAATGGAGTTCAAGTGTTTTATCAAAATTATTTTCCATCTAAGATAATATAGGGTTCTTTTTCTATCCCTATTATTACATTGATTTGATTATGTTGTGATGGAATTAATTTTATGAATTATTTTATCTTATATGAACCGTATTATGATGTCATGTTGTTTAAGAATCCCATTTTTTTACATGAGTTATGCAATGATGTATGATTTATGATTTTGTGGCACAAATAAGAACGGTATCATTATGAGATTGGTGGGACCTATATCTCTCTACAATTCATTGAGTAAATATTTTATATCTCATGAGATAGACATGGCTGGAATGGTAAGTTAATCTGGTTCAGTGTTACAAGACTGAAACGAGGAGTGAACTCGATTCAGAATGGGACTTGTCCACTAAGATGGTCTTGGCAGCAATGCGTTGGCTACTATGGAAATCTTTACATGAGCTTAATGGATGCCACAATTACTTGTTTTATTCTCATGCTATGTTATCATGGTTTATGTTCCATTATGATCTATGCCTTATGTACTTCCATGTTTTATGTCGTTGCTTAAGATTTTGATGTTTAAACATTATGTTCATGTTTTTATGTTCAAATGTATATGGTATGTTTTATTTTATCCATTATTACCCTTACTGAGCATTTTAGCTCAGCCTTTTTATGTTTTATTTTCCCCCAGGATCAAAAGAAAGGTTTTAGGTAAGGAAACAAAAAGTGGAAGATCTTTATGGGAGATGGTGAAGATCTTTCACCACGATTAGAAGATTACGTTCCATGTTTCCAAAGACACTAAACTATTACAGTCCTTGTGTGTCTGTTTTTGTTTTATATTAAGTATTCCGAAAAATTAATGTAATTTCCATGTACGCCAGGCCTCGAGTCTCTACAATAGACATAGTTTGTATTCCACTATATATTATTACACCAAATGATCTTTTGGAATTGAAATTTTAATTGGAATATATGGAGCCTAAAGTTTTCATATGACCTAGTAAATGTCCATGTGTTTCTCCGTGGCTTTTTCCACGAATAATATTGTAGCTTTGTTATTGGGTGTAGTCTATCGAATACTTTAACAAATGATGGTAATGAATCGGTATCCCCTATTATAAACCATTGATCTATTTGATCAGTTGATAGGTGGATATATTTTTTCTAAGAATGACTTCATAATATGGCTTCATCAGTTGAGAGTGAGACCATCAGACAAACCACACACTGGTTTTAGGAGTAGGCGTGGCTTGTTTGAGTTTATAGTGATGTTTCTTGGCCTCATAAACACACCGTCATTATTCATGGCCTTGATGCATCAGATCATTCATCATTGCATGGAAGCATTTGTGGTAGTTTTCATCAATGAAATCATAGTGTGTTCTGAGTCAGTGGATGAACATGACAAACAACTTTATATCATCCTATATATATTAAGAGAGAATTAAAATTTGTCCAAGCTACCCAAATGAGGTTTCTTGATTGATGAATTCATCCTCATGGTCCATATCATATAAAATTCTATAGTTTGACTGGATATATAGAAGGTTATAGTTATGGTATCATGTGAGAAAACCACGAATGTATTTAGGACTCATGGATTTATGGGTTTAGAAAGATATTACTAGTGCTCCATCCATGACTTACCCCATATGAATGAAAAAATGTACAAGCTAGTCCAAAAAGTGGTGAATTATCTATGTCCAAGATATTGGATGAAAAATTTCATAGCCAAAAGGGAAGGATGACCGCTTCATTAATCATCACATTACTTATGACACTGAAGGTAGATACTGTGTATCGTTGTGATTACGAACATGGACATGGAGAAATTATGATATTGGAGGACTGAGTGGTTTCTAATGGATATAAATAGATGATACATCATTATTGGAATTATACTACTCATGTTCTGGAGTTAAAAATGGCTGTACATTCCCAAGGATACTAATGTAAATATATTTTGGAAAGGACAGATGTGGTGTAAATGGACCACAAGAGCCTTAAGTACATATTTTCTCAGTGAGTCATGAACATTCAGTAGAGGAGGTGGTTCATGTATCTGTAGTCATTTGACATAATAGCGATAATACACTAGAAAAGGAAAATTTCTTTTCTAATGAATTTAGATTGAAGATTAATAAAGGTTGTTCATGAGTCTTGTGATGAGTGGTAGATGATTCAACTCTTTTCAGACATGCATCTAGATGTTTAGGATTCTGACGCTTGAGTAGATATAACATTGACATCTGTTATAACTATGCATCTCGAATATATCAAGATTAATCATATATCTAATCTAGAGGGATTATATCTAATACATATATTATATAGTGGGGAGAATCTAATATGAAGGTCTCCTGGAAGCATAAATTCTATTGTTTTATATGGCCAAATATGTCTTCCTCTAGGATTGTGTGAGGATATAATGAGATAGTTTCAAGCTTCTAGTTGGGAAGTACATTCAAAACTGAAAAAATATCATGATCTCTATAGATAATACTATTAGAAGGGGATGAAGAAGTAGATAGATAGACTTTTGGTGAGATGGTTTACATGTCACTTGGATAAGGTAGATCATCAGAGATCAACTGGGGTATTGTATCCCCAACCTATTTTAGAGTAAAAATGTGATGATATCACTTTGTATTTTGTAAAAAATTCGACCACTATGCCTTGAATGAATGAAGCTACGTGGGGGATCATATATCAATGGATGAATGTAGAAAAGTTATTTGTCATTAAGGATACTTTTAATATTGATGATCTACATAGTCTCTTTGTATTAGAGATAGTTAAGTTTCATGGTGTTTCAAAAAATATTATTTTTGGTAGAGGTCCTCATATCACATATCTATTTTAGAAGAGTCCATAAAAGGATATAAGATCAATAATTTTTTGGTGTATGACCTATCATCCTCAGACTTAAGGTAAATCTGAATAGACCATTTTGATTCTTGGGGATATGTTATGTGATTTTGTTCTAGATTTTAGTGGTTATTAGAGAAGCATACGAAAATCATATAGTTTTTATATAATAAATTCTTCCCTACCAATATCTAGATGGATTCTTTTGAGGAATTGTATGAATGGTCATTTCATTCAACTCTTTTTTGGTTAGTGATAAAAGAGTTAGTGAATTATTGACATAGTCTATAAAATGAGATGTCTGAGTAGGATCAGTTTATTGGGAGGTGGTTGGTAACCATTCACTATAGGAAGAATTAATACATTTACTATTCGAGATGACCTATAGAGATTGAATTTGGTCATCATGCTTTCTTGCATGTGTCATATAAGATGTTGAAACACTGGAGGAAGAAACTGGGAAATATAAAGACTAGGTATTTCGAGACATTAAATAGTATATAGGGTTGGTATAGTGGTGTCCCTATTGACCCTTCCACAATGATAAATCTTCATGCACAATGTGTTTAATGTATCATACATTTGGTGATATCATCCACAACCTTATCATGTATTATATATTGATAACCCTAATCTTAGGGTATATTCTTACTTTAAAGATCATATGATATAGATTCTATACTATATTGAGAACTATATCCATGGATATATTATACATATAGTTTGACTAAAATGGAAAAATGGGCATGTTCAAAAGGTGACAAGGGTGATAGAATTTGATAGAAATCACAATGTCAAGACTAGTTCATCGAGACCCCACATTGATTCTTGAAGAATCTCAGAGATCAGCTATTATATGGTGGGTAGGTTGTAAAATCCTATCTCTTTTAGGTATGATCCACATTGATATTTGGTTGATCCAATTTTAACTGTATATTCCTTCTTCTTTATTCTTTGGTGGTCGAGTCTCTTTTGGGGATGAAGTTCTTTTTCTGGGGAAAATTTCTTAATGATCAAGAATGTATGTTTGTATGAATTAATAGAGTCCATGTTTAAATGATTTAAAGTATTATGAGGATTTTCCATTGGTTTTGAATGATTAATAAATAGTTTAGAGTCTTTCTATAGAATATGAGATGAGAACAATCTACTAGACATTTACAGAATATGAACTTGTTATATGATGTGAAACTCTTATCAAGAAGATGCTGTAAACTATATTAGAGAAAAATTTTTACATGTTGTGAAAATGATTCATAATGTGAAATGGTCGATCAGTGATATTTTAACTCAAGGTCATGTGTTTTCAATTTATGTTGTTAAATAAGAAATTGATGACATGAAAATTGTTCATGGAGTGAATTTCCTAGTTCAATTGGTTTTAAACTAGACAACCTATATGATTTTATTTCATTTATGGGGAATATCTCTATCTCTTGAACCTAGGGTGACTCAATAATATTTTGGAGTGATTAATCCCCATAGATATATCTATGTCTATCAGTTGATCTCTAGTAAGTCCCTTTACATTAATATTCCCCTCTGTTTCACTTATTATCTTTTATCATGGGGTATTCTCTTATGCATAGTTGAATTTAGTTTGATAATTTTTATCTATGTTTTTCTTGTGATATTTTTCACCTTTATTAATTAATGGATTTCATGGTTGAAGATTGTATTTGATTGTAGGATAAAGGTAGGTGGTCTAAAAAATACCTATAGTTTTTTCTACATGAATGAGTATTTAATTAGTTTTTTTTGATTGCATGGACAAAATAAGCATATTAACTAAAATAAAAACGGGTGATGATAATCCTGAATTAGGAATACCCCTTGGATCACTTTATATTTTCTAGTGTTGTGACCTTTCTTGATGCTACCCATTTAGTGAGCCTACCATAAAACTATAATGAACTGGATAATGGACTATGAAATGTTTTTTCGTGAAATGAAAACTCTAATGATTGATTGGGATGGATTCACCTTATAAAATAGATTACTTGTTTATTTAACTGATTGGTGATAAATGATATGAAATGAGTTCATACATTGGCATGATAATGGTTAAATATAAAATTTAACAAATGAATGGATAATTAATAGAAAAATGGATAAATGGATAAATTTACCATTGTGACTTTTGAGGATATGTTTCTTTATTAATGCCATTATGATGTAGGTTGTGACTAATGGTGAAATTATTCTGTAAAGGGCAGGTCTTAGATTATTAAATTCTTATAAAAAGGGATTACCTTTGATGATGAAATTCTTATATTAATTGACTTTATTTGATACTGAAATTAATATACAATATTCATTTCCCAGAGGATGAAATTCTTAAAAAACGGTTTCATCCCGGGGATGCTATAATTCTTATAGGGATTTTCCTGGTTATGTGACAAGGACATTGTACTTGTTGTTATGGTTAGCATGGATTTTCTACATTATTATAGATTATCCATCAAGGTACCAATGTAGGATGATTTTCAAATTTTATTAATTGATTCACTAATATAACAATTTATCACATTATTTATTTCACTTATTTTTAAAATGATCTTTTAGACACATTGGTTTTAACGTACTATGTTTTAGTCACAGCTGATTTGCACCACTATTTGGTACCCACACAAATAACATGGATGTAGGTTTTGATAATTCAAATGGACCTCATTGACAATTTTTTGCTTCTGGGGGTGGGTTAGATCTTTGATATGAGACCAACATGGGGTTCTAGACTAGGATCTTTTGAGTATATTTATTTCACTTTTGTCATTTTTATTATAAAATTAATAAATTATTATAGTTACATTTAATCATATCATTACATTATTATGATATAAATATTATATTTTTCAATTGACTTTTACTGTTTTGTTTATCTTCTGTGTAGTACTATTTAATATTTTCTCATTTATAACATACTTGTTTATTTTTCCTATTTTAAAATATGTACTAGAGGGGTTTAGTATCCCCACATTGTTCTCTACATCGCCATTTATAGTCAATAGCCTTTGGAATATGGGGGGGGGGCATTCCTGAGGACCATTAACAAAACTGAGTTGGGTATGTGAGAGAGTGTCATCTTAGGGGATATTAGAGTGTTTCAAAATAATATTAGATAATCGAGCTCACTAACTTTTTTCTTATATTTTTCCTTAAATTTGGGAATATGTCGATTAGATATTTGATTTTTATGAATTGGAAGGGGAACTATGTTAGTGCTTTTCCAATAATATATAGTGGTCCATCAAGTATACATAAAGTTTGAATTTTTGATCTTGCTATTAGATTCTATATTTTATTTATATTTACCTTGATTGATTCATACGATGTTGGTAAACTGATTTATCATATTTAGGTTGTTCTCAATCATAACTACTAGACACATAGGATTGCGTGCAATATGTTTATTACTATCATCATATAGATCCTAAATAAATAAAATTCTATTGAATTGTGACATATAATTTTAGGGAATTATCTCTTTCATTATTAGTTTTGAGCTAGATAATTGTATTATTGAGTGTATATATATGGTTGTGGATAATGGGAAATAACTAGAGGATTTCCTATGCTAATGGGTAGTGTTTAAGGATTATTCTGTGTTCTTCTAGGTACCTCTTTGGTTAAACCTTATTTTCAACCCATATGTGTGAATTTGATCTGTTAATGGTATTATTGTTCTTGTTGTTGAAATTATCTATTGAATGGTCGGAAATATCAGGAAATTATTCCTCATATATTTCATTCCTAGACTATTAGACAACTTATTCTTCCATAGTATGAAAAATAGCATGTTTTATTCCATTCTCCAGTGGCTGAAATAATGAAACTAGTATAGAAATTTTTTTTGGATATTACCTATTCCTGATGTATTATCCCATAGTGGTGGAACAACAATGGTTTTTTATTCATGACATATATATCTTTAAAATCTATGTCCTTCTAAGGAACCAGAGATCCTTACGATGCAAAGTAATTAGTATTGGTCATCGAGAGGATTTTAAAACAAGTATATACACACATGGATTGTAAAGTGATTCTTACAACCTTAATTCTTCATGGTGAAGCTGGAGAATGGTGGGATTTGAAATTACAGGCTGGTTGATATTAAGGGGTGAGGTTGTTGACCAATAAGGATCTCTTATTCAAAGTGTTAATTCTAGATGCACTGAATTTTTATTTTGATCATGAATTCATGGATATACAATAGTGGATGATGAAAGATACCTCTTATTTAGAACACATCACTAATTTGGTTTTCCTTACTCTTATTCAAGCTATGAAAGAAGAATATATAGAAATAAAGTCTTAAATTAGTCTTCAACCATAGATAAAATGATAGTTCATAATATTTTATATGGAAATATATATTGTAGTTATGTGTGGGGAATTTATTAACAATAAAGGAATTGATGAATACCTAACTATAGGTCTTAATCTAGTGGTTAGTGGATCGAATGATGTTTTTTATAGAGTATTTTTTTTATTATTTCAGAAATAAGAAGGATAGTTTATAGGTTAGTCATCCAGGTGGTGGTTGAAATTTAGAGTAGGGATGATGTTCTTTGACTCCCTCAATTTTATATAACTATGTTATATTCTAAAACTATTGGAAAAAGTTATAATATTTTAAGTTATATACCTTTTCTCTCAATTATTTTCCTAAACATGGATAGACTAGTAATTTGAATTAGTTCATTAATATGGGATCAAAGATTCACACTATACATTCAAGCCATTGTGTGGGTATGAGACATAAACAATATAGGTATATCTCACAAGTGATGGTGAATCAAGAGAATCATGAGCCACTTGAGAATCATAAAATGGTGGCTGGAATGGATTATGTTGTATTTCAGGGTTTGGATAATGTTTGAATGAGGTCTTTAGCAGTTCAACATATATTCTTAATATCTTCTAATCTATCAACTTCTTTATTTCATATAGGCACATAAAATTCATTCATAGCTGATCAAGTGGTAGATGATTTGGACATAGTAGTCAAATTTAATTTTTTCTATATATTGATATGACCCTAGGGATGAATGTAGGTTTTATTATATTTCATTTGAATGTATGATGCTGGATTTTAGATTCTATCTAGTGTAGTTATTCACAATTATTAAGATTTCTTGTTTCATTGTGTTTCTTTGCATGGACTGGTTGACTAGCTACCATATACACATTTATTATTATCAAATACAATTTATCTTTTTATAACATATTGAAGAGTTGTTCTCATTTTATGGGGAGCATGACTTTTTGAAATAGTGGGTTCCCTAGACACAACTGTACAGTACATTTTGATTACCATATTTTGTGTTTAGTTAGCTATGATTGATTTTATCTTTCCATAATAGTGCATAATTTTTTGCGTCCACTATAATAATGGTAATGTCCAAAGAATAATTTTCATGTCTAGAGGTTATAGCAGATCATAGGCTATAAGGAGAACCTCGAGATACAATGACATTGATTATAAATATATGTTCTATAGTCCTGATACAGCTTACTGACTGGACATAATAGATGTCTAACTATCAGGTGATGGGGGTTCATAAGCATTGAGACACTTTCTCATGAAGTTCTCATTTGGTGATATCTAGTAGTGAGATCATGAGGAAAGACCCATCAACAAGAACACCACATGTTTGGGGTGTCATTATTTTTTCCTATCTATGCACATGTTTATTGGTATCCGTACTTGAGACCATTACCAATGTATATCATTTGATTACGTAATTTGGTGCAAGAAAAAAACCATTAATGTGATGTCGTGGCAAGGTAGTTTGTGTTGGGTGCGTCATTGGTGGTATGTAATTGGCTGAATGGTCAAGAAATGATCTGTCGCTTCCATGTTTAGTAAGTTGAATATCTTAAGCCTGGTCGATCAGGATGGTGCCACATTCATAAGTCTTTGACCAAAGTAGTAGAAATCCAAATCCATCTGGATACATCAAAAAATTATAAAGCATGATAAGGACGATGAAACAAGTGTAAGTCCTTCTTTATGAGATATTTAATGATAAAGAGATGATAGTACACAATCAGTGTTCGTAGGATGGTAGTCATTTCTAGGACAAGCCTTATCTCTTTAGAGGCCATGATGAGTTGCAAGGCTCCGCTCGTGGGCTGTGGATTTTATTCACTGCTATTGTGGTAAGGGCCTAGAGAGTCACACAAAATAGTGTATTCAAGAATGCTCCATATTCATTTGAATAGGTATATGGACAGAGTGGGCCCCACCCCGGGGTCCGAGCGTTTCCCAAGATATCGTTCACTGATTAATTAAATAAATTAATTAATATTCAACTTATAAATATATATGATTGAATATATTTAATGTATTTACATGATTAGTAAATACAAGAACTATATTAATCGAATGAATATTATTTAATATTCACGTTACATTTAATATTATGAGGGATAGCGAGTCGAGTTAAATGACTCGGTTTAATAAGTTAATATATTATATATATATATATATTACAAGTATGTGATAAAATAATAAACAATATTGACACAGTAAAGTTCATCAAAATTATTTATTCAGTAAACATTGAAATAAATGGGGGTTAGGGAACCCTATAGGGTATTTATCAATCTAATTATATATATATATGGGGAAACACTCTCTTATCTTGGGAAATTCACTATTCATTCAATTTTTCATGGAATAAAAATTGAGAGCCCCTCTCTCCTCCAGCTTCCTAGAGAGAGAATATGATGATCCAGGAGTTTGGATCATGTTATTCCTCAAGCATCGAAGTGATCTCGATGTGGTGATCATCGGGACATTCAAAATTTCGTCGGATCACTACACTAGAACTCGAAACTCAAAAATCAACATTCCAGCGGATTTTTGGAGCATGTTTGGATGATCTAGAGAGGTCCTGCTTTGGATCCTCTAAGCGACAATTGCCATCGACTAGTTGCTATTGACTACGAATTCAGATTAGATATGAGTTCGTTTTCATTTTAGTTCTGTGCTATTAACAATTTACAAGAGATCCTTGGACCTCTCCGAGGCTCAGATCGTTGCTGACGACAAGTTCTATCATCCCGCTGATAGAAAAATTTGAAACCCCCAGCCCACCGGGTTCCGTTGTGGGCCCCAGAACCAAACAGTGGTATCAAAGGGATCACACAACTTTTCTTAGTCAAATAAAATTAATTTTTATAAAATTAAGTAGTGGGTTGACCAATTTAATTTTTCGGATTGGATCAAAATTTGCGTTTTGATCTCGGATATTTTATTTAATCTTGGTGAACCGATTCAGTATCAATATGTTCATCCAAAATAAATTTAATTGTGAAAATTATAAATTTTATAATTTAGTAATTTGCATATTATTTTTACTATTTATATTATAATAATAAGAATATAATAATAATAAAATATTATGTTATTATGATAAATTTATTATTATTAAATTGAAAGATTATGATTTATCCTCTTGAATTTTTGGAGACTTGACTCAAAAAGGGGTGGAAAGAGTCTTCAAAAAAATAAGAAGAAGGGGCAAAGAAAGACTTCAAAAGATGTTTTAAAAAATAAAAAACAAATTGAGGATTGGGTAGTGGAAGAGAGAAAAAGAAGAAAAAATGAGGTAATGAAAGGGGTCCGAGTAGACCCCTCTTTGCCCCCATGTCACACCAGAAGCTGGAGCACAAGGCTCCATGCGACGCCGCACATGAGCGCATGCTCACCGTTCGAGCATCCCACATCAATTCCCGGAAGCCCCCTAGTAGCAGCCATTCATCCACTTACCCTCAGCCGGCCCTCTCAGTCGCCCACCACCCTCCCGACATGCTACCTTCCTCCCATCCCAGGTATTCCATGCCTTGCTCTTACATGAGGTGTTGCAACCACCGTCACTAGCTCCTCCACTTGCGTTGTCCCATTCCTGTTCACCTCCCACAGGAGCCGCACCGCAGCTGCATCTAGGTGTCAACCTACTTTAGCGACTCTCCCTGGGTGCACTCACGCCGATGCGCTCCTTCTCCCACAGGAGACCGCGCCCTGCCTTCTTTTGTACGCCATCAGAGCCTAGAGCTGGCACCTCTTCCCAGCCCACATGGCGCACCCGAAGCCGGGGTGGCCGCTTCCTCGTCATCTCATGGAATCTGCCATCTCCCCTGGTCATGACCAGCTAACCTCCAGCAGCTGGGCATAGGAGGACTCAGCCTCCCGCATCGCCCTTCATCCAGGTACTCGCTACAGCCCAAGAGCTCACTGCGCAGCAGCTGCCTCCTTCAGTCTGCCTCTAAGACACCTCCATGCTGCAGGTCGGGCGCTTCCTCTAACCATGGCCCAAACCGAGGGAGGTAACTCACCCAAAAATGATCTACAGGGTCATGGGTGGGTCTGCCTAATCCGGAATGGGTTTGAGCAGACCCACCTATCTCAGAAAACCAAGAATAATTCTAGCCCAACTCGTTACGGGTGTGTGTGGGTCCGGCAAAACCCGCAACTGGCTATAATGGGTGTTTCAGTTTTTATGTTAATTTCAATTAATATAATTAAATAATATAATTATGAAATTAAATTTAATTATTAAATATATTAATTTTGTATGAAAATAAAAAAAAATTAAATTACCAAATAAAATTAATTCAATTAAATTATTAAATTGAATTATATTTAATAATCAATTTAATAAATTTAATTTTTGATATTAGATATTAAATTAATTAGTGGTCAAGTATATATAAATTAATTTAAATTAATAAAGAAATTATATTAATTAGTTGATTTAATTTTGGAATAAAAATTAAATTTATTAGTTGAATGATAATTAATTATATTATTTGATTTTTTTAATTTTATTTAATATAATTTAGATAACCCTCCAACTTGATTAATTAATTTTAAATTTGTGATGCTTAATTTTACCCGTCTTCTGTTCTTGATCATCAACCCTTGTATATCTGCATTTATTTATTTAATTTTTAAAATGCATGTATTGATTGTAATTAATTAAATGGATGGTCTGCTCTTCATCTTTATTTTTCTGTTAAAATGTATAAGGGCCTACGTTCCCAATATTTATATGATGTACATTTATACCATAGTCCCCCTCACCTGCGTGCAAGTATTTTTGTTCTTCAAATAAAGATGGTGAGTGACATGGACCCCGTCAAGACGAGGTGATGCACGTTGGTGAATACGGTGTAAAACGACACGTGGATTCCACCAAGACGAGGCGGTACTCCAAGACGTGACGTGGACCCCGTGAAGACAAGGCGATGATCCAGAAGTGAAGCAGACATACAAGCAAGGGGAAAGCTACATTAAGAGTCATGATTCGACTTAGGTATGATGCCCTTAGGTCTTTTAGATTCTCAAGACTAGCCTGGTAGCAGTTTATCATTTATGCATTTATTTATTATTTTATGCATTTTAGAATAGCGAGAAAATACATAAAATAATAGATAATAAAATGCATAATGTAGCACCGTGTGTTTTTATATTAAAGATCATTTATGAGCGTGACAACATGGATTGTCATGTTTAATAGAAATAGATCACATTCGTCGAGAGAATCCCAATAAAACCCTCAAAGAATATATTATGTCACAAATAGCCTTGCATCATTCAGGTTTGATCAAAACCGGGTGTTTGAGGTGCCGGTCAAGTATTTCTTAAGGGTGCGTCTTACTAGCGGGGAGTTCATATTCATGTGTTGGGTCAACGTAACTAAAATTGTAGCAATGAAATAGCCACATATAGCTTATAGTAATTCAATAGGAAAGCTTTGAGTAAATCAATAAATCAATTTTGATGCCGGTACATCCCTCAACAGATCAAGGAACAGCATGTTAATGTAGTTGTCTAGCCAAAATCTTACCTTGTACTATCTGAGTAGTGGTGTAGCCATAGCCTATAGAATATGATGGAGGTTCGGGGATCCTTACCACTAGAATACTCAAGAGTATTCTGATTCTAGAATAGAGGGTTCCTATTATTCGAAAAATTAGTTGGAGAAATTTAATGATGAAATAATCAGTAATTTCGCATTTGGTAATGAATATTAAAAGTACAATCTAAAAAATTTTATTTTTAGAAAAGATCAAGTAATACCACAATAAAAAAGAGATAAATTTTGGAAAAAGTTAATTTCTAAACAAGAATGAAATTCCATGTGTAGTATAGGTTCTTGTGCCATAACGAGAATTCATGGTTCTTATGTCCCAACCTGTTAAGCCACGTCAACAAGTGAGTGTGTAAAACTAAAAACATGAGACTGGTGAATCAAGAATATGATGGTCCCATCATAATGCTATCATCAATGTCTGATTATAGTTTTGTTTTCTACATCATGACATTCATGATGTTTAATGCATTCTCATCTCCAAGATCCTTTCGAGGACAAAGAAAAGCACGATTTGAATGTGATGGTCGCACTCAGTTTGTGTAATGTTAGAGAAATTTCTCAATCATTCATGTCATCCCATTTCTTATAGATTTTAAAATAAATTACTCTAGTATCTTTTAAGGATACAAACGAATGTTATAAAGTAAGCGCTTCATTACTTTTGGTATGATTTTCCAAGTAATAAGAATATTAGAGACAACACCGTCTTTTATTCTTATGGAGAATAAATTGAATGTCAAGGCGAAAATTCCTATAGAATGTACATCCAAATACACCTTTATTAAGTCCATCAAAGAGAAGTGGTTGGTTTTATAACAGGAGGTTATTTTCATCGCATAATGAAATAAATTTGTGGATGTTTAAAAAGGAAAAAACTAAAATACAAGAAACAAGTACCAGATTCTCATTCAGATTATTGTCGTCAATATAAAGTACTGATTCTCACATAATTCTTGGGTATTAAATACAATATGATTTTCACATATATGTAAACAGTAACCAAGTGAGGAGGGAAACATTACTAGACATAAAGTGTCTTCTCCCAGCAGCTGAGAAAGGGTGAATCATAAGTCTGTGGTGAGAAACACATAACTTCTAATTGCTAAGTGATTTATTCAAATTGAAAACGTAGTGGAGTATAACAAAAAAAAAATTCACATGTGCCCATTTGGACATGATGAGACAACATTCCATGTTTTTGGAATGAATGTTTTTTCTGGTAACATACACAACAAATAGTTCCCTGTTACTTGAATCATAAGGAAATACATAATAAAAAAAATTGTATGACCTACCCAATTGTGGAAATATGATTCATTGTCATGTAAAATTAAATGTGGAATTCAAATATATACCTTATATGGTATTTAGGCTCAACACATCTAAACACCTTTTTTATTATTGAAATCCCTAGATTTGACAATGAAACCTTTAGAAATAAAGGTATTCCACAAAGCTTTCAGGATTACCTAAACAAGGGAGTGTGAACTATTCCAAAGCGAAGAAAGAGGTAAAGATACATCATAAGATTCATTTAACTTATTAAGGAATAGTGAAGTATATGTTTGTTAAGACGATATGAGTTGATTCGGATCGGCATGCCGAAGAATATCATGACCAAACAATCATCGATCATGATAATGTAGCGTGGAGTAATTCTTTAATGCATATTACCTTACCTACATCAGCGTATTGATGCTCCTAAGGAGGATCAATATATATTCTTACATATTAACATTGATCAAAAAAATGTTTCATGGAGTAATTCCTAAAATCACATTTTATACATCAACGTTTTTATTTAAGTTGTATAAATGTTACAACCTGTGGAAACATCCATTATAATTCAAGATGTTATTTTCAAATAACAGCAAAAACCCATAACCAATATGAAAACTAAAATGACCAATGGATATCATATGTTTCATAGTTTGATGAAAATCCATTATGCCATAGATCATGTGTTAGGATGCAAAGAGTTTGGTAAAAACAAACACGCATTAATCTAAACATGTTGTGCATCTAAGGTAATTATCCTAACAGTTACTTATGATATTAAATAAATCTATAAGATATAAAAGATGTAGTCAAGTATTAGACTAAATTTCTATACAAGGGTGCACATCTCTACTGCAGATAGTGGGAGCTAAATTGACATGGACTTAGTAAGTTTTGACATGCACAAATGGGTGGCATGGGAACAAGTTCCACAAGTACATGAGAAATAGGCATGTTCCAGTGACTCATACTGCATAGGATGAATGAAACCATGGTGATGGTTTTCTATTCACCACGATCTATGATATATTATTCATTAATAATAATAAATCCTACAAGTAAGTAGTTTAATTAAACGAGCTAAGATTGACATGATCTACAAAAATTAAATAATGGATTCCATGTATCGAGTTTCAAAGGAACTTATAAATTGAATATTTCAGTGGGTATTAAAATGAAATGATACATGGATGGTACAAGTATGGTACCAATAAGGCTCCATTGGTAATACCCAGATGGTATGCCTAAATCTATTAGAATTTTACTTTTCATAGATAACTTCTAAGATCATTTTATTGGTCATTGGATATAAAGATCATCTTACATGGAAGGTGTCTATACGATGAAACCAGAAAGAGATGATGATGTCATATGATTCCGATGAAGGTTGAAAGTAACATAAATCTTGTTCTGGTTTAATGTAAGAAACAATATCTTTGAGCATCCATTATAAATGAATCTTTGTCTTGTGTCTACAAAAGGTTACTGGGAGCGCCAATGTTATCCAAGTGAAATTTGTTCGACAACATATGGAAAATAGATTCTGATCATACAGTTAGATAAGGTTATAATAAAATAAATTATCCAATAATTGACTTATTGTATCAACCTATGCTCTTGGGAATAGGATCTACTAAAGTAGATCCATAGGTTTCTTGGTTCTAGTCAATCTCGTACATATAGTGACACTGTATTGAAAAATACAAGTTGAAACAATTCCTGTTCTGAATTGTTTCGAATGTCTCATGGATTAATCTCTTCAGGTTAAAAAGTATGTAACATGGGTAGATATTAATGTTGTGAATTGATACCATACAGTTTAGTGATGGATCCATCGCATATTCCATATTATGTACAATAATCGATATTTCCAAGATATAGATTATTGTAGGAAGATATGAATTATATCTAGGAGAACTACAAGTGATGAAGTCAGAACTATCATCTTGTACATTAGAAAGTACAGAAGATATGTCTTTGGAATATAGAGAATAAGGTATAATAGTTTTTGTGGGACACAAACTAGTAATCCTTAGATCTATTATCGCAGTTAGGAAAAAGAGATGACTCAGTAAATCTTATAAAATCTTGTGGTATCCATACCTACAAATACTGAGTACGTTGTAGCTTCTAAGGCAACTAAGAAGCAGTTATAAATCGGAACGAATTTTTCTAGTTATTGGATTCACACCTAGTGAGAGAAGTATTTTCATAATGTAATATATGAAATTCATACATTCCAATTTTTCATGTTATGACAATGGACAATGTGATATACTCGGGGATACCTTATCTTGACAGGTTTTACTCAAGCCAAGGAGTTCACATAAATCAGATATGCCATGTGATGAAAATGTGGTAGGCCCAACAGTTACAGAAGCATGATATTTATCATCTCAGTAGCTAACATGTTAAGTTAGCAATTTGAATCTAGTGCATGTGGGAGTGTTGAAGTAGTGGGTACCCTAGACCCAATTATGCAGTAATTTTTTACTACCATATCATGTGAACAGTTAGCGATGCATGATGTTATCTTACCATTATAGTGTATACTTTTCTACATCCACTATAATGGTGGTAATGTACAATGGTTAATTGTCATATCGAGAGGTTACAGAAGATCCCAGGATAAAATGAGAGCCTTGAGATACAATGACAGTGATCTAAAATATATGTTCTATATTATAGATACATCTTACTGATTGGATACAGTAGATGACTGACTATCAGGTGCTGGGGTCACATAATCATTGAGACTTTTCTTAGGTTTTTCGCACATGGTGATCTCTAGTAGTGATATCATGAGGACAGAACCATCTATAGGAACATCATATGTTTTAGGAGTCATTGGTTGTTCCTATATATAGAAATTTGTATTGGTCTCCTGACATGAGACAATTACCAATGTATATCAATTGATTACATACATTGATTCAAGACAAAATCCATGACAGTGATTTTGTGGTGAGGCAGTTTGTGTTGGGTGCATCGTTGTTGGTATGACATTGGATGAATGGTCAATAAAGGATTTGTCACTTCCATGTTCAGGAAGTTTTTTATCTCAGTTCATGTTGATCAGGATGGTGCTGCCTTCATAAGTCATTGGCCATAGTAGTAGAAAGGAAAATCCATCCAGATAGATCAAAAAATAATAATGCATAATAAGGAAGATGACACAAGAGTGTGTCCTACTTTTTGTGATATTTAATGTCCAAGAGATTATAGTACATAGTCAGTGTTCGTTTGTTGGTATTCATTTATATGGCTATCCTTATCTCTTTTGGGGCCATGATTAGTTTCTAGACTCCACTCTTAGACTATGGATTTTATTCACTACTATCGAGATAAGGGCCTAGAGGGTCAGAAAAAATAGTGTTTTCTTGAATCTTCCCTATTTATTTGAATAGGTATATGGACAAAGTGGTCCCCGCCATGGGGTATGAGCGTTGTCCAAGTTATAGATCACTAATGAATTGAATAAATTCATAAATATTCTAGTTATGAATATTTGTGATTTAAATTATATAATGTATTTACAAGTTCAGTAAATAGAAGAAAAATATTAATTGAACAAATATTATTTAATATTCAATGTTCGTTTAATATTAAGAAGGATAGCGAGTCGAGTTAATTGACTTAGTATTATCATATAATATATTATATATATTACATGTATGTGATAAAATAATAAATAATATTGGTGCAGTTAAGTATGTCAAGATTATTTATTTAGTGAATGGTTAAATAAACGGGGGCCAGGGAACCCTACCGGGTATTTATCAACATCACTATAAATATAAGAGGAGGATCTCTCTTATGTTGTGCAATTCACTATTCATTCAATTTTTTCATGGAATGAAAATTGAGGTCCTCTATCTCTTCCCACATTCTAGAGAGAGAAGATGATGATCCAAGAGTTCATATCATGTTCTTCTTCACGCATCAATAAAATATTGATGCGGTCGTCGACAAGACGTCGAAAGCTTCGTCAGATCACTGTGCTAGCACCTGGAATTTCTCAATCGACATTCCAGTGGATTTTTGGAGTGCCTGTGGAAGATCTAGAGGGATCCTAATTTGGATATTTCAAGCGACGATTGACATCAAGTAGTTGCAGTTGACCGCAACTTCATATTAGAAATGGGAATGTTTTCATTTTAGTTTTCTAATATTAATAATTTACGTGAGATCCTAGGACCTCTCTGGGGCTCAGATCATTGGAGATGACAACTTTTTTCATCCCCCTGATGAAAAATTTTAAATTCCATGGCCCACCAGCTTCTGTTACGGGCCCCAAAACCTAACAGGATTCATGTGTAGAAAGGGTGGGATAAAATCCTCATCAAAATGAAGTATTTTTAGAATATGTGACATGTATGATCCTATTAGTGGAAAAGATGGTTAATCCCTCCTATTTCTCACCTATGGTAAACCCATATGAATATGTCTTCTAAGAATATTTCTTATGGTAACCTCTATACAAAAATGTTTTGGTTGAGATCAATCTCATACTTCATCCATGAAATATATCTATTCCTACATATAACATTTTACAATTTGAGTTGATGGTGTTCATGATGTAATATGATGATCTTAAATCTAATGGATTCATCAGATAGATAATGTCACCTTAAAATTCTCTGGTTCTATTTTCAATGAAGGTATATGGTAGTATTTAGCTTTTTTATTGTCTATCGAATGATAAAAAACATCAATAAGGAAAATGAACACATTGGTTTTTATTTTGGTTAATTGAGGGGATCCCATTTAATTTCTATTATTGATGTATATTTCAGAAACAATTAACTTTTTATAAGAGATTAATATATACTAAATACAACATTTTGGATAATGAATGATTTTTGAGTATATCCTTATGGATTTTTCACTGACTATTTCACCATAAGTGTTCAAGAATAACATGAAAATTATATTTCAACCATACATAGAGTCCTTCATTATTGTGTTCATTAATGAAATCATGATATATTTGATTAAATTGAATTCAATTGATAGAAACATAGTGATATTATTGTGTACAATTCTTACACACCATATTTATACCTTGTATTGAAAGTTCAACTCTTGAATATAAGAGGTTATCTTTATTTGGAATGTGGTTTCTCAAGAAAGATATTGGTTGATCTAGAGATGGTTGATACAAATATGTATTGTGCATAATTGGGGGATATTTTCAAGATTTAAATTTTATTTATATTGGATGGATAGTATGGGAGGTTCATTCTATACTTTTCATGCTTGGAAGATCCCATGACTATGAGGCCCAAGAAGGGAGTCAAGATTGAATGGAAATTGTTTCTCAAGATGTATTTGAATAGTTTAAATATAATTTGATATTGAATCTGATTTAGATTATTCATGATAATGAGGTCGGGTAGGTAGCATACTGTGAAACATTAGTCATTGTCTTGGTAGTTATTATGATTCATAGTGATAAGGCAGTTCCTTATGGGTATCATCATCTGGGATGGCATGATATGAACTTCCATATCAACTACATAGAGTTGGAAGTTATGGTTCATGTAATGAAATGTTTGGAAACTACCATTTAGTGATATATTTTTCTTATATATATATACCATTTTATTTTGTGGTATATTTTCTCCCACCATATCCTAAATTTTCATCAGAGGCATTGGGTGGAATACCTACTGACATTGAACATTGAGATAAAGTATGGTCCTAGGAAAGGAAATATTGATGGAGCTGTACTACAAAGCAATATGTAAGAAGTAGCTGAGTTGAATTCAAAATTAAGATAAAATATCATGGAATTATTGTCAGACTAGAAAGTTGGATTAGGTAAGGATTTAGGGGTAATGGGTTGAACACTCTTACTTATCACAACATAATTCATGGAATTAGTGAAGACTGGTTAGTAGTAAAATCTAGAATGTGTCAAAGTTTGTGAGAGAGTGGAGGTAAATGATTCTTTTCTAATGTGATACTTAGAGAGAAGTAGTGTGATTATAATTCTTGGGAGAGTGTTGGTTTTTTTTCTATGAGAGAATATTTGATGAGAGACTCTTATACTTTATAGTGGGAGGTACACCAGGTGTCCAACAAATGTATCGTGATGTTAAATGAAATTTCAGGTGGCTTCAACTAAAGAGATAAAACTAGGGATTTCTCTCTTATCATTGGACTTATCATAGAATCAGGACCAAGTATCAGATACCAAGAGGGTTACTCCAAACACTTCTTGAACCTATGTGGAAGTGGGATGATGTAACACTCCATTACCAATCTTTCAGAAATACCATTACCCTCATTGTGGGGTTCCTTTTCTCTTCATATTAATAGTTCCAGGAATGAATTGGTAGGATACCTATAATGGTTAATTCATAGATTTTATGGACTTTTAGCTTTAACTATATTTTTCTACAGGATGAAGGAGGATTTCACACTATGCAACTCGGTTACACAACCTGTAAGGGTTTCTAGGTGAAATTTATGACAGGGCTCATGTTGTGAAAGATTACACATCATGAATTTTAATTTCATGTCATATGTATTTTAAATTAAATATTTTAAATATGAGGAAATGGGGGTTTTAATGTACTTAAACAACATGGATCTTAGGATGTGAATAGGAGTTCCTATCTTGTAATACCCCGAGTAGAGAAATTTTAGGGAGTTGTTCGGGTTTCAAGAAAAAATTTAGATATCAATTTTTTTCTCTCAAACTAGACCTCTTCTCAAGGGATTTTTGGAGACACCTTTCCTTTTTGATCAATTCTTTCGATGTTTGATGTTCATTGCAGTTGTAGTGAATATATCTGGGTAAGTGATCTTTCTTCTTGTTGATTGGTATTGATTACAGTGGATCATTTGGGTTAAATTAACATATCAGTAAATCTATGTTGGTTTTCATTCTGGTATTCATATAATATCCTTTGTAAAATCTTATTACATAGGTCGTTACTTGTTGGGAGAGGTGTAGAAGGCTTTTGTTCTTGAGTTATGTGGTTCCTTACTCTCTGTCGCCCCTTTTATATTCTAATTAAATCAATACTATGCTCTATGAAATGGAATATAGGTTCTCTATTGGTGTTGTTGGGTTTCATTTTTTATGGATCCCATTTGGAGAATGTGCGACCTGATCATTGACATGGGTGGTTCCATCTCTAGCCTAGGATAATAATCCTGATTTCTCTTATTTTATAAATTACTATTTTAAATTGGCATGACAGTTTGTGTGTGATAAAAATTGTATTTTAATGATAAAGTATTTTCCATTTATTTTAATAAATGAAATGGAAATGGGTCCTTCTGAAACCTTGAAATTGGTTTTTGAAAAATATAAAAAGGGTTACCTTGGTAACATAGGTATAAGGTTTAGCATGAGGCCATAATCAATGGTTTTTTTATTATCATGGGGTTTTATCATTAGGATTTCTTAGGTTTCATAGGCCCATTGTTCATGGGGACAAATATTGAAATTTTTAGGGGGGTTTACTCATGGGGTATTCCTATGCTTCCTAGGCCTGTGTTCTAAGAACATGATTGTGAACATTATTTATTCTAGTACATGTAGTCTACTAGTCTGAACTATAGTGATCCTTGGTGTTGATACCTATGCTTCTTCTTCTATTTAGTAATTATTGGGTTTTTGAGTTAGCCTTGATAGCCATGTTATAACTTGTTTTGTTTAGAACTGTGATAAAGGTAAATTCTCAAATAGTATTCTATAAATGTTATTTACTTCTTTTCATGCCATGTTTTATTTAACATAAGCATAAATGTTTTTTCATACAAGGACTTGTTATGGAACTCCTAAGTGGGATCCTACTAAGCCTATTTGTTCACACCCTACGCACCAATTCGGTGGTACATAGACCTTCATATGTCACACAATGTTAGGAAAGGCTAGGCATTGCAGTGAGGAAATGAGGTTCATGTCAGCTGTTTTTGGGTAGGTGGTGGTGAGATGGAGGGAGTTTTTCTACGCCATCACATGGAGTTGTTGTCTTTTTTTGTCTAGTTGTTTTTTACAGATATAATTTTACTATTATGGAATATATATCCCAATTGACTTATTTCATTTCTATTTCATTCTATATATAAATATATTCGATGTGTTTATTTAGAATGGAAAAAATCGTTCACTTTGGTCTGTTATCCGATGCTCAGTGTGCTTCTCTCCTACACATGGGGATCAGGAATGCCCATCGAGATTGTTGAAGATTTGGATGGGTGAATTATTTAAGGTTAACCCAAATCGGTTTGGTACAATTTAGTAGCAGAGGAGGGTTTTCCTCAATATTCCTTGTCTTGGTATGTATTTTAGACCGAAGAATGTATTTTCAGGACCTAAGAGGTTTGTTACGATGACTATTTTTCCAATAATTTTCATAATGCAACTCAAGATTCCCTGGGATGATGGGATATGTGTCTCTATTGTTGTGTTTTGTTTTAAATATTGGTTTCTACTTATGTTTTATCTATATTGAATAGAGATTCATTCTTTTTTTTGATTGTTCTTGTGTTTTTGCGTATAATAGTATTACACCAAGTCATCTCCCATGATCTCCTTAGGATGGTTCAACTGATGCTTCTCAAGGGATCGACCTATAGATCAGAATCCCATAGAGACTATCATACATACAGTTAATTCTTTTAATCATGATGATCCACAATTTATGATTGCAATTTTATAGGTACAATAAAGAGATGGAGGGGAAAGAGGTCGATCGAAGAAATTCTTATACAAGAATCCACCTTCTATTAAAGGAACTAATGGACCTTAAGAGGCGGAGGACAATTTTGAAAATATCAATCAAATATTGTACTTCCTAAAGAAAACTATAAATATCAGGTTGAAATATGAAGCGTTTAGGCTCTAGTATTAAGGTAAGCGACGTTGGGATTCTAGGGTCCAATTAGACTAACATGTGGACATGTATTGGAAGGGTTTCGAAAACCTATTCTTACAATAGTTTCTCCCAGAGTCCCTAATGTTGAAAAATTATCTAATGTTTCATGATTTGTAACATGGAATGCTTCTGGAGTCTGTGTACACCAACCAATTTGTTGAGCCTTTCTATTTTTCTCTAGATGTGGTGATGAATGACCAGCTAAAGGCTTAGAAGTATTTGTAGGGTTTGTGTCTAGATAAAATATGGAACGTGATCTCATTGAAAATATCAACCAATGTGAATATATTAGACAGATCCATGATTGAGGATTGTGATATGGTAGGAAATGATAGTTTTTCCAACCATTCATTTCCATCTAGAGGTAGTTTCAGTGGCATGCATGGGAGAAAAATAAAGTGGCATGGTCATCACAGAAGTAGTGCAGGTGGGTCTCAATAGTGATCCTCATCTATGCCATCTATTATAGTTGGAAATGTGCCTATGAATTTCTAGAAGTGTGGAATGAGAGGAAAGATAGGATTTTCATGTCCTATGTGCGTGAAGATGTGCAATAGCTGTGGATGCATTGGTCACACATAACACTTCTGTCAGGCTATGACTATGCCCTGTTATGTTTAGGGTTTGTCGCCTTCAAAGGATATTGAGGGGTAGTCAAAAGCTTCAAAGACTACAGGGCTCCAGTAATATTCCTCAGGAGTGAATCATTTCCATGTGTTATATTAGTTTCCAGCATAAGTAGATTCAAGTGCGATGGTACTGAGAGTTACTATTCTTATTTCATATTAATTAGATATTTCATTATTCAATATTGGTGCCTCTCACTCTTTTATAATGTCATGATTAGTTGATGTTCTTAAACATCCATTGAAACATATCTTTTTGGAAATGGATTTAGCATCACCTCTTGAGAAGGGGAATGAGATGGTGTTTTAATGTAATTCATGTTCATTAACAATAGATGGTATGATGTTATTATGGGGATTTCTCATTCTTGATTTGGATCTGTTTGATGTCATAATCAGTATGGACTGGCTTGTCACTCATCAAGCTGAGGTTGACAATTTTCATCCACATGCATTATTTATTGATGAAGATGGGAGATATTAGGTGTTTCAAGTTGAGTGGGACTCGAGATCAGGTCATATAGGGCCTTCCTTCCCAGAGAACATGAGTTTGTTGTCTACTGTTGCACTGGAGCCTGATGAAATTTTTTATTGATGATCTTTACATTTTTGTTCAAGATGATTTTGACTTTTTCATAGACAAAATCTCTGGTCGTTCCCTATAAAGAGAGAGGTAGAGTTTACGGTTGACCTTGTTCTATGTACACAGTCGATATCGATACCTTCTTATCATATGGCCCCAATGGATCTATAATAGCACAATATTTAGCTTCACTACATGTAGGGAAAAGGTTTTTTTTCATAGTTTTTCACCTTGGTAAGCCCTTGGTTACTTTAACATGAATGAAGATGGACCACTTCATCTATATATGGACTATCAAATGTTCAATCAATTTAAAATTAAGAACAAATATTCTCAGCCTCACATGGGTGATTTGTTTAATTAGTTAGAGGGGGAAAAGTAGTTCTCAAATATTGAATGCTAGCCAGTTTATCATCATCTTAGTGTTCGGGAGTCTGATATACCAAAGAAAAAATTTGAGAGTAGGTATGGCCAATGTGAATATCATGTCGTGCCTTTTGGTCTAACTAATGATCCTACAATTTTTATGGATTTTATGAATCAGATATTCCATCAATATTTTTACACTTTTTTGGAAGTTTTCATGGATGTTATTATTTTTTATTCAAAATATGAGCAAGATCATGAGCAGCATATGAGTTCGAAACTATAAATTTTGAGAATTCACTATTTTCATGACGATTTTTTTAAATTGTGTTTTTGGATTCAAGAAGTGAATTTATTAAGGAACAATATTTCTATACATGGCTTATCAGTTGATCATGAGAAGGTGATGTATATTTTTCATATAAGGAACCACTAATTGTATTTGAGATACTGAACTTCTTTAGTCTTGCTGGATTCTACCAATATTTTTTATAAGTGTCTGTAAACTTGTATGACCATTGACTACTCTTACCATGAAACACATTAAATTCAAAAGAGATGCAATGTGATCTAAATGACTTCTGACATCAGCTCCTATTTTGATCTTACCAAAGACAAGTAGGGGATACATGGTGTTTTATAATGCATATGGGGATGAATTGGAAAGTGTGTTTATATAGGATGACCATGTTATAGCTTACGAGTCAAATAAATTTCATCCAAATGAGAAGAATTACCACATTCATGATTTATTGCTTGTTGTAGTTATTCATGCGCATAAATGTTGAAGACACTATGTTTTTGGGGAATGGTTGAAAGTATTTTCTAATCATAATATCTTGAGTAATATTATTTCTCAAGGGGACATAAATCTTAGATAGAGATGATGGGTATAATACCTTTAGACCTCTGACTTCAATATTTCTTACACCATGGTAAATATAAATGTCATCACAAGAAATCATAATAGGAATGTACCATCACAATATTTTCTAGAATCAAAAGAAGAGTGGAACCTTATAGGTATTTCCTTACAATTTAACATGGATTCTTATGAGGGTGTTTCAGGAATGGTTCTGAATAGTCTTCAGCTATCATCATATCTAATAGATTATGTTTTTTAGAGTAAGTGTAGGAAGATGAGTTTTAGACGAGTCTAGAAATCTATTATGAAGGGGTGACTATTTTTGGCTGGTCACTCTCTTTAGAAGGTATGATCCACATTAGGAAGCAGGTTTTCATCCCCACATTTATAAAATGTTTATTCTGGTTTGATTATTTTAGGTCTCAATGGTTCATTCATCCATGAACTATGAAGATGTATCATCACATGAGGCGATATATTTTGGTGGCCGAGTATGAAGCATAACATAGTGGATTTTGGGTTACACTATAATATCAACCGATGAATAAAGAACGACCACTTGAAACCTTACAGTTTACAACAGACACTTCCTGTTCTGATTTGAAAAGGGGATGAGGTATCCATGGATTATGTTTTTGTATTACCAATTACTACATGATGGAAAAAATCTATATGGATGGTTGTTTATCAGTTGATGAATTTGGGTCATTTAATTTTGACAAAATACACATCTAAAGTTAATGATTTGGGTATGTTGTATGTGAAATAGATCACGAGGTTACATGGGAGTCCATATTCCATTTTTTTGGTTGGGGATCATATGTTTAACTCACGGTTTTGTAGGAGTTTCTAGAGCTAATGGTAACTTAGTTCAAGTTGAGCACAACATACCATGCACAAACCGATGGCCAGACAGAGTGTGTGATTTATATTTTAAAGGATATTCTCTATTCTTGTGTCTTGGATTTTTGAGGATCATGGGATATCTATACGGGACTCGTTGATTTTGTTTATAATATATATATATTCAATCATTAATTAGAATGGATCCCTTTTAGGAATTTTGTGGCCACCGGTGTAGATCACCTCTTTGTTTGGATGAGGTGGGTGATGTATATTTAGATGGATAATGTCTGGTTCTGGAATCATCATGGAAGATTTACGTTTTACATAAACGTATGATTACAAACCAGAGTCAATATAAATTGTACGTATATCAAACATTTGATCCTCTAGATTTTTCAATCGGTTAATGAGTTTTCTTAAATGATTCTCCTTTATTGGGATGCTATCATCTTGGAAAATAATCCAAATTTGCTCTGAGATATATTAGACCATTTTAGGTCACTGATTGGATTTGGAAGGTTTCATATCAGTTATCATTTCTAGTTTTGTTTACATGAATTAATGATTCTTTTCACATGACTTATCCCAATAAGTATCACCCTAATCCTGCTCAGATTTTGATTTAGGAAGAAATTTAGTTAGATCCATATACATTTGTTTTGGAGAAACCAGTTGACATCTTTGGCTCTCTATTGAATGTATTGTACGGGAAGTCGATTCAATTGGTCATATTTCTATAGAACCATACATCAAATTCTCATGATACTTGGTAACATTGTTTATTGACGATGGAGCAATGGACTCATCTTTTTTAGGGATTACATCTTCCACAAGACTATATTGGGATAGAATGTATTTATGATAGAGAATTTGTTAGATAGCATTATCGATATTTTAGGTAATCCTTTAATCTCATTGGGTTTTTCCTTTTCTCATTGTCTAAATAGGGCCTAGATGGAATTATGATGATACCTATAATGATGAAGTCATAAATTTTATAGACATTTATCTTGGACTATATTTTTCTACAGGCTGAAGGAGTATTTCATGCCGTGTTATTGGGGTACACAATGTGTAGTGGTTGATGGGTAAATGTCGTGAAAGGGATCACACAGTGAAAGGTTACACATCCTGAATTTCAGTTCCACAGAATATATTTTTTAAATAACGGATTTAAAATCTGAGGTGATTTGTTTTTTTGGCATACATAAATAGTGTGAATCTCATGATGTGAATATGAGTTTCATGCCATGTAATACCCCGAGAAAAGAAATTTTATGGAACAGTTCGGCTTTTGGGTGACCATTTGGCGACTAATTTTCTATTTTCTGTTATCCTAGACCTATTCTTTGGCATTTTTTTAGAGACATCGTTCCGTCATGTTCAATCTGTTCGATGTTCTATCTTCACTACGGTTGCGGTGTGTCTATTTGGATAAGTTATCATTCATATTATTCATTTTCATTGATCACAACAGAGATTTTTTTTATTATCGTATCTTTTGATCTAAATTGGATTTCCTACTTTTCTTCTTTAATGATCCACTATGCGATCTTATTTTGGTTATCATTTAAAATTGGTCATGGTGCAATGTTTTTTCTCTCTTGATGAGTGTGGTTCCCAAGTTTTATATGACCCTTTTATTTTTCAATTAATCAATCATAAAATTTATGGAATGGATTCTAGTGTCTCTTATAATGTTTTGGGATTTTTATTGGTGTATCCCATTACATGTTTATGTGGCCCATGATTTGATTCAGTTTGTTCTTTCTTGAGCCTATAATAATAATCATGATTTATGTTACATTATAATTTGATTAATCCAATTGGAATGACTATTTGTGTGTGTTGAAAAATGGATTTTAAGGAGAAAAGGGGTATTGTTTGATTTTGATAATCAAAATGGAAATGATTCCTTATGAAACATTAAAATTGATATGTGAAAATTAGCATGTGGTTTACCTTGGGTATATATGTTTAAAGTTTAGTTTGAAGCCATCGTATATGTTTTGTTATTATTAGGAGGATTTCTGGTAAGGATTTCCTCTATTTTGAAGGAATTTTTTTCTAGGGGATGGATATTAACATTGTTAGAGGGTTTACTCATTGGGATATTCCTCTTCTTTATTGGCCTTTTTTATAGTAACTAAATTGTGAACATTGTTTATTATGGTATGATAAAGAACCTAGTCAGACCTATAGCGATCCTTGGAATTGATACATATCCTATTGCTTCTATATTGTACAAAATTTCTTTATTATTTATCCTTGATATTGATTTTATACCTGATTTTTTGTGAAATGTGAAAGAAGGAAATACTTACAATGATTCTTATGAAACATTTCTATTGTTTATCATACCATGATTTATTTAAAATAAGAATACAGAAATTGTTATAAAATTAATTATAATGGAATACATGGGTGTGATCTTATAGAGCCTATTAGATCACACCCAATATACCTCTTTAATTCTGCGTAGACTGTTGTATGTCTTCCAATATAGGGAAAGGCAATGCGATGTCATGAGGTGGTGAGGTTTGTGTCAGCTATTTTTGGGTAGTCAGTCGCAAGACGGTTGGAGTTCGTCCATGCCATCACATGGAGTAGCTATTTTTTTGTTCCCTATAGTTATCTTTTCCAACTATCTTTCTTACTATTATGGAACATGTATTCCATTATTATTACATTGTCTCTCTTTCATTCATTTATACATATATCCCACATGTTTTTAGGTTGGGAAAAATCATTCCCTCTTGAGTGTTATCTGATGTTCGGATTCTTGTCGCTAGCCCATGGGGATTGGGAACACCCTTCAGGTATGTAGTGGATTGGGTTAAGTCCTAGATTTAAGGGTAAATTGGGTTAGTTTTCTACAAATGAGGTAATGAATAACATTTTGAATGGTTTTACAAGAATCCCAATAGGTTGAGATACCAATTGGGTGGTAGTGGATTAGTTAAAAAAATGTGTCTTACTGTATACCGATCAAAGATAAAAACATAGTAGATGATATAGGAAGGATATATGGTTAATATATCATACATATACATAGAGTTCCTTGAGTGTTGGTATTTTAAAGAGATTACCATTTCAAAGCGTAGTTTTATAAAGGCTATAGATGGAAATGGGGACACAATTTAAGTTGAGTAAAAACTTTTGTAATTGTATGGATGAGTATTCATAATGAATGATATATATATTAAAGGATATTTTTAGAGATTTTTTTTATATTTTATAGGAACATGGGATGATCCCTTGGATACAGTGGTGTTTTTCTATAATAACAACTTCCAATCCTCAATTTAGATGCCTTGGTTTAATACATTGTATAAGAATCTATATCATAGAAAACTACATTTCATGAGGATGAAGAATCATATATTTATGTTCCATGTACAATATACGAGATCATTTTGTGGTTCTAATTTATTCATAACTATCCAGTTATGACATAGATAATGAAATTATCTTACATTGACTATGTATAAAACCCATGGATTATCTGGTGAGTGATAAGGTTTTATTATAGGTGTCCCCTTTATTATGGAATATATGTTTTATGAAACAAATAATGTTTGTGTAATGGTATATGGGGCCATTAAATATCATAAAATTCATTAGGATAGTGGACGTTTTGTTGGACCTTCCTCCACAATATCATTTTTTTAATAATGTATTCCATGTGTTTATTATTTGTGGGTTTGTGCCTGATCCCACACATGTGATCATCTATGAGGATATTGAGTGGGATCTAGAAACATCAATTTTTTAAGTTACCCATCTCAACTGTAGACCAAATAGAGAATGTATTGTGAGGAAAAAATGTTCCCTTAATTTTGGATCAGTGGTAGCACATGCGTATTCAAGAGGAGTTGTGGGAGAGGGAGATTGAAATTCTAACTCAGTGGATTGTGTTGTTTGATAATGGATCAAGGAATAATTCTTATATATGAGAAGTAATAATATGAGGAGACTTTTGAAAATTGAATTTTAAGGTACACCTTATTTTTACATTACATGACTTTTCGAGCATTTTATGTGTTTTTAGTTGAGTAAGTGTGGTTTAGAAGGTTAGAATTAGAAAGAGGAAATACTAGTAAATGTGATGTAGTATATTAAGATACCAATTAAACCATCTAGCTGGAATGGTTTGTGAATAGATACAATTCTTCCATGAAAGGACCAGATAAATAGTGTGGATTTTAGGCAGAACTAGTCCTTCCTAGCATCCACCACATAGCCAGTGGATGCCACATGTTTTACGGTTGCAACATTTAAGGCCTAGTATGGCCTGAAATTTCATGCAGTGTTTTTTATAACCTAAAATTTACTCAATTTTTCCTCATTATATCTTTCTCTTTTCAATTATCAATGACATAAAAACCCACTCTCAAAATTCTGGAGCCCAATCCTTCATTTTCATCCCATACACTATAGACCAAATGAATGGATTCATCATGCATTTACAATTTTATGTATTGTCCTATATTCTAGATCAATCCATTTCCTCTTTCCTTTATCAAAAATAAATATATCTTATATTTATTTGATTAAATATAGAGGTTTTTACATGGTCTTACTAGGGATTTTTTGATCATTGAAAAAATAAACACCTTGATTCAAGGATTTGGTGTTTTCATACCAATTAGACCAATATTGTTTTTGAAAAATAATATTCTTGGTTATTTTTATTACTTAAACCCTTTTAGTATATAGTTTCTCCTCAACATTGATCCTAATTTTCAAATCATGTTTAATTGATATTGGTTCTAGGATTCAGTGTTGTAGTGGGATTTAGACAGTATCCCTAGACATCGCTCATTATTTCACATGGTGTAATATTACCATGAATTTAGAACATGTTTTATGGGGGTTATTACCATGAGTATTAGTATGAATTTTCATCCCATTAAGGACTTTTTTTAATGAATGATCACATGAGGTGTGTGTTTGTATATCTAAAAATCAGGGGATTATTTTTTCTTTCATGTGGATTGTGATGGTCATGGTTATTTTATTATATTTCATGGTGTTTGTTATATAAATTATATATTCAATCGCACAGTCTATTTTTATATCCTCTATGGATTAACATGTGGGTTTATCCACATGGACTGTCCCAACAAGAGGGGTGTGTTAGATGGGAGGTAATCTTGTACATAGGCAATCCCATATGACATTATGTGCCAAATGTGTTTTGGGGGTAACCCATCAATGGGGGGTGTGTTTGACAAGGTTGTTTTACATTCATTATATTAAGTTTTTGATGAAGGAATGTCCATTCTCTGAGGACCTGATATTTATATTGTGATTTTGTTATATACATGATTATTATATCCATTATTTGTACTTTTAAAGAAAAAAATTTAATATATATTATTCACCTGTGTTAAGGGATGTGGGTGGTGTCCTAATATGTCTTAAATTCACATATTACTCAATCATTTTTGTGAACATGTCGGTTTCATGAACAAGGATTTGATGAAGGCTAAGGGCCCTATGGTGGGATATTCATTTTTTTTCAAGATGATTCATCACTATATGATTTATATTATCCTGGATGTCTATTGGTTATTTTTTAGGTTCTTTATCATTTAAAATAGATCATTTTATTTGGATTTCTATTTTGTTGCTAACAAAACACACATATACTACAAGGGTTGGTATTTTGTTGAATGTTTTTATTCTGATAGTTGTTGATTTATTCATTATTTTTTGATTTATTTGTTATCACTTCCATTATTATAATATGATATTTACTTTCTTTTGGGGGGAATAATATACCTATGTTTTCCTCCCCATATTGTAACCTCTTTCATATAGGGTGTCGCACATGATGTAACGTTGCATTCTAGCTCAGATCCAGTGGTTTTGGATAGTGAATTATAGAGGATGATGTATTCTTATTACTCGAGTTCATTAAATATTATTTATTCTTCCAAATCCACAAAATGATTTATAAAAATTATTAACATAATGATATCATTATATTTACACTAACATTTTCTATAATTTTATAATAATTTTCTACTTACGTTCCACTGTATGAGAAATGAAAACACAACTCGTGTTTCTGTGAAGAATATCACCACCATGAAATTTTGTGTTTCATTTTTCATTACCACCTCACATGGATGGTTTAAAATATGGATATAAGGTATATATATTTATTTTTAATTACATAATTATGATTCATTGATGAAAAAATAGTATATAACTTCCCTTTTCTACCATCTTTTGAGTGATGATAATATCATTTGTGCAAATGTGTGGACTACCACCTCTATAAAGTGATAGTGTTTTTTCAATATTTGACGCACGGATGGTCATATTTATGGATTTAATAAATATATATTAAATTTATGATATAAATATGATAATATAAATAAAAATTATTTTCTACCTATCTTCCATTCCATTCATTGGAAACTGAAACCATCACTCATGCCTACATACGAACCACTGTCTCTATAAAGCGATGTATTCCATTTTTTATCACTATAATAAATATATGGATATAAAATTCTTGATATTGAATAAATATTATAATTATTAATCTATGAAGATTATATATACATGATCATGGTGAAAATAATATAATTTTACAACCAAAAACGTACTTCAAAAATGGACTGGTTAACACCCTAAATGTTGATTTTAAGGAATAATTTCTAATAAATAGGAAATATGAGATCATATAGTAATTATACATGGTAATATAATTTTTAATATGGTTATATTATATATTTATAAAAAATTTTAATATATTATACTATAGTTTTTATCAGATACAAAGCAATTTATGACTCAAGGTAAGGATTTTTGTTTCAAAGTCAATTTTAATCAGGATTATATATACTTGATTCTCATTAAAATTAATTATACGTTATTTTTCTCTCAAAACCAATTTAGTTTCTCCTGATATGGTTATTTATGTCAATATTTGGTATTTGTTCGATTTTAACCCTATTTTGTACTAAGAAACTAAAATAATATTTTTATTAAAAACCGTCCATATTTATCAATTTAGGTTTTAATGAATTTTAGTCCATGTGAATATTTTTTAAAAAAAATTAGTAATGATATTTTTTATTGACTAATGATTATTTAAAGACATTTTTATTAATTTTTTATTTTATATTCATATATTTAATAATTAATTTTCATGGTTTCTCTCCATAATATATATTTAACCTTTTACAATAGTGAATGAATGGATTTTCCCTCCACCATGAGAGTTATTTGTTTTTAGGATTCCATTACACGTTTCCTTGGTTGAAAAAGTTATATCATATTTCAAGTTTCAACAATTTTTTATTTTTTCAAATTTTCAAAAATAAAAGACATTTTCAATTTTTTTCAAACCATATTTTAAATGAATTTATAATTTTTTCATCTGCATCAACATCATTTAATGTTTTTTATACTTTACTTGGTTTAGGATCATATCATACCATCAAATTTAAAATCTAGGTCAATTATGATGTTAATGTTTATGTGAAATTTTCATGAAAACCATTTATTCCCAATATGTTAAATAAGTTATGTTAAATTGATGAATCTTTTTGTGATATTGTATCACACATATGTATGATTCTCATTATGTGATGGGTGGGATATAAATAATATACCTCTCTAATAAATTGAATAGGGATTTATATGTCATGAGATGATATCAATGGGAATGGGGAGTGAACCAAATCCACTATGGAGATATTTACTCTATGTTTTTGGGAATGTAGAGTGATCCCAATCCACTATGGTATTTTTTTTAACAAAGATAGTATTGGAAATGATAATTTATTAAGGAAATGATTTTCAATGCTTACATTTATTTTAGAAAAAAATATTTTTCATGTGATATTATCTCATGGATCGGGATTGAATATTGATGATTCAAAACTTTTATTTTTGATCTATATTATTATGGTAAATATCTATGCTATGACTCATGATTTTTGGTTTTTGATATATTGGGTATATTTTTAAAAGTTATGGTCCTCTTATACTAATCATATTTATACATTATCCAATTATGATAATAAATTAATATCTCCCAAGATTACCCTTTTTTCCATATGAGAAATCCATTCATTATGTTTCCATTTCTTTAGGTTATGTATAAAGGTTTTACATATGAGATATCCATTAATGGTACATTATGAGAAAAACATTATGGGATAGATTGAATATATTTCAAGAAATAATTTGATTGTTTATCTAGTATCTAAACACTCTAAATATTTATATTTCTTGGGAATCTATTATTATCAAATATATTGAGTATTCATATTTCATTATGTAATATTTAGATAAGTTAGTCTTTAGTATCCTTAGTTGGTATCGGATAAATGTTTAGATATTTTTGGATATTTTGTTATCCTGAATTTGAGAAACAAATTAATGAAAATATATGTTGTTTTGAATGTGATATAGGACGATTATACAATGTCATAGGTAGATATCAAATATTAATAATCTAAGACATTTTAGCAATGATTTTCACTATCATATAAATACTTACTCTGATTAATTTTGATGGATACTCACACAATCATTTTCGGTGTAAGAATACGAAGAGATACAAAATTAAATGGATAAAGTCATGTTTATGATAATTTTATGATTTTTAAATGTCATATTTTATATGGCTCTAAATACTCTTTTATATATAAATAAATATATAATAGTATCACACCATCACTATATTGATTAGATGTTGAATGGTTAGTGAATATTTTTTATAGTGAACATATAATTTCTCGAGTGTATAGAACCTATTAGATACATGTTTATGGGAATATTATTCATATAAATATTATTATTCTTCATATTGCAGAATTTGATTTTATTTCGAGCCCAGAATATATCTCTCTTAATACGGTATATATCAATTATCAATTAAATAATGTCAGGATTGGTATTCCTAATCAACCTATGATATTATATTTGTGAATGGATTAATATAAAATTATAATAGAAATTACTTCCATTATATGGATATTAATAGATATTAATGATGAATATTTATCTCAAAAAGTTGTGGACAAACATAATACTAAATATATGAATATTATGTGGGATTATATCGATTTATTTCTTAAAGAGTTTCATTGTATTCCCCCAAATCATGATTTTAAGTTTCAAATAGAACATATACCTAGTGATATTATTATTTAAATGATTTCTTTACTTAATTTCCCCTATTAGGTTACCGTAATTGAAGAATAAACTCTAAGAGAATTTAGAAAAGGGATTAATTAGGACAATTGGTCCACCATGGGGTTCTTTAATTCTATTTTTAATAATAATTATGGGTTAATTGATATCTATATTTATTATCATGAACATAATAAGATCATAATTTTGAATAATTATCCTCTACCATTTATTGAATAATTTTTCTATTATGCAATAAGGATATCAATAATTTGTAATGATTGACCACCAATACGAATATCTTTAGGTAATGGTCAAAATAGATGACATGCCTAAGACATCCTTCCATTTTAGGTATGTACTCTATTAATTTATAGTTATTCAATATAAACTTATTAATTATACCACTATATTTATAGATATAATGAATATAGTCATTGAAAATTACCTTGATCAGTTTTTGTTTATCATTAGAGACTATATTCTAATATATTCTAAGATCAAGGATGAAAATGTAGATTATTAAGGGATTATGTTGATGACATTGAAAAAGGAAAAGTTACTTCCCAAATTTAGAAGGTGTAATTTTTAATACAAAAAATATCATTATTGGTTCACTTAATTACATGTGATGGTATATCACTGGATCCTTCAAATATAGAAATTATTTAATAGTGTCCTAGAACAACCATAATGACCAAGATCCTTAGATTTCTTGGGTTTTATATATACCACTAATGGTTTATGAGAAATATATTATAGATATAACACTTAATAACCATGTTGAAGTGGAATGGATCCCAATTCCTTCTAGATAGGGGAATCTGAAGAAACATTCATGGTGCTATAGAGGAGGTTGGATAATGCACTTTTCCTTACACTACCATGTACTAGGGAAGGGTTTCTAATTTATTATGATTCATAAAATAAAATACTAGGATATTTCATCATATATAATGGAATCTTAGTATCATACAACTCATGTTAATTGAAGATTCATGAGAATAATTAATCGTCATGTGATTTAGTGTTAAAAATGATAATATTTTCTTTGAAAATTTATAGTCATTTTCTTTATAATGAAAATTTTGATATATATTCCAATTATAAAATATTGAGGTATATATTAACATAAAAAATTTGAATACTCACAAAAGGATATTGTGGGAGTTGATTAATGGTCATGATTGATTTACATTTTACCACCTAGGGATGGTAAAAAAGGAGGTTGATGTTAATGGTAAAAATTATCAAGATAGTTTATCCATGATGGGGATTTAAAGGGATCTAATATTTATGGATTTTATGAAGATGAACCTTGAAATCATAAGGAATGGAAAAATATTATATCTTTCTCATGTGTCTATTCAACAATCCATTTATTTAATTATTAATTAGTTACAAAAGGAGTATATAAAGCTACAAAATAAGGTAAGGATTGTTTTGGTGTTCAAACATGAACCAAATAGAATCTTAATTATATGGAAATGGACATGTTTCCCTTAAATAACACAACTAAAGAGGGATATATTAGATTAATCACATATATAATCACTATATATCCATCATAAATTAAGAAATATGTATATATATGTCAAATATAATTACTAGTGGGAAAACATGAAAAGGATATAGAATATTATGCATCTCAATTATCGTAAATCCGAAATTTATGAATAAATGTTGTAGATATAAGGGGATGATGTAATAATTACCCTTAACTGTATGTATAATAGAAAACATGACCATGTACTTAAATATAGGACTCCCTAAAACAACTAAGTTCCATAACACCTTTTGTTGTTGTTGATCATTAATAAAAGTAAGTACATTTCATTGTTATCTAGGAATACTTATTTCTTGATCAACATTCTATGAAATTCATTATTGAAGTGGAATAGTTTCATAGTGTCCCAATTTAAAATATATCCAATATAGATATAGAGATCATGTATATGTTTTAAATAATTTTTCAACAATAATTGAATGAGGTGTTTAACATTATCACCTCATATTATCCTCAAATTTATGGTCATTCTGAGATGACCATTCGAACCCTATAATATATATTGATAGATTGATCTATAAATTTCATAGGTGGTTGATATCAATACCTTCCTCTCATTTTATTCTCTTATAATAATAATTTTAAATAAATAAATTTTCATGGACACTTTTTAAGTGATGTAATCCAACATACTTGGATGAAGTTATATATTGAAATCTATTATGATAAAAAAATTGGGGAAATGAAAGAGAATATTAGAGCCATTATGTCTCACATAAAAGTATCTCAATGTCTATAGAAAATATATGTTTATGACCATAAATAGGATACGTAGTTTTTAATTAAGGAGAATCTATTTTTATTGATATACACTTGTAATAAGGTAATGATATTTTTATGTAAGGGGAAGATAATCCCTAGATTTAACAGTCCCAATGAGATTCAAGATCAAATAAAGATGATAGCTTAATGGTTAGAACATCCACCAGACCACTCTAAAGTTTACAATTTTTTATATATATCACTTGAAGATTGATAATATATAACCATTTACATATAACTAAATAATAGTGCATACCACTAGAGCATGATCTATCTCATAAGGAGAAGCCTACAAAAATCCTATATTAAAAAGATAAAGTGATATAGAATAAGACAACTAACCTGGCATATATTCCCAAGTGGAATTATAAATTACATGAATAATCATGGGAACATAAGGGTGTAATGATAAAAATTAATCCTAATTTTTTCATTATATAAATATAATTTTTATGGAGAAATTAGTATATGTTTTGTAAAATGAAAGACCTAAATATTTTAGAATATATTTATCTTTAATAAATTTGATGTGTTTGATATCTTTTTCTTCTTTTAACACTTAACTAAAGATATTAATTACTTGATTATACTTCAAGATAAATATAGAATAATAAAATTAAATTAAACATAATTAGTTAAATCCATTATAAAAGTTCAACATTAATTATTCAGGGATCTATATAAATACCTTATTTAAAAAAATGTTTCTATTATATATTATATATGATTTCATTAAAAGATAAATTTCGAAAACATTTATATTTAGTTTCAAAAACTAATATCATTTTTGAATTTAGAATTTAAAATTTGTCTTAGGGTTAATTATAGATATTTTTTTTACATGTTGATTTTATTGTGAATAGAGAAAAATTCCATTTCATTGATTTCTTTAACATTGATGACATAATTACAATATAACAATAAAAAAATATAAACCTTGTTATTGAAAAAATATATGTTTAAAAATAAAAATAAATCATCTAAAACAAACATGATGAATTTTTAAACTCATGATTTTGTTTTAGGAAATGATGTTATAGTTTAATCTAAAATACTATATTTCGGTCTTTTCATTTTATATTTTTGTTGGAATGTTCTATTTTATTTTTTCATGATTAAAATATAAAATAACATTACATTTTTTTATATTAATCTAATAAAATCATGATATATTAAATGTTAATGATTATTTTTCCTAAATAAATATAACATCATTTTTTCACAAAAAAATATATAGTTATTTTAAAATGTTATTCAAGTGTTTTGTGCACGTATGTTTGAATTAATTTCATAAAATTATATAAATAATACTATATAAAATGGATTATATATTTTTAATTATTATGTTCAAATATAAAAATATCTTTAATTATATTTTAATTAATAATTAATATTTACCAGGTTAAAAGTTTGTCACCCTAGTATGTGTAAAAAGTGTTAATGAGGGTGGTAAAAAAGGAGTAAGGATTCAATTATATAAAAAAATATCAAAATATTATTGGTGTAGTTTATTTCAACCTTATTTAATGTAATCTTATAAATTGATCTTCCATGGTTTGTCTTTCCAATCTAAGTGACTTTATTATATTTTAATGTTCTTAATATTTAAAGGGGTGACACTTTGCTCACTCATAAGAGTGTACCTAATATATTAACAAATAAACTCCATTTTTTACATTATATTTACAAAGATATAATTAATTAAATTACCAACATCCTCACGCTATATTATAGGTTTGGGTCTCACTAAAATACACAACCAATAAGGTTTAAAGTGCATACCAAAAGAAGATACATGGGGAAGAGGCAATCATATTAACTGAGTTTCTAAATGATTATTTATTTTTCCAAAACCTCCAAATATTCTATAACATTATTAAAATAATAAAATATGTATCTTCAATGAATTTTTTTTATTTTAATCATTCAACAATTTTATACCTTCTTTTTTCCTATGAGAAATGAATACTTTGTTTGTGCATAAGTGCGAAATACCCCATCGATAGAGTGATGTAGTTTTTCATAACATACTCACTATACATGTTATAAATATGGTTTAATGTATATATATGATGTAATAACCTAGTTCTTCCATTGTGGTGTGGATCTTTTCTTTTCAGTTTATACCTTAACAATAAGGGGAAGGAGAAAAAGGGATGTCTGGAGGCCTGTTACACAACATGGCTTGGAACTAAATTCCATATACATTTAGGTACACACCTTGTATGTCTAGCTACATTCCATGTAATCCTGGTACATGGACATGTATTAGTCTGGCATGAAACTATATGAACATAGCATGCAGTCTCCAGTATTCGCTGTGTACTTTTATTATTGATTAAAATGGGCAGTATCATAATTTTTATGAAATCAGATATGGGAACCCTCTTCTTGATGAAGAATAAGTGATATACATTCAATCCATTCCCAATTAATTATTCAAACCCCATTCCCTTCACTCTTAGTTGCATTAGAGCCGGATCGATAAGTTCTCGATTCCCCTAAAGTCATTCATGTATATGCTATATCTCAGATAAGTTATTTAAGGTTGATCATTTAACATTTTTTTAGATCTACATCATTATAACTTGAATTAGAGGTTAAGGGTATATAAAGAGAGTTTTACTATGATGAGTTAGGTGGTATGGTTCCTTTAGTTAATTTTCATTACATTTGTATATGTCGGAGTGTGGCGCACCCACTATTATGGTGTATTTTGATTGATTAATGAACTATGTTATTGCCTATTAATAATTAGGTAATTAATTAGATTATTGGAAAGCATGTTTAGGGTTTTGAAACATGATTTAGGGCCACCCCATGGGTGCATTTTCCTTGGATGGTCGTTTGGGCAATAATGCTTGAGGATTGACTTTAATTCCCATTCTTGGGTTGTTGAAAATATATTGTTCATTATGAATATCCCACATGAGATACATATTATGTTATTCCTTCTATATGTTTAAATATAACAACATATTGGTTATATATTTTTCCCATATGAGTTATCATTTTTTTGTCATGTAATAATTTAATTTACATGGGTTGGTTATTATGTTAATTTTTCCCCAGAGAGTTGATCATGTTTATTCCATGTGATAGTTTAATTCACATTTGTTTCTTTTGATATGGAATGTGTAATTTAATTAAACGATAAAAGTAGTTATTCAGAAATTGGAGAAACATAGTCTTGGTTCAAAGAAAAGGATGAGCTCATGTGATTAACTGCACCTTATATACCATCGGTGTACCATTTTCTCAGTTAAAAGATAATGGACATGCTAAAGAAGTTAATTATGTAAATTCTATGAGTAATCCAATGATTGGTTGTATATGTTCATTTTGTCTTATTTTAAAATATTGATAAACCTAGGATCCAGTGAGGGATACCCAGGATGGGCACTATTAGAAAATGATTAAATTATTACACTGTCATGAGTTGACAGTTACTTTTATAAGGGGGGTTATCGGGCCTAGGACATACCTCAAGACTTTTATATAATCCAATAGAGTAGAATAATGAAATATAATGAATAACGACGTGTCTTCTAGGTAACAGCAGAAGCATGGATTTGGTGTTCAACTATAATTGATTATGTTGACTTCTAGAAAATCTGTTGTGCCTACTTTTGATTCATTCACTATTGTACACTTCTTATTATATATATATTCACATAAATATTGGAATAGAACATGGGTGGTTTCTTAATGGTATTTAGTCTCAATCCCATTTATGGTTAAGTTTCTGGGTCCAAACAGATTATATGATTATATGTTTTGATCAGGGAAAGCACCCTACTACAAGTATATGATTTTCTGATCAGGAATATGAGAGTAAGGAACTGAACCGAGACTTGAAATGCTTTCTAGACCCTTTTTGTTTTTGTTTTCTTCTTTTGAGACTTATATTTTGTAATGTTGTAGTGTACAGGTTTTGGATTCTTTCTTAGAACATATGACATGTTGCATCATCTTTTTTATGGAACGATTCTTGGTTATTTATCATATATGTCTTTTGATGTTTGTTTTAGTTGTATGTTATTTACTAATTTATCAATTGAATTATTATTTATTCTACTATGTTACAAACTACAAATAATTTCATTGTTTCCACACTATCACAGTTTTGGGACCTCAGTACTAGTCGGCAGCATCTGTAATTTGGGGAAATTCCATTGAGGCTATGTGGCCAACCAGTTACGAGGCACCAGTTGAGTGGCATCCGGGTCATGGATTTTACAAAGTTGTATCATATGATTTTTTCTTTTCCTGTTTCCTTTATTATTGGGATACAATAGAAATAATTGGAAATGCATGAGATTTTGTACCAATATGGGATGAAGAGTAGCTACCCCTCATATAGGGTAAACCCAAATTACTAAGAATGAAAATGTAATTTTAGGATTTTTAGCAATTATAGTTTATTAGATTTCACCCTGGGGTGACACACTTTTTTTGGGATGTTATTAAGGATATCAATGTGGTTTTATTTTTTTGAAACCCGATGATATGTGGGTATTCCATATCATATATCTTATAGGAGCTTGTTATAAATCACATTCCATGCATTCTTGCCATGCGATTTTGAATCATTACTAATTTTATGATGTTGAGATAGATGTCATGATAGATATTCATGTTATAGTGATAGGTACGGTGATAGATATTACTTATGTGGTGATATGTGTATTGTTATGAGTTATGGTTGAATGGGATGAAAGCCAAACATTGGTCCCGAAATATTATATCCCCTTAGAATGGAATTTGGCGGATCATTTTCGGCCATGGGATATATATTGTGTTGTTATGTGCTATATGTGGATTCCATGAATTTATTCATGGGGTGAATGGGTCCCCAATGATTGGAATATGACACATAGTTGCTTCATTTTGAAAAAATAGGGGTTCCGAGGAAGTTTCTAAGGATTACTAGCCAGAAACTCAGACAACACAACATGTGATGCAATGAACGGACACCATGTGTTCTTTTGTTTGGGAAGAAATAAACATTTTAAAGTACATACCATGTACTCATAGTACACACCATGTGGAAGATGATTGTGTCACCAGACATGGGAGAGAAAACATGGGTTGTTGAGTTTTGATCAGAAAACATATTATACCTTACATACACCCTATGTTGTTTTACATAAGAAGACCTGCGTAGTTATATCCATGAAAAAGTACATGGCCATGAGGGAATATCGGAGTAAATGTCGCATGTCATCCTAACAAGTCATGTACCTATGATTTTTATATGACAATAGTAGGTAGATTTACAAGACCATGTGATAATTTAAGTGGACACATCGCATTAAGGATCATCACACCATGTACCTAGATTGCTTACATGCCCAGGATGGTGGATGTACACAATCAGGTTGGAGATTTAGTGTACAAGTTGTGTTGTTTTGCTACACTCTGTGTACTCCTATTTTGCGATTTTTAGGATTTTATTCTCTTGTTTAGTTCATGCTCTCTTGAACTACACACCATGATTAATAAGCTTGAAATGTGGTGTTTGTGCTAGAATTTATAGATCAATTCCAGCATGATGCCCTCCTATAGTATGCTAGGAGGGTGGCGATGATCATACCCCGGAGGTGGTTGGCCATGGGCTACAAGTGGATCAATTAGGTGTGCCAGTTTCAACAACAACTATTATATCGGATGAAGGAGTTTATGTTCATTACCATGAAGGGTTAATAAGGTTCATGAAAAAACATTTAGGGAGAACCACAACCTACCACTTCTTGTATAGAACTAACACGAGTGTTCTAGTAGTAGTATCCACCCACCTTTTCTTAGGAAGGTGGGACACAAGCTAAAAAGTAATGGATATGGTTCATGTTATTGATCATAGTGAAAATTGAGGCACCTTTTGAATGGAGGGTCAAGATCAGGAATTATATGTTGCATGATTTTTCCATGAGAAGGTTGGATGTTACCACATATACAGTGTGTCAGCAAGACATGAAATGGGAAGATTCTTAGATAGTCTTCTATGAATAATTCTATACCGAGATGATATGTGCCAACAAATTCTATGAGTTTATGCATCTAGAGTATGACTCTCTATATGTTTTGGATTAATCTACCCACATTACTTAGCTTCGGTGCTTCATGCCAATTCTAATGGTTGGTGATTTATAAAAGCTATCCTATTCAAGTGTGGCCTTAGGTACGACATCTTCTCGCAGGTGAATATCATCTGGCTAAGTACTGTATCTTTTGTTGTGAACCAGGAACTGATTATTGAGTGGAATTAGATGGAATATGAAGCTGCATTCTAGGGTGGTTCAATATTGTGATTTGGTACTATTTTGACCAGTGGTAGGAAGAGTCATCTATAGTTTACACATAGAATATCTAATAGACAGAACATATCATCTCTTGTCCTGCTGTGGTTATTCTAGTGTAGTAGAATTGTGCATATTATACCTAGGTTCCTGATGGACCCTGTCGAGTGTTGAGCTTTTGGAAAGGTGCGCCATTTGTAGTGTTTCTATTAGACGTTCCCACCATCATCTAATGAGAGAGGGCCTGCACCAACACCACATTCATGAGTAGGTTCAGCAGCATCTCAACAGTTACAGAACTGAAATACGCTAGGCCTACCATCCCGAGGTGGTGGTCATGGTTGTGGTATCCAAACCCCAGGATTTCAGTGATAGTTGTGAAGTCAACTCATTTTAGCCAAGAATTATCTCAGTGAAATGGTACAATTCAAACTTATGTAGTGCAATATACCCATCCAAAGAAGGATCTCAAACCTTTTACTATTAGAGATACTCTTCTAGTCTCCTCTATTTTTGCTTATGCAATGTTGATATAGGGTCCTCTAATAGTTACATATCGATGCCTATTGTAGAGAGCCTTGGGATCTGTGTTTTTTACATTGATGTTTTTATAAAACTAGACAATATGTTAGGTATTAGAAAGATATGTTCACGTTCAAGGAGTTCCCCCTTGAAATTGGTGGGTGTCCCTTCATTTGGGATCTCTATTTCTTAGTGATGTCATGCTTGGAGGACATCGTCCGAATGGAATGGTTAGATTCCATTCATAACTTTTGTTGATTTATATCTTTGTAGGGTGAGTTTCATGTAACCAGAGGGTGGATCTTTTTTACACAAGGGAAAGTGGAATGTCACGACATACCGAGCTAGACCCCAACATTGTGGGTTGAGATGGATGACAACAAAGATTTCCAGTTTATATTTGGATGACTAGGGGACATGTCGGATGGATTTTTTTCCATTGGTTGATCATTTCGAGGGCATCTTTGTAGACATCTTTTCAGGTTTACCTCTAGTAATAGAGGTAGAGTTATATATCAATCTAGTACTAAGTATTTTATTGTCATCCATTCGTCCTTATAGAATGGCTATGACATATTTGCAAGATCTCAGGAAGAAGCTAAAATATTTTGAGGATAAATGTTTCATTTAAACTGGCATGCATCCATGGGGTTCTCCGGTATGTTTTGATAAAAAAGAAAGACGGTAACCACAAGCTATGCATGGATTATTAGAAATTGAACTAGTCAATTGTTATGAACCGATATCCTCTTATACAAATAAATGATCTCTTCAATTATCTATGAGGATATCAGGTATTCTTTAAGATCGATATGAGATCCAATTATCATCACAAATACCCTGCCTAACCATTAAGAGTAGATATAGGATATATGATTCTTTTTCAATATTGTTCTATATCATGAATGTCCCAACTGCCTTTATAGAGCTGATTAATTTTTTTGTTCTGACCTTATATTGACTCATTTGTTGTGCTTTTCCTGGGTGATACTTTAGTATAGTATCATACTCAACTCGACCATGCCACCCATCTTGTGGTCATTTTGAGTACACTTAGAGAAAATAAGTTATATGATAAGATAAAAAAGTGACACATTTAGATGGATTAGATTCACTTCTTGGGTCTTGTCATTTCATAGATATGAGTATCAATGGACCTAGAGAAGGTGAGAGATGTATTTTAATGGAAGCATCTGACGATCTTCTTTGAGGTTTTGAGTTTTCAAGGGATGGTTGGTTGTTGATGTCATTTCATATAGGAGTTCACATTCTTAAAAAAGATAATAAAGGTATTGAAAATGAAGGGTTTGATGTACATATGGTCATATTCTAGCGAGACAGCCTTTCCAGAGCTGAAAGGGATATTAACATAAGAACCAATAATGATTTTTCTTGAGTTGTGAAGGAGTTACAATGTGCACTATGATGCATCAGATATTGGGATGGGTGCACGGATTATGCAGGGAGATCGATTCGTTGCGTACGATTATCGGTAGTTGAGTCTACCTAGGAGGAACTACCCAACACATGATCATCAGTTAGCTGAAGTTTCCCATGAATTACGCTTTTGGAGACATTATTTATTGGGGGACTGTTTTGTGATCTACACAGACCACAAAATCCCCAAGTACATTTTAACTCAGAGTGGTTGGAATCTAAGGAATTAAAGGTTAGTGGAATACGGTAAGTCCTTTGTAATTGATTTTTACAACATGCCTAGGAAAAAAATATAGTGGTTGATGCACAAAGGATAATAACTTATATACAGGTGGTGTTGCATGCCAGTAGTCGGTGGAAGCTTGCAGAGTTGTACTCATAGATACATCTTGAGGTTCATAATAGGGATTTGCATACCTTTAATACATCCAAAGTTGTTACCTCTATATTAATGGAAAGAGGGAAGTTGAGGCATCATATCAGATTTCGAAGGCCTATTTCTATGAGAGAGTATGTCAGTATAGGACCCTGCTCCGGGTTGGACCATTAGAAATGATAAGTTTATACAGTTTCAAGGTCATGTATGAGTTTCAGTAGACATGAACAAGTATATGATGTGTGATTTTCATGCTTCAGTTTGGGAAGTTCATCCTAGTGTCCCCACGAAGTATCAGAATTTACATCATCAGTACTGGTGGCCAGGTATGATGGGTGATATAGCTGGTTATGTTATGAGATGTTCCACCTGTTAGTAGTTGAAGGTGGAAAAACAATGACCAACCTGACTTTTATAGTATATACCCCTTCCAGAGTGGTATTGGAATGACGTCATGATGGATTTCATGATGGTTTTACCAAGGTATGCCCAAGGTAATGATGCATTATGGGTTGTGGTTTGCAGTATTATGATGGATTCATATTTCATGTCCATTAAGGAAACCTACAATGTTGATGATCTTTGTAGATTGAACATCAGATAGATTTTACAACTACATGGGATTATTTATTCTAAATTATCAAAGATGGATTCCCATTTTACTTCACTTTTATGGAAGAATCTATAGAGTTATTTGAGTATACATGTGATTTTGTGCAAAATTGACCACCTCCATATAGATGGCCAGTCAGAGAGCATGATTTAGGTGTTTGAGAACAAGCTTCAGGCATAAATCAGGGATTTCATGGGTTCCTGGGAATCACACATACCCCTTATTGTGTTCCCCTAAAACCACAGCTTCCATGATATAATTCAGATGACCCATACAATGATTTTTTTGGTAGACTATGCCGTTTACCCCTATGTTCTATGGAGGTAGGAAAAGAAGCTATGATGGGACATCCTCTTGTCCAGGAGACCACTAAGCTGGATTAGTTGATTTTGAAGCAAATGACAAGTGCATAGTCTTCTCAGAAATCTTATGCTGATCTCTATAGATGACTTTGGAATTTTGAGTTGTGGATTATGTATTCAAACATGTCACACTGAGGGTGGGACACAAGATTATCAGGAGATAGGGAATGCTTTCTCTAAGATACGTCGGTCCATTTGTGATTCAAGAGGGTCATGCTGGTTTCCTAACAATTGTAGTTTCCTTAGAGGTACATGAATATGCATGACATCTTCCACATTTCTCAATTACAACATTACATGTCGAACTTGTCTCAAACCTTTCAGCATGATAAATTATATTTGTAGGAATATTAATCCCTTGGGGATCATCCCATACATATTATGGATTGAAGTGTGAAGGTTTTATGTTGCAGTTATTTTCATTTGGTATGGGTGATATAGTAGCATGGCCAGGTACACGACGAGACCTGGGAGAGGGAGGATGACATTCAATCATAATGGATGGAGTTTTTATCTGATTTTCCTTCATCACCCTTGGAAGGGAAATTCATGGAAGAATTTATTTAATGGGGTATTTTTTAAGAACCTATTTCTTCCATTGAGTATATATATTTCCTTTTCAATTTATAATTAAGAAAATAGGGGGAAAGTGTTTAATGTCTGGATTCAAGCCTATTACATTACATGACTGGGAAATGCATGCTATGTACCTATAGGTACATGTCGTGTATGTTCGGTTGCACTATAGGTAATCCGTGTATACAACCATGTATTGGTATATCCAAAAACTATATAGATAAGGTGTGTAGTCTCAGGTTCACACTGTTTAATTTTTTAAATTGATTATAAATGGAAGTAGCATCGTTTTGGTTAAAACAATAGTTTCTACCCTAGGATCATGAACATGAAGCATCAGACCATTAATCCATTCTCACTTGATCATTTGAACCTCGTTTCCTTCTCTATTAGTTGTATTTGAACCTAATCGCTATGCTCTCAATTCCTCTTGAAAAATTATTTATGTTTTTGTCTCTCTATGAATTTATTTATTGGTTAAAATTTTATCATATTTTTATGATATACATCATTTTATCTTGAATTGGAGGTTATGGCTGCATGAGTTGAGTCGTAATACGATGTTGTAGGATCTAATGTGCCATTTATTAATTGTCATGATGTTTATATATGTCAGAGTGTTGCGTTCCCACTTTTAGTGTGTATCATGATTGAATAATGAACCCTATTTTTTATTATTGGTGATTAAGTAATTAATTAGATGATTTAAAGTTAGGTTTAGGGATATAAACCATGATTTAGGGCCACCCAATGTACGTTTCCCTTAGATGGCTATTTGGAAGATAATGCCTATACAGCTTGACTTTAATTCCCATTCATGGGTTATTAGAAATGTATTGGTCATTATGAATTTTCCACATGAGATAATTGTTATATTAATCCTTGTAAATGTTTAAATTTCACTATAGTATGGTTATATGTATTTACCACTTGAGTTATCCTTTTTTGGACTTGAAATAGTTTAATTTAAATCTATTGGTTATTTTGTAAAATTTCCAAACAAGAGATGGTCATTTAAATCCATGTAATAGTTTAATTCACATGTTTTTATTTTGATATGGAATGTGTAATTAAATTAAATGATAAAAAGAGGTAACTAGAAATGGGTGAACTACAGTCTTGGTGAAAAGACAAGGTCGGGCTCATGTGACTAATTACACCTTATATACCTTGGGTGAACCATTGTCTCAGTTAAAAGATAATAGAAGGGACTAAGAGGATAATTATGTAATGTTTTTGGTCGATACATTAAAAGGTTGATCAGGCTCATTGTGTCTTATTTTAAAAGGTCGATCAAAACTAGGATCCATTAAGGGATACCCAGGCCAGACGTTATTAAAAAATGATTAAATGATTATTATATAAGATTATTATGGTTACTTTTATACGAGGATCATCGAGCCTATTCTTGCAAATGAGACTTTTATATAATTAAATTGAGTTGAATAATGAAATATAATAACTAATGATTTGTTTTCCATGACAAAACACAAGCTTAGATTTAGTCTTCACCTAGACATGATTACATTGTCTTTAGAGACATAAGTTGTGCTTAATTTTTAGATCATATTATTTACTAATTTCCGTATTGTACACTACCATTATATATATTCACTGATAGATTAGCATAGACCTTGGGTGGTTTCTTACTGAGATTCGGTATTATGGCTTGTTTAGGTCATGGTTTTGGTCCCTAACAGATTATACGATTGCAAGAGTTGATCAGGGAAAGTTCCCTGTTACATGTACTTGATGTACTTCATAGGAGTGGGAGAGAGTGGGACTGATCTGAGGATTTTGATACTTCCTAGACAATTTTTTTATTTTGTTATTTTGATACAGATATTTTGTATTGTTTTAGTGTACTTGTTTTAGTTGCTTTCTTAGAACACATGACATGCTGCATCATCTACTGTATGGAATAATGCTTCATTATTTATCATATCTATCTACCACTATTTATTTTGTTTTTATTATCTTTACTTATTTCACTATGGTGTTATTATTTATTTCAATGTGTTACACTCTTATAATGATGGAATAGTTTCCCCAGGAACACACATTAGGACCTCACTACATGTCAGTAGTCTCTCGCATTTGGGAAAATCTGCTAGAGGCCATGTGTCTAACCTGGTACAGGGAACCAGTTGAGTAGAATCCAGATAAGGGACGTTACGTATAATGTTTAATAATTAATTATGATTCAATAATGAAAAAATATTGTCTACCTTCTTCCCTCTAATATTTGTATCATTTTGATTTGGTTTTCCCATACATAATATATAGATGATAATATGAATTTGTTTAATAAAAATATGTGATATATATGATGCAATTTTTTTGATAAATTAATTTCATACTTCCTTTCATTCGATTCAAAGTTAAATGTAAACATGGATAATGCGTTTGTATAAAATACTATATCAATAAAGTCATGAATTCCATTTCTTCATCACTTACACACATGAACTATTCTAAATGTTTTCATAATTAATAAATATGATATTTATTAAATGATTAAGATTCTAAAACATTGAATAATGTTCAAGGAAAGAAATATCTAAATAAAAACATATATAGAAAAAATAATAGTTGACACACTAAATATGGAATTTAATGATGAATTATTAATAAATAGGTAATTGTAGAATATAAGAAAATTTTATAAGGTAGTATAATTATTAATATGATTTTCAAAAAGATTTATTAAAAATGTACTTTTATTTAACAGGTTGTTTGAGCCAATACAAAGCAAGTTGGGACTTGATTATAGGGTTTATGTTGCAATCTCATTTTTAATTGGGAATGTTTATGATGATTCTCAAAAATGGTAATTATATACTATTTATCTTTTACACCATATATATTATCATCTCTATTTACTATTTTTTGGGTTTAAATTATTTTTTCTTTTTTCCTCCGGTTTTGTAATCCAAAATACAAAAAGAATGTTTTTATAAAAAAACAACTTTTTTTAAAATGTTTGGTCTATAATGTTTTTCTTTTTTGTCAAAATTATTCAAAATAGTTAATTATTGTTATTATATATTCTCAAATTAATATGTATAAACAATTTTAAACATGATTAAATTTCCTTTTAAAATTTTTAAAAGGATTTTTTTAATCTTTTCTATATGAGATAAATAACACCCCTAGATTTTAAAATTGGAATATCACGTCTGATATAATATGTGATACACAACCCACAACATCCCAAGACATTATAATATTTTTATTTTTAAGTAATTTAGTCTCTTTGATAAATCTGATTCATGGAACACCGGGATTGAACAAAACATGATACTCAATTAAAATATTATTATTTAAACATGACCATTATAAATAAGTTTCTATATTTCAAGGTATTTTTATAAGACATAAATTTTTAAAATTATGGTAATATATTGATTATAAATAAAATAATAACAATTTAAATTATTTTACATTTTAAAAACAGTATTTGTTTTCTAAATGATAGTTTATTCATGCAATGCACACATTATTTAAAATTATTTTTAACACTATTAGAAACTTATTTGGTAAAATGAATATAATTTTCAATAATTATAATATCAAAATTTTCTTAGGTTTAAATATTTGGATTATATTGAAATGTAACATTTTTTGATGATTAGTGAACATTATTGAAATTTAATTGAAATTTAATTTTAAATTAAATTATTTATTATGATAAATAATATTTTTAATTAGGATTAAAATTAATTTTGTTCTATTATATATTAATTAATCTAATTCATTTAATAGGAATTAATTTCATATATAATTTTTATATAAAAATATTACAAACTTTCGAACATTTTCTCTTTAAAATCCCGTTTTCACATCATCTCCCTATGATTAATTTAAAAATTAAATTTTCTAATTATATGAAATGAATTTGAAAAAATTGATTGAATATTAGAAATATAATTAATTTCTAATTTCTTATAATATTAAAATAATGTTTGACTAAAATCAATAAGTGAAAATAGTAAAAATTAATTATCACAGTTAAGGCAGAAATGGTTTTTCGGGAGGTCAAACTAATGATATATGGATTTAAATTACTTATAAAAAATTCTAAATTATATTTTATAGTCATATTTTGATACTAATGGTAATTATACTCTTTAATTATCTCTTTTGAAAGATTATTACCTTTTAAAAAAGTTGATACACTTTTTTCTTTCAAAAAATTTCATTTGTTTCACTCAACTGACTTATGAAAGGCGACTCACTATCCTATATTATCAAAACATTAAAGCCCATTTGATGTGTACAATAAATTTCAAAATCACTTCAATTAATCCATATTATCATGTTATAGTTCGTATTTTTTAATTAATTTTTACCAATGAAGGATTTGGGTGCAAACCTAATGAAAATACCTGAAGAAGAGGTATTATTTTTCAACAAGTGTTTGTATTTTATTTCATCATCCAAATCCTTAAATTACATTTATAACATGATGATGTATTTAAATAATTATCGTATTGATAATTATATGTGTTTTGGGTATTTTAATTTCCTAAAACAAATCTCTACTTCAATCAAATGTGTTACGAAATCATCATTTGTGAGTATGATAGACTACCACCTTAGGAACTAATGTCATTCATTTTTCCGTTACCACATCTCATTGTTGGGTAAGATAATGAATATAAATAATATATATGACATTTATAAAAATTTTATACCAAAATAGTATTTTTATCGAATATATCATCTTAATTTTTATTCTGTATGGGAGACAATAATGTCACTCATGTGTATGTAAGATTACCAAGTCACAAACCGATATGATTATTTTATCCCAAATGATTTAAAGGGAAGAAAATAATTATATATTTAATTAATATGTTTTACATAAAGGGAAAAATTATTATATTAATTACATATTTATAATAAATAAAATATAGTATATCATTTTCATTCTGATAATGGAAAAAAGATAATGTAAGTCGTCTATGTGTGTACTACTTACTTCACAAAGAGATGTCACTCTCTTTTCATCACCAAAAAACATTAATGATATAAATAAGTATTTTTAAGGAAATAGTATCATATATATATTATATTTTTATCAATATTTATTGATAAAATATGACTTACCTTCTTATAATGATCATTGAATAATGGATGAGTTATTAATGTGTATGTAAGACCTACAGTTTCATGATTATAAATTAGATCATTTTTCATTACCATATTTCATGATTACCCTTAAAATTATAATTTATATATAAATATTATAGTTATTTACATATTATTATTCTGTATATGTTGAAATAATGATCACATAGACAAATTTTCACCATTCAAAGTCAATTTTTACACGCTGGGAAAATATCATTGAAACACCCAATGTAAATATAATTGATTAATTAATAATATCTAACAAGGTAATACGTGAAATTAAATAAGAAATATACTTGGAAAAAGTTATTAATAAGATAATTTATTAACATAGTTTTATTATTATAGAAGATAACGAACACATGTGATGAGTCAAACTCAAGGTATGGGTTTCTCGTCACACTTTTACTTCCAAGAGACATAGACAATATTCACCTCTTATTTATTTTGTGATCTGTATATACTACCCCTATTTTATATTACTTCATGATTAGATTTTTATAATTTTATTTTATTGTTCATTTGAATACATTTCATTAATGGGTCTTAAGACTCAAAATTTTCCATGTGGTAAAAACATTATTTATAATCTGATCATATTTCAGTATTATTTATATTTAACTCTCTCTTTAGGGGACTATTATAAATTTATATCTTTAAATCAATATATTTTTCTTCTACTCTGGTTTTTAAATAACATATTTAATTAATATTTCAATTTATTATAACAATTTTTAACCTTAAATGATATATATATTTTTTATGAAAATTATACTTTAATTTTCTATTTGGTCGAAAGTACATTTTCATCCAAACCCATGTTTTATAAAAATATTTAATTTTTTTTACCATTCTAAAAATTAATTATTAGTGTATTTTTCACCCATATTGACTTTTTAAAAAATGGATTCAGTGGAATATTATTTCTTTTTTATAGAAAATACACTTTTCTACCCTTTTCACAATGCAAAAGTAATATTTTTCTTAACATGATAAACATGTTCAATATTACTAGGGGCCATTATAGTCATTTAACTGAGGAATTTTATACATTATTAAATGGTTATTTATAAATTAATTTTCACCTAATATTCAATAAATTCTATGTTTTTAATATTTATTTTCATTGAAATGGGGTTTGAGAATATTTTATTAATTTTATAGATTTAAAATACAGGGGTTATTTTCTAGTAAAAATAATTTTTATTAATGAATTTTCCAAATGATATTTCAAAAACCATTTCAATATAAGAAGACATCCTTTTATATTACATATGAATTTATAGGGATATAATCCAATGATACTATCTTTATTATTTCTCTAGATAGTTTATTAGCAGTTTGACTGGGGATGTACTATATTGATATAATACATTTTACATTAGATTGTTTATGATTAAATTTATTTATTAGGTTAATTTTTAACAATTAATACCATGTGTTTTAAATATTATATTTATGTTTTTTATTTTTCACCCCTTTTAATTGAAAAATGTATTGGACATATTATGTTATGGGAAGGACTGGAATTACATATCCCATAGATGCATTAGATGGTTTATTGAGACAAACTAGATTGGGTTTTGGTCATAAAATTACCCATTTATTTAGATTTTTTGGTACAAGGCCTCATTGATAGAATATTTCATCTTACAAGGAGTAGATGATATTATATGTATTGTAACAAGACTCAATGGAATGATTTTAGATGTACATGATTATGTATTTTTTCATTATGAATTCAGTTACTGATATTCCATGTTATTATATTATTATCTAGAATATATAATGTTAAGTTTCAATACCATATTATTATTTATATGGAATTATATTGATCACTAGATATTCCTACCATATTATGATCATGTTATTTACAATATAGATTTTGGTTATGTTATTTACATTTTCATATCGATCATGCCTCATTTTTTCATAGATTCTATTGTATGCTTACCATTGCTATAAAACTAAGATAACAACATTATTGTGTTTTACATTCCCCAGGATACAAGGATGTATTTTAATATTGATACGATGGGATATTTTGAGAAAAATAATGGACTTCTAAAGAAAATAAATTTATTTGTTTTCAAATGTAAATGTGATTCAAATATTTATCTAGTATACCTAGAATACTAAAGTATTCGGTCCATTCAGATGTAGTTCCATGTATCTAGTGAAAATATAATAATTTTTATATAATCTATGGTCTACTGGGGTTTAGGCCGCTATAGTTGGCATTAGAGGATGTTTAGTAGAAACCACAAGTACTTGAATCCAGAAAGCATAGATTAGGGAACAGAACCCTATAAGAGACATTGAGGATTCATATATAAGAACATCCAAATGTTTCGGTAAGGAAGATATTATGTGGTTTTCCCTTAATATGCATCCCATAAAAGACTCTAAAAGTTGATTTTCTTTTATTATAGATGTACCGAGGGGTAATAACTCTAAATAGGGAACATTGGGCTTGACATGATCGACACTTGGTGCACAACAATGTGCCTTACTGTGAACCTAGTTTAACACTACGTATGGATATTATGAGGATAACTAAAGTTTTCTTTACAAACCATTATGATTTATTTTAATATAAATACATTCCTAAAGATTCAAGGTTTATTATTATTATATTAACTATGAATAATTTTTACAATTTATGTTAAGTATTTAACTAGTTTTGGTGTCATACATTATTTTTTATAATTTAATGATATAATATTGTCTATTAAATAATTTAGAAATAGTTCCTAGTTGAAAGAATTTAAACTACATCAATTAATATAATCCAATCTTTAGTAACAAATGTTTATTTGATGGTGCTAAACTAATATTTCGTAGGGTAATAGTTTCCCAAAAATTTTAACCATATAAGGATACAGTACCATATACTAATATGATTGGGAAAAAACATTGTTAGTATTTTGGATTCTTAGGGAAGGAAGAGATGAAAATGAAGAGAAATAAAATGCAGATAAAAGAATGATGAGAAAGAAGGATTTTCTAGCATGTGATACATATGGATGGAAACACCATGGTAAACACTTAGAAAAAAATAAGGTTTCTTCATGCGAGGAAACAAAAACTAATGTGCTTATGATTTCAAGGGTAATAAATAATATATCAATGTGAAATGATTCCAATGTAATTATATGGATCACTATGAAAATTAATTCCCCATGCATCAGGGGAATATATGTCAAAATTAAAAATGGATCGGGGTCATGCTTATTATATAACTACAGAATCTAGGGAATGATTAATTCTCCCATGCTTGGATTCAATAATTATCTTATTTGAGTATTTTTTCAATTATATCCCAGATATAAGAATTATAAAAAGTATATGGTTTGTAATATAAAACTATTTAATTAAGGATTTGAGATCATATGGCTAGGTTAATTTCTTTAGTGGAAAGTTAAACTTCTTGGAAGACACATGATTGCGGGAGTATAAAACTTAATATATTATCGATGTTTTGATAATAATGATAAATATTCGTAATGAATGTGTTGGTAGCATTTATAGTTTATCTAATATTGATTCTGATGTAGTTATGAGCTATTAAATTTGGAAACATTAATTGAATTATATTAATATTTTATTAGAAAATGGAAAACCAGCATGCTAAGTGAAAACTAATCACATCTGACAAGACTATGGGCCCTGAACCCCCAATTTAAGGGGATATAGTTTTAACAACTACCAATAACATAAATGATGTGAGCATTAATATATCATTGTATTTAGTTAAATTATTTTATGGTAAAATATTAATGTTGAACTGGTTTTGATATTGTTATGGATTAGAGATTAATATATGAAACTAGATAATTTGTTTTAACTATATTATTATTTAAAAATTGTTAGAGATATAAAAAAATACTTGGAACTCTATTATGGATATCAAATTCCATTATATGTGAATTTTAGTGCTTTTGGAATAATAAACTCATTTTTTTAAAATTAATTACATAGAGCATGAGATGAATTGGAAATTTTTCAAAACACGACAAAATAATGAAATTATGATGTTGAAATTGAAACATGTCAATTAATTATATTTTCTTGTATTCTTAGTTAGTAAGATATTCCCTAAAATTTAGGAAAATGATATTAAAAAAATATTATACTATTAAATTTATATAAAATTAATCAAATTGTCATATAAATCATCGTATATTCATGTTTTTGAGGCCCGTGACATTCTATTGATCATTCACTTTCCTATGATAAATTCCACTTATCACTCTCTATAATTATTTCAATTTTTCAATCATGTTCATATCTTTAAATGAATCCAATGTTCTTCTACTTATAATAAATATTATTTGTAATTCCATATGATATTTCTTATTCTCTTTTTATCAAATCAAGATTATTTTTTTATCCTTTTTTATGGTGTGGATTTTCATTGAAGTTGTTTTCAAATTTCAACCTATTGACTTCCAAAACCTAGATTAAACTATAAAAAAACAATTTATTTAAGACGAGTATAATTTAACACAAAATGATTTTAAAATTGAAACATAATGATACACAATGTTTGTTACATAAAAACTATGATTAAAAGGAAATATAATATCATAGTTCTTTTCATTATATTTATTTCTAATTAAATTAATCTCTTCTGTAGTTTTTAATGCATGGAACACCAGGTGTGAATGAAAAATGATACTCTATTAAAATAATATTATATAAATTCAAACATTATATTATATAAATGATGTTTATGGGCATAAATATTATGAACTGAATTGTGAAAATTACGGTTATCTATTGATTTGAAGAAAAATTTAGAATAATTTAATGGAAAAAATAACTATTTTTTGAAAAACTATATTTTCTATATTAGATGGTTTAGTAATGCTCTACGCTCGTAATTTAAAACAACATTCACCAATTTTATAAAACTTATTTGATAAAATAAAAATATTTTTTAAAATAATAATATCCAAATTTTTATACTGCATATTTTTATCCTTTTTTTGAAATGTTACATTTCTCAATGTATAATGAAAAATACTTACTTTTAATTGAAATCATCATTCTAGTTTTAATTATTTATAATGTTTAATAATATTTTAAATTAGTATTAATGTAAAATTAATTAAATTATATATCCATTAATCCAATTTAGGTAGTTTTCTCAATTTTATATTGAATTCTGCTACGAAAACTTTACAATCTTTCAAAAAATTTCTTTTTAAAAACATACATTCTCATCCCATATATGAGATTAATTTTAAATTGAAAATTTGAAATTATGTTAATTGAATTTAAAAAATGGATTTAAAAATTGGAATCTAAAGTATATATAATTTATAGCAATTTAAACTTAATATTTTATGAAAATTAATTGTAAAAAAAGTAAAAATTATTTATTATGGTTAAGGTAAAAATTGGTTTACCCGGGGTTAAAAAAAATTGATAATGATTAAAATGGCATAACAACTTTTCATAAATATATTTATTGTCTATATTTTGACCATATATTGTATAATTATTGATTATAATATATTATTTATTCTTTTATAATTCAAATATTCTGGTCACACCTTTTTCCTTCCAAAACATAAAAGTGTTCCGCTCACCTCACTTATAAAAGGCCATTACCTAACCTCTATTATTCAAAAATTCAAACCATTTTAGTTTGAAAAAAAAAATTCAAATAAAGAAAACCCTAATCCCATTATATAAGCATTATTGTGATCATAAATTCAGAATATGGAGTATTTTGTTGAAAACCTAAGGAGGTTACAGGAATAAGAAATAATGTTATTTAAACAACGTTTTTATTTTATGAATTCCTAAAAATCATTAAATTATTATTATAAGAAGATGATATAATAAAATCATTATATTATTTATAATAATATGTTATTATGTTAAGTTAATTAGCTAAAACCTTCTCCACTTCCCCCAAATGGGTTATGAAATCATCATTTGTGTGGGTGACACACTACAACCTCCCGAATTGATGACATCTGTTTTTTCATTACCACCTATCATGGTTGTTTATGATTAACTATAATATATATATATATATGGTATTTATAACATTATACAACCTATATATTTATTTTATCATATAATCCTTTTTAATTATATTTCCTAGGGGAGGCGATAACGTCTCTCATGTGTACATAAAATTATCGCCTCACGAAGTAATATGCTTCGTTTACCACTAACAATTTACATGGAAGGAAATAAGGATATATTTAAGAAATATATGTGAGATGAATAATATAATTATGATATTAATTAAATATTTACCATATTAAAATATAATTTATCAATTTTTTTATTACACTAGAAAATGATAATGTCTCTCATGTATTCGTGGACTATCACCTTGACAAAGTGACGTGGCTCTATTTTCATCACCAAACCACATGGACATATAAATATAATTATATATATATAAATATAACTGAATATATTATATTATTTTAATTTTGGAAAGATAAAATATTATTTATCTTCTTCCCATAATAATTATTAAAAATACAGATGTTACTCATTCATACATATGACTTACCATCTCTATGACTGTAAAATACTTCATTTCTCATAACAGTATTTCATGCTTAGTCTTAAATGTAAAATTGAAATATAAATATGATAATTATTTCAAGATTATTATTCTAAAGATGATTAAATAATGACCTCTTTTACCAAAGTCACCTCCTAGAGTCATTTTTGACACATATGTCAAATATCATTAAATCAATCGATGTAAACTTAACTAATTATGTAATAATATATAACATGATAATAATTGAATGAAAATAAATACTAAAAGTGAAAATTTTCAAAATAAAGTATGTAATTAACATAAATATTTTATTTAGGAAGATAAATATTGTATGTGATGTTTTAGACTCAAGGTAAGGGTTTATCGTCTCACATTTATTTTTACGAGACATTAAATATATTCAACACATATTTATTCCATGTTGAGTATATACTACCCCTATTTTATTTTATATCATAAATTAATTTATAAATATTTAATTTAATATTTCATTTGAGGATATTTATTTCATTGGAATTATGATTCAAAATATACCAATGTGGTAAGAGATTAATTAACAATCTCATTGTTATTCAGGATTGTTTATAATTAAGTCTCCATTGAAGGGATTTTTTCAATTTTTAATCTTAAAATCAATATAGTTTTAGTCTCCTCTTGTTATTTTTGAAACATTTTATTTATTAATTCAATTTTACAATTCATTTATATTTAATGTGTTTGAGAGAATGTTTTTTTGGAAAATATCACATTATTTATCTATTTGGTGGAAATGTATTTTTCTTCAAGAGAAATTTTTTTCCACAAATGTTTTATCCATATGAAAATTTTTTACAATTTTTTTTACCCATTTTGAATTTTTAATAAATTTTAGGAAATCAATATTCTTATCATTTTCCAAAAAAGTCACTTTTATATCCTTTTTAAAGCGAAAAAAGGAATGTTCTTTTAAACTTATACATCATGTATGAAATTACATATCATCGTGACCATAATTTAAATGAATATTCTATTTTATGTTTACAATTTTATGATTAAAGATAATGTTTTTCCAAATATTATGTAAATTATTAAATTTTATAATTTATTTTCAACGAAAATGGTTTTACAATATGTTATGAATTTTGTAGTTTTAAAATAAAAAGTGTGATTTTAAATAAAATATTATTTTCCTCAAGGAATGCTTCAAATGTTTTTTCAGAATCATTTTTCATCTTAGAAGAAATTTTTTTTGTTACATATTCATTAGTATGGATATACTCCAATGATACCATCATTATTATTTCTCTAGATGGTTTATAATCAGTTGACTAGGGGTGTACGATGATAACACAATTAATTTTACACCAGATGATTTATGATATGATTATTTATTTGGTTAATTGTTAATATTTCAAAAGATAGTTTTTTCATACAAAATTTTGTGTTTATTATGAATCACTTGTTTTATATTGTAAATGAAATGGACTTACTAAGTGATGGGTGTGGCCTGAAACTACATTTTCTTCTGATACAAAAATATTTATCATGATACCATCTTGATTTGGTTTTGGACAGGGCCTTACATATTTATTTTTATATATATGAAAAAGGACTCGATAATGCTTGATTTCCTTCCACAAGGATTCAATGATATAAGATGTATAGTCATAATCCTCAGTGGTATGTTTTTGATGCCCAATAATATGAATTCACTTATTATTAATTCAATTATTGATATTCCTTATGATTATTTCGTTAGTTATAATATCAATGGTTATGTTTTAAGATAATATGATTATTTATATATAATTATTTTGATCATAATTTATTCCGGCCATATTATGATCATGTATTAGATTAAATTTCCAGTTTTTCAGTTATTTACATTTCCATATTTATTATTTATTATTTATTCAAAGCTTCTATTTTATGATTACCCTTATTGAGCATCTGAGATCACCTCTTTATTATGTTTTATTTTCTCCTGGATACCAGTAAGTACTTTTTATTAAAATACAATGATATTATATGGTGGATAATAGAATTATCATGAAAATAATTTTTTATATATTTTTTCAAATGTGAACCTGATTGAAGTATATATTTATTTTACCATGATTACAAAAATATTTGGTCTTTTGGATATTATTACTTATATCTAGTGATAATTTAATAAATAATGCACCAAATTCAGGATACTAGGGTTAGGGTTATTTCAGGAGATATTTTAATTCTAACAAAATGAAGAAAGGAGTTCTTTTTTAATGTTTATTTATTGAATGGATTTTATATCTATAACAAAATGTATTTTTTAATATTACACTACATGTTTCCATGATTTAATTAATATAATATTATATCTATTTTTATTGGAATTTTTAGGTCTTAAAATTTTATAAAATGAAAAGGTTTTTTTTCACATTTCATCAAATCATATTTCAAAAAATTTTATAAAACTATTTATTTATATCAATATACTTTATGTATTTTCACACTTTAATGGTGTTATGAACATATGATACCATCAATTTACTTCTCTAGATGTCATACGATCTTCATGTTTAAAGGATATTTTCATGAAACAAGTTTCTTTTCCATGGGTTAATTATTATTTTTTGGAAATGAACAATGTATTTATAATATAATGAAACCCATATGTATGGTTTAAATTATGTGGTTGGTGGGACCATAATTATAAAATTATCTAATTAATTTGGTAGTGATTTATATCTCATGATTTCATCAAAATGAAAATGGGGAGTGAACTCAATCTATTATGGGACTCTATACACTATATTTATGGGAGATTTGTTTGATCTCAATAAACTATGATAACTTTGGAAGTAATCCATATAAAAAAGAAATTATTTTATTTGATTATGTGAATTCCATATACTTATTTATTATGATTATAATATTCTCTCATAAATCATAATTAAATATTGGTTATTCTACAGTGTTATTAATATTTTATTTTATTATGAAAAATCATTATGTCATGACTCTATATTTATGGTCTAAAAATTATTGGGTATGTTTTCATAATTTATGATCATGTTTTCATAAAATATTTTTATTTATTTATAACATATGATCATTGATTTCTGTCTACCATGCTTACCCTTAATGATAATCTAATAAGACATTTTACTATGTTGCAATTTACTATGTTATGAATAATTTTTTTAAGTAGGAAATATATAAGATGGCTACATTGTTAGAATAAATTTTTATGTGATGTCAAGGATATTTCATAAGTTGAGTTTCTATATAGTCTCCAAATACGTTGATTCTTTTTGGGTTATTGATAATTTATTATTGTGAGATTATGAAATATTCAACTAGAATGATGTAATTTTTTTTGTAAGTGATGCTCATGTCTCCTAAAAAGTGAATTAAGTCATGTTTCATTTTATTCTTAGGATTTGAGTTCATAAATGGTAAACGAGATATTAACCAAGAAAAAAATATCAAATATATGTTTTATTGAAGAAGATAAATATAGAGAGATCAAAATCTAGCACAATATGTTATATGATATGTTTTAAAGAAGATGTAGATAATTTTAATGATATCCTCACATCATAGAATGATATTCAGTATGAGAGACTGATATTGTTCTGGGTTTTAATAGTCTAAATCAATAATCATGAATAAGAAATGTTATTAAATAATCATTTTCAACCTAATTAGTGAATTATTCCAGGCTGCATTCATTTTTATTGATCATTCATTATCATTTGAAGTCATTTTAACGAGTTCGTGAAGAACATTTGATGAACTAGTTGTAAAAATATAACTTTTTTTGAAAATAATCTATATTTAGTGATACCTACCTATATAAATTTGATGAGACTAGCTCAACCATTATGTGTTCATTGAGATGATCGTATGATTACTGCAAAGTTATAGTGATAATAAAATCTACCTCTCAAAAAAGTTTAAAACATGGAAAAGAGTAGGTTTTATACAAGGATATAAACATTTTATAAATCATATATGAAACTATTATTTTGTATTTCTACATATTATGCTAATGTTAGGGTTTATTGCACATAAATTTATCCATTACTCTTAACTATGGAAATGTTTAGAATGAAAGAGGGGATAATTATTAAGGAAAGTAAAACATAGAAAATGTTTGGTACATTGATTCATCCCCTCTCAGTGAACCTGTGTTATCCACTATGTTTTATATATAAGTGTTATGAATATGTATTTATCTATGAATTGATACCACATATTGTGTGGAGGATGAAAAAAACACTCAAACATAAATCATCAAGTCATCCAATGATCAACCACAAGATAAGTGATCTCTTTTCCACTTAAATTCATCCTCCAGAAGTCACACACAAAAAACATGCCAAAATATCACATACTAAGATTTCCAAAACAAATAAGTCCTGAATAAATCCTAAATAACTGTGATAAATCCTCTTTGAGACACATTAACATGAATAAAAACTACCAAAATAAATATGAAAAAAAAATAAATGAATGTTTTGGATTTACATGTTTCAAATTATCATCCAACATTTGTATAAGAACAGTACAAAATTACATTTTCTCACAAGTATAAAGAATAAAATTTGGTGAATTTTCAACTCTAGGGATACTGTTTATTGTATAATCAAATAATCCATAAATATGTGTTCCCACAAAAAATATATAGCAAGAGACCACTGGTTTCTTAGTTACACCAACCTCCTATATATTTTCACAACTCAATTTGTTTAAAATTGTATCAACATTTATATTATAAATGTCCTCAACTTTTCTATATATGACTAGTACACTACGAAAATAGTTTTTTAGGAGACTCATCACATTAAATGGCATCCCTTCCACTTATATAAAATTTCATTAAAAATTCCTCCTGATCAATCTGTCACTGGATGAAATCTCACTACTATTTCATCATTTTAATGAATGTAATCGGATGGCTTCACAATACTATAAATGGAGTCTTCAAAAAATAATATTTGAAGTAGAAATATTCAAAATACCAAATGTATACTATGATATTAAAGATTCATTTTCTCAGTAAATATAGTTCATCATAGAGGTGAAGTGATAGTGTAAAGGTACTCAAGATGCTAGAATTTGGCCTTGTTCAAAGGCCCATTGGGATGTGTAAGATTAATTTAATCAATATATATAGGTCATTACATTAGATGTGTAAGTAAAATTTGGCTTTAGTTGAAAATGTATTGGTAATTCTTGAGAAACACAATGGTATTGATGAAAATAAGATAGAGTAATTTATAACCAATGCCTAAAGGTTTTTTACTATAACCTTTAGAATTATTTAGGTTCATAGAGATACATAAAGTTAATTTACTCCTATTTATTTTTTTGACTAATATATAATTATCAGAATGAGAATAACTAATGTTTATTATCTTACCAAAATTGTATACTTTCATTTTATATAGGTACACGTCGTGTATGTTTATCAGCAATCCAGGTAGTCCGTGTATACAACCATGTAATGGTATATCCAAAAACTATATAGATAAGGTGTGTAGTATCATGTACACACTTTTTATGTATTTTTTCAATTATATCCCAGATATAAGAATTATAAAAATTATAAGGTTTGTAATCCAACACTATTTAATTAATGATTTGAGATCATATGGCTAGGTTAAGTTCTTTAGTGGAAAGTTAAACTTCTTGGAAGACACATGATTGCGAGAGGATAACACTTAATATATTCTCGATGTTTTGATAATAATGATAAATATTTTTTATTAATCTATTGGTAGAATTTAAAGTTAATGTAATATTGATGTTGATGTAGTTATGAGCTATTGAAATTTGGAAACATTAATTGAATTATATTAATATTGTTTTAGAAAATAGAAAACCAGCATGCTAAGTGAAAACTAATCACATCAGACAAGACTATGGGGATTAAACCCCCAATTTAAGGGGATATAGTTTTAACAACTACCAATAACATAAATCATGTCAGCATTAATATATAATTGTTTTTAGTTAAATTATTTTATGGGAAAATATTAATGTTTAAATGGTTATGTTATTGTTAAGGATTAGAGATTAATATATGAAACTGGGAAATTTTTTTTAACTATATTGGTTTTTAAATTTTTTTAGAGATATAATAAATACATGGCACACTATTATGGATATCAAATTCCATTAGATGTGAATTTTAGTGATTTTGGAATAAAAACTCAATTTTTTAAATTAATTTCATACAACATGAGCTGAATTGGAAAATTTTCAAAACACGACCAAATAATGAAATTATGAGGTTGAAATAGACACATTTCGAGTAATTATATTATCTTGTATTCGTAGTCAGTAAAATATTCCCTCAAATTTAGGAAAATGATATTGAAAAAATATATTATCCTATTAAATTTATATAAAATTAATCAAATGGTCCTATAAATCATCATATGTTCATGTTTTTGTGGCCCTGGCATTCAATTGATCATTCACTTTCCTATGATAAATTCCATTTATCGCTATCTATAATTATTTCAATTTTTCCTTCATGTTCATATCTTTACTTGAATCCAATTTTCTTCTACTTATAAAACATATTATTTTTTATTCCATATGATATTTTATATTGTCTTTCAATCATATCAAGATTATTTTTTTTCCTTTGTTACGTTGTGGATTTTCATTGATGGTGTTTTAAAATTTCAACCCATTGGCTACCAAAACCTATATTATAAAATAGGGAAACAATTTATTTAAGATGGGTATAATGTAACACCAAAAGTTTTTAAAATTGAAATATAATGTTACACAGTGTTTTTTACATAAAAACCATGATTAAAAGGAAATATAATATCCATGTTCTTTTCATTATATTTATTTCTAAATAAATTAATCTCTTCGGTAGTTTTAAATACATGGAACACCAGGTTTGAATGAAAAATGATACTCTATTAAAATCATATTATATAAATTCAGACATTATATTATATAAATGATGTTTGTGGGAATTAATATTATGAAATGAATTGTGAAAATTACTTTTATATATTGATTTGAAATTTTTATTTGAAGAATTTAAAGGAAAAATAACTATTTTTTGAAAAACAATATTTTCTATATTAGATGGTTTAGTGATGCTTTGCGGTCATAATTTAAAACAACATTTACCAATTTCATAAAACTTATATGATGAAATAAGTATTTTTTTTTAATTATAATATCCAAAAAAATTTAGTGCATGTTTTTATCTTTTTTCTTAAATGTTACATTTCTCAATGTATAATGAAAAATACTGAATTTTAATTGAAAGAAACTTTCTAGATTTAATTATTTATAATGTTTACTAATATTTTAAATTAGTATTAATGTAAAATTAATTAAATTATATATCCAATAATCAAATTTAGGTAATATTCTCAATTTTATATCGAATTTTGGTACGAAAACATTAAAATCTTTCAAACATTTTCTTTATAAAAACATACATTCTTATCCCATATATGAGATTAATTTTAAATTAAAATTTTGAAATTATGTTAATTGAATTTAGAAAATGGATTTAAAAATTGGAATCAAAGAAATTTATAATTTATAAAAATTTAAACTTAATATTTTAGGAAAATTAATAGGGAAAAAATTAAAAATTAATTATTATGGTTAAGGTAAAAATTGGTTTAACCGGGGTTAAACAAAATTGATAAGGATTCAAATGGCATAAAAAAACTTCAGAAATATATTTATTGTCTATATTTTGACCATATATTGTATAATTATTGATTATAATATATTATTTATTCTTTTATAATGCAAATATTCTAGTCACACCTTTTTCCTTCCAAAAAATAAAAGTGTGCCGCTCACCTCACTTATAAAAGGCCATTAAATAACCTCTATTATTCAAATTAAAACCATTTTAGTTTGTAAAACATCTTTCCAAAAAACAAAAAAACCCCTAATCCCATTATATAAGCATTATTGTGGGCATAAATCCAGAATATGGAGTTTTTTGTTGAGAACCTAAAGATGTTACCGCAATAAGAAATAATGTTCTTTAACGAGTGTTTTTATTTTATGAATTTCTACAAATCATTAAATTATTATTATAAGAAGATGATATAATAAAATCATTATATTATTTATAATAATATTTTATTATGTTAAGTGAATTAGCTACAACCTTCCCCACTTCCCCCAAATGGGTTATGAAATCATCATTTCTGTGTGTGACACACTACCACCTACCAAATTGATGACATCTGTTTTTTCATTACCACCTCTCAAGGTTACTTATGATTACATATAATATATATATATATATGGTATTTATAACATAATAAAACCTATATATTTATTTTATCATATAATCCTTTTTAATTATATTTCACAGGGGAGGCGATAACGTCCCTCATGTGTACATAAAATTATCGCCTCAAGAAGTAATGTGCTTCGTTTACCACTAACAGTTTACATGGAAGGAAATAAGGATAAATTTCATAAATATACGTGAGATGAATAAAATAATTATTATATTAATTAAATATTTACCATAATGAAATTATAATTTATCAATTTGTTTATTACACTAGAAAATGATAATGTCTCTCATGGATTCGTGGACTATCGCCTTGAAAAAGCGATGTGGCTCTATTTTCATCACCAAACCACATGGAAATATAAATATAATTATATATATAAAAATATTACTGAATATATTATATTATTTTAATTTAGTAAAGATAAAATTTTATTTATCTTATTCCCATAATAATTATTAAAAATACGGATGTTACTCATTCGTACGTATGCCTTATCATCTCCATGACTGTAAAATACACCATTTTTCATAACCATATTTCATGCATAGTCATAAAAGTAAAATTGAAATATAAATATGATGATTATTTCAAGATAATTATTCGTAAGATGATTAAATAATGTCCTCTTTGACCAAAGTCACCTCCTAGAGTCATTTTTGACACATATAGAAAATATCATTAAATCAACCGATGTAAACATAATTAATTATGTAATAATATATAACATGATAATAATTGAATGAAAATAAATAGTAAAAGTGAAAATTTTCAAAATAAAGTATTTAATTAACATAAATATTTTATTTAGTAAGATAAAGATTGTATGTGATGTGTTAGACTCAAGGTAAGGGTTTATCGTCTCACATTTATTTTTACGAGACACAAAATATATTCAACACATATTTATTTAATGTTGAGTATATACTACCCCTATTTTATTTTATAGCATACATTAATTTATAAATATTTAATTTAATATTTCATTTGAGGATATTTATTTCATTGGAATTATGATTCAAAATATAGCAAAGTTGTAAGAGATTAATTAACAATCTCATTTTTATTCGAGATCTTTAATAATTAAGTCACCATTGGGGTTTTTTTGATATTTTTGTCTAAAAATAAATATATTTTTACTCTCCTATGGTTATTTTTGAAATATTTCATTTAATAATTAAAATTTCCAAATCATTTATATTTAATGTGCTTGAGATAATTTTGTTTGGAAAATATCATAATATTTATCTGTTTGGTGGAAATTTATTTTTTTTTAAAAGAAATTATTTTCCACAAATGTTTTATCCATAAGAAAATTATTTATTAATTTTTTTACCCATTATGGATTTTTTAAAAAATAATAAGGAATGAATATTCTTATCAATTTCCAAAAAAAGTCACTTTTATATCATTTTTAAAGTGAAAAAATCAATGTTATTTTAAACTTATACATCTTGTATGAAATTACATATCATCGTGACCATAATTTATATGAATATTCCATTTTATGTTTACATGTTTATGTTTAAAGATAATATTTTTCCTAATATTTGGTGAATTAATAGTATTTAAAATTTATTTTCAATGAAAATTGTTTTACAATATTTTTTGAATTTTTTTGTTTTAAAATAAAAAGTGTGATTTTAAATAAAATATTATATTCCTCAAGGAATGCTGCAAATTTTTGTTCAAAATCATTTTTCATCTTAGAATAATTTTTATTTTGTTACATATTCATTAGTATGGATATACTCTAATGATATAATCCTTTTTATTTCTCTAGATGGTTTATAATCAGTTGACTAGGGGTGTGTGATGATGACACATTTAATTTTACACTAGATGATTTATCATTATGTTTATTGATTTGGGTAATTGTTAATATTTTATATGATAGTTTTTTCATACAAAATTTTGTGTTTATTATGAATCACTTGTTTTATATTGTAAATGAATTGGACTTACTAAGTGATTTTTGGGGCCTGAAATTACATTTCCCCATGATACATCAATATTTATCATGATACCATCCTGATTTGGTTTTGGATAGGTCCTTACATATTTATTTTCATATCTATGAATAAGGACTCGATAATGCTTGATTTCCTTCCACAAGGCTTGAATGATATAAGATGTCTAGTCATAATCCTCAATGGTATGTTCTAGATGTCCAAGATTATGCATTCCCTTATTATTAATTCAATTATTGATATTCCTTATGATTATTTCGTTAGTTATAATATCAATGGTTATGTTTTAAGATCATATGATTATTTATATAGAATTATTTTGATCATGATTTATTCTGGCAAATTATGATCATGTAATAGATTAAATTTCCAGTTTTTTAGTTATTTACTTTTCCATATTGATTAAATATTATTTATTCAAAGCTTCTATTTTAATCTTACCCTTATTGAGCATATGAGATCACCTCTTTATTATGTTTTATTTTCTCCTGGATACTAGTATGTACTTTTTATTAATATTCAATGATACTTTGTGGGGGATAATGGAATTATCATGAAAATATTTTTTCATATATTTGTTCAAATGTGAACCTGATTGAAGTATATATCTATTTTACCATGATTACAAAAATATTTGTCCTTTTGGATATTATTACTTATATCTAGTGATAATTTAATAAATAAGGCACCAAATCCAGGATACTAGGGTTAGGGTTATTTTAGGAGATATTTTATTTCTAAAAAAATAAAGAAAAGAGTTCTTTTTTAATGTTTATTCATTGAATGGATTTTATATCTATAACAAAATGTATTTTTTTAATATTCCCTTAAATTTTTCCATGATTTAATAAATATAATATTATATCTATTTTTCTTGTAATTTTTAGCTCTTAAAATGTTATAAAATGAAAAGGATTTTTTCACTTTTCTTCAAATCATATTTCAATCAATTTATAAACTATTTATTTATATCAATATACTTAATGTATTTTCACACTATAATGGTGTTATTAAGATATAATAACATCAATTTAATTCTCTAGATTTCATACGAGGGTCATTTTTATTGGATATTTTCATGAAACATGTTTCATTCCCATAGGTTAATTTTTTTATAATGAAATGAACAATGTATTTATAATATTATGAAACCAATATGTATGGTTTAAATTATGTGGTTGGTGGGCCCATAATTATAAAATTATCTAATTAATTTGGTAATGATTTATATCTCATGATTTCATCAAAATTAAAATAGGGAGTGAACCCAATCTATTAAGGGACTCTATACATTATATTTTTGGGAGATTAGTTTGATCTCAATCAACTCTAATATCCTTGGAAGTGATCCATATAAAAAAAATTATTTTATTTGATATTGTGAATTCAATATACTTATTTCTTATGATTATAATATTCTCTCAAAAATCATGATTAAATATTGGTTATTCTATAGTGTTATTTATATTTCCTTTTATTATGAAAAATCATTATGTCATGACTCTATATTTATGGTCAAAAAATTATTGGGTATGTTTTCATAATTTATGATCATGTTTTCATAATATATTTTTATTTATTTATAATATTTGATCATTGATTTCTGTCTACCATGCTTACCCTTACTGAGAATCTAATATGGCATTTTCTTATGTTTCAATTTACTATGTTATGAATAATTTTTTTAGTAGGAAATATATAAGTGGGATACATTGTGAGAATATATTTTTATGTGATGTCAAAGATCTTTTATAATTTATGTTTGTATCTAGTCTCTAAATACGTTGATTATTTTTGGGTAATTGATAATTAATTATTTTGAGATTATAATATATTCAACTAGAATGATGTAATTTTTTTTAAGTGATTATCATGTCTCCTAAAAGGTGAATTAAATCATGTTTCATTTTATTCTTAGGATTTGAGTTCATAAATGGTAAAAGGGATACTGACCATGAAAAAAATATCAAAAATAAGTTATATTGAAGACGAAAAATATAGAGAGATCAAAATCTTGAACAATATGTTATATACTATGTTTTAATGAAGATGTAGATAATTTATATGATATCCGCAAATCATAGAATGATATTGATTAGGAGATACTGATATTGTTCTTGTTTTCAATAGTCTAAATCAATAATCATGAATAAGAAATGTTATTAAATAATTATTGTCTACCTAATTAGTTAATTATGCCAGCCTACATTTATTTGTATTGATCATTCATTTTAATTTGAAGACATTTTAACAAGTTCATAAAGATATTTTGAAGAAATATTTTTAAAAATATAATTATTTTTTGAAAATAATCTATATTTAGTTATACCTACCTATATGAATTGGATGAGACTAGCTCAACCATTATGTGTTCATTGAGATGATCATATGATTACTACAATGTTATGGTGATAATAAAATCTACCTCTCAAAAAAGTCTAAAACATGGAAAATAGTTGGTTTTATACAAGAATACAAACATTTCAGAAATCATATATGAAACTATTATTTTGTATTTCTACATATTATGGTAATGTGATGGTTGATTTCACATAAACCGATCCATTACTCTTAACTATGGAAACATTTATAATGAAAGAGTGGATAATTATTACGGACATTATAACATAGTAAATGTTTGGTACATTGATTCATCCCCTCTCAGTGAACCTGAGTTATGCACTGTGTTTTATACATATGACTGATGAATATTTATTTATCTGTGAATTGATTCCACATATTGGGTGGAGGATGAAAAAACACTCAGACATAAATCATCAAGTCATCCAATGACCAATCATAAGAAATGTGATCTTTTATCCACTATTAATTCATCCTTCAGAAGTCACACACATAAAAAATGCCAAAATATCACATACTAAGATCTCCAAAACAAAGAAGTCCTGAATAAAGCCTAAATAACTATGAAAAAATCCTCTTTGAGACACATGAACATGAATAAAAACTAGCAAAATAAATATGAAAAAAATAAATGAATGTTTTGGATTTACATGTTTCAAATTTTCATCCAACATTTGTATAAGAACGCAACAAAATTAAATTTCCTCATAAGTATAAAGAATAAAATTATGTGAATTTTCAACTATAGGGATACCATTTATTATACAATCAAATAATTCATTAATACGTGTTCCAACAAAAAATATATAGCAGGATACCACTGGTTTCCAAGTTACACCAACCTCTTATATATTTTCAAAACGCTATTTCTTTAAAATAGTATCAACAATTATATTGCAAATGTACTCATATTTTTTATATATGACTAGTACACTACGAAAATAAATTTTTTTAGGAGACTAATCACATTAAATGGCATCCCTTCCACTTACTTAGAATTTCATTAGGAATTCTTCCTGATCGATCTGTCACTAGATGAAATATCACTACTATTTCCTATTTTTAATGAACGTAATCGGATGGCTTCACAATAATATAAAAGGAGTCTCCAAATTACAATATTTGAAGTAGAAATAGTCAAAATACCAAATTTATACTATGATAATAAAGATTCATTTTCTCAGTAAATATAGGTCATCATAGTGCTGAAGTGATAGTGTAAAGGTACTCAAGATGATAGAATTTGGCCATGTTCAGAGGCCCATTAGGATTTGTAAGATTAATTTAATCAATACATACATGTAATTACATTGGATGTGTAAATAAAATTTGGATTTAGATGAAAAAGTATTGGAAATTCTTTAGAAGCAGAATGGTATTGATGAAAATAAGATAGAGTAATTTCTAGCCAACGCCAAAGGTTTTTTACTATAACCTTCAGAATTATTTAGGTTCATATAGATACATAAAAATAATTGACTGTTATTTATTTTTTTTGACTAATATATAATTATCAGAATGAGAATAACTAATTTTTATTATCTTACCAAAATTGTATACTTTCATTATATGTAGGTATTTATGGAATTGGTTTTCGAAATCTATGTTAGAAGGTGATCAAGTATTTCATAAATGAATTAAAAATCTGGATGATTCAAATAAGATTTTGATTCAAGATGAAAATGAAATGATTATATCAATTCAATAGAGAAGAAGATTAAATAATTAATACAACTGAGTATTACATACTACCTAAATCTTGTTCTACAACTTGATTTGTGGCCATTTCCTCAAGAGAATGCCTTAACAAATAGAGCCGTGGAATGAAAATGATGGGTCATAGCCCAGTTGTGATATGAGATTCTATATTTCAACTATATTATTCAAGAGAAAATAAAACAAATCCAAAAATTATATGAAAATAATTCTTTTACTATAATTCCAATTATTACTCATGCATAAATTGAAAATATAAGTGGATTTCATATAAATTTTAAGGATGTATATTGGTGAGTCATTTGGAATATTAAATGAATATTTTACTATTATTGAATTGAAAAAATATGTTATATTTTAGTCTCTCACTTAAATATGAATATTATGGTATCAGAAATCAAGGGAGATTACTATATTCAAATATGGAAAATATAAATAGATGGAATTGAGTATAAAATAAATAATACGAAAGAGAAGAAGTAATGGATTTCATGATTCATTTTTTCTTGAGGAGACACTAAATGTATAAAATATATAAAATCCAATGGAATTTTGGAAAGAAGAACTAGTGCATAAAATAATAATTGGGAGTAGAAAATTAATCTAAATGAGGAATAGAATTATTTTATAAGAGACGAATAGGTACTACTCTATTATTTATTCATCAAGAATACGGAACATTAAAGAGATAATATGATTCAAAATCAATTAAATTTTTTGTGATAATGCCTAGGGATCCCAATTCTATAGATGGTATAGATGATCAGAATCTTGAGATGAAATAGTATATCATGATAGCTACTATTATTGAATATATATGTATCCGGTAATGACCACAACCCTAGTATCCTAGAGTCGGTGGTTACATTGTTAGATTGGCATATGATACAATGAATCTCATCCCAAAAGATAAAATAGTTTATAATTATTAGTAAACTAGATATATATTTGAGATTCGCATTCATTTCAAAACTGATAACACAAAAAAGTTTTTTTGTTGATAAATCAATAATTTATCTTAACATATCCTTGAATATTAATTAAAAAACACATTGTGCTATCCTTGTGAAAATAAAACATAATTAATGGGTGATCTAATAAAATCAGTAAGCCTAAGAAAATAATGTATGATATCATTAATAAATAATCAAAATCAATGTAGAAATATAAATAACTAAATAACATGTCATTTAATCAATTAAATAAGCATTATATGGTATAAAAAATGTTGATCAACTAAACCCATATAAACAATAACACAAGCCTGAAAATTATCCATGGATTTTTTGACTAATTGAATAATCACATAGACCTTAATAAATGATCTCATAATGTAGTAATTCATAAATATTTACATCTAAAACATAATTTAAAGACCATTCACATTATAGTTTAAACATGTGGGTAGAAACTCATCTAATTTGAAAAACTAATTTGTCTAATGAGACACATAAATGCGATATATTTATAATAATTACACACCCATTTAATACTAATTATAAATAATTATTCAAATGGAAGGGGTGAAACATAATCAACATAAACATTCATATGGAAAAAATAACATACAAAATCATAATACATACCCCAATCAAATAAACTTATTCATAATACATCTTGAATAATATGCTGAATGGTAATCAAATTGTACATACTCAATCAAGCTAACAATAAAAAAATCAAAAAAAGAATTCAAATTATATGACTATAACATATACCAAGTCGAGTGCATGTAAAATAACGTGTTTATGTCATTGATGAATAGAAATATAGTAAAAAATTCATCATAAATATTCTTGAGGAATATATTCTTTACACTTGGAAAATTTCCTTCTAATATAATTTCACAAAAAAATTTAAACATACATTTATATTAAAATAACATTTTAAAACCAGTAAAATGATAATTAAAACTTTGAGTGGTCATCACAGAAGTTAATTATATTCATGTTGTACATGTTAAAACAATGATTCATTTCACATTTTTGGTAAAATCAAGACATACCTTGTTTAGAAAAAGACATGAAGATTGATTTTGATTTTTTTTGTAAGAAGAAAAAATATGTATTATTTTATTTAATAAATAATTTATAGAGGTTAATTTTTTTAATACATTTTAATAAAACATGGATTTTGATAAAAAAATATTTTTTACTGAATGGATAACTGAAGTCAAATATGTTGAATCAAAATATATATGTATATTTATATTATATGACCCAATACAATAGGGGTGGATTATAATTTTTAAAAAAAATTAATAAATTAAGAAATAAATTTATTTAAGAGGACATATACTAATACAATTCAAAATCAATAGAATAGACCATAATGGTCTTGGATCCGATGGAAATACAAAGATATGATACTACAAGTATTGTGAAACAGTTGTATTTGAAGTGAATATAATTATCAGAGTAACACAAATGCTAATGATTCAACCATATAATGTATATAATATATTAATACAATATGAATCGTAATTGAAACAATTAAAATTAAATTGAATATGAAAAGAAATGGGAAAAAAATAATTCCCATTCTAATAAAAATAACATAAAAAATGTAAAATTATTATAATTCTTTTAGACCAACGAGAAGGGTATCCTTTCACATTAGATAAAATTTATGTCTTACCACCACCATGGTAAGCTCTCGATACAATGATATGTTCAGTTGTCTTTATATCCCTAGAAATCCTCGATGAAGAAGGTAATCAACACCTCTTTTATTCATGGAATGGAAGGCCATTGATAAAATGATAGACATAATGTCTTATTACCCCGGAAGCCCTCAATCGTTATCACAATGATCTATAGAATAATGAAAAAACAAAGAACATATAAAATTAGATGAACACAAAACCAGATATTCACTTCATGTATCTTCAAGGCTTTAGAACAAAGTAAGAGAGAGGTCCCAACATCTCTCAATAGAACATGATTGAAGAAAAATTTGTTTATTCTACTATGAATGACATTCTATTTATCAGCATTATGATCCAATGATTATATTTTCTCTAATGGTAATATTTCTCCAAATAACATGCAGGGACATAGACACCTAGCCTTACAATGGTCAAAACCAAATAGAATACAAAAAGTCATTTTCGTTGGTTAATAACCAACTCAACGACATAATTTTAGATATAAAGAAGTAAGTTCCTAATTATAAAACAAAGAGTACTAGATACATGTAGTCGTTATTGATAATATGACAATAATGTAATGCATTTCATTTGTGAAATGTATAACTTGTTATCTAGGATCATCATGATATAGATGCATATAGATTGAAAATTAAAACCTATTTATGATTCAAAACATGATTATGATACACAATATTCAATATGGTTACGATACTTGGAAACAATACATAATAAGAGTATGATGTATAACATGGTGATAATTCATACCATGGTTTCGATTTTGTGATTACGATACATGATTATGATTTAGAACATAACCTGGTTATGATGCATGATACATGTGTTCGATATACTATACTTATCTTGATTATGATACATGGTTACGATGCATTACATAGTCATTTTTTGATTCCTGATTATAATAAAATGCAAAGTTAGGTTACGATTCTTAATTATAATACAATACATATTCAGTTTACTGCATTGGAAACAACATATAAAATGATGTGAATGATCAACAAACATGACTATCATAAGGATACAATAATCACGAAAAACAAAGTAAGATATTAAGATTGTTAAAACTATATTCATGATATACAATATGTATGATTACAATATGTGTTATTTGTTATTTACAAAACAAATGATTGATGGAAACATTGAAACGCGTTTTCACTCTACCATATCCCACTATTGGGAAAGCACAAAAAAAGAAAATAAAACATTAAAGACTTATCTCCCCTATGTTTAATAGATCTAGTGAATACTACTAATTCCACCCTTGGTTTAAACAACCACAAGGGATCATATTTTGATTAGTTTTTTTTATGACATCTCCCCCTTAATCATACATTCCTACGAAAAACATTCTTCTCAAAAAACTTCTACCCCTTTTGATTTTTAAAAATAATAAGGGAAAGAATTTATTTCCCGTAAACAAAATTCTGAAGCATAGTAAAAAAAATTGAAGTTACTCGAAGAAAAATTTTATTACAACAAAAGTTCAACCATCATTATTTTTCTTTTGATTTTTAAATAAGATTAAACAAGGATAGTTTTATCTTCTTGAACTACTTTCTATCCTTCATGATCTTGTTAAGTGATTCTTACTGAGCCTTTAGCTACCCATCCTATTCAACAATAATGTTTTCTTACTTCTGGAGCCAATATTCATGAACCCGAATAATAACTTCTTGGGATATAAGGCTTGCATCCTGGTTATTGAAATAATCCATCCCGGGTTTATAGGCATTCTCTACGATAACTACTATTTTTGAAAGAAAAACAACATCATCACTCTCATCCTGTAAGTTTTCTGTTAAAGACTCAAACTCTTCTGAGGATACACCTTTTCCGGTACTAGGTGTTTGAAATTATTGATGCTTTTCATTCAAATCAATTATTAGCTTTAGATAAAGAGAGTTTTGTTTGTTTACCTGATGTACCAATTCATCCTACTTGTCCGGATAATTCTATATACATTGATTAATGTTATAAGACCACTTCAAAACATTATTGCATGCATTATTTTTCTCAGAAGTACATTCCTTGAAATCATGAAATCGACTTCATGACATAGAAACCTGTCCATCAAAACCATTACAGAATATTTTCTATCATTATGATCATTTGATAGAATTTTAAACCTGGCTTAATATTTTGGAATAAATGTTTATAGATTTTCAAATCAATTCAATGCCTGTTCAACATACCGAGCAAATTTCACAATGATTTTCATTTTAGAATCTGTGTCCTCATTGAAATGTGAAAGATCACCAAAATGAGTCTCAATGGTGATCACATGAGCTGCCTAATTCGGATTCATATCAAATAATTCTTTTTCATCATCATCATCATCTTCTTTATTAGAAATATGAATAACTCTTTTGGAGAAAACGTTTTGACATACTCTCTATGAGGCCTGAGGATCCGGAGAGGGATAGACAAAAGATGGTATGTCTGGTAACTCTGTCGTTTGACATCTATTGTTTTTATTGTATTCTTATTAAACATCAATTTTGTAACAACCATGTTATTCTTAATCATGTTCATATTTAAATTCTTATTCTTGTTCATTTTCCTCTTCGTCATGTTCTTTTTTAAGATAGTATGTTGAATATTGTAAATAAACTTGTTTCCCTTGGCCTTTCCGTAGAGGAACTGATTGAGTTTTACTACATGGCGCCATTATTTCAATTAGGGATTTCATTTGTTGAGATATTCTTAGAAGACTATCAATATCTATAGCATTGGTCTTTATTTTCTTTAATATTTTCTTTATCTCTTTTTGTTTCATGGTATCTTCATACCTTACTTTTAAATCCAAACCATTATCCAAATATAATCCAAACTGAGGATCCCCTTCTTTACCTTATTTATTTTTCATCCTTCACTCAGTAAAAAAATCATAAGATAGAGAAAATTGTTTCTTTGAGTGTTTTGGATTTGTGGCCTTAATAACCTTTTTTTGAAGATGACTTTGAGGGAATAAATGGTTTCTCAATACCTTCTACTTCATACTTTTTTTCTCAGAATCCACATCTCTCTCAATTTTTTACAATTTAGAATTCAATATTTTTTGGATCCTTCTTAAGGTATCCTTACTAATTAAGGTCTCTTTAAAGAAAATAATATCTGATTTTATTGAAATATTACACAAACCCATGTACTCTTTTAGAAACATAGTTTTAATTAAGGGAAACATAATCAACAGAGATTTTATACCACTGAATATTATTTTCTTAATAGTTTGGAAAATAAATCCCATATGGTTAAACATCCCCATGTTGACCAAGTAGTCAAGAGAATACACATCTGAAACATTCAATGTTCCATATCACATATTCTCGGCACTAATAACCATTTCAACCAATGTGCAACAAGCCTATTATCTCCTTGTAGATAATTCACTTTCCTTTTGTCCTCATGTAGTTCAAAAATAGTTTCAATGGCTTTAGAAATATCAAAGGTTCCATCAGCTTCCACTAACCTATTATAAGAACCTAATGCTTCTCCCTCAAATGATACATCTAGAAATATTGCTACCTATTTTGAAGAGGTTGATTTTTTTGTCATAAATCATAAAAGAAAACTTATGATCCTTGTCCATCTCTAATAGTTCATAAAATTGCAACACCTTATCATGATATACATAATCATTATCAGAACAAAGTCATTACCCAAAAATTCATTCCTAGCATTGAAAAGTTATAATTCATTTCAAAATAGAATCAAAAGATTCATAAAAATATTGGGAGACCAACCATTGACCATGGAATTTCATGGAAGAAAAATTCATTAAAGGCATTTCTTTCAGAGTTAAAATAGAAGACTCAGCCATGAAATACAAACACGCACCCTATAAATCCTAACGATTATTAATGATGAGAAGTTATCTAATTATGAAAACAGGGGTGAGAATAGATAGAACATTTCTGACTATTTATAGATGATATTGTCTTCGGAGAAAATTCAAATGAAATCGATGTGGGATAAATTCTTTTAAGAAAAATTAATGGTCAAGATTAGATCTAAGAGATATAATGGTCAAAAATATTTTGAAACTCTTGAGGTTTTTTTAAAAGATAATCGTATTCAGAGTGAAAATGATATAGAAGTAAATGAATGAAATTAGAAACCACCATTAAAAACAACAAAGTGAACATTTAAAAAAAATGTTTCTATTGGAGTAATAGGAGAGATATTATGGTTTTAGTATATTTTTTTTAACAAAACAAACAATAAATTGTAAATAATCTAAAACCAATACATTCAAATAGGTTGGTACTGGTTATTTAGAACCTATAGTATAATCCACAACGATAGTCCAGTACCGATATTGGTATTTCAGTAATAATAAGGAAACCCAATACCGATTTTTCAATACCAATGTTGTGATGCTATATTGATAGTTTAGAACTGACTAGATAATTCAGTACTGATTATATAAATCCATTACCATGAAATTCTGAAACATAAATCTGAAACTCAAATATATATTAGACGGCTAAAATTCTGAAACCTATAAAAGAAAATTAAAATGTGAAACTAATCATTAAAAAAGTAAAGCTGATAACTTGTAAAACAAAATGTGTAACTGAGAAACTATAAAATAAAGTGTAAAACCTATAAACTATAAAACCAAAATTGAAACCGATATGTATACTCCACCATTGATAAAGGAGTATCTCATTTTAAGTAGATGGCTTAAAAATGAAATAGATGTGAAGGAATACTTTACAGTGATCATTCCTTGTTTGTGTTTAATTTATTCAAATCTGTTTTAAGATAATGGTTTTGTAAAAATGACAGAAGTTTTTTTGTTTTCCGATGATTTGTAAAACATTATCTATTTTTTTGTGTGATCCTTAAGAAATTGATGCCTAATATCTATGTGTTTTTCATGTGGGTGATGTGCAAATTTTCTACTAAGGGAAATGGTAGTAGTATTGTCACATAGTATTTGAGTTTTTTTAAAACACATGCCATTGTTAGTGAGTGTGTGTTGCTTCTATAAAACCTGAGCACAACAACTTCTTGATGCCACATATGCTGCTTTAGCCGTGTAGAGTGATACTAAGTGTTATTTCTTGCATGACTAAGAAATGAAAGAATCTCCAAAAAATGAAAATTTTCAGATGTAATCTTTCTATTCATTTTACATCCACTAAAGTCATCATCTAACGAACATTTCAAAAAAAAATAATTTCCAGAAGAATAAAATTGTCCTAATTCTATAGTTCCCTTAATGTAGTGAAAAATTACTTTCACTGCTTTTAAATGAGATTCATTTGAATTAGATTGGTATCTTGTGCATATTCATACTGAAACATTATTTATGGATGACGTTACCTTAAGTATAACAAAAATAATATCATACCACTAAATGTTTTTTGATCCACTAGTTTCCCTGCTTCAACAAGATTAACTGTATTTCAGGTACCAGTTGGAGTGGTAATACTTTTAGTATTCTCGCATCCATATTTTTTGTGTATGTCTTTGATATAAATATGTTGGGATATATAGGATCCTTCTCATTTTTGAGATATTTGAAAACCTAAAAAGAATGCTAACTCACACATCACACTCATTTCAAACACAAATATATTTAGATTCGTAAAATAATTAATTAAGGATTTCTGAGATGAGATGAATATAATACCATCAGCATTAATTTGAATAATAAAAACAACTTTTTTCCTTTTTTAGAAAATGATTTGGGTCAGTAGTACCTTTTGCATAATTTTCTTCTCAAATAAATCATATGAGTCTATAATAACACTCTCTTTATTCTTTTTTAAGTCCATAAAATGCTTTGGTATGTTTAAAAACATTTTCAAGATGTTTTGGATCCACAAAACCGGGGGGTTGATAAAAAACGTCTTCCTGAAAAAAAATCATTGAGAAAAGCACATTTTACATCCATTTGAATTTTTTTGAGATTAGTATATCTTTTAAAGGATAATGGAAATTGATTAAATTCATGTATAGCTACAAGAGAAAAGAATTATTCATAGTCTATTCCATATTTTTGATTATATACTTTAGGAACAAATATTGCATTATTTCATACAATGAATACATTTTCATTACATTTGTTAATGAAAACCCATTTCACATCAATTAATGTTGTTTATTTAGGTCAATCAACCATGGTCCATACATGATTCCTCTCAAATTCATTTAGTTCATCTTGCATTGCCAAAATACAATATTTATTACATAAGGATTTGTTCGATGTTTTTTGTTCAAATTGGGAAGGAATGGAAAGATGTTATACTTTATTTCTCCATGAATACATGGTCCTTACAAGTTTATTTCCATGTAAAATAATAATATCACAAGGATGATTTTTAAGAAACAATTAGCTTGGGTTTTATAAAACTTGTTCATAAAAATATGATAGAAAATCTTCTGGGGTCAATGTTTCAGAAACATTTTCTTAAGTATTCCCATTACCATAATTTTTTGCAATCGTATGTTGATAATGAGTTGGTAAAAATACATTAGTTGATGTATGTATGGATTTTTTAATGAAAAAGGGTTCAGTTTCATCAAATTAAGCATGGATTGTTTCATCAAAAGTACAGGTGTTTTTATTGTAAACCATATAATCCTTAGTAGTAGTGGAATAACCTATAGATGTTACTTCATTAGATTTGGATTCTAACATATGTAAATTATCATTTGTATTCAATATGAAATATTCTCATCCAAACACTCTAATGTATGAAACATTAGGTTTTCATCCAGTCCACAATTCATAAGGTCATTTGTTAATAAAAGGTCTTCTTAAAATATGATTTATATTATAACATATAGTAATAATCACTTCAACCCATAAATTCATTTCAATTGAGTATTTACTCAACATGGATCTTGTTTTTTCAAGAAGTATATGAATCCTTCTTTCAAAAACACAATTTTGCTGAGGGGGTCTTTAAGAAAAAAATTGTGAGTAATACCTTCCTTACTTCAAAATGTTTAAAAATAAAAAATTTTAAATTCCCCACTATGATCACTACATATTGTTATCAATGGTTGGTTTTTATAAATTTTAACTTAGTCTCTAAATTTTTTAAAATAGAAAACGGTTTTAGATTTATTTTCTAGAAAATAGACATATTTAAATCTAGTATAGTCATCAACTAAACAAAATACATTGTATTTTCCTGTGATGCTTCCTATTTGTGTAGGACTGAAGATATCCTTGTGAACTAACTATAATTCAATAGATTTTGAAACCTCATTGATTGATTTAAATCTAGTTTTATATTTATTGTTATACTGACCAGGGTCAAGAACCTTTGATGAAACCAATCTATGATCTTGTAGACCCTTAACAAGCCTATTAGTTGAATGTTTACCATGGTTCCTTAGGTTGTACTGTCCTAACCTTCTATGCCATAACAACGATTGGTCTTTGGATGCACTTAAGCAATGTAATTCATGGCTTCTATGGTCTTTTATGATGATTTTGTATACATTCTAATTAATATGGGAAGAAAGAATGATTTCAACCTCCGAATTGTGAACTAAATATTAATCATTCCAAAATTTCACAAGGTAACACTGATCACATAATTGACTTGTGCTTATAAGGTTGTTCTTAAGACCATTAACATGAAAAACATTTAAAATCAAAACATTTCCTAAAACACAATATTACCTATACCAGTGATCTTTCCCTAAGAATTATCTCCATAGGTTACTCTTCCACATTTCATTTCAATAATATTTTCACTGAAATCGTTGTTACCCATCATGTGTCAAGAACAACCACTATCCATTAACCAAATGTTATTGACTTTCCTGGTATTCTGGGAATCTACATTTGTTTTGAAAAATGTGCTTTGTGAAATCCAAAAGATTTAGTTTTATTAAGAGAACACCATCTTTACCAATGTCCAGCATGTTGACATTTCATACCAAATGGTTCACTATGAGGAACAAAATAGTTATTTCCAAAAATGGGGATTGAGTGAGTGTAATCAAATAAATATGTATTCCTTAAAGGATGATGTTGGGAATATATCTTATCAAAATCATCCATACCACTGTAACGTATGATAAATGGTTCTTTAGAAAATTTATTTTATACTTCCATCTTGTGACTAAATTATCATTCTCACAAGAAATTTCATTGGAATGATTTTTCGTTTTAGAAACACTATTCTTTAAAAACAAGTTGTCCAAGGTCATTAGATTGTTTATTCTTCTAAGAACATACTTCCATTAGATTATTTGAGGTATTTTTAAAATAAAAAATTTTATGTTGAATATAATTTGATAGATCTGATAATTCATTTATAGGAATAGATATTCTAGAATTTTCTAAATAAATATTTTTATTGAGGTTTAATTTTTCATTCTCAAGTAATTTGGAATATCTGGATTATCATTTAAAGGAAGTTAAATTTTACTCTATTATGGAATATTCCTCATCCGAGGAGTAAGAATGTTTCTCATAAGGGTAATTTTCATTTTAAGATACATTTTTTAGTTATTCAGCATTCTGTACCTTATCCATGTATCAACGATTTTCTATTTCAAGTATGGTTGTGATTCCTACGTTTCTCTGACTATAAGTTTCAAAATATGAGGATTCGACTAATAAATCACCACCACATGCACTACAAGTATTATTTTCATTTATAAATTTGTTTTTATTTTCATTGAAATACTTTTTCGTGTTTATTTCAAGTTGTTTTTACATTCTATCTTTTCTCTTCTATAAAGGAAAATCTGGTCCAATATGACTTTCAATTTTGCATTCATAACAAGGGAAATCATAATAATTATTTTATTTTTTATCCTTGTTTTTAAATTTTTATTGAAAGTTTTTCATTACAGCTATCTTTTTCATCCATCAAGATATATTGGATAACACGATATTATATTGATCACTATCACATGATTCTGATATATCAATAGCTTTCTTAGATTTGGATCTTGTTATTGTTTCTGTTTTCATAGATTTGGTAGTAGTAAAATCTACACTCCTATTACCATTAATAATTTTATTTAAATCATCATATCATTTTATTCTGGTCTCGTATAGATGTATAGTTTCAAATAACTCATTAAATGTGAATTGAGTAAAATTCCTTTTTTCATCAATAGTTATTCTTTTTTATTCGCACTCATTAGGAATAATATCAATAATCTTGTCTACAAGAGATTTATCATCAAGACCATTATCTAACATAGATTTTAGATTGCTTAAAATTTTCATAATCCCTTGTTTCACCTTGCATACTGGTTCTCTATAAGGAAAAGGAAACCCATGATATTCTTCTTGAAAACTTTCTCTTCTTGTTTCTATGAATTTAGATGTACAAAAATGTGTGGTTTCCAATTTCATCCTAACACATTTGGTTACTTCACTAGATGATATCTGACTATATATATTTATGGTCATGGAACTCAAAAAGGTATTGTGTACTTGGTAATTTAGTTGATATTCTGGTTCCTCTTGATTGTTGAAGGTACTGACTTCCTTGTCTGGGATTTTATTACCTCAAATAAGAATGATAATGATATCTACTACAGTATTAATAACAAATTTTTTATTTGATCTCTCCTGTACTCATAATCATTCCCATAAAATATAGGTGGTCTAGTTAGGTTTAAATTTTCAATTGACTCAATAATCATTCTTTCCATCCTATAAAACAATGCTTTTCCACTAAACACGTTAATTTAGTAAGTTTTTATAAACATGATATTTGTAAAATAAATAGAATTGTAATGAAAAATAAAATTGACTATAATAAAAAATAGTTGAATGTAACCTATGATACCAATTGTTGTATCGAAAGATAGATGTATATATATATTATATGGAACAATACATGAGGGGGGTGAATAGTAAGTTTAAAAAATAGTTTTTTGAACCACTTAATAAAGAACATAGTTTTAGAGGTTTTAACATAATCAAATTCAAAATCAAAACAATAGACCACAAAGGTCTTAGATCCGATGGAAATACTAAGATGTGATACTACACGAATTGTAAAGCAATTGTATTTGATGTGAATACAATGACCAGTGTAATAAAAATGATAATTATTCTACCACATAACATATAGAATGTCTTAATACATTATGATTTGTAATTAAAACAATTACCATTGAATTTAATATGAAAAGAAAGGAGAAACAAACAATTCCCTTTCTTGAAAAAATAACAGTTGAAGTTCAAAATTATTACAATTCTTTTAACCCAAAGGGAAGGGTATCCTTTAACCTAGGGGAGAAGTTTTGTATTACCACCACCATGGTAAGCCCTCGATAGGATGACTGGTAATAGTATCTTCTTATCCCTATAATTCCTCCATTATGAAGTTAATCATCACCTTTGTCCTTCAATAAATTTAAGGACCTTGATATAATGATTGGAAACATGTCTTCCTATCCCCAGAATCCCTCAATAACTATCACAATGATCGGTCTCATAATGCAGACATAAATCACTAATATAATTTCAAGAACATGGAACAAGTTATTTACTTATTATATCTTCACGTCTTTCGTACAAACCAAGAGAGAAGTCAAAATCATATCTCTCTATAACGTGATAGACGAAAAATTAGTGTATTCTGGTTTGAATGACCTCATATTTATAGGGTTCGTGTTCCATTGATAATTATTTCTCTAACGGTCTAATTTCACTGAAAAATACAGAGGTACTTGTACACGTAGAATTACAACAGTCAAAACAAAATAGAATACACGACATCATTTTGATTGGAAAATAACCAACTAAATTAAATCATTTTAGTTAGAAATAAGTACATAAAAAAGAATAAAACAATGAGTATGAGATACATGTAATTAGTATTGAAGTTATGACAAAAATGTAACTCATTTCATAAGTGAAATATGTAACTTGTTATCTATTCTGATCTTGATAACAATGCAGATCAATTGAAAATTAAAACCTGGTTACGATTCACAACTCGATTATGATACCCGGTATTCTATCTGGTTATGATACTTGGATACAATACATAATAAGAGTATTATTTATAACATGATGATTATGTATACCCAGGTTATGATTTTGTGATTACGATACATGATTATGATTCTAATCATAACCTGGTTATGATGCATGATATATTAGATTGCAAAGTAATACATATATCAATTACGATACAGGGTTACGAATCAATACTTAGTCAGGTTACAATTCCTGATTATTATACAATACACAATTAGGTTACAATTCATAATTATAATAAAATCCAATGTCATGTTACAATTTTGAAACAAGATATAAAACAATGTGTATGGATTACAAGCTTGACTTTCATAAGGATACAATAATCCTGAACAAAAAATTAAGATATTTAGATTTCTATAACAACATTCATGATATAAAATATATGTGACTTTTTATTTCCAAAACAAATGATTGAAGGAAAAGTTGAAACAAGTTTTGACTCAATAGAATATTCTTAAAAACATCTTCTCAATAATTTTAAGTTCCAAGTGGTAGAATAATGTTACCAATACAATAAAATGTTAATTAATAAAAAGAGGTGAGTAAAATATATTCTTTTTATATAGAAATATCAATTAATTCCCCTAATGGATAATTATGGAAAAACAATAAGAAATAATTATGATATTGTGAAATAACCCCTTCCCACATTGATATATTACATGCCCCATAAATAATTAACATAAAATGAAAAATTAAATACCATATTAATAAATATATTCATGATATAATTTATCAATGGGGTAGTATATACACCACAAAAAATTAATAAGTGGTTAATATGAAATATTTATCTTTAATGTAAAAGTGAGATGGGAAACCCTTATCTCTGGTTAAACTTCACTCGTATATGTCCGAACCTAATATATAATAAATTTATCTTTATTAAACATATATTATATAAAATTATACATATATTTCATAAAATATATGATTTAATTGTAGTATTTTATCACTATCGAAGTAACAATTCTTCTTTAAAATCATTATTTTGGGTGATAATTGCTTCATTTTTTCATATATGTTTTAGTGTGGTAATTTTTGTCTTTTTAATAAGATCAGGGTTAAATAACATAAATATTTTTATCCACTATATAAATATAATAAATATTAGTTATATATATATATATTAAATTATATATTATAGTTAGATATAGAAATATTAATTTACCATTGGTTGAGATGGTGGATCATATGTATGCATGAATATTATTTCCATTATTATTGAATAATAATAAAATAGAAAAATCATTATTAACTCATCTTTAAAAATTTATTATTAGTTAATATATACCAATTAAATAAATCAAATACATCCTTTCCAATAAAATTAAAATTAAAAGTTAAAAAATTTCACATTCTTATATGGAGGTAGTAGTCCAAACGTAAGAACGCACGACATTACTTTTTTCCAAAATATTGGTAGGTATGAAGTCAGATTTGATATTTTTTTAAAAAAATTCTTTAGATTATAAATATAAAATATATTCATTAAATTTATCTATAGTGACCAAAATCTATTAACCCTGGAGCCAGTGTCTACTACAATTACAATGTAATTATTACGAAGATTCCAATCCCAAAGGACCAAAGAGTTTAACAGTGGTAGTAAAATAGATATATAATTGAGTCTTTCATTAAAAATTAATAAAATAATTATAAAATAATTTTTTTGGATAACCTTACTCAAACTTAGAATATCCTTATATATCTTTCTATGTAGCCTTCTTGGATTCTCATGGAATAAAAACAAAATAAGGGTGAGCTCAAATGGTCACTAAGGGTTAAGTATAATAGAAAAAATTATGAAAAAATGATAATAATAAATACGAATATATAAATAATTTAAAACAACTTTAATTTAATAAATAAACATAGAGTTACCCATATAAAATATGGAATGGTAAATAACTATGAACACATTCCATTTAATCTATTTAATGATAATGATATGCATCCATATATTTTTTTTCAGAGAGAAAATCTCATAGAAAATAATAAATGAACCTAATTAAAGGAAATTATTAATTATTGGATTTAATTTATTCTAGGATCATAGTATATTTACCATCAATAGCTATCCTCAAGACAGTTTAAAACATAACTACTGACAACCCATTAACTGAGGCTTGCCAACTAATTAATTCCATGAGACTATTGATGCATCAAGGATCTTTCATTAACCAATCCCCAAACCAAGTAGTGAATTTAAAATGAATTCCTCAAATATCAAATAATATATTTAATTAATAAACAACAAGCCTTATCACCAATTAACCATATTGAGTAAAAGATACAGATTTATCAATGTTTCCCCAATTAATAAAATAACTATCAAAGTGGAAATTTTATATAAAAATTTTATATTGTTTAAAAAATCAAAATACATATTAATGATAATATTTATAATAAATATAAATTTAATTTATAAAAAATTACCATAAGGAAGTTATTTTTTAATGATAATGTAAACAATCACAAAATATAGTGATATTACAAAGATAACTTTTACCACTTAGTAATTTGCATGTCAACACCCAATGGATGAGATAGTTCAAAGTTATACATAAAAGAAACTGAAATATGAGTGAATCATGATATTAAATTATAAAGGGGCAGTATATAAACCACATTTATTTGGATTGGTTGATAATATAAAATAAGTCTTAATGGAGTATAAATTCATATGAAATCCATTACCTTGAATTTCATTTTCATTTAACAACATTTATCATTTGGTATAATGGTTTTAATAATGTTATAAAATTATATAAGAACTATAATAATATTTATAAAATCATATATCATATTAAAATAATTTTCTAATCACCAATTTTTAATCATCGTTCATTATTTTCTTCATTTTGGGTGTCAATTTTCATGTTTTTCATGTATGCTTTGACTTGATATTTTTGTTCTTCTTACGTCAATATTAATGTATTAATATCATGGATATTAAACATGATTTAAATCACACATATATTATTTATTTAAGTATTTATCATAATCCATCAAATTTTGAGATAGGAAATGAAATGGACCGTTCATGAAGATGGTTGGTCATATGTATGCATGCATGCAGTTTTCATTTTCTTGTTAAATTAAAAGAATAAAAAGTAAAGGATATATATTTATATTATAATTAAAATATAATATTATTTCATATATTTCATATATTTTTATTGAAACTATCTTTAAAATATTCCATGTAATGTGTGAATGAATCACATTGCTTTTAGGAGGCAGCAGTCAATACACCCTCAAACGATGTTATCGTGTCCTCAAAAATTAGAAAGAATGATGGTATGTATTATATAAAATTTAACACAATCATAAATAAAATATAAATATCATATATAACATATTAAAACTATAAGTAAATAATTATTACTAACTAGGAAAGGTGGTAATGGAATAGCCAATGTCATCGGTTAGTGAGGCAGTAGTCTGTTATACGCATTGACGATGATTGTGTATACCATTTGATGGAAGTGTTTATTTGTGTACTTCATACCCTTGACATAAAATTATATAAATATATTTAATATGATTAGGTTTTCATATAATCATTTTATAAAAAAAACTAAGGGGTGGTGAATTAATTGAACCAAACGTGAATGTTGAATAACATTACCTCTTATTCAGGTAACTCCATTTGGTTTATATAAAAAAACTTCCTTGGATTACATTATTAAAAAATTGAGGATAATTAATGACGAAAAATAAGATTTGAAATTATTATTTATTAGTTTTTAAGAAAAAGATGGCTTGATAGGTTTGAAGAAATGTAGTAGGTGATTTCACTTTTATAATGGAGGAGGAGTGACATTCTTGTAAATATAAAAAGATAAACATTTTTGGGAGGTATCCCTTGAATAAAGTTCTTCAAATAATGACCTAAATTAAATAAAATGGTTTTTGTGGCCCCAAAATGGTCGTACAATATTTTTCTGGGCATTTTATTGTTCATTTAGACCTTGAGTTTAATGTTTAACCAGTACGTAAACTCGTTTTCACCATAATTTCTGTAATTAATATTAATCTACTTCCTTAGTATTTTTGGTAAAAAATAAGTCTAAATTTCATTAAATTGTAAATTATTATGATTGAAAATATGGAATACATTTTTCCAAATTAAAATCTGATAAGTGGTATAAATTAATTTATAATTAATCCCGCAGACGCATTGAGAAATCTAGTTTTTTAAGTGAAAATTCTCAAATGTTTAAAACGTTTTTATATCCAAATTCTTATTAAAATTAATAAAAATTATAGAAGTTTTAGTAATTTATTTATTATTTATACAATTAAACATTAATACCACTTAAAAATATAATATATCACTGCAATTTATTTTGATGAAAAACCGGTTTCCATTAATGTTCAGAATTTTTCAATATTCATCAAAAAATACAAAATCACTAAAAATATTAGAAAATCACCAGAATTTTTTTTATATAAATTTGTAAAATTCTTATCTTTTCATATAAAAGTTATAAAATCATAAAAATCAATTTTAAATTAGTTGTACCAGTAAAAGGAGGAAACATTCCCTTTAGAAAATTATTGCTATTTATGAGTAAAATAAGATTTTTTCTTATCTGATGTCTATAAAATCAATTGGATGAATGTAAAAAATATTTTATTGAATATATAATAAAAATATTTACATTATTTCAATCAATAATATTAATTAAATTAATTTATTAATAAAAAATGCATTTGGGAGAATAAAAAGGTTTATATAGAAATATTTCTATTACATTTAGAAGGTTTTTATATATATTTATAACGAATTACTAACAACTAAATTCAATAATATAATTCTTAAATTAGTTAACATTACTCATAACCACCAATTTAAAATATAGGATGTATATTATTATATAAAATAAAAATATTTCCATGATATGTTTTTTCAAATTAATCATGGTCTTGTGTGTAATGAAAGCTCTCAAATAGTGTCATCCTTGTGTGTAATGAAAGATAAATTCGTATCACATACATTGTAACCTATTTCATATGTTGTTTTTTTAAATGGTAAATATATTGTAAAGTCTCATGATATTATATTTCATTCTACATTTCAAGTTACATGTCATACATGCTATCAAATAAAATGATCTGATAATAGAATTTTGGGCGTTTACATTAAAAATAATGATTTTTATGTGTGGTGTAAGAGAAAAAAGAATCACTTCAATTTGTGAGGTGATAATCCATAGTACAGACAAGAGATGTTATCATATCTACCATGAAATGGAGAGTAATGAGGTATATATGAAATCATAATTCTAGAAGTATAATGATTATTTATACATAATATATATATATATATATATGTATATATTTTTAATCCATCATTATATCCAACCATTAAAGATAGTGAAGGAAAAAAATTAAATTGGTTTGTGAGGCAATAGTCTGGCATAGATATAATCGACATTTTCATATACCATTTGATGGAATTGGATATGGATTTGGGTTATTCCATTAACATTATAATGTATCAGTATATACTATAAATGTTTCCTATTATATTATCATATTTTTGGAAGGTTTAATGTATGTGGAATAATAAATTAAAAAATGCATAAAATTAATAATTTTACCACTTAGTTAGAGATCATATGTATGTTTTTACAAAAATCATTCATAGTAGGGATTCATAGTAATCACAAGGACTGTAGGATGTGTGTTGGGAATTAATGAATTGATACGGGTAGTTATAGGTTGTTCCAATGGTTTTTATATGTGTGAAGATGGTAAGGGACATGGTTTCCTTTTATAGGTGGGGGAGAACACATGTGGAATTTTTTAAATGATAAAGTGACACCGAAGTAATTGTCTTTACAATGCCTCTACAATTGTTAATTATATAACCTTATATGTTATAAGGTCAACATATGTTCATAAAAGGGGTGTTGTACAAGGTTTACATCATTTTTAACACTTATATTTTTAGTTTAACCCCTGGTAATTCCATTTTTACATGAGCCCGAATCAACAATAATATACTATATTCACTACTAATTATGGTTACAATTTAAGTGGAACATATTATAAAATATAAATTATTATTAATAATAATATTTAATCCATTTTTTTAATATAAATTCATAGAATTTTCATAATTGAATTTAAAATCAGACCGTAGATGCGATGAAAGAGTAGTTTTCCCAAGAGAAACTTTTAATAATTATTGAATAATTAAACCTAAAAATTCAATATAAATTTTTTTAAAAGACTTAAAGTAGTTAAATATTAATTTAATTAAAATTAATTATCTTTAAATCAATATAAAATATAATTTAAAAATGTTAATAATTTAAAATAAAATGGGTTTTTTCAATAAAAATCATCATTGTCACTATTCATCAAAATGTAGACTTTTCATAAAATTATCAAAATATGAGAAAAAAATTTTGAAATTATTATTTCAAAAATTAAGAATATTTTTTCAAATATGTTTTAAAAAATGGTAAAAATTATTTTAAAATTTGGTATGAAAAATGCATGTAATCTTCCTTGTAATAAATACAGTTTTCAGAAGAAAAAAAATTCAAAGAAGATATTATTAATTTTTTTATAATCAATAGATAAACATTTAATTTATTTTATAATTATTAAACCATATAATATTCATAAATTATATTGTACAATAAATACCCATCAACTTAACTACTAGGTTATGTTGGTCATTCTTACATAATAATATGTTAATAGAGTATCACATTTTTTGAACACGGTGTTACATGCATTGCATGATATTGAAGAATCTGAATTCAATTAGAAATAAATATATCATAAAATATTGGGGTGTTACATTCTAATCTAATCTCAGTGATTCTTTTAATATACAGTATCAAATTTGAATTTCCTCTTTTAAAATCATTTGGTGTTACATAGCCAATGAATTATTCATATAGAATAATATTAGAACATTTGATGCACTGCCATTAAAAATATGATTACTGGTCTTGTTTTTAAGTGGTTTCATATGATCTATTATACACTTTCACAATCTAGTATAACGAAGCATTACATATATAATAAATTGGTCGGGACATGTATAAATAGCCAATTGATATATAATAATTGCTTCTTAGAAGATAACATATTATATTCACTTCTGAAATATGGTGAATATCTACATCCATGGATTGACACAATCCGTGATAGAATCATATATCCCCATTGGGACATAACCATTAAAATCCTTCTCTTCCATGATGTTATTTTACTCACTTTCATATAGGCTATTGTGAATGTTTTTGGAAAGAGTGGATAAAGTCCCTAACTAATCAAATAGGTTAATTTCATTGAAGAATAAATTGTAAAAGGGGTATCACTAATATATCTCACCTTTATTAAGTTATAATATACCAAACATGGGCACTTCAATTGGTATCAAAATTAACTAGTATTCCTTTTAAATTTCTAATTTTGACTAATGTTGAAGATAAAAAATTTTAATTCATTTAACAATAGAGGTGTTCTAACATTCAATGTAAATAAATATCAATATTAGAAGAATAGGATGTTACCATTTATTCTTTATCAATGAATAAAAGTCAAGGATACATATATAGTAATATTTACGATAGTTGAAATAGATGAAACATTGGAATTTTTAGAGAAAAATGAATTTGGTGGTTGATGGTAATGTGATGAATCAAATTTTGGAATCCTTATATGATATGATTCATACCAAATTTATGTTTCTCAAAACTACAAAATACATTTTATGATAATATTTATTTAATATCCTGGAATTTCTATGTAATTGTTTTAAATTGTATGGAATTATTTAGAGACCACACACTTTTTCATCACGTGATTCCGTGGCCCCATGAGCCCAGAACTGAACATTGAAATTTTTTATGGCCTTTTAAGAAAATATGCATGTGGGTTTTTTCAAAATTTTAAATGGTATCTCATGTCAAACATATGAGTTCACTATTGAACTAAAAATGCTGAGAATTTCATTGAAATGACATAACTACAACTGTAAAGGATCAGACAAAAAAGTCAGTTATCTATGATTTCAGAAAATAATAAAATAATGTAAAAAAATTATTTTATTTTTATTCCCTCACTGTTGAGAAACAGACGGCGGTGCTGCATTGTAGCGACGAGGGGCATTAAATGAAGCACATTAATGGATTGTTTTTTTTTTCAGCTTAACAATACATTAATTGAGGCGTAACAGATATTTTTTTTTCACAAATGTAACATCATAATGACATGAGGTCGTAGCGTAACAAAAATTATACGCCATGTTTTATTTTTAATATGATAACAAATTGTAGAAATGTGAATAAAACTATGGAATATTTCTGACGATCCTATAAAAAGGGGTCACTCAAATGAAGAACGAAAAATAATGGGTGGATCGCTAGAAACATTAAATCTTTAAGATGAATTGGACCAGGAATTGAAGAACGTAAATGGATCATAAATACTTGAGTGTGGACCGATTCATCATCAGACTACATAGAATTATGGGTTCTTTTCTTTTATGATTTCCACTTTCTTATTCTAAAATGACAAATGCAAATCAACACGTTAACAGGTTGATCTACATATTTTTCCTTCATGTTGGATGGCGTTCTACTTCGGTTTTTCACCATGGGATTAAACTATAGTTTATATAATTTTGATCCCAAGCCTCACCATTTTAAACATCTAACGCAGTGGGTGTGGGATAATTTAAACAAGGCCCGGACCCCTTCCTCCATGTTCATTCTTTGTGGAAGAACTTTAAAAATAAAATCAAGGAAGATTTTGGGCATTCGAAGTGATGGAGACACACCCCAAAAGAAATAGGTGTCATTGGTGCGAAAAATGGATCACTGGACCAGACCTGGGGGCCCATGATGGAGGCCACACATGGGTGGAAGTGCGCCACAACGGTGTGATGGAGGTGGTTGTCGTGGACAGCTTGGGCCCCGACGAATCGAGAAGTGCCGTCAGATAGCTGTTGGGATGTGGGCCCTCAACCACATCTGTGGAGTGGCCTGAAGACATGAGACGTTCTTCTTTGATGAATATATTCCCCTATCCACTAGTAATAAATCCGATAATTTAGTAGAAAGGCCATAGTTGCTTGACCGTGACAGAAAAGGTGGCCCTGCGGATGGCCCGCAAGTTGAGGGGGAGCCAGACAGGGCTTTTAGTCGTGTCCTGGCCAGGCGTAACCTATTCACCCCAATAGGCCAAACCCTCCCCATCGATATGGGCCAGACCGGGCACAGGATGGGCCGGTCTGAGTTAGGTTAGTTTGGCCCGACCGGTTTGGGACAGACCAGAAGCCAACCAACCCCTTTTTAAAAAAATTATAATTACGTGTAAAACATGCGTTCGATTGACGACTGATACTCGATAATAGGAGTACCTTAGTATAACCGTAGTGTGAAGCATCTAATATGTGCCCCGAAAGGGACACGATGGGGAGTGTCTTCTGTGTGACATAGCATACCCCCACTACTAATCAGGGATGAGTTCCGTATCAGTCCTAGGTTAGTGTAAAGTGACATCTTTTCGACTAAGTTGACCCACTATACTCATTGAAAAGGATTTCTCAAGCATCCCATGTTTTTAACGTTTTGACAGGTGATTTTACTTTCCTACTCTAAATTTTACCTTTTTTGAAATGCATTGCTTCATTATCAATCTTTGTGATCATGGTTTTTGGTTTTTTTATATTTTTATTTGTGTTATTTAATGTGTGTTTCGGGTTCCTATAGACTATATTATTACTCACCTCTGCATGGTCTTCACCCGCAGATGTTTTGTGTAGTTCAGATGAGTGCCTCCCTGATATAAGAAATGGTGGCGCAAGACCTGGTGGTTCTTAGTGAAACCATGAAGGTGGGTAATACATCTCTGGCATATAGGAATTACATTTTTACAACCCATTAGGTGGGGTTTGAAATAGATGACTTCAAAAATTTTCCTTTCACATTTTCTTTTTAATTTATCATTTTTTGGGATTGTATTCTGGACCATTGACATATAATTTTTACTTTTAATCAGTGGTTGGATAGATGTATAGATTTAAATTTCCATGCATTGGGATGTGGTTGTGTGTGCATGCATACAGGTACTCGAGAAAATTCCTCCCATTTTTAGTTTGAATTTTTTAGTGTAGTCTCCAACCCCAAGACTTTGGGAGGATGGCTTGGGGTATGTCACATCACAGGCCCTAGGGGAAGGTTCATGAAAAAGTGGTATCATGAGTGGACAGTTCTACCTCAATGACCCAGAGTCTGTTGGTTTGTTTTTAGGGAAATAATGTTTAATGTTTCTTTTTTGACAGTTAGATTCATGGTGTCCAGTGTTGGGGCAGTGACCGACAAATCCATACATAAGCACCAAGAATTCTATTTTTTCAGCTCGATACATGAAAAAAATGGTTTTCATAACTGTCTCCTTATGATCTTATTCAATAAGAGTTAGCTCACCATGTATAATCTTTTTCATGTGGTATATCCTGATCTATATTATAATTACTCCACGGAGACGACTAACTAGGATTATGATACATGAATGTGAGGACAGTCCGCCTAGTGATGGGACATTAGTTCTGGTACCAGGGATAAAGATGGACCAGCCGGGTGGTGTACAAGTATTACCCCCAGTCATTGACCAATATTTACTACCATCATTACCAGTAGAGGATGCACATTGGCTCGATGACATGGATGCGTTCTCCAGATACAGAACTCCCATGTTTTGAGGAGAGACATATACTTAGGCTTATTAGGACTAGATGGAGGCGGTGACATGGGTATTCCCCATAGGGAGAATTCCACTCAACCGGATGGAGTTCATACCCATGAGACTTTTTCGGGGTTTGATGGGAAGATGGTGGGGCTTTAATATTTAGTCTCATGATGAGGAGACCCTCACCTAGAAAAACATCGAGTGGATTTTTCAAGAGGATTTTTCCCCCTGACATTGCAATATATGCACATAAAGCAGGTGATTCACCTGTAGTAGGGCAGCATGTTAGTGGATGAGTACTCAGCGAGGTTTATAGACATCTCTTGATACTCCAAAGACACTGTGCGAGAACCTTTCATCTGGTCCCGAACCATTGAGAAGGGACTCAGATGGGAGATCAGGGCATCCATGGTGTATCTCAACATCACCACTCAGGGTGGAGTACTGGAGAGAGCCCTTCTAGTGTAGAGATTCCTAGTGGACCAAAAACCCACTACCGGATCCACCAACATACATCAGGTGGTATAGTTTTCAGTGTTGAGTAGTAGTTAGTAGAAGTAGAGACCAAAGTTGGTCAAATATTTCAAGGGACGACCCCAAGACACTGGATCAGTAGTGCAGGGCTCCTAGAGTAGTATTTGTCTGCTAGGGACCATGTTGTGACTCACGTGATGTAGGCAGAGATAGATGGCTTGTGACTACCCAACCCACCACATAAACAATCAGTCAATAGTCTAGGGACTTCCATGGAAGTGGTAGTGGTTGAAGAGAGGAGGTCTATTGGGTGGTATATGTGGAAGGGGAGAAATATGAGTGGTAGGTGACAGAAAATGGTTCGAGGTGCGACAACCACCACCCCCATGGGGTCTGCCACAGGCTCAGGGTGTCGGTGGACAGAGATGACGATATCTTTAGGTGATGGAGGCCTATGACCACGATGCTTTAGAGATGATTAGAGTAAAGATCTATGTATTATCCACCTTACCTACAGTTATTATAGACATTGGTGAAAGTCACTTTTTCCATTACATGGAACTCGTTCAAGGCTTAGAGAATCTGATGGAGACTTTGGCTAGATCCTTATGATTGGAGACACAAACAAGAGGTCATTTGACAAATACACACTGGTGTGATAGTGTGAACATACTCTATGAGTTGAGATATTCGGTTGGGATCATCTAGGAGCAACGATGAGGCCTTATGAAATCATCTTGGGTATATATTGTTTATCTATAGTTCATGATTAGATCGATTTTATTATGCACAATTTGCGCTGTGTCTATGAGGATTGGGAAAATATTTTCATTCTTTAGAAAGAAGAAAACTTTTTTAGCATAGGACAAACATTATCAGATGATGGTGAGTCTAATAATTAACCAATTGGGTAGCCTCACAATTAGTGTGGGGGACAAAAGGATTCCATGTTTTCCTGTAGTGGTGGATGATTATGAGAATTTATTTCCTAATGATGTTCCATGAAGACCACCTTATTGGTAGTAGACTACGACATCAACCTATACCTATAGATGACATAAATATCAACACCGACATATTGGATGGAAACAAAAGTGCTTTGATAATTGAGGGTATAGTTGGATGACTTGCAGAAGATGGGATTTTGGAGGCCCTACATTTAACCATGGGCAGCCCCAGTGTTTAATTCTAAGAAGGTAGACCAGAGTTTGAGGTTGTTTGTGGACCTCTGACCCCTAAACAAAGTCACCATGAAGAACAAGAATCAAATGCCAAAGATTGATGACCACTTCGTCTAGATAAAGAGTGTGAGGTGGTTATCGAATATAGAAGTCAAATCATGCTATCATCAACTTCAGGTATGGGATGAGGACGTACAATAGATAGTCTTTAGATACTGTTATGGGCACAAAGAGTTGTTGGGGGTTACCTTAATCATGGATGATTCTCCAACAGTGTTCATGGGACTCATGTACAAGATCTTCCATCCTTACCTTGATCATTTTGTTGTGATTTTCATTGATGAAATCTTGGTGTACTCAGCATCAGAGGAGGACCATGCTACACATCTTTGGATAGTTCTGGATACACTCTAAGAGAACTTGCTTTATGGTAAGTTCTCAATGTGCTAGTTCTGAATTTAGGAGGTCCACATTCTAGGACATGTTATCTCAAAAGCTGGATTTTCAGTGGATCTAGAGAAGGTAGAGGAGATTCTTGCATAGGAACCACCTTGGAGCGTGGCTGAGGTTCATAGATTCTGGGGGTTGTATTGATACTACCACAAGTTTGTGAAAAACGTTTCCTGAGGAGAATCACCTTTTTGATCATTTACATATAAGGGAAACCCCTTATTATGGATGGATAAGTGCCAAAAAAGTTTCTACTAGGTTAGCTATAGATTGAGAAGTTCCCCCATCATGGGACAACTAAAAGAGGTTGTTGGGTATGTTGTCTTCTGCAACTCATTAGGGACTAGAGTTGGTTGTGTCTAGATGAAAGAGTGAGAATTGGTCACCAACGGTTCTCTTCCATTGAGGCAACATGATTAGAACTACGCAAACCACGGATTGGAGTTAAAAGCGGTGGTATTTTCCTTGAATATATGGTGTCACTACTTTATGGGTGAACGATTTACCTTTTACACCAACCACAATAGTCTTATATATATAAAATCTCAAAAGGACATATGCTTGAGACATCGATGATGTCTAGAGTTATTTAAAGACTATGAAATTGAGATAGTCTATTCACCTAAGAAGAGAAACGTAGTGGTAGACGTGCTCAATAGGTGGTCTAGTTTACAAATGTTGAGTGAGGTGGCAGATCAGCTAGAAGCGATGAAAATATTCTTCATGGATAGCGATAGAGAAACATACCATTAGTCAATAACTATCACTCCCCCACTCATAAAGTGAGTCAGGGAGACACAACTTGAGGATGTTGACTTCGTGCCCGGACGTGCTCAGATATACTCAGGACATGGTTTGGAGGGATTTTATATAGTTGGGGATCACCTCATCCTTTTCAGAGGAGGAACTATATTATCAGTGACATTATAGGAGGAGGTGTTGTGAGAGTTCCATATAACCCATTTGGTGGTACATCCTATTGTTGTGAAGCTATTCTAGAACCTATGACATTAGTACTAGTGGCCTGGGATAATGAAAGTGGTAGCCATGTTAATTTCGTGATACTTCACTAGTAAGCAATTGAAGGATGAGCATTAGACTCTAGAAAGCGTGGAATAGCCATATTATGTAATTAACAAGAAAGGGGATGATATCTCGAAGGACTTCATGAAGAGGTAACCAGACATGTCCAGGGTCCATGATTCTATCTGGGTGATTAGTGACAGACTCACCATGTTGGATCAATTCCTACCCATCTGAGAGCAGGGATTGACATTTGGAGTAAAACACATATCTATCTAGAATATTGTGTGGCTACATGGGATGCCTCAATGATAATATCATACTATGATGCATGATTTTTCTCACAGTTATGGATGATAATGTAGGAAGAGTTTGGGACTCAGCTGCGCTTGAGCACAGCCTTTCACTCTCAGGCAGATGGTCAGACGGAGCGGACCATTCAGACCTTGTAGGACATGGTTCGTTCTTGTGTAATAGATTTTGTTCGTAGTTGCATGGTCCTCCTACCACAGGTATATTTTTTATACAAAAACAGTTATCACTCTACCATTGTCATGTAACACCTATAGGCCTTGTACTGGTAGTCAGGAAAATCACCCTTGTACGGGATGGATCTAGTGGAGTCAGCACTAATGGTTCTAGAGTTGGTACTTGCTACCACTGAGAAGGTGCAGATCATCCAAGATTAGATGTGGAATGCATAGAGGAGACATAAATCATATGATGACAAGATGTAGAGACCCTCGAAGTTTGAGGAGGGAGACAATGTTTTCCTTTGGGTCTCACCCTAATGGGGATTGTAGAGATTTGGCCGGGGTGGTATGTTATTTCTCAGGTTCATCGATCCTTTCCAGATTAGGGTAGAGTTGGAGATGTGACATACTACCTAGATATTCCTCCAAAGAGGCACTGTTTGCACAATGTTTTTCACATGCCACAATGGAGGAGGTATGTGCCTAATCCATCGCATGTCATCGACTGGGGAAAGATACATGTTGATGATTGGGTGATGTTTTAGGAGTTCCCAGTGGAGATAGAGCATCGATAAGAGTGTGTTCTTCATGGATGTTAGATTCCTCTGGTGCATGTTCATTGGTAGGGCATACACCTCTAGGAGATCCACGGGAATAAGAGGCTCAGATTTGTGCTCAATACCTCAATTTGATTGATTAGCCTTTGTTTTGGATTTTAGGGACATAAATCCCTAAGGAAGGGAGAATTTAATACGCAAAAATTCCATGTATTTTATTAAAATTATATGGAATTTTTTAGAGGCCACACAGTTGGACGACACATGATTCCATGAACCAGTGAGCACATAATGAAACATTGAACTTTTTTATGATCATTTAAGTAAATGGGAAAGATGGATTTTTTAAAATTTAAACAGGTTCTTGGATCAAAAATCAGAGTGCACTGTTGAAATATGAACACTAGGATTCTTCTAGAAAGGACCTAACTTCGACTGAGAAGGGTAAGACAGAAAAGTGTGTTTTTGTAAATTTCAGTAAATAATAAAATTATTTTAAAAATTATTTTATTTTTCTTCCCCCACAGTTGAGAAACGAATGGTGGTGTTGTAGTGTGGTGATGAGGCATATTAAATTATGCTCAATAATGGGTTGTTTTTGTGTAGCATAATGACACATTTATTGAAACATAACAGATATGTTGTTTCATAATGGAAATAGCGTAACAAAAACAATGTGATGTTTTTTCTATTTAATAGGCTATCTTTTTAGTGAAATGAGAATTAAACCTTGGAAATTTTCTGAAGATCCTTAGACAAGGATACCCTCCAAGGATGAATAAATAACACTGGTAATATCACTAGAAACATTAATTCTTTATGAATATTGGGAATGGGAATCGAAAAATGCCAACAGAGCATGAATCCTTGAGGGCGGATGTAACGCCCTGACCCCATTTACCCAGAGTCGGTGCATTATTACATATCATTGGCCTGATCACAAGAAAGATCAAATCTCGAATGACTGATTCATTTAGTATCCATGGAATAACTAGATACATTAATAAATTTTACATTACATCATAAAATAAAAACCACAACAATATAGTCTCCATAGTCCACACTCTTATCCTCAAATACTATCCCTACAGATCAATCATAAATTGCTTCTTCACATCCTGGGAAAAATAAAACATAGAAAAGGGGTGAGCTCAAATGCCCAGTAAGGATAACAATATAGCAGAAACTTTCATAAATAAGAATAAACATTTAAGGAAATGTATAACTAAAACAAAAGCCTTTTAAACATGAACATCAACATAGTATGGCAAAAATAAAATGAAATAATGCCATTTACTTATTCATATGGATATTCTACTAATCGAATAATCACATGCAATATCATTAACCACTTTTATAATGATGGAATGCATAATGCCAGACTATCATAACCACATAGCCAAGGCCTCGTGCCAAGACTACAAATATGATTTTGTCAAGGCCTTGTGCCAAGACACTAGTTTGTCTCATGAGACCTACCGATGCATCGAGGAGCTATAGTGGGCTCCACCCGTCACTTATTAAGTCCAATTCATTCCTCATATGAACATGTTTAAACATAACATAAACATTCGTATTAAAACTAGCATATGAAATGTCATTACTTTCTCCATAAACCATGAATGGTATAAAAATTACACATCCACAATAAAAAAAATCAAAATACCTTCAATACAATATGGAAGGTTTTTATCATAATAAATCAACTTCAAATAAGCTTAAAACCCATCAAAGGATGTTGACATATATGAAATCAAAAATATTTGAGAGAAATATCTCTTTTCTTGAAATCATTTAAAACATGCATAATTATAAAATAAAACATTTACTTAGAAAATTTTATTATAAGCATGTAAGGTAAGCTTCGAAGATTTTATAGCTACAGAAAATAGCCGCACCTTATGTATATGTTAAAAAAACATTCTTACCTTAATTTTGTCGAAAAGGTTAAAAAGCACCTTGTTTGGAAAACGACGAAAAGATTCCTTTATAAACCTCTTATAAAAAGTAAAACACTGGTATAAATGATATTAACCCATATTCTAGTAAATAGTAAAAAAAATTGAAATACATTTTTTTAAGAAATATGGATGTGGATGATAAAGAAGTCCCAGTATATTATTACTTATAAAAACCTCAGATAATGAAGAGATTGCGAAATAAACCCTTACGTTGTAATTTTCCTTGGTTGGGGGTAGGTTAACCTCCTAAATAATGGTGAAATAATTGTTCTTAAATTATACAAGAATTATATACATTAATATGATATCATATATGATCTTTTAACATTTATTTGTTAATAATATCATAGTATAATCGTTGTTTCGGGTGTTAAATTACTCATTTTCTTTTATATGTTTTGTCACGTAAGACATGCTTGTCATGGATAGGATGTATATTATTCATATCCAGAATGATATCAAGTCCTTCAGCATTATTTTTAATTCATAAATTGATAATTATACTTGAATGGATACGATGGAGAATGAATCTCATCGCGTTCGTGGAGACGATAGTCCGTACGTATGCCCGAGCGACAATATCATTCTATTGATATTAAAATAATATATAATTGGATGATATATCATATATAAAGAATCATTATCATGTTATATTTATTATTTTCATGAATTATAAATCATTATTATACACATCCAAATAAAAATATATTGAATAATAACAATTACACCCCGACGTGGAGACGGTAAGCCCTACGTATGCACGTATGGTGACATGTTATTAAAAGGATGGATAGAATACTGAATATGGTTGTAACATATTTATAATAATATTACAGTATATAGGAGATACTGGATTCATTATTTTATAATGGTAATAACAATGAAATAAGAAGTTGAAAAAGAAATGAATTTGAAAAATGGTGCTGAAAACATTACCTCTTCTTCGGGTTCTTGCTTTTGATTTTATCAAAAGGGCTCCTTAGGATGGAGTTATGATCAAAATAAGGCCTCTAAGTTGTAGTGAGGGAAGTTTAGAGAGTATTTGGGTAGGTTTTGTCCGAACCAAAATGCTTTGAAGGTGTGAATTATTGAGAAGGGGGAGTGCCCTTTTATAAGAGGGGTGAGGGGAACCTTTGGAAAAACTACAAATATTATTTTATAATAAATTCATATTCGGTTTCAAATGGCTCCAAAGTGTATTATTTAAAGGTTAAGGTGGGGATGGGTCGAAAACCACTCAAACAATTGAATTTAAGCAGGTTTGGGTCATTATATTAACCTTATCTATTAGTTTTAACTGTTTTTTAATTAGTTTGACATTTACCAGGTCACTTTATATTTTTATATTATATAGTTAATAAACTTTATATATACATCCAAGAGACCCAAAAGTGGTCCATTAATGATACACCTATCATTATATACGTCTCTTGGATGAACCTTATATTTTTAGGAATTTAATATCAATTAATAATATAATATTTGTTTTAAAAACTCTTTTATGTCAATTTTGACACTACTCAATAATTGATTTTTGTGAAAATCATAACAGAATTATTACTTAGAACAATGTTAATTAAGTCAATCCTAACATGTCATATTAACTTATAAAATTAGTGTAATTCATAAAAAGTCTCATTTTATATTTATTTGTGTATTCATAATATCAATTATTTTAATTTTTCACTATTATGGTAATTACTGCATCAACATTGTGTCATAAATAAATTAAATTATTTAATGTCTAAAAATTATAAATAAAATATCATTATGTAGGAAACTTTATATATTTCTAATGAATATTTACAATAGAATTTAAATTCTGTATAACCCTATATTAAAAACGTTTTAGTAAATAAACCTTTATTTTAACTCTTTTAACTCTTCATTGAATTAAATAATAATAAATGTCCTAATCTAATCCAAGTGGACCTAAATGATAATATATTATACCTAATGTTGTTTTTGGTCGAGAAACACTTGTCCAACAGAATTAGTACATGTCTTAGGGTAATATTAATATCATTTTTACTCTTAATTACACTATTTACTTTTAACTGTGGTAAATAAAAGTAAAAAATTACTATTCACCAAAAATTATTTTCATCTCATTGAACCACATTTTACATTCTGATATTAACTGTGTCTCTCGGATTTTTGATATTCCAATCACAGAAGTGGTAAAATTAAGTTTTATGAAAAATTCAGTTTTTTAACTAGCACTTAGAAGTTTCACTATTCATCAAAAAATGAAGTTTTTCAGAAAAATAACAAAAAATCACCCTAGGCTAATTTCGATATTCCGAATCCAAAAATGAAGTCCATTTTGAAAAATAAAATTTATAAAATTTCAAAAAGTATTTATTAGTATTTATAACGGCTAGTTTGATTTGTTGTGGTGTGTTAGAACTCAATGTTGCGTACAACACAAGCTATCACATTATTCAAAAAGAAGTGTACCGTAAAATATTGAGGGGTTACATTCTCCCCTCCTTCAAATAATTTTGTCCTCGAAAATTCTAGAATTACACCACATGAAAAGACTTGGGTGGTTCTTCATCATAAGTTCCTCGGGTTCCCACGTTTCCTCATCCATCTTACGGTTTCTCCACAAAACATTTTCCAGACGTGTCGTCCGGTTTCTCAATACGTCTTCTCTCTTATCAAGAATCCTGACGGGCTCTTTGCTGTCAGACATATCAGGTTCCAGTTCTAATTCCTCGTAGGTGAGTACATGTATTGGGCTAGGCATGCATTTCCTCAATAGAGATACGTGAAACACATCGTGAACTTTGGAGTGACTTGGCTGCATTTTCAATCGGTAAGCTATAGCCCCAATTCGTTCTAGAATTTCGAAAGGTCTGATGTACTTGGGACTCAATTTACCTTTCTTACCAAAACTAATGACTCTCTTCCATGGAGATACCTTCAAGAAAACATGATCACCGACTTGAAATTCCAAATCCTTCCTTCGATTATCGACAAATCTCTTCTTCCTGCTTTGAGCTACTTTGATTTGATTTTGGATTACCTTCACCTTTTCCATTGTTTCCTCTACCAGTTCTGGACCTACAAGTTTTCTTTCACCAACGGCATCTCAACAAGTTGTTGTGCGACATCTCTTTTTGTATAACGCCTCATCTGGTGCCATCTGAATACTCAAATGGATGCTATTGTTATAGGAAAATTCTACCAGAGGTAAATATTGATCCCACATACCCTGAAAGTCAATTGAGCAAGATCTCAACATGTCGTATAAGGTTTGAATAGTCCATTATGATTGTCCGTCGGTCTGAGGGTGGTAGGAAGTGCTCAAATGAAGTTTAGTATCCAGGGATTTTTGAAGACTCTTCCAGAATCATGAAGTAAAACGGGGATCACGATCAGAAACAACCGATAGGGGTACTCCATGAAGTCTCACAACTTCATGATTATATAGTTTTCCTAGACATTATAGTGGTAGAACTTCTCTTATAGCAAGAAAATGTGCTGACTTGGTAAGATGATCAACAATAACCCATATTGCATCGTTCCTTCTAGGAGTCTCTGGTAGCCCCATGAGAAATTCCATCGTAATATTGTCCCATTTCCACTCTGGTATGGGAAGAGGTTACATGACTCCTCCGGGCTGTTGCATTCCAGCTTTCACTTGTTGAAAACCCATATATCTTGACAAAAAAATCAGCAATCTCACTCTTCATGTTGTCCCACCAAAAATGTTCCTTCAAATCTCTATACATTTTGGTGCTCCCAGGGTGTATAGAGAAATTGGAACTATGAGCATCATCCATCAATTCCCTTTTTAGATCAGGTATATCGGGAACACAAATTCTCTTCCCAAAATTTCAAAATTCTATCTTCATACACAAAGTATCTCAATCTCCCATCATTCACAGCTTTAATCTTCTTTTGAAATTATTCATCATCGGTCTGAAAACTCTTAATCCTTTCAGGTAAAGATGGTTTGGAAACCATTTGAAAAATAATTGATGTTTCACCTTCAATGGTTATTACCCTGCCCATCTTCACTTGATCCATGAGAATTGGATCCCTTTAAATTCTCATATTGTTCAAAACTTCATGATCTTTTCTACTCAATGCATATTCCACCTTTTTTTCTTTACTTGGGTGCTAGTGTATCATACAATCATAATCCTTGAGTAATTCATGCCATCTCCTTTCCCTCATGTTGAGTTCTTTTTGTGAGAAAAATGTACTTCAAACTCTTGTGATCATTATAAATATCACATTTTTCACCATAGAGGTAGTGCCTCCATATCTTCAAAGCAAATATTATAGCCGCTAACTCGAGATCATGAGTAGGATAGTTTTTTTCATGAAATTTCAATTGTCGTGATGCATAGTCAATAACCCTATCATTATGCATAAGGACATAACCAAGTAATTTCTTCGACACATCACTATAAATAACGAACCCATCATTCCTCGATGGTAGAGTCAATATAGGAGCATTGACTAATATTCTCTTTGGTTATTCGAAACATTCTTCACACTATTTTGTCCAAACAAATTGAACCCCTTTACCTGTGAGCTTCGTTAATGGGTTAGCCAATCGGGCAAAATTCTAGATGAAACATCGATAAAAACCTGCTAAACTAATAAAACTACGTACCTCAGTTATACTCATCGGTGCTGGACATTCATGGATTTCCTTGGTATTAGAAGGATCAACATAGATTCCATCTTTAGAGACAATATGGCCAAGAAAAGAAATCTCATGAAGCCAGAATTCACACTTTCTAAATTTCCCATATAATTCATGTCTTCTCAGAGTCTCCAGGATAATGCGCAAGTGATTTTCATGATCTTTGTAGATTTTTGAGTATACCAAGATATCATCAATAAATACCACCAAAAATTCATCTAGATATTCCTTGAAAACACTATTCATCAGATCCATGAATAAAGAGGGTGCATTAGTCAATCCAAAAGGCATTACTGTAAACTCATAATGCCCGTGCCTAGTTCGAAATGCTGTCGTCAGAAGGTATTCCTTCTTTACACACAATTGATGGAATCCAGATCGAAGGTCAATCTATGAAAAATATTGAGCTCCGGGAAGTTGGTCAAATAAATCATTAATGCGAGGTAGGGGATACTTGTTCTTTATTGTTATAGCATTGATCTCCCTGTAGTCGATACATAACCTCATATATCCATCTTTCTTTTTTAACAAAAATAGAAGGGGCTCCCTATGGAGGAACACTAGGGAGAATAAATCCATTATTACTCAATTCCTCTAGTTGTTTCTTTTGATCAACCAATTCTATAGTGGCCATTCTATAAGGGGTCTTTGATATAGGCCTTGATCCATGAATTAAATCAATGGAAAACTCAACTTCTCATTCTGGAGGATGTCCAGGTAAATCGTCCGGAAACACATCTACATATTATTTCACAACAGGTACATCCTCTATTTGAGCATTCCTTTACTCACCCATAGTCATTTCATTATCTTACTCACCAATAATTGAATTTATTTGAGCTACTGGGGGTGGATCTCGATAAGAATTAGGTGGTGACGATTCTGCTCTAAAGATAATGTGTTCCTTATCAACGTCATAAATAATCGTTAGCTCTTTCTTCTTACAATAAATCTTCGCATCATAGTCTGAAATCCAGCCCATACCAAGGATTATATCAAACTCAATTATAGGTATAATGATGAGATCAGTAGATAAAGAAAATTTCTGTGCTCTAATGGGGACTGATTCACAAAACTTTGTTGCAATGATACATCCCTTAGGAGTTTTAACCGACAAATCCCTTGTTAAATCAAATTGCAAATACCTTATTTTCTTAAAAAACTTGGAAGATATGAAACAATGAGATGATCCAGAATCAAATAATGCATTTTTTAAACTTGAGGAAAACATTAAATTACCTGCCACCACGTCTTTCAGATCTTCTACCTCAGCAGTAGTGATATCATAAGCTTGGCCTTGATCACTTGGCCTTTTCTGAGGTAAGTTCCCCTGAAGCTTAGGACATTCATTTTCATAATTTCCAATCTCCCTTGTAGCACTGAACATTGGTAGCTTCCTTATTCCCTTTGCAATCATGAGCTTCGGGGCCTTTTTCACCACACTTGTAACAGACACCCATTCCCTTCAAGAAAGTACCAGGGTGTTTCTTCCCACAATTACCACAGGATAGATATTCAATTATTCCCTTCTTCCCCTTATTTCCATTCCCAGATTGATCATAAGATCTCTTCTTCTCTTTCTTTTCATTAAAGTCATAATACATAGAGAATTCCTTTTCAGTCTTGATAGCACATGAGACAATGTCTTCGTATGACGAGAAGGATTGTGAGACTAATGCTCGATGGAGAAATGGTTTTATCCCATCAAATAAATGATCAATCTTACTTCTTGGGTTACGTATATAATCTCCAGCATACCTTGATAACCTTGTAATGTTAGCCTCTTATATTGTGACATTCTCATCCTCCTTTTGTCTCAGACTCAGAAATTGACTTTCCATATCTGCTCGATGGTCGCGAGGAAAGTATTTTTCTAAAAACAGATCTTTGAACTCCCTCCATTCCATATTTGATAATTCATCATCTTCCTTCATGTTTTGAATCAATGACCACCATTGATCAACATCTCCAGTGAGGCGGTAAACATTCATGATAACTTTTTCCTTTTCACTACTCCTCAAAGCCTGAAATATTTTCTCTAGGGAATTTATCCATTGCCCAGCTATTAAGGGGTTTTTACTCCCATTGAACATTGGTGGTTGTTGCCTCATGAAGCGATCTAACATTGATCCTCCACGCTGTGGATCAGGGTGCTCCATATGTGTAAGGTTATTATTCATAACCTGAGTGAGTTGTCCCTGTATGGTGATTAGCTGATCGGCACCAGTTTCATTATCAGCTCCACTATGATTATCTTGAGCAGTAGGGAAATCCCTACATGGAGTGTGTTCATTGATATGGTTTCCATTTCGTCCACTAGGTGCCATTTCTAAACAATGGAATAAACTAGATCATTTTATGAATCAAAATACATAATTCCATACTTATAAAACACATAACATAAATTGAACTATTTATGGATATAATCCATAATCATAAAAATGTTTTCTTTGAGGATGTATATACTCATAAACCTTTCTTAATGATTTGTAAAGAAAATGAGAGTTATCCTAAGCATATCCCCTGGGAGTGTCGTAACCAAGAGTGCTGCAAGGCCCGTTGTTGTGCACCAGTTCCCGTTCGAGTCTAGCTCAAAGTGGTGTTTTCAGGTTTTACCCCTAGGTACTTCTATGCCAGAGCCGCCTCTACCTGCTCGTATCCAGACAGAGATGTATTTCTCGGAAAACCCATAAAATCTCTACAATACCAAAATTCTAGGAAGTTCTTCCATACTAATCCTCAAAGTCCATCTTAAATCTATGTGATGTAATCAAGGTTTTTCTAAATCTAGCTTCCCGGGATTGTACTAAACTTCCTCTGATACCAACTGTAATGCCCCGACCCTAGTTACCCAGAGTCGGTGCTTTATTACATATCATTGGCATGATCACAAGGAAGATCAAATATCGAAAGACTAATTCATTTACTAGCCTTGGAATAACTAGATACATCAATAAATTTTACATTACATCATAAAATAAAAACTACAACAATATAGTCTCCATATTCCACACTCTTATCCCTTCATACTATCCCTGAAGATCATTCATAAATTACTTCTTCACATCCTGGGAAAAATAAAACATAGAAAATGGGTGAGCTCTAATTTCTAGTAAGGATAACAATATAGAAGAAACATTCCTAAATAAGAATAAACAATTAAGGCAATGTATAACTAAAACAAAAGCCATTTACACTTGAACTTAAACATAGTATGGAAAAAATAAAATGAAATAATGTCATTTACTTATTAATATGGATATTCTACTAATCGAATAATAACATGCAATATCAGTAACCACATTCATAATAATTGAATGCATACTGCCATACTATCATAACCACATAGCCAAGGCCTCGTCCCAAGACATCAAATAATATTTTTTCAAGGCCTTGTGCTAGGACCCTAGTTGGTCTCATGAGACCTACCAATGCATCGAGGAGATATATCAGGCTCCACTCGTCACATATTAAGTCCAATGCATTCCTCATATGAACAGGTTTAAACATAACATAATCATTCGTATTAAAACTAGCATAAAAAATGTCATTACTTTCTCCATAAACCATGAATGGTATAAAAATAACACATCCACATTCAAACAAATCACAAAACCTTCAATACAATATGGATGTTTTTTATCATAATAAATCAACTTCAAATAAGCTTAAAATCCATCAATGGATGTTGACATAGATGAAATCAAAACTATTTGAGAGAAATACCCCTTTTATTAAAATCATTTAAAAGTCACATAATTATAAAAAAACATTTACTTTAAAAATTTTCTTATAAGATTGTAAGGGAAGCTTCGAAGATTTTATAATAGCGGAAAATAGCCACACCCACCGTATAAGTTAAAAAAACATTCTTACCTTAATTCTATCAAAAATGTTAAAAAGAACCTTGTTTGGAAAACGACAAAAATATTACATCAAAAACCTCTTATAAAAAGTCAAACAAGGGTATAAATGACTTTAACCCATATTCTAGTAAATATTAAAAATGTTTGAAATACATTTTTTAAGAAACAAGTATGTGGATGATAAAGAAGTCCCAGTAGATTATTACATATAAACAACCTCGGATAATGAAGAGATTGCGAAATAAACCCTTACCTTGTAATTTTCCTTGGTTTGGGGTAGGTTAACCTCCTGTATAATGGTAAAATAATTGATATTAAATTATACATGAATTATATACATTAATTAGATATCATATATGATCTTTTAACATTGATTTTTTAATAATATCTTAGTATTATCGTGGTTTCGGGTGTTAACTTACTCGTTTTCTTTTATATGTTTTGTTACGTAAGCCATGTTTTTCATGGATAGGTTGTATCTTATTCATATCCATAATGATATCATGTCCTTAAAAATTATATTTAAATCATCAAATGATAATTATACTTGAATTGATACGATGGAGAATGAATCTCATCGCGTTCGTGGAGACGGCAGTCCGTACGTACACACAGGCGACAATATCATTCTTTTGATATTAAAATAATATATAATTGGATGGTATATCATATATACAGAATCATTATCATGTTATATTTATTATTTTCATGAATTATAAATCATTATTATACACATCCAAATAATAATATGTTGAATAATAACAATTACACCACGACGTGGAGACGGTAATCCCTACGTACGCACGTATGGTGACATGTTATTAAAAGGATTGATAGAATACTTAATATGGTTGTACCACATTTATAATAATATTACAGTATATAAGAAATACTGGATTCATTACTTTATGATGGTAATAACAAAGAAAGACGAAGTTGAAGAAGAAATGAATTTGAAAAAAGGTGGTGAAAATATTACCTCTTCTACGGGTTCATCCATTTGATTTGATCAAAAGGGCTCCATAGGATGGCTTTCTGATCAAACTAAGGCCTATAGGTTGTATTGAGGGACGTTTATAGAGTATTTGGGCAGGGTTTGGCCGAACCAAAAGGCTTTTAAGGGTTGAATTAGTGTGAAGTGGGAGTTCCCTTTTATAAGAGGGGTGAGGGGCACCTTTGGAAAAGTTGGAAATATTATTTTATTAAAAATTAATATTCGTATTCTAATGGCTCAAAAGTGTATTATTTAAAGGATAAGGTGGTTATGGGTCAAAAACCACTCAACCAATCGAATTTAGATAGTTTTGGGTCATTATATTAACCTTATCTTTTTGTTTTAACTCTTAGTTAATTAGTTTTACATTTACCATGTCACTTTGTATTTTTATATTATATATATAATAAACATACTATATACATCCATGAGACCCAAAAGTGGTCCATTAATGATACACATATCACGATATAAGTCTCTTGTCTGAACCATAGATTTTTTGGAATTTAATATCAATTAATAATATAATATTTGTTTTAAAAACTCTTTTATGTCAATTTTGACACTATTCAATAATTGATTTTTGTGAAAATCATAAAAGAATGATTACTTCGAAAAAAGTTAATAGATTAAATCCTAACATGTCATGTTAACATATAAAATTAGTGTAATTTATAAAAAGTCTCAAATTATATTTATTTGTGTATTTATAATATCAATTATTTTAATTTTCACTATTATGGTAATTACTGCATCATCATTGTGTCATATATAAATAAAATTATTTAATGTCTAAAAATTATAAATAAAATATAATTATGTAGTAAATCATTTTAAATTTATAATGAATATTTACAATAGAATTTAACTTATGTATAACCCTATATTAAAAATGTTTTAGTAAATAAACTTTGATTTTAACTCTTTTAACTCTTTTTGAATTAAATAATAATAAATGTCCTAATCTAATTCAAGTGGACCTAAATGATAATATTTTATTCCAAAGGTTGTTTTTTGTCTAGATACACTTGTCCAATAGAATTAGTACTTGTCTTAGGGTAATATTAATATCATTTTTACCCTTAATTACCCTATTTACTTTTAACCGTGGTAAATAAAAGTAAAAAGATATTATTCACCAAAAATTATTTTCATCTCAATGAACCAAATTTTATTCTTTGATATTAACTGTGTCTCTCGGATTTTATAAATTCCAATCACATAAGCGGTAAAATTACGTTTTATGAAAAACTCTGTTTTTTAACTACGACTTAGTAGTTTCACTATTCATCAAAAAATTAACTTTTTCAGAAAAATACCAAAAATCCACCCTAGGATAATTTCGATATTCCAAACCCAAAAATGAAGTCCATTTTGAAAAATAAAATTTATAAAATTTAAAAAATTATGTATTACTATTCATAACGGCAAGTTTGATTTTTTGTGGCGTGTTAGAACTCGATGTTGCGTACAACACACGCTATCGCATTATTCAAAGAGAAGCATACCTTAGAAGCTTGGGGTGTTACATCGGACCACTTAAATGTTAAACTGCTTCAAATTAGGGGTTTGTTATTTTTTTAATTTTTCCTCATTATTATTCTAAAATGAAAGGCATGGATCAAGTAATGAACAGGTTGATCTGTGGATTATTCATTTGTGTGGAAGGGTGTTTTCTTGGGTTTTTTAGAAAGGGATTATATTTTTGTTGATAGAATTGTGATCCCTAGACTCCCACTTTTAATATTCTTACTTGGAGGGAACTAGCCAATATAAAAATATCTTGTACCCCTCCACATTTTTCATTCTTGGTGGAAGAATATTCAAAGTGGGGGAAAGAAAAATTTGATGCCTTCAGAGGGAAGGTGAAACCCCATAGAGGACGAAGGCACAATCGGTTTACAGAAAAAAACAATCACTGTGGACCCAGTGTACCATGACGGAGGTCATGGGTAGGAGGCGGCACGACACGATGGAACGTTGGAGGTGGCTACCATGACCATCTTAGGCTGCAACGAATCGAGAAGTTCAGTCAGTAGGCTGCAGGGATGTGTCCCCCAGCCACAGGCTGCGCTTCATAGGGGCATGTGATCCCTTGACCGCGTGTGGGGAATCCCTCCACGTAGGGAAAGAATGTAGTCCCATGAAAATGGTGGATAAGGATGGCATGTGGATGACCCATGGGATAGAACTGAGGTACAATAGGCCCATGGTCAATGGGACGTACTAGGATGGTCCCAGGAAAGTTTGGTTCCGGGACCGGGTCGGCAGATCGGAGTCCGAATAGACCTGAACCCATCCAACACTTCTTTGAAAAAACACCAATAACTTGAAAATCAGGTGTCCAATTGACGATCCATCTGTGGTGTTGGAACACTCAAAATTAGGAAGATATTTTTGAATATTCTTTAGAAATTTTCATTGAATTCAAAATATTATGAATGGCATGGGGTTCAGTTCTCTCATGATCAACTCTTCTATGTGTAGAAACCCAACAGTTGGCTGAAACCTAAACACTATTGACTAGAGACCCTATGTGGACAAGCTAATACGGTCTAGGGAGAAGAATATTTTATGTGACCCGGAATTCCCATGATGGAGAGAAACTTTTTTCTGACCAGTAGACCCATGGTACACGACAGAAGGAGATCCTCAGTTTGGCCAAGGTGGGAAGAAGCTTCTTTGTGACCCGACATGCCCACGGTGGGGAGCACCTTCTTTGTGGCCAAACATACCCATATTAAAAATTAGGGATGAGTACCTAAGTAGTCATGGGTTTGTGGAAAGAATCAATTGTGTGACCCGATTGGGCCACAATACATATTGAGGAGGAGTTCTCTAGAAGCACATGGTGTTCGACGTTATGAAGGATGGCCTTACATTCATACTCTATGCTATACATGGAGTGAGTTGTCTTGATTCGTGTTCATGCTTGTTGATCATGATTTGTGCTTTGTTTGTGGATTTTTTAGGGTATTTCTGTTGTTGTTTATCTCCCTACTATGTACACTATTACTCACCCTTTCACGGGCTTCTCCCGCACACGTTGTGTCTTGTGAAGGTGACTACCGTCTTGATGGAGTAATTGGTGACCTTGGACCCAGTGGTTCCTAGTGGTAAGTGGCATGCAAGGCATAATTTTACATCTTCCATTAGATGAGATTTACAGTAGATGTCTTCAATTGCTTTCATTGAACATTCATGTTTTCTATTTATCTTTTTTCGGTTTGTATTATGGCCCATTGGCCTATTGTTTTGACATTTACTCTGTTGTTGTTTAGTGGCATGCATGTTTTCTTTTATAGATTTGGGATTTATTTGTGTGTTCATGTGTACAGGTACTCTGGAAAATGCTTTCCATTGGAAATTTGGCACCTACGATGCTATTCGGCAACCCGTGGACTTCCGTAGGTGGTCTTGTAGTATGTCACGACATGGGCCCTAGGGGACAGGTCGTGAAAATTAAGGGAAAATTTTAATAGAATTTCAAGGTGAAAATTTAACAAATATAGATTTGTATTGAAAATTTTATGGATATCATAATGATTGAGGATGAAACCATTTATGATTACTTCACTACGTTAAATGAAATTGTCAACAATTTCATAAGTTTTGTAGAAACCTTGGTGGTCAAAACTATTGTATAAAATTTGACGAGGAAATTCCTTGATATATTTAATGAAATTGATACTTCCATGAAGTATATAGATGATATTTCATTTTAAAAAATTCACAAATTTCATTGTTCTTATGAAATGAGAAAGATAAATATTTTAAAAAATTATATTAAATAAGTGGTGTCTTTCAATGCAATGTAATTTATCTATCTGATAGTATAGAATGATAAATCAAACTGATATTATAAATCTTATGAACAATGAGATAATTAACATGATAAATAAAAGTGTCTTATTTAATAAAACTACAGAAGAATTATATTAGAGTACAAAAGTTTGATTCCAATAAAGTTCTTTAGTTTTGCTGAAAATGTTCATTTTTGTGTTGATTATCCAAAGAAAAAAAAATTTATTACTGAGTATGTTGAGGAAAAATTGTATTCTTCCAAAAATAAATGAAAATATAAATAGGGTGATAATATTTTCTCAAGATGTTTTAGAATAAATTTGATGAAAAAATATGAATTAGAAAAATATTAAACAAAAAGTCATGATTCACCATATGGAGTAAGACTAAAAACACAAAACCTTTATTTATAATGATAAACATTATAGATTTATTTCTAGAAGATATGAGGATTATTCTAATAGTGATGAAGAAGATAAAGATAGATACATGAAATATATTTTTAATGAAGATATATTAGTATATAATGAGAAAAACATGAATCCATGGAATATAATAAATCCGATATAAAATTATTAATAATTTGAAGAAAATTCACCCCATAGGAGGAAAAAATACAATAAAAAATTAAGTATCTCAGGGTGGGAATTATATAGCTAGATAAAATTATGATAAATCATGGTACGTATTTTTTAGTAACAGAAGAATAATTTTATTAGAAAAAATATTAGTGTCTTAATGACAAACATTAATTTGGAGATGATAAAATAATATTATGAAAATTACGTTGAATTCATTGTGGAATCATCTCACTATTATGAAAAAACCATCCCAAATAAAAAATTATAACGTTTTTATACTTAATCTAATGAATCTATATCTATTTCAGTTAACAATTAAGGATTAAGAAATGAAACATGAAATGTATGGGATGATTTATGTCATGAGAAGCCTATTTCTAATGTTAATAAGAGATGAGGGTTATGAAAGGATGAAAAATTAACCAAATAAATGGTAAAAAGAATCTTTTAATGTTCCCAAATAGGAGAGAAATCATGAGAAACCAGGTTCATATTGTTATGGATGATTAGAATTAAAAATAGATTGTTTGTTATATTGAACCATTGGGCACAAAGACTAATGTTTTTGGTAAAAAAATTCACTTCCATGTGGTAGAATTGAAACTAATGTGGAGTAACACTGGAAGAAATAAAAAAAGATCTATTAATAGAAGAATGGTCTAAAGAGATTAATTTAATTCCCTGACCCCAGTTACCCAGAGTCGGTGCATTATTTTAATAAATTGGCATGATTTTATGAAATCATGTCCCGAAGGATCGATCCATTTGGAATTCTAGGAAAAAAGATTACATACATAAACAATACATTAATATTTCTAACATAAAATACATCATATATTGTCTATTCAGAAATCTATTATTTCCCTAGCTTAACTCTATATATCAATAACAAAACACTTATTGGAATCCTGGGAAATTAAAACATATGAAAGGGGTGAGCTCAGATGCTCAATAAGGATACACAATATTGAAGAATCTATCACAATATAATAATAATTTTTTTTGGAATGGTTCAAAACTAAAACTGAAATATTTAAAAACACTGTCTTTAATAGAATATGGAAAAAATAAATTAAATTATACCATCTAATAATTCAAATTGATATTCTACTAGTCAAATAAACACATTCAAATTTAATAACTAATATCATAAAGAGTGAATGAATAATTATGGACATTATAACCACTACTTCAAGGTATCATCCATAGCCCATACAAAATTATTTTATAAAATCCCTTTGCTAGGACACTAGTTTGTATCATGTTAACTACTGATGCATCGAGGGGCTATAATGGTCCCCACCCATCACATACATAGTCCAATGCATTCCTCTTATGAAATGGGTGAAACATAATATAATAATTTTTATTAAAACATGCATAAAAATGTTAATACGTTAACCATAAACATGAATTGTGAAACAAATTGCACATCTATAGTAAAAATTTCATAAAACCATTAATTCAATATGGGAGATTGTATCATAATAAATAAACCACAATTAAGCATAATTTCTGTTGGTAAAAAATACCTCAATGTGTCCCCTTAGTTTGTTTTAGTTTTTATTGTGTTTATTGATAATGGCAGATGATCTTGAATGAGAATGGTTTGTGTTTGTCGAAGATATGTTTTTATGTGGTGCCATTTCATACTGTTTTCCAAATGTTTTGGCCTCAAAATCGGGTGTTTGATATTTTAAATTGAAGGATTTATTCATAGGATTGAAATATATGAATAATTATGAAGAAAATTGAAAAAGGATGAGAACAGCGTACTATAATTCATGGGACGTGTTCCATATTCCAGGAATGGTACACGGAGTGGTGGGAGCGGTACACCGGAACGGTGCATGAAACCAAATTTGGCTTGCGGTGGAAGGTGGTGTGGTACGCAGATGGATTGATGTCAGTAGAGGTGATTGACCGTGTAGGAACAAATACAGTGCATGAACCATATAATAAAAATTGATCATAGGTGTCTTGTGGTTCATGGCTGCAGAAGGATCAGTATGAGGTGAATGGTGGATTGATGATTTGGTAAATCATAGATTAATGGATTTTGAGGGTATCTTTTCCGATATAAGAATCCCTAATCCCACCGATTACTGTTGAGATAGCATATCATTGGAGAACATATTTTTGATTTGGGAATTATGAAGAGTACAAAGGATGATCGCGGTGGAGAATTTCATGAAGGATGAAGGGGTTCGTGCAGAAGAAATTCCATTGTAGGTTTTTGCGGGAGATTGTATGCCCCAAAGGATGTGGTACACGTAGGACGAAATCCATTATGTGGAATGTGTTCACTGATTATGTGGAAGGGGATGTTACGGTATGCAAGAGAGTGAAATATGCATGTGGTACGTGGAGGGGGAGATCAGTTACGTGGAGGCGAAGATAGTCCATGAACAAAGAACTGTTCACGGATAAAGGGAAGTTCACATAGGCAGAATCAATGCAGCGGTACATGAAGGATATAACAGTTTGTGGAAGATAGAATCTGTAATTGAAGAGGTATTCCATGTACCTTACCTAGCACTCAATACGTGGGAGAGGAAGGTGGTTCACTATTTTTACAAGGAAGATTGCGAAATCCTAAAATCAGTATGAAAATGTATTTTCTGATACCTACCAGTACTCAATAAGTTGGACTTAATCTATTGGAAAAAAATGGACATCAACAGAGCATCTAAAAATAGTCAAGGATGTAGGAATTCATGAATTTGAAGGTACCTACATGTCCATAAATTTCATTTGACCATTAAGTCCATAAACTGAGTATATATTTATTTCAGAGAGAAGTGATGAAAAGAAGAGGAAGTCAATGACTCTATCCCCTATTAGTGAGCGAGAGAAAGAGTCACAGGGAGTGAATATTGGTAATTCCACGAGGAGACTCTAAACCTTGTAAAGTCAGTGACCCTTGGCACAAAATTTCTAGCCCAAACATTTTACTCATTATTGGATGCGATCCTTAGTGAATTTGTTAAATCTTTTCATTACCATTATATGCTCGTTGGACGTATCCCAATGAGGGTGAACCCAGTATAAACTGAAGTGTCATGTGCATGATTTCATATCTCTTCATATATTTCTATGAGTGGAAGGGAGAATTGATTTTTTTCTATCCAAGAAACAAAAACCGAATGGTAGACTTTTTAAATCTGTTATACCTTGATTCACCCCCCCTCAGGGTATTCGACCTAGTAGAGATAAAAATTTGTATCATAAGGAAATATTGAATTTTAGTGGTTCTCTGTTAAGAAAAATTAATGGAGTTGGTCGATAATATGGGAACTATGATTTGTGATAGAAATAATTTACAACTATGGAAGAATCAGATGCAATACAACTTTTGATCAGAATGGATGGATTTCTTCACACTAGTTATGCATGGAATATTAGATTACAGTAACAGTGGTGACTTATCATAAGTTTAAATAAGATAATTGAATGATTACAAAATGGGGATCAATGTTATAGGGGGATCCCTATAAAATATAATTTATATGATGGTGATGTCCTATAAAACATCACATGTAATTTTGGAAATATTTTTGAATGTTTATAAGTGGGACACAAAAGTCCAAGAAGAAAAGCTGCAGGTTCTATGGAATAAGTATGAGGATCTCAGAATGAATCACAATGATATTTTTGAAGCATACTACGACATAATAAATATTATTGTGGAATACATGCATAGTCTTGGAGAAGTCATTGAAGATATAAATATTTTGAAATGTATCATGAGGAATCTTCCACTACGGTTCAATCAGAAATATTCAATATTAGAAGAAAAATACCCAAAAGAGTTAACACTAGATAACCTACATAGTATTGTTGTAGCATATGAAATGAGAAACGATGATAACATTTAAGTGGTAAAGGAGATGTATAAGTAAGTGGCATTCAAGGCCATTAATAATATCTCTATTGTATGTTTTCCTGAGGATGAAAATATGGATTATTCCATGTCATTTATATCCTCTAATATATAATGGAGAAAATGGAATATTAAAGGTAAACATTAATTTTTGTGCATTCAATGTATAATGATTGGGTATTTTTGTACAATGTGTACTAAGAAGTATAATGATAAAAGTGAAGAAAATTATGACATTCCCCAAAATAATTATTTATCATATGATAAATGGAGGAGAATTTCTAGGAGTGAGTTATTCCATAATAAGACTTTGCATTAAAAAATGGATGAATGTTAAAAAGAATCCAAGGAAGAAGAGATGGAGGACTACAAGGATCATAAAATAGATGCTTTGGTAGTAGTTATTAGAAAATAATTATCAAGAAAATAAAGTGACATTGATGAATGAGAAATTGAAGGAAGGGTTGATCATCAGGATGAATTAGAATCTACATTGAATTGGTAGATATTTTGAGAGCCAAAATAATGAATTCTAGCTAATGTTTTATTTAATTCCAAACATTTTATTCCGTAGTAGGAAGATGATATTTCTATATCTAATATATAATTTTAAATGATGAGGTCTTCAATGCCAGAAAGCACTAAAAACGGTGGTTGATTACAAACTCAATATTGATGAACATAAAATAGAAATTGATAATTTGATTGAAAATAGAAAAGAGAAATTTAAACGTATCAAACTACTAGAAGATGAAATCATCAGTTTGAAAATAAAACAATTGAGGAATAGGAGAAAATACTTGGAAATAAAATCATACAAGCTAAATAGAAGATTATATTTGAACAGAGTGGTCCATCAGATCAAAAAAACCAATTATGAATAATTGGGCTGGTTTGGGGATCAATCTAAAACAGAAAGTAGTCATCGTTCAAGTGCAAAAATGAACACCCACTCAATGATTGATGATCGATTTGGATATGAAGAAGAATCCAAATATTCAAAGAATCCAAGGCACAACTATTGGTTCATCATTTCCACACATGAATATACCTCAAACAAGATGCTATTATTGTGGTATGTTGGGACACCCTAAAAATGTATGTTCCATATAAAAATGTTACCATATAGAACTAGACTAAAAATGGTTGATGTATAGAGATCAAATTTCCAGGTCATCATTTGATGTTATTTGTTTCATGTGTATTTAATTTGAACATATAGAGAGATATTGAACATCAACAATGGAGAAGAATGTGATGAACCTGACCGAATTTGTTTATAAGATGCAGCCAAATGTATCCTACAAAGAGATGGAAATTGGACAACGATTTGCATCCCTGAAAGATGATGATGGACCATCATTTGTTTTGGAAGAACAAGATAATCATTCAATGATGGGTACAAAGTTAAATACTTGGGTTAAAAAGATAAGGGGTGAGAAAGTTTTGGTTTCATAAATTGAATTCAGGGCATCAGATTGCACTATTATATAGATTGTTGATAGTGTATGCACTTTCTATATGATGGGAAATAAAGATATAGAGACTGGAATCAGATATGATAAAGAGGGTATCATGATATTTGTTAATTTGGAGGGATTGAAATTTTTTGGTTTAGGAAAATCCATGTTTGGAGGAAAATACCTGACATGAGCTGATGTCTTGGCTGTTGAGGGGCTTAGTCACAACGTTCATAGTGTCAATTAGTTGTGTGACTTAGTAAATTCCATAAGTTTCTCAATGAAATTATGTATCATTAAGGAAATGGATGCAGTTTTTGTGTTACAAGGAAAGCACAAGAAATGGAATCTCTACCTCCTGACCGGAGAGGAAGATATGTGCTTTTCCCCATGGATGAAGAAAACATGTTATAGAATAAGCGTATTGGACAAATAATCCAAGGTTCCTTGGAAGAACCAGTGAAATATGATGAATCTCTAAATATCCATATATTATTACATGTTAGTAGTCATACGTGTGATGCCTGACAATAGGGGAAGAGCATTCGAATGACATATAAGAAAAAGGAGAAACAATCAACATGATTGCATGAGTTGGAGCATATTGATGTGTGTGGGCCAATTTATATGTTGGTTATTGATGAGATTAGATATTTTGTTTTCATTATAGGTGACTATAGTAGATAATGAAAAAAATCATTATCCAATACATGATCAGACTCAGGAGTAACGTGATGAAGAGATTTGCAGATCTAGAGACACTCTAGCTCTAGAGGACGATTCAAAGAAGACTTATATGATTAGAATAAATTAGTACCTATTTAAAGACTATATGTAAGATAGGAAATTGACAGAAAAAACATAATTGGTGATCAGACAACACCAGTGAAGATATGGTGGATGAATATTATACAACCAACATCAAAATTAACACAGGTGGAACCAAAATGTTTTGATGAAGCATCTGGATATGGGAACTTTTTTCAAGCCATGAATGAAGTTCTTGAGAAAATTGAGAAGAATTAGAAATGGGGGAATGTTTAAAACAAGCAGACAAGAATGTCATATGGATTAAATGAGACTTTAAGAATAAAATGAATGAAACCGAAGTCGTGATTTGAAAAAAAGCACTCCTTGTGTGAAAATTATACTCTCAAATTGAGGGTACTGATGTTTAAGAGACGTTTTCACCTATTTAAAGGCCAGAGACAATAATAATATTATTGGGAATTGTTTTTAAAAGAATGTTTATTGATTTCTATATGGATTTCATGTTATAATTTCTGAATTGAGTTATAGAAGAAGAAGTCTTCATTGAGAAACTGAATGGTTTTATCATTCATGATGTTGAGAGAAGAGTTTTTCTACTGAAGAATGTTTTATATGGATTGAAGCAAGAATCAAGAGCATGGTATTCAAGGCTTGATCAGTTTATAAATAATCTTGGATTCCTACGTGGTGTATTTCATTAAAATCTATATTTCAACAACGATATTAGTCAATGGAATATGGTTTTGGATTATGTTGATGAAATAATAATTAGTGGATCAGATTAAGATACATGTAGAAATTTTTCTAATCACATGAAAAGTGAGTTTGGATTGTTGATTACTAGTGAGATGAAGTTTTTTCTTTTCTTATAGGTTATACAAGGATGGAATGGAACATTTATTTATCAATCTAAATATACCATGGAGGTTTTGAGAGGGTTTGTAATGGATAATTCTATGGAGATGAAGACTATTGTTGTTGCCTGGATTAAACTATCCAAAGATGATGAAGGAAAGATAGTTAACATCACATAATATAAGAAAAACATTAGATGTTTGATATAATTTACCGTGATAAGGTCAGACATTATATTCTCCACATGCCAAGTAGAATGATATCAAATCAATCCTAAGGAAATCCACATGGTTGATGTAAAAAAGGATACTTAGGTATATAATAGGAACTATGGATTTTGGTTAGATGTATAATGAAAAATATTAGCTAGAGGTATTGGGATATAAAAATGCAGATTGGTCTTGTACAACAGCATATAATAAATCAACATTAGGAGGTTCCTTTTATCTTAGGGGGTTTTGTATTTCTTGGTAAGCCAAGAAAAAAGATTTCATTTCATTGAGAACTGTAGAAGCAAAATACATTACGGCTACACAAGATTGCATGCAACTATTGTGGATGAAGAAAAAACTTTATGATATGGGAATTGAAGTGAAATATCTGATTAAAATTTATTGTGATAATTCAAGTGTTATAAATATTATCAAATACTTCGTAAATCAATCATAAATAAAGTACATTGAAATAAAATAAAATTTTATTAAGGATAAGGTGGAGTAAGGCTTGTGATGTTGGTGTATGTGCCTATAGAACAACAGGTTGTGGACATTCTAACAAATTCCTTACCAAAAGTGGCATTTGAATGGAATCGATGGGCTCTAGGAGTCCAGTCTACTTCCCACGATTGAAAAAGTGTGGACGTGGGTCCCCCTATCCCGGAGGTAGGATGTGTTTTTTCTATAATATATTGATATTTTTTCATTACTCAATTACTGAAATCTGTGAAGTTCCCTTCGGGTTCGTTGACACAGGGGGAAAGAGTGTTACGATTCTATTGTGAGAAAGTACATAGGGAGAAGATGTTAAGTGGAACATTGAGATATGGGGAGTGGAATCTAAGATTATTCTATTGGGGAGGGGTATGATATTGGGGGAACATAAAATTTGATGATAGGGAGTTTTAAAAAATGAAGATTCTTGAAGTGAACGATTATTGATTTGATATCACGATATTTGAGGTTCGTGATGACAACACTTTATTGGTATCAGTATGGTATCAACAGTTTGTGTCTGAAATGAAGTGATTCATTGATTAAATTTCCGTACTAATTTTTTTTCTCATCCCATGAATTGATTATTTGGGATTAGATTATGTGGTGATTAAATCATTGTTCGATATTTAAATCACAAGAGGTGAATGATGGTAGATGATGGAAGGATCTTCACTGAGTTATCAAAGTGTAGAGAATCATTTTGAGAAGTGTTGTCAACAAAACCAATGGGAGAAATAGATGGGAAAAATCCATAAATGTTTTCTCATGGTCTGTTTTGGGTATTATTCAATTTGTTGACAAGGACAGATGATCATGAAAGAGAATGGTTGGAGTTTTCCGAAGACAGGTTTTTAGGTGGTGCAGTTTCCCACTATTTTCTAAATTTGTTGTCCTCAAAATCGGGTTATTGATGTTGAAAAAAGAAGCTTTTATTCATAGGAGTGAATTGTATGAGAAAAATTGAAAAAATTGGCAATGTATGAGAACTACATACCATAATTCAAGGGCCACAAACCATGTTCGGGGAATGGTACACGGAGCCATGGGAATAGTACGCTAGAGCGGTTCATGATACCAAAAATGGTTCATGACAGAAGGTTATACGGTACGAGGATGGAGTGACATCAGCGAAAAAGATCAATCAAGTATGAATATAGACAGTACGTGGAAAAGATAGAAAAAATGTATCGAATGTGTCTTGTTGTTCGCGGTGGCAGAAGGACTCTTATGTGGTGAAGGGTGGATTAAAGATTTGGCATATCATAGATTAGTGGATTGTGTGGTTATTGTTTGCTATATTAAAATATCTAATCCCACTGATTACTGTTGATATCAATTATCATTAAAGAAAAATTTAGATCTAGGAATTTGTCAAAGTATAAATGTTGTTCACGAGGGATAATTCCGTGAAGGATAAAGTGGTTTGCATGGAAGAAACTTCGCCAAATGATTTTTTTGGGTAACTGTATCCCACAAAGTACGTTGTACACAAAGGAGGATGTTCTTGTATGTGGAAGGATTTGACTCAGTACATGGAAGTGGAATTTTTGGTACGTGAGAGGAAGAGAATTCTGCAAGAGGTACGCGGAGGGGGTGCTCTGGTACACGGAGGTGGAGACATTCCACGAATAGAGAACTTTTCAAAGACAAAGGGAATTTTGAAGAGGTGAAATGAAGGAAACATTATGAGAGGTGATAATAGTCTGTAGAAGATAGAAGCAGTACACAAAGAGGTGTTCCATGTACCAAACCCGGTAATCAGTATGTGGGAGAGGATGGTGGTCTGCGATATTCACTGCGAAGCTTGTGAAAGCTTCAAACCATATTGAGAATGTATTTTCCGGTACCTAGTAGTACTAATGAATGTGAACATCATCTATGGTTGAAAAAGGGACTTCCACAAAGCATCTACTAATAGTTGAGGATGCTTGAATTAATGAAAAAGAATGGACATACATGGCCATACACTATGTTTGGCCTACAAGATTCTTAAACTGTGTGTCAAGTCCTTTCCAAGAGTAGTGAGGAAATGAAGAGGAAGATGACGACCCTTTCCACTAGCTGAGAGAAAGTGATAGAGGCATAATGAGTAACCCATGGGAATTCAATGAGTAGACCACGAACATTGTAATGGTAGTGAGCCAGGCATAGATGATCTATCCTTAGCATTTTACACATTAGGGGTAGTGAGCCTTAGTGACTTTGGATCATCGGTGCATTGCCGTTACATGCTCCTTGGACATTTTCTAGTGAGGGTGAACCAAGTGAAAATCAATGTTTCCTCTACATGTTTTCATATCTGTTTGTATATTTCTACAAGAGAAAGAGTGAATTTTGTTTTGTCTAACAATAATATCTGATATGAATGGAAGAAAGCTTTAATCTATTAACAATGCATTTTGACATAGATGAATGTAATATAATAAAATCATTAAAAATCTTTTATATATGTATCCCTTTTTTACATTGTAATAATTTAGAATCCTATTTAATTATAAAAGAAAAAGTTTCCTTTAAAAATAGAATTGTATGATTGTAAAGAATGTTTCAAAATATTATGGCATTATAATAGCATAAAATACCTACTCACATCGTATATGTTAAAAAGCATTCTTTCGTTAATTTGTCGAAAAGGGCATAAATTTCCTTATTTAGAAAGTGATAGGAATATTCCTTTAAAAACATTTTATAATAATCCAAACATCGAGAAAAATTATTTTAGATAATTTTCCATAATAAATTGAATTACATATTAAGAAAAATGGACATGGATGATAAGGATGTCATAATGGATACTTATCTATAAGAAATCTTGGATAATAAAGAGATTGCGAAATTTACAATAACCATATACTTTCCTTTAGTTGATGGTGAGTTATCCCACAATATAATGGTTAAAAATACTATTCAATTTTAACAGGACATATAAATATTTATGATATCATATATGGTTCGTTTATGAAATCATATTAGCTTTTTATTTATAATTTTTTAGTTTAATCGACGTTTCTGTTTGTAATTGCTTTATTTATCATATATATTTGAGTCGTTATTTTTTATCATATTATTTTGATCATAATTTAATTACAAAACAAATTCAAAACATGATTTCTATAAAATATATATTCTGTATATAAATATATAAATATATATAAAAGATAGATAAATGAAATGAAACCCATCGTTTAAAGAGACGGTAGGCCCTACATACGCATGAACGTGGTTTCTGTTTTCTTATTGTATTGAATAGATGTAAGTGAATGAGAGATATGTATATATATATATCATCCAAGAATAATTATTTTTTTATATATTTCATACATACTAATAATATTTATTCGTATAATCATTCTTAGATAGTGAACATGGAAGATTAGTCTCATCACATCGGGGAGATGATAAGCCGTTCGTACGCACAAACGACGATATCATTTCATTAATAGCTAGATGGTAAGGAATGGGATGAAATATTAATTTTAGGGAAACAATATCATGTTATATTTATTATATACCTCCATTATATTCATCATTATACCCATTGAAATAAAATGTAAATGAAAACTAATTTACACCACGATGTAGAGATGGCATGCCATAATTATGCATGTGTGGTGATATTGTTTTTTTAAGATGGACAACAAAGAGGAATATTGTTTTCCAATAATTATAATAACATATAAGAATGTGTAAGGTACTAGTTTGATTATTTTTTTTATGGAAACAACAATTAAATATGTAGTAGAAAAAGAAGAGAACATTGAAAGAGGTTATAAAACAATTTCCTTTTTTTGGGTGTCTCCTCTTCCATTTAAAAAAATGGACTCCATAGGGATGATTTTTGAAAATGTGTATCCTATAAGATGATATTATAGATATTGTTAGAGGGAATGGACACATTATTTCCAAGCCAAAAGTTTTTTTAGGTGTAAAATAAATAGAATGTCAAGTGTCCTTTTATAAGATTGGTGAGGGGAACTTTTGGATGATCTTAACATATTAATTTATTATAAATTTATTTTGGGTTTCTAATAGCTAAAAATAGATTTAATTCGAGGATAATATGCCTATGGGTCTAAATCCTCTCAAACAATATGTTGTAGAGATGTTTATGTCAGAAATTCAACATTATCTATTATATTTAGCCATTAGTCAAATAGTTTAACACTTACCATGTCTTCTGGTATTTTTACACTACATGGTTAATATATTTAATGTAAAATGCCAACAAAACATAAATTGGATCATTTATGAATTTTTTATTACTATACATTTTATTTCATTAAACATTATTTTTTTGAGATTTTTATGTCATTTAATGAAATAGTATTTATTTTAAAATATTATTTATGCCAATTTTGAAACTATTTAATACTGGTTTTTTTTTTTGATAAAGTCATAAAAACTTGATTATATCAAAAAAATGCATTAACTCAAAGGTATCATGTCACAGGTATCAAGATAATATTTTGGGGACATCCAAAGTTTCAAATTACATTTATTTTAATATTTAATATATCATTTCAGTGAATATTTCATAAATAAGGCAATTTATGCCTCATCACTATGTCATAAATAAACGTTTTTATATATTTTCTAAAATTATTAAATAAAAAAATGATGTAGTACAGATTTTTAGGTTTATAATTAATATTTATTATCTATTATATTACTTATCGATTCCAATATTAAAATAGTTTTATTATAAAGTGTATTGTTTATGAAATTTTAACCTTTACTTAAAATTAAATGTTATAAATGTGTTAATCAAACAGAAGTTGATTCTGAAGGAAAAAAATGGATCCCAAGGGTTGTCTTGGTCATCCATTACATGTATAATAAGGATAGTACAAGTGTTAGTGTAATTATATATTATTATAATATTATTTTTATCTTCAATTACCATATTTACCTTTACCTGTGGTAAATAATATTAAATGATACTTTTCAACAAAAATTATTTTTATCCTATTAGAAAATATTTTTCATATTGATTAGAACCATTTATGTGGGATTTTTGAAATTAAATTAGCAGATTTGGAGAAATTATTTTTAATGGGAATATAATAATGTGGCTATAAGGGAGGTAAAAAGATGATAAAAAAGTTCAATGAATTTTTAAATATACTTATATTATAAAAATGATTTATATGACTTGCATTGGAGGAATATATGTATCATGTATACCTTTTTACATTCAAATAAATTAAAATTAAAATAATTATTTAAATGAAAAAGTGAGGGTTTATACTAATTGCAGTGTTTTTCACTATTCAATAAAAAATTATTGTTTTCAAAAAAACACCCAAAAATCACCCTAGGATAATTTTGATATTAATAATTCAAAAATGATGACAATTTTTGAAAATAAAATTTATAAAATTTCAAAATGTGATTAATTATATTCATAACCTCTTTATAAATTCCTAATTTATAGGTTGTGGTGTGCTCGAACTCGGTGTTGCGTACACGACATGTTATTGAATTATTTAAAAGAAATGTAATGTGGAATCATGGGGTTTCACATTATACCCTAATTAAATAAATTTCTTCCTATCAATTTAATCTCTGGATTGAAATCTAGGGGTTTGACATTTCATAATATCTTTGTTGAAATCCCAAAACATAAAATGGATTAACAACACCTCTATTTCAAAATAATGAAAGGAAAGTATCAATGTTACTTGAAATAACACAGACTAGGGTTCCATATAGGAAAACATGGACATGAATGAAAAATATAACCATCATGTTTTGATGGAGATTGATAGAGAATATGATCAGGAAAATGATAACAATCACAAATCTATAAATCTATAATGATTTAAGGGACCATTTGATTCCTCAGAAATTGGATAAGGATATCATTTTTTGGATTAAAGATTTTTTCCCTACTATTGAAGATTTAATTTACATCATAAACTAAGAAAAAAAGTAATCATACAAAATTGAGATTTATAGTTTCATCCTTTAACTAATTCATACCACAAACAAATTTTTCTTTTCAAAATATTAGAAAATTCAGAAATATTATATTTATCTTAATCATATAATGATAAAAAATAAAAATATACTATTTAAATAAATAATAATATGTTATAATTACCAGTGAATTAAATTAGGCTAGTTTTAGGTGATAATGTTTTTCGCACTTTGGTTGTAGGTTTGATTCCCATATCCTTATCTGACACAATGGGTTATCGCCTGACCTATGGGATTTTCTATTTCTAGAACTATAGTATTATAATATTACAAATATAATATAAATAATGCTTTTAACCTTGAAAAACAGTATCGAAAGTTCCACTTAATACATTCTAACCTTTTAAGTTATCCAAAATAATTATGTACAAACTCTCTCTAAAAGGCCTCTAAATTTCCGAAATCAATTGTAATAAAAGATTCACCAAACAACATAATATAGCTCTTATTATCATGTACTAAATATATGATTACTTTCATCATATTATAAAATTAGTGAAAAAAAGTATTGTAGTACAATCCTTATATATATCACATTCTTCCGTATAACCTTAATATAATTTCTGAATCCAAAAACACAAATACATTAATTATTCCACTTCCACTATAGTAACAACATAATCCCGACCTTCATCCAATTCCTTCATATGAGTTGTATTTAATTGATGATTTGGACCATCATTTGTATAATGTCCCATATATTTATAATTATTGCATTTCACTACATTTATATTTCACAAACACTCACGATCCTGATGAATGTTTTCTACTCATTTTTTATAAACTATCATTCCTTTTAGGAAAGTAACGGGGTGTTTCTTCCCACAATTATAAAATAATAGAAAATCCTTCTTTCCCTTTTTCCTTTTATTTTTTTCTTTCTCCACCATTTTATTCTTCTCTTTAATTACATTAGTGTTATAAGATGTAGAGAATTTATTTTCCATCTTGATAGCACTTGAGGCTATATATTCGTATGATTAAAAAGACTATGAGACTATTTCCCATCAGAGGAATGGTTTTAACCTAACAAATAATCAATAAATATTACATCATAGGTTATATATGTAGTCTGAAACATGCCTTGATAACCTCATGATGTTATCCTTATACTTGGAAACATTCTCATCCTATTTTTACCTTAGACTTAGAAATTTCCATTCTATATCCTCTCGTAGATCCCGAGGAAAGTATTTTTCTAGAAAATTTTTTAAACTTCCCTCCATTATCTATTTGTGACAACTTCATACTCCGTGATGTTTTGAATCAAAGACCACCAAGGATCTGTATCTCCTTAAAGATGATTGAGCACCATAAAAACATAGACCCTTTAAATACTCCCGAAAGAAAGAAATATTTTCTCTTAGGAACTTATCCACTTCTCTGTGACAAAAATATTAGTATTACCATTTAATTTTGGAGGTTGTTCTATCATGAAGCGGTATAACATTGATCCCCCATGTTGTGGATCATGATTCTTTATATAGTTAAAGTTATTATTCATAACCTTAGTCAGTTGTCCTAGTATGGTTATAAGACGTTCAATAACTATTGCATCACCAACAACACTATTGTTATATTTCATATGAGGGAAATCACTATAAATGGTATGGGAATTGATTTTGTTTCAATTTTTCCACAAGGATCCATTTATAAATAATGATATATACTATATTTTGTTATGAATCATAATGCAGAGTTCCAAATGAGTAAAATACTGAATATAAAGTGAAAAATTTATATAGATCAAATTTATAACCGTAAATATAGTTCATTTGAGGAAATATTTACTCATTATTCTAAAATAATTTATTGTAAAGAAATTATGAATTATCCAAAGCATATCCCACCAGGTGCGTAGTTAGGTCTGTTGTCGTGTACCGGGTTACCCTGAGTCAGTCCCCGAACACCTTGTCAGAGTTTTCAACAATAGGTACATCTATTTTAGAATCTATTACACTAGTAGTATCCCAAAAGGGATGTATTTTTTAGAATAACCATAAAATATATTTTTTAAAACATTCAAATGGTTTGTTCTATACTTATCTTTAATGTCTATCTTAGGGTTATGATCCATAATCTATGTTTTCTAAATCTATTTCCATTTTTTTGCTAAAATTACTCTAATAATAACTGTAATACACTGTCCCTAGTTTCCTTGATGTAGTTAATTTTTTTAATGCACTGGAATTATTGCAAGGAATCAAGTCCCAAAGGATCAATCAATTTAGAATAATTGGAAAGTAGATTACATACCTGAACATTACATTAAAATTTCTGACACAAAGTAAAACATACATTGTCCATTGAGAACACCATTATTCCCCTTGATTAAACCTTCATATAAATTATAAAACAATTCTTTGAATCCTTATAATAAAACATAAAAAATGGGTGATCTTAGATACTTAGTAAGGATATAAATATAGAGAAAACTATCACAAATATGTATAAAACTTTAAGGAATGGTACAAAACAAAAATAAATGCCTTTTAAAACCATATATTCAACATAATATGGAAATAATAAATAAAATACTTCCATTTAATCATTCACATGGATATTCTACTAGTCGAATAATTTCATGTAAAACCAAAAACTAATCTCCAAACAATGGAATGCATAATGTCAGACATCAAAACACTACGTCAAGGCCTCATGCCATGACCATACACAAATATTCTGTCAAGGACTTGTGACAAGACCCTAGTGTGTATCATGAGACCTACGAATGCATTTAGGGGCCATACAAAGACTCATCTATCAGTTACTAATTAAATACATTCCTCATACGAAATGGATGAAACATAACATAAACATTTTTATTAAAATTGGCATACAAAATGTCAATAATTTAACCATAAACCATGAATGGTATAAAAAAATATCACACCCGTTGTAAAAATATCATAAAAATATCAGTACAATATGGGATATTGTATCATAATATATAAACCTCAATATAGAATAAAATAAATAAAATGATGTTGACATAGATGAAAGCAATCTAATCAAATCATTAAGAATATTTTTGAGATGTATCCATTTTTCACATTGTAATAATTCAAAATATTACGTAATTTTAAAAGAATTACTTTACAAAAAACTTGTATGAATTTATAGAATTCTTAAATTTGTTAAGGATTCATAATAGTGGAAAATTGACACTATCACTGTATAAGATAAAAAATATTCTTTCCTTAATTTGACGAAAAGGGCCTAAAGTACCTTGTTTCAAATGTGACAAAATAATTCAATTCAAAACATATTATAAAATTTCAAACAAGGAAAAAATTAATTTAAATTTTTGTTGATAATATTTAAAATTACATTTTAAAAAATATGGACATGGATGGTAATTATGTCTCAGTGGATACTTAAGTATAAGCATTCTTGGATAAAAAAAGAGATTGTGAAAATAACCCTTACTTTATACATTGCTTTAGTAGAGGGTGAGTTATCCTATATTATAATGGTTAGAAAAATTTTGTTAATTTAGACCAATACCATATCCATTTTTATGTAATCATATATTATTCATTTATAACTTTATACGACCTATTTATTAATAATTTCAATGTTAAAGCAATGTTTCCTGTTATAATCGCTTTCTTTATCATACGTGTTTTGACATTTTATTGTTGATCGTATTACGTAGATAATAATGTACATACATAAAAAATGTAAAACATGATTTATATATCATATATATTTTGTGTATAAATATATATATAATAGATAGATAAATAAAAAGGAACACAACATTCATGGAAATGGTAGGTTGTACGTACGCATGCACGATGTTTCTATTTTCTTAACGTATTGAATGGATGTATGTGAAAGAAATATATTTACATATATATAATCCCATCATCATTTTTATTTCATAAATTTCATACTTATTAATGATATTTATTCTTATAATATTTCTTAGATGGTTAATGTGGAAGATGATTCTCATCGCATCATGGAGATGGTAAGTCGTACATGTGAATGAGCGATAATATCATTTACTTAATGGTTAAATTTTATGGAATTGGATGGAATATGAATTTTTTAAAAAATCATTTTTTATTTATTTTTTACATATATTATATTCATCGTTATACCAAAATAAATGAAGTGTACATGAAAAACAATTTACACCACGACGTGTAGATGATATGTTGTATGTAAGCACTAATGGAGATATTGTTTTTCATAGGATGGGTGAAAGGATGAATATGGATGTCACAAAATTATAATAAAATTAATAATGTGGATGGTACATGATATAATATTTTATTATTCAAGAAATAAATAAAGAGGAAGTACATGATGAAAAGAACTATGAAAGAGGTGATGAAACAATTACCTCTTTTCGGGAGTCTCTATTTCATTTGCCCAAAAATACTCTTTATGATGGAGTTATTCCCATTTTTTTGAAACTATGATGATATGAAATATTTTGGTAGAAGAAATTGTAAGGTTTTTTCTGAGCCAAAGTGGTTTCTAGGTGAGAATTAAATATAAGGATAAGATTCCTTTTATAAGAGGGGTGAGGGGCACATTTTGAAGATCATAAAATATTAATTTATTATAATGTGATTTGCGGCTTAAAATAGCTCCAAATTTATTTATTTTGGGGATAATATGAGGATGGGTCTAAATACTATCATCCAATTGGTTTTAGGAATTTTTAGGTCACAATTTTAACCATGACTTTTAGATTTAACCTTTAGTTAAATAGTTTAACTCAGACCACGTGTTCTTGTATTTTTACAGAACATGGTTAACATAGTTACTATAAAATAACTATATAATATAAATTGAATCATTTATTACATTTTAATCAATAACCATGTTATTTTTCCCAACATCATATTTTTTGGATTTTTATATCATTTAATAAGATAGTATTTATTTTGAAATCTCATTTATGTCAAATTTGGCACTATTTAATATTTAATTTTTTGTTAAAGTCATATGATAATCTTTCCATCTATAAAAATACATTAACTCAAAGATGAAATTTCATAGTAATCCATTAAATTCGTGGATGTCATAGAAACATTCAAATTACATTTAATTTAATATTTATAACATCATTAATATGAACATTTCATAAATAAGTTAATATCAACATCATCATTGTGTTATAATAATTTGATATTTTTAATGTATAAATTTTCTTAATAAAATACCATGACTTAGTTAGTATTTCTATGTTTATAATGACTATTTATATTCTATGATATTACTTATATTACCCCATATTAAAATTATTTTAGTAATAAGAGGCATGTTTATGATATATTTAACATTACATAAACCTAAATGTTATAAAAGTTTTAATCACACCCAATTGGCTTCCAATGTAACACCCCAAGCTTCCATGATACGCTTCTCATTCAATAATGCAATAGCTTGCATTGTACGCAACTTTGAGATTCTAACACTCCGCGACCAATCAAAGTAGTAGTTATAAATAGTAATACCCACTTTTTGAAATTATATAAATTTTATATTTCCAAATGGACTTCATTTTTCTATTCGTAATATCGAAATTATCCAAAGTTGAATTTTTTGTAATTTTCTGAGAACTTCCAATTTTTTATGAATAGTGAAAAATACTTAAAACAACTTTTTAATCAAAATAATCTATAGTGATAAATTATAATATTGAGTGGTTTTAAAGTATAATTAGAATATATTTTTACTATTTTATCCAATGGTGGTCATTTGAATTAATTTCACTTTGAAATTGGACATAAACAATTGTCAATCTTTTGATATATATTGTTTCTTAAAAACACACTATTTGTTGTGACAGCGGGAATTAATTATAAAATTAATTAATGAAACATATATGTTTGGAATTTTGTAAAATAGACATCATTTTTGAAATTGGAATATCAAATATAGCTTAGGGTGAATTTTTGGGATTTTTCTGAAAAACTTCAATTTTTGATGAATAGTGAAACCACTAAGTAGTACATATAAAAACTGATTTTTTGTTTAAATAAAATTTTACCACTTCTGTGTTTTGAATTTCAAAAATCCGACATACATGGTTGTCATTAAGAAGTAAAATGTGGTTCAATGAGATTAAAATAATTTTTGGTGAATAGTAACTTTTAAGTTCTTAATCGCGATTAGAGGTAATTAGTGTTGTTTAAGGTAAAAATAATGTTTTAATAATATGATATGAGCTTGATACATGTCCTACCCTCATTGTATGTGACATGGCTGACCAAGAAAATACATGGGTCAACTTTGGGACCCCATGGAGCCACTTTAGTTGGAAAATGTCATAAATACATTTTATTTAATATTAAAGTAAAAAATGACACAAACATGAAATGTTTTACTAAAACAATTTTTACATGGGGTTATACAAGTCATAGTTTTTACTATAAATAGTCATTGGAAAGATAAAAATAATTCCTACATCATAGTATTTTTTTTATAATTTTTAGACATTAAATAAATTAAATTATTTATGACAACATGATGATGCAGCGATGACCTCATTATTTAACGATTTAAATAAAATGGAAAGATAATGTAATATCTAAGACCTAAACATGTAAAAAACCTATTTTATTGGTGAATTGAGAACCCTTATCACCTTATCTTCGAATTATAGCAATTTGGGCCTCTTAAATCCGAATAACATCTTAAAATAAAGTGACTTTTCTTTATATTCCATGAGTGCCCCTCCTGTCCACTTATAAAAGGCCCCCACATCTACCACCTTACTCACACTTTCAAAGCCTTTTGGCTCGGCCAAACTCTGCCCAAATACTCTCCCAAATTTCCTTCCTTACTCTTAGAAGCCTCAATTTGGGCAGAATTCTTCCCAAGGAAGCCTTTGGCTCAAATCAAATAAGTTACCCGATTTTAAGGTAATGTCTTTTCTAATGTTGTTTTGTTTTATTTTTCTTCTCCAACCCCATAAAAACGTTTTATTAATTTATTTTGTAACAAAAACAGTATCCTCAACATACTAGGATGTTTTTATAAGAATTATCCGATCTACAGTTACACACACCTACATCTAATGGTTAAAGAACATACTGTTTCTGTCGATGAGGAATTTTTGCCTCACGAAACGATGATTGTTCAAAACTCATATAACACCTCTAATGGTGGACATTATGATGACACTATTTTTATATATGATATATATTATGTTTTTTTTCCTTATGATTTTTTATTTTTCATTTATGGCATACCTTTATGGTTTCCATTATGGGTAAACGCGATATTTTCATTTTAGGAAGTGCGGACTACCGCCCCCTCAAAGTGATTTGAATCGTTAATACCATATGTGGGATGTATAAAGGATGGAGTAAATGGTATTATATTCTATATTATACTGAATTATATTATACATTTATATCATTATTATTTCATTCCATTAAATACGAAATATAAATGAAAGTAGCTTTCATGCGTACGTACGTCTTACCGTCTCCATGAACGGTGAATTTAATTTCTTACCTCTAAACGTTATGGAATATTATAAATGCATGTATATACTGGATATATATTAGATATATGAAATTAATATCATTAATATAATTCTGGATTTAATGGATATATCACCACATGAACAACTTGTAATTATAAGAAGTTTATTTTTGACTCAAGTACCAAAGATCGACAAAATGACCGTTATTAACTTAAATAATTACATAGTGTTCATAACATGGTAATAAGTGATATAAAAGGAATAAAAAACTTGAAAAATGATCTTCAGAAATTATAAATTAACTATAGTTTATTATTCATGAGGTGAAAGAATGGTCGAGTCAAGACAGGACGCAAGGTAAGGGAACTTCTTAACCCAATTTCCATTCTTTGGGTTAATCTCCTACTTTAAAATTATGTAATGATATTATTAAGTCCTATATTGTATTTATACTTTCTATATGTGTACATATAGTGAATACACATAATAGATCTATGTTATTTTAAAAATGTTCTTTTTAAAGACTTCGTCTCAATCTCCTTTCATTGAGGCATATTTGGTTTTATACACAACTTTCTTTTATACAGTGTATAAACCCCTTTGACTTTAACGTTTATTCAAAAGGAATATTTTTCTATACGAAGAGTTTTACAAAACGACAAAAAGGGAATGTTTTTCTTTCCGTACATATGCGGCGACAATGACTTCCCCGCCGCCGTGACCATTATTTGAGTTTCGGCTTCCTCTACAGGCCATCACATTTTTTTTAATGAAAACGAAATACGAAGTTTTAACTTTCTTTTATTTTGGTATTGAATTTTTTTTTGAATGTGTTTTTATTATATCAATGTGTTGTATTGATATCTTGTTATTGAAATGTGGAAATTTTATGTTTCCTTTATGCATGTTTTATGTGATAAGATTATGTTATGGTTTATGATATGTTTAAACCTGTTCATATGAGGAATGCATTTGACTTAATAAGTGACGGGTGGAGCCCGCTATAGCTCCTCGATGCATCGGAAGGTCTCATTAGACAAACTAGTGTCTTGGCATGAGTCCTTGACAAAATCTTATTTGCGGTCTTGGCACGAGGCCTTGGCTACGTCGTTATGATAGTCTGGCATTATGCATTCCATCATTATGAAAGTGGTTATTGATATTGAATGTGATTATTCGACCAGTAGAATATCCATGTGAATAAGTAAATGGAATTATCTCATTTTAATTTTTCCATATTATATTGAAGTTCATGTTTAAAAGGCTTTTGTTTTAGTTATACATTGCCTTAAATGTTAATGTTTATTTATGAAATCTTCCGCAATATTGTTATCCTTACTTAGAATCTGAGCTCACCCCTTTCAATGTTTTAATATTTTCTAGGATGTGAAGAAGTATTTTAGGAATGACCTGCAGGGATAGTCAGAAGAGGATATTAGTGTGAACTATGGAGACTTCGTTATTGTAGATTTTCACTTTATGATGTAATGTAACATTTATGAATGTATCTAGTGTTTCCAAGGCTACTAAACTAATCAGTATTTCAATACTTGATCTTTTGTGATCATGCCAATGATACGAAGTAATGCACCGACTCTGGGTAGCTGAGGTCAGGGCATTACAGTTGGTATCAGAGGCAGTTTATTACTAACCTTGGATGCTAGATTTAGATAAACTCTGATTAGAGAACATAGCCTGAAGATAGACATTGAGGATTAGTATAGAAGAACTTCCTAGAATTTTGGTATTATAGAGATTTTGTGAGTTTTTCGACCAATACATCCCTGTCTGGATACGAGCAGGTAGAGGTGGTTCTGGCACAGATGTACCTAGGGGTAAACCCTGAAAACACCGCATTGAGCTAGACTCGAACGGGAACTGGTGCACAACAACGGGCCTTGCTGCATTCTTGATTACGACACTCCCGGGGGATATTCTTAGGATAATTCTCGTTTTCATTACAAACCACTATGAAGGGTTATGAGTATATACTTTCTCAATGAAAACATTTTTATAATTACGGATTATATCCATAAATAGTTCAATTTATGTTAAGTATTTTATAAGTATGGAATTATGTATTTTGATTCATAAACTAATCTATTTTATTCCATTGTATATAAATGGTGCCTAGTGGAAGGAATGGAAACTGTATCAATGCACGCACTCCGTTTAGGGATTGCCCTTGTAACGACCCAAAATTTCATTAATGGAAAATCCCTCTTGATCCAATTAAATGTTTCTTTATGTTTTTATAAGATGTCAACTTCTTTAGTTTAACGTTGATATTTGTGACCGTTACTTTTATATCCGTTGAACGGTGATCATCTGGGTAGTTTAAATATAAGGCTTTAACGAACCAATTTTCAACTCAGACAAAGGAAGCGATGGCCTCATCCAGTAGAATTCCCCTTACGAAGCCCATTTGTCGGAGCTCGAAAAGGAGGTGGCGTCTTTGGGCTTTTCCCTTGACCAAGCCCAAGCTGAGCTTCATCAAGTCAAGCTCGAGCATGATCGTCTACGAGAAAAATGGATGTTGATAGAGATTACCACTCGAGCAATGTTATCCGAGCAACCCCAAGAGTCTGTCACCATCGCACACCTTACCCTTAGGTCTTATGCGGCTATTTTAAGGGGTTATGTAACAAATAAGTAGCACCATCTTCAGGTACATTATTTTTTTTATATAACAATGAATATAATTTCTAGTCATTTTTGATGCATTGTAATTAGTTTTTAAAGTACAAATGATGTTTTTAGTTATTATTTAATTAAGAATTATATTTTATTAAATTAAAGGATTTTTGAATTAAATAATATTTTAATAAAATATTATTATTAATATTAAATTAATTTTTATTAAATATAAATGATCTTATAATTTTATGAATGAAATTAAAATTTTTATTAAGGTTTGAAAGCCATTTCTGTCAAAACCCGTGAATTTTTTTATAAATGTCGGTTTTTATTTTAAAAGTGAAAATTCACATATTTAGAAAATTATTTAGATAAAATAAATATTATTTTTGGAATCAGGACGTCGAAATTATCCAACGGTGAATTTTTCATAATTTTCTGAGACAGTCAAATGTTTGGGTAAAAATTAAATACCATTTAAATATATAATGTGTTTTATGACATCATAATGACCCAATGGTGATGTAATAAAATACCGTAATCCTTATGTTCGGCCAATATGTGTTTTATCATTAAAATAATGAGGTTTTGGGTTTGTTTGACTCACTTTTCAAAGCATTAATGGAGCCCTCAAGACTTATTCAACACTTTGCCTTTTTAAATTAATTTCCATGGGAGTGTGACTCACCTCCACATAAGCAACCCTAATTTTTTAATAAGTTCGGACCTTGGCCTTGTAAAATATTGTTTTCCTCTTTCCTTTTCCAGAAACCATGGGCAAATACCATGGGATGGTTTGTGGTTTGGATTATTTTAATATAAGGGGTCCCAAACCTAAATAATAAAGAATTCTCTCACCTTTCCTATATAAACCCACCCATGCTCCCACTTCCTCCTCACTCAAAGCCCTTGAAGTTCGTCCAACCTCTGCCCTACTCTCTCTAGAATCCTCCCAAGGTGCCCCAAGCTCCCAAGAAGCCTCTCACAAGCCTCTCTCTAGCCTTTGGAAGCACACTTCCAAGTAAGTGTTTTCTTCCTTTCTAATTTTTTTGTCAATTTTCTTTAAGTTGTATTTCCCTTTTTATTTCAATTATAAATGTTGGGGTATGGTTTCGCACCTCCCCCATACTGCCCTCTTATTGTTTGAATGATGGGAGAACCCTTTCTCTCTCATTAAATGCCTCCCATGTACACCCGTTACTATGCCGAAATTCGGAAAGGAACTTCTCTCTCTTCTTTTACATTCAAGCAATACTTTTGTATCATGAATCTAAATTCCATTTCTATTGTTGGGACATGTATATATATGATCTCCTTACTGTACATTACATGTAAATATGATGAGGAACCCTTTTCTCTCTCATCAACATTTTTTTATGAATTCTTATGTCACGCCGTTACGCTGCCGAAATCACACCGATTTTCTAAGCCAATGTCTTTGTGTAGTGAATACCATGCCCATTTCTCCATAAAGGGTATTCACCTTTATGCACATTTACATATTGATTATAAAGTTTCATGTATGAATTCCACATTCTTTTATCGTGGAAGAAATGATTATGTTTTATGAATCCATGTTTTTATGATCCATGTGGCACACTTATGCATGAAATGAAATGTTTAAGAAGGGTGCGCCCTGATAGCGCTCCAATGCATTGGGTAAAGTATAGTATCATGATACGTCATGTGCAATGAGTGTTGACTCATGCTAATTCAAGTGCAACGAGGGTTTACTCGTGCTTCAAGTGCAATGAGGGTTTACTCATGCTCCATGTGCAATGAGGCTTGGCTCATGCTAATTCAATGTTAAGTGTTGTTGCCACATTTCCATGTTATGATTATCATGCTTTATCATGCCATTATGTTCATGTCTCTCTTATGCTCTATTGATATGCCTATTGCCTAACATGTATTGTACTCCTCATGTTATTCATTATGTACTCCCTTACTGGGCTTTATAGCTCACCCTTTTCTTATGCATGTCCTCAGGTTATCCCATGCAATGCTAAGTACGAAGGAATGTAGTGGTCATGTAAAGGAAGTTTTCAATAAGGATGTTGTATTTCAAGTTTAAAGTTTTTATGTAATGATCCTAAGCCCCAAAGACACTAAACCTCTCGATCTTCTTTGTTGTATCAAGTGAAGTTTTATGTAATAAAGAATGTTTAAGTTGTAATAAAAAGCAGGGTTGTCATAGTTGGTATCAGAGGATAGGTTTAGTTATTTTTGGGATTAGGAAACCCTAGTAAAGCCTTAGATACAAGACTAAGCATAATAAAAACATCCCTAAGTTTTGGTAAATACTAAGTAAGTGGTTTATCAAACAAATACATTCCTGTCTGGATACGAGCAGGTAGAGGCGGCTCTGGCACAGATGTATCCTAGGGGTAAAACCCGAAAACACCGCTTTGAGCTAGACTCGAACGGGAACTGGTGCACGACAACGGGCCTTGCTGCACTCTTGGTTACGACACTCCCGGGGGATATGTTTTTATAAATTCACAATCTTAGTATGAACCCTTATTAAGATAAAAATTCCCCTAAGAATATATGTTAGAACGAAGATCATGAAAATCCTGGATTGAATCCTATAGACTCGTGATTTAAAGAGATTAAAGTTTATTTATAAGTCATCAACTTTGTCTTTGGATTACCCTTTATGTGTTACCCCTAACTTTCCTTTTATTCCAGCCAATGGCCGGTAATAGGAGAACTCGGGCTAACAACCGTTGTGAAGATCAGTGTGATGATTGTACTTATGAGATGCCCAATCCAATGGGAGCGAGAATCGCAAACTTTGTCACGCTTCTCTTTCAGATAACTCATGTTTTGAATAGAAACACTGGTCAAGAGGAACGTTCAACCCCCCCTAAGAAAGAACAAGTCGCTATTGAAAGCTTCATGAGAAAAAGGCCTCCTACTTTTAGTGGATCATTCGATCCCACGATTGCTGAACAATGGATCAACTCCATTGAAAAGATATTCTCCATCCTCCAATGCTCTGAAAAAGAGAAGGTTATCCTGGCGGCTTATCGTATGGAGGGTGAAGCTGATCAATGGTCGACGTTGATCAAAAATACGAAGCCTGAGGAGGAGATCGAGGATTTTGAATAGAAGGTATTCCGGAAGATGTTTTTCGATAAATATTTTCCACGCACCCTCCGTCTTAAGATGGAAAGGGACTTCCTTTCCCTCAAGCAGAAAGATGAGGAATTTGTGGGAGCGTACGAGGCAAACTTCACAAGGCTTGCACGATACGCTTCCGGCTTTGTCGTTACCCCCGAATGCAAGGTTGACCGCTTCTTTGGTGGGCTGAAGCCTAGCTTACGGAAAGCATTAGTGATCCGTGACTTCGACAGCTATGAGGAAATTGTCCGATGTGCCCTCAAGGTTGAAATGGAGATCGGAGAATCACAGGGGTATCATGGGGACAAGAAGCGGAAGGTGGACTTCAATGCTGGTGGTCCGATGGATAAATCCAACGGCGCTAAGAAATTCCAGCACTCCACTTGCCAAAAGTGTGGAAAAAATCACCCTGGAAATTTCCTTAGGGGGACAAGAAAATGATTCAAGTGTGGAAGAGAAGGGCACCTAGCTGTTAACTGTCAGCAAGAAGGACCCGCGGCTGCGACGGAGGGGAGGAACGCTCCGTTCGAACCTCAACGCGTTGTTCAATGCTTCAAATGCAAAGAACCGGGTCATTTTGCGAATCAGTTCCCTAATCCAAGGGTTATCGGAGGCAATCAACAACCTCCAAGACAGCAAGGAAGAGCTTTTGCCATCACTTCTGCCGAAGTGAACCCCGACAACGAAGTGGTGACAGGTACGCTAGTTATTCATTCAAGAATAGCAAACGTACTTTTTGATTCAGGTTCTACGCATTCTTTTATATCTCAAAAGTTTAGTAGAATAATCCCTGCACCACCACAAATCATGGAAGTAAAGATGTCGGTGAGTACGGCAAATGGGGCAATCATTGCATCCCATGAGTATAAGTCCTCCCCTGTTATAATCTGTGGATTGAATTTCCCGGCGAACCTCGTCATACTCCCTTTGGTGGAATTTGATGCAATTCTTGGCATGGATTGGCTTTCCTTATATAGAGCCAACATAAATTGTCGGGAGAGGGAAATCACACTCTATATGGAGAATCGACCCCCGATTCTTTACAAGTGTCAGGAGGAAGATGAATCTCCTTTAGCTCCATCATCTCAAGCATGGATACTACTGCCTTATGAGCACACATATCTGGCTCAGATGATTGAGTCCAAGGAAGAAACCACCCTTGAAGAAATGCCTATTGTGAGGGAATTCGCTGAAGTATTTCCCGAGGAACTTCTTGGTCTTCCTCCAAGAAGAGATGTTGAGTTCTCAATTGAACTTATACCTGGGGCGCTACCAATATCCAAGACTCCATATAGAATGGCTGTGGTTGAGCTTGAAAAACTGAAGAAACAACTACAGGAGAATCTGGATAAAGGGTTTATACGCCCAAGTGCATCACCATGGGGTGCACCAGTCCTCTTCGTCAAGAAGAAGGATGGGTCAATGCGGCTTTGCATCGATTATCGTGAACTTAACAAAATCACGATAAAGAACAAGTATCCTCTCCCAAGAATCGATGACTTGTTTGATCAGCTGCGTGGAGCACAATACTTCTCCAAGGTCGACTTGCGGTCGGGATATTATCAAGTAAGGGTGAAGAAGGAAGATATCCCCAAGACTGCTTTTCGTACAAGGTACGGGCACTATGAATTCATAGTAATGCCTTTTGGACTCACCAATGCTCCAGAAATATTCATGGACTTGATGAATAGAGTCTTTAGAGATTACCTAGATAAATTTGTGGTAGTCTTTATAGATGATATTCTAATATACTCCAAAACCAAGGAGGACCATGAGGAGCATTTAAGAACTGTACTGGAGACTTTGCGCAAGGAGAAGCTCTATGCCAAGTACAGCAAGTGTGAGTTCTGGTTGAAGGAGGTCTCATTCTTGGGCCATATCATCACAAGCAATGGGATATCTGTGGACCCCTCTAAAACAGATGCAATTGAGGTATGGCCGAGGCCAATATCGGTAACTGATATCCATAGCTTCTTGGGGTTAGCTGGATATTATCGACGATTTGTGAGAAACTTCTCACGATTGTCCAACCCTCTTACTAAGCTAACTCGAAAGGGAGTAAAGTTTTCTTGGAGTGATGAATGCGAAGAAAGCTTCAAGGAGTTGAAAAGGAGGCTTATCACTACACCTGTGCTCACTTTACCCACAAGTGGGTAGCTTTTTGTGGTATTCAGTGATGCTTCGAAGAAGGGCTTAGGATGTGTGCGGATGCAGAATGATAAAGTGATATCCTATGCCTCAAGGCAGTTGAAAATCCATGAGCGAAACTATCCAACGCATGATCTGGAGTTGGCGGCGGTGATCTTTTCCTTTAAAATATGGCGGCATTATCTCTATGGAGAGAAATGTGAGATATATACTGACCACAAGAGTCTTAAATATATATTCACACAGAAAGAGCTTAATATGCGCCAGAGAAGATGGATAGAGATCATAATGGATTATGACTGTTCAATACATTACCACCCTGGGAAGGCGAACAAGGTGGCGGATGCCCTAAGTAGAAAGGATCCAGCAATTCTATCAATGATGAGAATTGAGAAGGATCCAATCTTCTTAGACTTGATGAAGACGGAAGTGGGAATCATAAAGAAGGGAACATCATCAATCCTTTCACAAATGATTGCTCAACCATGTCTTTTGGAAAGGTTAAAGGATGCCCAAAAGGATGACGTGAGAATCCATGAAAAAGTGGAAGCTATCAAAAAGGGAAAATCCTCAGAGTTTAATGTTAATGAAGAAGGAATTGTGCGGTTTGGGAAAAGACTATGTGTCCCATCAAGTTCGGAGCTGAAGAAGGAACTTTTGGATGATGCACATAGTTCAAATTTCTCTATTCACCCAGGGAGCACAAAGATGTATCGAGATCTCCGAGAAAACTTTTGGTGGGATAATATGAAGAAGGAGATCGCCGAATATACATCAAAGTGCCTGGTGTGTCAGCAAGTGAAGGCAGAGAGGCAGAAATCTAAGGGGATGATGCAACCATTTCCCATACCAGAATGGAAATGGGAGAACATCACCATGGACTTCGTCACTGGACTCCCACGGACATCCAAAAGCAACAATGCAATCTGGGTTATTGTGGATCGTCTTACAAAGACTGCACACTTCATTGCTATTCGAGAGGATTTCTCTTTGGATCAACTGGAACGGATATATATCAGGGAAGTGGTACGGTTGCATAGAGTACCACTATCTATTGTGACGGACCGAGATCCAAGATTTACCTCTATGTTTTGGAAGTGTCTTCAACATGCTCTGAAAACTGAACTGAACTTCAGTACGGCCTATCGTCCTCAAACTGATGGCCAATCCGAGCGGACTATCCAAACACTTGAGGATATGTTGAGAGCGTGCTCAATGGACTTTAAAGGAGGATGGGATCAACATCTTCCTCTAGTTGAGTTCTCTTATAATAATAGTTTCCACTCGAGCATCCAAATGAAACCATATGAAGCCCTATATGGGAAAAGGTGTAGAACACCGGCATGTTGGGATGAGGTCGGTGAACGTAAGCTGCTTGGACCAGAAATGGTCGAAGAAATGGTGCAGAAGGTGAAAACCATTCAGCATCATATCAAGGCAGCCCAAAGTCGACAGAAGAGTTATGCAGATCATCGTCGACGAGACCTTGAGTTTAAAGTCGGAGACATGGTGTTTTTACGCATATCTCCGTGGAAGAAGGTCATGAGGTTTGGAAAGAAAGGGAAGTTAAGTCCAAGGTACATCGGCCCCTTCGAGATTCTTGATCGTGTTGGGGATGTGGCCTATCGACTAGCACTTCCACCTACTATGGCCAAGGTGCATGATGTATTCCATGTATCCCTCTTAAGTAAGTACATACCAGACCCTTCACATGTACTCTCTTCTGAGGTGGTACAATTAGAAGACGATCTTTCTTATGAGGAGCAACCAGTGAAGATCTTAGATCGTAGAGAAAATGTTCTACGAAATAAGACAATGCCCCTCGTCAAGGTGTTGTGGAGAAACCACAAGTTTGAAGAAGCAACATGGGAGTCGGAGGATATGATGAAGCTAAGTTACCCACATTTGTTTTAGTGTTGGAAAAGGAAAATTTCGAGGGCGAAATTTCTTAAGGGGGGAATGTTGTAACGACCCAAAATTTCATTAATGGAAAATCCCTCTTGATCCAGTTAAATGTTTCTTTATGTTTTTATAAGATGTCAACTTCTTTAGTTTAACGTTAAGATTTGTGACCATTACTTTTATATCCGTTGAACAGTGATCATCTGGGTAGTTTAAATATAAGGCTTTTACGAACCAATTTTCTACTCAGACAAAGGAAGCGATGGCCTCATCCAGTAGAATTGCCCCTTACGAAGCCCATTTGTCGGAGCTCGGAAAGGAGGTGGCGTCTTTGGGCTTTGCCCTTGACCAAGCCCAAGCTGATCTTCGTCAAGTCAAGCTCGAGCGTGATCGTCTACGGGAAAAATGGAAGTTGATAGAGATTACCACTCGAGCAATGTTATCCGAGCAACCCCAAGAGTCTGTCACCATCGCACACCTTACCCTTAGGTCTTATGCGGCTATTTTAAGGGGTTATGTAACAAATAAGTAGCACCATGTTCATGTACATTATTTTTTGTATATAATAATGAATATAATTTCTAGTCATTTTTGATGCATTGTAATTAGTTTTTAAAGTACAAATGATGTTTTTAGTTATTATTTAATTAAGAATTATATTTTATTAAATTAAAGGATTTTTGAATTAAATAATATTTTAATAAAATATTATTATTAATATTAAATTAATTTTTATTAAATATAAATGATCTTATAATTTTATGAATGCAATTAAAATTTTTATTAAGGTTTGAAAGCCATTTCTGTCAAAACCCGTGAATTTTTTTATAAATGTCGGTTTTTATTTTAAAAGTGAAAATTCACATATTTAGAAAATTATTTAGATAAAATAAATATTATTTTTGGAATCAGGACATCGAAATTATCCAACGGTGAATTTTTCATAATTTTCTGAGACAGTCAAATTTTTGGGTAAAAATTAAATACCATTTAAATATATAATGTGTTTTATGACATCATAATGACCCAATGGTGATGTAATAAAATACCATAATCCTTATGTTCGGCCAATATGTGTTTTATCATTAAAATAATGAGGTTTTGGGTTTGTTTGACTCACTTTTCAAAGCATTAATGGAGCCCTCAAGACTTATTCAACACTTTGCCTTTTTAAATTAATTTCCATGGGAGTGTGACTCACCTCCACATAAGAAACCCTAATTTTTTAATAAGTTCGGACCTTGGCCTTGTAAAATATTGTTTTCCTCTTTCCTTTTCCAGAAACCATGGGCAAATACCATGGTATGGTTTGTGGTTTGGATTATTTTAATATAAGGGGTCACAAACCTAAATAATAAAGAATTCTCTCACCTTTCCTATATAAACCCACCCATGCTCCCACTTCCTCCTCACTCAAAGCCCTTAAAGTTCGTCCAACCTCTGCCCTACTCTCTCTAGAATCCTCCCAAGGTGCCCCAAGCTCCCAAGAATCCTCTCACAAGCCTCTCTCTAGCCTTTGGAAGCACACTTCCAAGTAAGGGTTTTCTTCCTTTCTAATTTTTTTTGTCAATTTTCTTTAAGTTGTATTTCCCTTTTTATTTCAATTATGAATGTTGGGGTATGGTTTCGAACCTCCCCCATACTGCCCTCTTATTTTTTGAATGATGGGATAACCCTTTCTCTCTCATTAAATGCCTCCCATGTACACCCGTTACTATGCAGAAATTCCGAAAGGAACTTCTCTCTCTTCTTTTACATTCAAGCAATACTTTTGTATCATGAATCTAAATTCCATTTCTATTGTTGGGACATGTATATATATGATCTCCTTACTGTCCATTACATGTAAATATGATGAGGAACCCTTTTCTCTCTCATCAACATTTTTTTATGAATTCTTATGTCACGCCGTTACGCTGCCGAAATCGCACCGATTTTCTAAGCCAATGTCTTTGTGTAGTGAATACCATGCCCATTTCTCCATCAAGGGTATTCACCTTTATGCACATTTACTTATTGATTATAAAGTTTCATTTATGAATTCCACATTCCTTTATCGTGGAAGAAATGATTATGTTTTATGAATCCATGTTTTTATGATCCATGTGGCACATTTATGCATGAAATGAAATGTTTAAGAAGGGTGCGCCCTGATAGCGCTCCAATGCATTGGGTAAAGTATAGTATCATGATACGTCATGTGCAATGATTGTTGACTCATGCTAATTCAAGTGCAACAAGGGTTTACTCGTGCTTCAAGTGCAATGAGGGTTTACTCATTCTCCATGTGCAATGAGCCTTGGCTCATGCTAATTCAATGTTAAGTGTTGTTGCCACATTTCCATGTTATGATTATCATGCTTTATCATGCCTTTATGTTCATGTCTCTCTTATGCTCTATTGATATGCCTATTGCCTAACATGTATTGTACTCCTCATGTTATTCATTATGTACTCCCTTAATGGGCTTTATAGCTCACCCTTTTCTTATGCATGTCCTCAGGTTATCCCATGCAATGCTAAGTACGATGGAATGTAGTGGTCATGTAAAGGAAGTTTTCAATAAGGATGTTGTATTTCAAGTTTAATGTTCTTATGTAATGATCCTAAGCCCCAAAACACAAAACCTCTCGATCTTCTTTGTTGTATCAAGTGAAGTTTTATGTAATAAAGCATTTTTAAGATGTAATAAAAAGCAGGGTTGTCATAGCCCTCCTGCTCAAGATAATTATTGTGGATCTGGAGATACAACTGGTGCTGATCAACTTATTACCATACTGGGACAACTCACTCAAGTTATGAATAATAACCTTACTCGTATGGATCACCTGGATCCACAACGTGGAGGATCAATGTTAGACCGCTTCATGAGGCTACAACCTCCAACATTTAATGGGGGTACAAATCCATTAGTAGCTGAGAAATGGATAAACTTCTTAGAGAAAATATTCCATGCCTTGGGGAGTAGCGAAAGGGAGAAGGTTGTCATGGCAGTTTACCGCCTCACTGGAGATTCTGATCAGTGGTTGTCGCTGATTCAAAACACAAAAGAAGATGATGAAGTATAGAATATGGAATGGAGGGAGTTCAAAGAGCTTTTCTTAGAAAAATACTTTCCTCGTGACCATCAAGAAGATATGGAATTGCAATTTCTGAGTCTGAGGCAGAAGGAGGATGATAATGTCGCAAAGTAAGAGGCTAACTTTACAAGGTTTGCGAGGCATGCTGCAGATTATATACGTAACCCAAGAAGTAAGATTGATCGTTTCTTTGATGGGTTAAAACCAATTATCCACCGAGCTTTAGTATCACAATCTTTCTCAACATACGAATATATAGTCTCGTGTGCTATCAAGACAGAAAAGGAATTCTCTAAGTCTTATGACAATAAAGTAAAGCAAGAGAAGAAGAGAACAGTGGAACAAGAGATAGATAAAGGGAAAAAGGGAAAGAAGGATTTTCTATTATGTGATAATTGTGCGAAGAATCACCCTGGTATGTGCCTAAAAGAAATGGGAGTTTGTTATAAATGTGGAGAAAAAGGTCACCAGGCCCGTGATTTCAAGGGAAAGAAAGAGGATATAAATGTTGAATGCTACAATTGTAGAGAATTGGGGAATTATGAAAATGAATGTCCTAAGCGTCAGGGAAAATTATCTCAAAAAATGCCAAGGGATCAAGGCCAATCTTATGTTGTGACTACAGTTGAAGCAGAAAAAATAATGTATTGGTGCTTTTGGACTCAAGGATTATATTCTGGTTATAAGGATAATGTGATTGTACTACAGTACTTGTTTTTTTCATTAAGGATTTAATATGATGAAGGTAATCATATTTTTAGTACGTGACAATAAGATAAACTTTACTTTTTTTGGGGAATCTGATGTTATAATTGATTTTGGAATTTAAAGACCTTTTATAAAAAGTCTGGATAGAGGTATTTTGGATAACTTTGGATAGTATTGTTTAAGGTTAAAAAATTTATGAAGATTATTTTTGGAATATTATAATACTATAGTTTTAGAAAAAGGACAACCTGCAGGGTGGGGCATAACCCGTCGCATCAGACAAAGCTGCAGAAACCGAACCCACAACCATAGTGTGACATGCCTTTATTACCTACCACTAGCCTATAGGAAGTCCTTGGTTATTACATAAAGTTTTCCTAATCTAAATGGTATGTGTTAATATTTGGAACCTTATACAATTATGATAAATAGAATATTTTCGAGTTCTATTACCTTTTAGAGTGAAAGATGGGTTTGTGGTAAAAATTTATTAAAGAATGAAAGTCTACATATTCCCTTACATTCTTAGTAAATCTCCTAAATAAATTCCTCAACTTTATAAAGGGTAACTTAAAACAAAAAAGTTGTCAGTTAACTTTTCCAAATGGGGATTCAATGATCGTTTAACCAATCACATGTTTGTGATTTTCTTATGGTTCACTTTCTCCAAATCCAGTTTTCTACAACTCTCCATCAAACCTTGATGGTTTTTTTCTTCCATATCCATATTTTCATAGAATCCTAGTATGGGCTATCTCGGGTGACCTTTGTACTTCTCTTTCTTTCTTTTAATGTTATATTTTTATTAACCTTATTTCCGATGTGAGTTTTCCACAAAGGTATTTTCTATTTTCAACCTTTTATTTTCAAAGAAAAATTTCAAATTGTGAGGACACAATTTATTGAAGGAACGGAGAATGTAACACCCCGAGCTTCCATGATACGCTTCTCATTCAATAGTGCAATAGCTTGAATTGTACGCAACTTCGAAATTCTAACACACCACGACCAATCAAAGTAGTAGTTATAAATAGTAATACCCACTTTTTGAAATTATATAAATTTTATATTTCAAAATGGACTTCATTTTTTTATTCGTAATATCAAAATTATCCAAAGTTGAATTTTTTGTAATTTTCTGAGAACTTCCAATTTTTTATGAATAGTGAAAAATACTTAAAACAACTTTTTTAATAAAAATAATTTATAGTGATAAATTATAATATTTAGTGATTTTAAAGTATAATTAGAATCTATTTTTACTATTTTATCCAATGGTGGTCATTAGAATTAATTTCACTTTGAAATTGGACATAAACAATTGTCAATCTTTTAATATATATTGTTTCTTAAATACATGCTATTTGTTGTGACAACGGGATTTAATTATAAAATTAATTAATGAAACTTATATGTTTGTAATTTTTTAAAATATACATCATTTTTGAAATCGGAATATCAAATATAGCTTAGGGTGAATTTTTGGGATTTTTCTGAAAAACTTCAATTTTTGATGAATAGTGAAACCACTAAGTGGTACTTATAAAAACTGATTTTTTGTTTAAATGAAATTTTACCACTTCTGTGTTTTGAATTTTAAAAATCCAACATACATGATTTTCATTAAGAAGTAAAATTTTGTTCAATGAGATTAAAATAATTTTTGGTGAATAGTAACTTTTAAGTTCTTAATCGCGATTAGAGGTAATTAGTGTAGTTTAAGGTAAAAATAATGTTTTAATAATATGGGATGAGCTTGACACATGTCCTACCCTCATTGTATGTTCCATGGCCGACCAATTGAATCCATGGGTCAACTTGGGGACCCCATGGAGTAACTTTAGTTGTAAAATGACATAAATACATTTTATTTAACGTTAAAGTAAAAAATGACACAAACATGAAATGTTTTACTAAAACAATTTTTACATGGGGTGATAAAAGTCATATTTTTTACTATAAATAATCATTGGAAAGGTAAAAAGATTTCCTACATATTAGTATTTTTTTTATAATTTTTAGACAATAAATAAATTAAATTATTTATGACATCATGATGATGCAGCGATGACCTCATTATTTAACGATTTAAATAAAATGGAAAGATAATGTAATATCTAAGACCTACACGTGTCCAAAACCTATTGTATTGGTGGATTACGAACCCTTATCACCTTATCCGTGAATCATATCATTGTGGGACCTCTTAAATCCGAATACCATCTTAAAATAAAGTGACTTTTCTTTACTTTCCAAGAGTGCCCCTCCTCTCCACTTATAAAAGGCCCCCAACTCTTCCACCTTACTCACACTTTCAAAGCCTTTTGGCTCGGCCAACCTCTGCCAAAATACTCTCCCATCTTTCCTTCCTTAATCCTAGAAGCCTCACTTTGGGCAGATGTTTTCCCAAGGAAGCCTTTGGCTCAAATCAAAAGAGTTACCCGATTTTAAGGTAATGTCTTCTCTAATGTTGTTTTGTTTTATTTTTCTTCTCCACCCCCCTAAAAACTATTTATTAATTTCATTTGTATCAAAAATAGTATCCTAAATATACTCGGATTTTGTTATAAGAAGGATTCGAGCTACACTTACACACATTTACATTTAATGGTTAAAGAACATACTGTTTCTGTGGATGGCGAATTGTTGCCTCACGAAACGATGATTGTTCAAAACTCATATAACACCTCTAATGGTGTCCATTATGATGACACTATTTTTATATATGATATATATTATGTTTCTGTTTTCCTTATGATTTTTCATTTTTCATTTATGGCATACCTTTATGGTTTCCATTATGGGTAAACGCGATATTTTCATTTTAGGAAGTGCGGACTACCGCCCCCTCAAAGTGATTTGAATCGTTAATACCATATGTGGGATGTATAAAGGATGGAGTAATGGTATTATATGATATATTATACTGGAATTGTATTATATATTTATATCATTATTATTTCATTCTATTAAATATGAAATGGAAATGAAAGTAGCGTTCATGCGTACGTACGACTTACCGTCTCCATGAACAGTGCATTTCATTTCTTACCTATAAATGTTTTTGAATATTATGAATGCATGTATATACTATATATATATGAGATATATGACATAAATATCATTAATAAAGTTCTGTATATAATGGATACATCACCACATGAACAACTTGTAATTATAAGAAGTTTATTTTTGACTCAAGTACCAAAGATCGACAAAACGACCGTTATTAACTTAAATAATTACGTAATATTCATAACATGGTAATAAGTGATATAAAAGGAATAAAAACTTGAAAAGGGTTTTTAAGAAATTATAAATTTACTATAGTTTATTATTCAGGAGGTTAAATAATAGTTGAGTCAAGACAGGACGCAAGGTAAGGGAACTTCTTAACCCAATTTCCATTATTTGGGTTAATCTCCTACTTTAAAATTATGTCATGATATGATTATGTCCTATCTTGTATTTATACTTTCTTTATGTGTACATATAGTGAATACACATAATAGATATATGTTATTTTAAAAATGTTCTTTTTAAAGACTTCGTCTCAATCTCCTTTCATCGAGGCATATTTGGTTTTATACACAACTTTCTTTTATACGGTGTATAAACCCCTATGACTTTAACGTTTATTCAAAAGGAATATTTTTTATATGAAGAGTTTTACAAAAAACACAAAAAGGGAATGTTTTTCTTTCCATGCATATGCGGCAACAATGACTTCCCCGCCGCCGTGACCATTATTTGAGTTTCGGCTTCCTCTACAAGCCATCACCTTTTTTAGTGAAAATTAAATACAAAGTTTTAACTTTCTTTTATTATGGTATTGAAAATGGTTTTGAAAGTTTTTTTATTATATCAATGTGTTGTATTGATATATTGTGATTGAAATGTGGAAATTTTATGTTTCCTTTATTCATGTTTTATGTGATACGATTATGTTATGGTTTATGATATTTTTAAACCTGTTCATATGAGGAATGCATTGGACTTAATAAGTGACGGGTGGAGCCCGCTATAGCTCCTTGATGCATCGGAAGGTCTCATGAGACAAATTAGTGTCTTGGCATGAGGCCTTGACAAAATCTTATTTGTGGTCTTGGCACGAGGCCTTGGCTACATGGTTATGATAGTCTGGCATTATGCATTCCATCATTATGAAAGTGGTTATTGATATTGCATGTGATTATTCAACCAGTATAATATCCATGTGAATTAGTAAATGGCATTATCTCATTTTAATTTTGCCATATTATGTTGAAGTTCATGTTTAAAAGGCTTTTGTTTTAGTTATACATTTCCTTAAATGTTAATGTTTATTTATGAAATCTTCCTCAATATTGTTATCCTTACTGAGCATCTGAGCTCACCCCTTTCAATGTTTTAATATTTTCCAGGATGTGAAGAAGTATTTTATGAATGACCTATAGGGATAGTCAGAAGAGGATATTAGTGTGGACTATGGAGAATTTGTTATTGTAGATTTTCACTTTATGATGTAATGTAACATTTATGAATGTATCTAGTCTTTCCAAGGCTATTAAACTAATCGGCCTTTCAAGACACGATCTTTTGTGATCATGCCTATGTTACGAAGTAATGCACCGACTCCGGGTAGCTGGGGTCGGGGCGTTACATCCAAAGTCCAAAAATGTGTCCCAATGGTAGTCTTGGACGTTAATTACTCATATGATAATGTCAGGACAAGTGTTAGGGTAATATGGTATTATTATAAAATCATTTTTACATGTTATTTTATTATTTACCTTTAACTATGGAAAATATAATTCAAAAGTTACTATTAAACAAAATTATTTTTATCCTGTTAGACCACATTTATAATCATTATTACAACCATGTATGTGGGATTTTCAAAATTCAATTCACATAAATGGTGAAATTATTTCGATTTCTAATCGTCTAATGTGGCTAGAAGGCGGGTAAAAATGTCATTAAAAATATTCAATGGATTTTTTTTCCAATTCTAATATAAAAATAACTTCAATAACATAAAATGGACTAATATATTTATTATATCTATATTTTTCTATAAAATAAATTTATATTAAAATATTTTTTTAAATGAAAAAGTTGATTTTTATCCATAATTTAGATTTTTCACTATTCATAAAAAATAGAATTTTTTCAGAAAAGCACCAAATATTCACCTTAATTTAATTTTGAAATAAAAAATTCAATTATGAAGTCTATTATGAAAAATATAATTTATAAAATTTCAAAATTTGATTAATATTATTCATAACTTCTTTTAAATGGCTAGTTTGATATGTCATGGTGTGCCCGAACTCAGTGTTGCATACATCACACACTACTGAATTATTTAATTGGAAATGAACCATGGAATAACATGGTGTTATAGAAAAGATATATTATATTTATATAACTTCCAATATAACTTCTTCAAGCCTATTTATTCATGATTAATTTATTTTCTAGAAGAAATATTGGGAATATGTGACCAACTTTGTCACTATGCAGATGATTTCACAACAAAACGTCCATAAAAATTCAATATTATTACATAGAAAAAAAGTTTCATATAGGAGGAATAAGTATCATCCATCTTGGGAATATAATTTTGAACAATGATTTAGGAGGAGATTATGTAATAATTTACCTTAATTTAATAGATTAATAGAATAATTTTTTGGAATATGAATGATTGAGAAAGAATAATAAAGTTCAATAGATAAATAAAGATATGAAAACCCATATTAAGAATAATTTAATCAATGGTTTTCTAAAAATAATAGCCCCGGGGGAACATCTTAAGAAGAAGTTTCCAAAAATATATATTTTTAATTAATAAAATATAACCATGATATCTCTCAAGACTCTTGATATCAAATTTCAAAAAATAATTCATGAAGTGTTCTCATAAAGCTAGATCTAAAATAAAAAGCATATCTTGGCCGGGAATCAATTATCTACATTGTTTATATTAGTATGGAGAAAATAAATCCACTATACTCCCAATTTTTTTATTTTGTGTTTCAATATAAAAATATTAGGTGTTTAATATTGATGTAGAGTTGAATTTTGTGATAGCTATACATCATGTAGGGTTATGCATTATGAATTTCATGATAAATTACTAACCATTTTCTGGTAACATAATTATTATATGATTGGTTTTCACATGATGATCATCTACTATATTGTTTTATAGAGTGAATCGCATTGGGGGAGTTAATATGGAAAGGTTTCTAGAACACTATACATTGTTATAAGGATGTAATTTCAATAAGGGGAGAATATGATTTTATATGTTACACATCAAGGATAGTATTAGAATAATTTTACATATTTTAATACCATTTAATTTATTATCAATATTGGGAAATTAAAATAGGTGACAAGAGAACATATTTATGAATAAGTATTTAATGGTATTGTTAAAATATAGAAAAGGGGAAATTGGATATCACAGTGGAGTTCGGTAATTTTTCTTAAAAATGTAACAATTCATTAATATGTGATTTTTTTCTATATATGTTGGGTTTTAGAGGAGGAGAAAAATGAATAATGGTTTTAGATTATTCTCAGTGAACAATAAGATAATACACACTAAATCATCCTTCTGTTGTGTGGTGGAGACTTTTTCATGAATTAGGAATGGGAGATACCTGAGTTTCGACCATTATAAATAAATTGAAATGAAAATGGTATTAATTTTTTTATTATCTTAATTCAGAACACATATTTTGGGATCATCCTACACATATAATTATTATTGATATGAATATAGCGATTCATGAGATGTATTGAAAAATCTCAAAAAACTACAATCTATAACATGTTCTAAATGAGGTTTTAGAATGGTATATGGAGAAATTTTGAGGATTTATTATTAAATAAGAAAAAGGATGGATGGAAATGTGATAAAAATACAATAATTATTATGAGTTTTGTTTATTATAAGTAAAGAATAATATTTACTAGATGAAGCACTAGACATGGTTAGATTTAACGATTGATTTAATTGAGGGAGTAGATGATTTAATCGAAATATTCAATATTATGTTATCACATGAGAAAAATGATTTGGAAATACGTTGGTTGACTTATAAATATTCAAAAAATATTATTAATAATTAAGTTATTTTTATATGTTTTAGAGTGAATGAAGATGTCATGAGGTGATCTAATAAAATTTTAAATTTACTTAAGCTAATTTTGAGATTAAATATTTTTTTCAAAATTAGAAAATGTCTAGTAACTCCCATTAATTCAAAAAGGTAACTCCATGAAAAAACCAAATAAAAATTAATATATGATCAATATAGAGAAATGTTTTAATGGAAGTAGTTATATAAAAGTAGTTTTGTTGTCACTGATAATAATTGAAGGTAAATTTGAAGCATGTGTAAAGGTAATCCTGTCAGAGTCATCAAAAAATTAGAAAAGTTTAGAAGTCATGAAGTTAAAGGGTAAAGAAGTTATAGAATTTTAAGATAAAATTTTCCATGTATTAATGGAAATTTGGATATTTATGAGTCATTCTATCAATACAAAAACATTATCATAGTGTTGAAGGAAACACGTAATGGTAATAAGAAGGGTAAAAAAATTTACATGTTCAGAGGCACACAATTATGTGTAAGTGTAATATAATCAATTCATAATGGTCATCATTGGGGATGAGAAATAATAATTAAGTTAGAATATCAAAAGAATCTGTAAAGAGTTTGAACTTCCTAAAATAAATAATGTTAAAAATATATATGAACAATTTCAAACCAATATATGATTGTAGTTCACTAAAATTATCAAATTATTATAATTCCATGATATATGTAAGATTAACTTGCTCATATATAAGGGTTGTTGACTAATAAGTAAGTGTTATATAGAGAATATATAAATTTTATTCCATTGTATGAATATGATAATTCTAGAAGATATTGGCAGTTATAGAATGACGATTCCAAAGATATTTCATAAGATGCTGATGTTATTCATTAATGATTTAAAAATCATAAGAAATCAAATAGATTTGCGAGTCAAATTTGTGTTTATAATATGATATTAAAATCATAGAAAATATGATCAATATATGAAGAATCCTAAGGGTTAGAAACAAAAAAAATGGTTATACGAATTAAGTCCAAGCCATGCCATGAAGAGATAACCATGCCAAATGGAGATATGAATTGAAAATCTTGGATTGTAGTCATGTCAGTATAATATATTCTATTTCACAACTATATTATATCTTATAAAATTTATAATTCAAACACACCACCAGAAGGATGGTTTCAGAATTTTTTCTTGTGATTATTCAAGACTACATAGAAAATATATATAGATTATATGAAAATTTGGAAGTAATATAATCAAGAGTATTATATAAGATTAAATATATATTTTATTGTAATTAAATGTGATTAAAAATATAATATAAATTATTGTCCAAAATAATGAGAATATTACACTGCCACAAATAAAAGAGGATTTCCAGATTCAACTATGTTAAATATACTTATGTGATGCTGAGTATTGAAAAATGAAGTTGAAAAATAATATGGAGTATCTCTGAAACTATATATTTTTTATTTATAATATTTTATATGTATTGAATTTTTAAAATACAATGAAAATTAAGACAGAATAACATGTTAATTGAAGAATAAAAATTAGTAGAAGTATTTGAATTAGGTGGAAGAATATTTTGAGAATGTGGTTGATATGTACAACTACCATTTTTTTATTGATATTACCTATTATTTGAGGGATTTTGTGAATGAAAATCATATTACATTTATCTATGAAAGGACAATGATCCGAATTCAGAAGAAGGTTTGGACTTTATGTCACTTAAATAATAATAATTATGAAATGTTAGATATTGTACTTATAGATAAATGTAGTCGATGAAGTATTATAAGGAAGAAGATTAAATTATTTGATGGAAATAAATCCAAGAGTATACTGGTAATCTATATTAAAAGTGAGTTGGATGACCCATTATAAAATATCAAAATCCTATATAAAGAATCATTTGGGAGGCTGTTAGCAAGTGAGAGCTAGTATAAATAACAAAAAAAGAGGCAATAAAGGATATTTAAGACATAGAATATTGTAAGAACATATAAAATATTCTGAATTTATGTGCCTCATACATAATATAGATTGATAAATAAGTAAGTACACACATTGGGATTGAACTATGTAAACACCATATGTTTCTTATTCTATATTTATTTAGTTTCATACTTGTACGTAATAAAATTTAATTAAAAAGTCGAGAAAGACATTAAATTACAAGAAATGTCAATTTATGATAAAAAATTATGAAAATCGGTATAACTGATTCATTCATCCCACATTATTGATAAAAAATCCCATACCTAGGATCTTTGGAGAAATCCCTTAAAGAGTCTTTAATAGAGCCTTATTTTTTCCTGTCTCTAAATACTCATCATTTTTGTGTAACCTCTTTAGAATATCTATCATATATTTTATTCAACAAGGAGATATTTTTGGGTCTAAATGAAATAATATTTTTTAATATATCAAGGTATTACTAATTTTAATATAAAATCTCTAATTTTATACACTATACTATTATCTATTTTACCTTTCTAAACATTAGTATATGAATTACAAACCAAGATAGTTTTATTATTATTTTGAATGTAACTATACTTATAGACCTTATATTTATGTTCTCTCAGAATGTAGAATGACTATAAAAAGAATAAAAATAAAGGGATCAATGAAAAGGAATAAAACATATTAATCTCCATATCCACCTTCTATCACTTGTTGTTAGAAACGTTTATCTCCTTATACTTCTGATTGAAGATCTCATACATCAATAGAATAATATGATAACATGAATATATACCATTATAAATAGAATAAAAAACATTTCGTAGTTAATCAAAGGTTTAGGATACAATTGGGACATTATCCATATAATTATTCCAAATTACAAAAATTGATGGAAATAAAGAAAGATTTAGAGAAATAAATCAGATCCTACTAGAGATGCTAAAAATAATTTCATTCCTATGTCTTCTATCTTTAGGGAAACATTAGAAATTATATTTGATATAAAAGTTCATATTTTGATATTACCCAAAATATATATCAATAATAATTTTATAGTGCCTATATGAGAAAATAAAACCATGACACCATGTTTTTGTTGAATCAATTTTTGATGAATTAGAAGCTCTCATTATTGGAATGAAAATCCAAATAAGTCTTCTTATATTCAATATCATTTAAAAACATTAGTTATTTTTTGGGATAAATAGGATAATAGGTGAAAATAACATATAGGGGGAGGGTGTGAATTTTGTTTCTATCATTCTAAATATTTATTGGCACATTATAATAAATATTCAACAATAGTAAAGGTTTTTTGATCTAAAAATTTCATGGATATCTTTTCTTTTTTACTGTTTAAGTGAAAGTGTGAAATAAAGAAAAATACAGAAGATGATATTTATATATTTCATCCCAAATTTGGGTGAATACTCATTGGTAGTTTTTGTGATAAATAAGCTATATAGTTTCAATCATTCAATTATATGAATAGAATAATGGTTGTACCTCTCTGTTGAACCCTTTTCCACGAAAGTCTCATAAAAATGTTTAATGATAATAAAAAATAAAAATTATATTTTAAAATCAATTTAATGAATATAAATTAAGACATTGAAATCATATAACTCAATAAACATGATTTTATTAAAGATATATGATTGAATCATTCACTATTCATGATGAATAATAAAATCTTCAATAAGACATGATCGTCATTGTTAATGTTTATGTATAGTTTCGTCTAATATGACCTCTCCACTTATATTTTGACTTCATAAACATAAAAATGATTTATCTTTGTTCTTTGACATAAAAAAATTCTCCGAAAATCATAATAACATTAAAATACTCATTATAACACTTTCCCACTAAAACTCAACAACCAAAATTGAATTTTCAAAATAATCAATTACATTCTACCAATTTGGGGACATTCACTCTATAAATTTCAAAAAAATAAACAATTTAACACCGCATTATTTGATTTAAAATTAAATTTAATCCTCATAAATTGATTCACCATCTATTAAATACATTATTAAAATGGAATATGTAAGATATGTTTATGATTTGGTGATGTTATGTCATCTCGAGATAAATTATGTATAATAAATGGGTTTTTCTATAACATTATAACTAAAATTATACTATAGATAATTTATGTTCTGTTGTAAATTTAATTTATTAAACTAAATATAATTATTTTTAACATTAGTCTAAATACAACACCTTTAGAGCCTACAACATCAATCAAATGACACCATATAATCTAAAAATTGGATTTTCACAAATAATTTACTATAATTTATATAGGAATAAAATTTGAGGTGTAAATATAATTTTGGTTATTAAAATATCTTTAAAATTTTTATTGAATGTGCAAAATTTTCATAAATCAATCCATTACCAAAATATGTCATTTTGAAGGTCATATGATTTATTGAACAAATAGAAAAACTCTCCAAAACAGACTTGAAAACACCTTATGAGTTTTGTAACTACCTTTAGACATATTCTAATAGTATTTGAGTGATAAAAAACCTTAAATGAAATTCTTTATTTATAGATAGAAATATATATTAGAGATATCATAGGATCTATTTGAAAACAAATCCAATTGGTAGACACTATTATAAGAATTTAATGAGGAGTACCATATTTTCTTCCATCCATCATTGTGCATGAATATGGAAATCAATGTCTAATGAATCCTCACATTGTGAAACCACTTAAATAAAAACAATATATTATCTATAGATTATCTTTATGCTATGAAAAGTGATATTTATTATGTATCTATAATTTCCATAACCGACCTAGATTATAATAGAATATAATATCTATGAGTTAAAAGAAACAACAAATTAAGAGAATCTAAGGTATGATTAAGAAGTTACACAAAAGATTCTATGGATTCTTAGTGATTTTTTAAAAACACAATACAGAAGTATAAATAGACTACAGACCAAGATTAGTCTCTTTAAAAAGATATATATATTAACTCCATTTATATTACCATATTTAGGGAAAAAATAAAACATACAATGTTTAATATTAGTATCTAGTATATATGAATGTAAATGTACCAACACATATAACTTAGTGTATACTGAAGAAGATGTTATTCCTATAGCTAAAATTTTATCATGATATGATCACAATAATGGGGGTGAGTCACTATTTATACCCTTCTTATACTCAGAAATGACATCCTAATTATTTAGTACTAATCTATTTAACTTATCGTGGTACAAAAAAACAAAAAACAAAAATGTGTTTATTGAGGTTTTTGACCATGATTAAAAATACATCGTGAGTGTATGGTGACTTTTACCACATGACACAAACTCCAAATTTATTATAAAATAGAATGTATTTGTAATATAATATTCTTGTATATATTACAGACATTGGCACAAACTATTTCGAAATAAGAACCATCAAGTTACACAAAGATACGACATATCCTTATTTTATGCTTGATCACTAGAGTAAGAATTATCCACCAATTGACTATCTAATCTTGATCATCATTTTAATTGATTCATCCGAAATATTAGAATCACTCTCTTTCACATATTTTATTCTTAGATTTACACAATTATATCACCTCTTCATCTCATTATTCTTATCCTTGTAATCTCTTGCATAAAATCAAATTTAATCCCCATAATTAAATTATATAAATTACAATCTAAAACATTGAAATCATGAGTCTGGAATTTTGAATTCCTAAACAAAACAATGTGAATTTACTTTTTATGATCCTTAATTAATAAAAAACAGTGAATTAATTTAGTTGGACTGGTATCTTTTATCTCATAACATTATCCTCCTTGTCATAACTTATCTCAATTGATATTCTAAAAAACATATATTTTTACTTAAACTAGTAAAAATATTCCCTTCAAATATTAGTCCAAATTTTATCTCTACAAATTATTTTCATGTCTTTGAAAATACAAAACAACCATTTAGGGATCCTATTAATATCCACTAATTCATTCCTCATTCTGACTCAACTCTAATAAAAAAAGAACCCGACAAAATCAAGTTTTAATGGCTTAAAGATTAATGAAAAATCATTTTAACTTATTCTATATAATTATCATATTTTTCAAACTGAAAAATTTGTGAAATAAATAAAATATCATATACTACCCTTTAAAAATATCATCATTTTATTTCATATCATCTAAAACCAAAGAGTTAATATTATGTGTACCACTATGGGAAAAAAAACCTTTTGCGACAGGTTATTTGCGACGAGATATTATCCCGTCGCAAAGAGTCCAGTCTTGAGATTATTTATGACAAGGGAGTCATCCCGTCGCAAATACCGTGTTATTTGCGACTGGTTTTGGTGGCCCATTGCAAAATGTAATGTGCGGTTTGGCACGGGTTTTGAGCCAAACCGCGGGATGCTTATTTGCAATGGAAGAATATTTCTGTTGCAAATAGTTTGTCGCTCGGAGGTATTTGCGACAAGTCCCGTCGCAAATACCTGATGGTGGTAAATGGCTTTTTTGGGACAGGAAGGTTATTTGCGACGGGGGAATTTCTCTCTCGCAAATTGTTCATCACTCAGATGTTATTTGCGATGGGTCCCGTCGCAAATACCAGGTTGCGATAAATGGGTTTTTACGACGGGATGAAGCCCATCGCAAAACATGTGTCGGGATATACATTTTGAGATGGAGGCCGTCACATAATACCCTTTTAACCGCCGAAAACAATTAATGCGGGCATGGTTATTTGTGATGGGCCCCGTCGCAAAAGGATTCTGTTACGACGGTAGTCTCATTGCAAACAGTCCTGTCACAACTAATCTAACCTATATATACCCCCATCCGTTTTTTCAAATCCTTCTCTCAATTCTCACTGTCTCTCTCTCAACATTATTTGAAAAGTGAGAATCTGTTTGAGTATGTTTTTTTTGGTGAAAAAGTTTTGAAGCCGTCTACATCAATATAAGATCAAGTTTAAAGGTATTTATATTATATTTAATTATATATTTTTTTATATTTTTTATGTTAATTTTAATTATTTTTAATTATTTTTAATTTAATTAAATTTAAATTGATTTGTTAATAGTTGTTATTTGTAATAATAAATAGAAAGAATTTGTATTAATTTTTAATTAATAGTAATAATTAATAATAAATATGAATAATTAGTAAGAAATTGGAATAATTAGTAATTATTAGAAATAATTAGAAATAATTAGAAATAACGAGGAGAAATATTTATAATTAGAAATAAATAGGAATTATTAGTAATTATTAGTAATAATTAGATGTTATTAAGGAGAAATATTTATAATTAGTAATAAATATTAATAATTATAAATAAATAGGTATAATTAGCAATAAATAAAATAATTTGTAATAATTAAAAATAGATATTAATTGTCACGACCCGTCCTCGGGGCCCGTGCTGTGACTACCCCAAGCCCACCTTCCATAGGCCAGGGGCTGGCGACTAGCACCAAGGCGTAAATACCGGTAAAAAGGGACGGCATTGCCTTTGTAAATTAAACAATCACACAGAGTACAAGCGGAAGAAGTAAACACTAAGTAAAAACTGAGTACAACAGTAAGTGCGGAAAGTAAAAAGGGGCCGGAAATACAAGCCCAACTGTAAAGTACAACTCGACAGGGAAAACAGCAACTTAAAAGTAAGCTGCTATGCCGAGCTGTCCACTGGAAATCCCACCTGAAGGGTGGGTACAAATAGCTCCTCTGCTCCTCGGGTCCCGCCATCCGCTCAGAGTATGTCCGCCCAGTGGTCCACCTTCGGGTACCGCCTCGTCGTCACGTCCACCTCTGGGTACCGTCTCGTTGTGAGGTCCTCCTCCGGGTACCATCTCGTCGTATAGTCCACCTTCAGGTACCGTCCAGTCCTCGAACACTCGGCCTCTGTCAGCACTGCCCATCGTCTGCAACCAACAAAACGAGGTGCGGGCATAGCCCATGCAGGGGTGAGTATAACGATACTCAGTAGGGACCCCGAGACCTTCAAGGTCTCACTAAACCAACAAGGATAACCACAAAGAAGATCTCAACAGATAATCTCTACTTAGGTATATGACCATACATATACCTAAGTTATAAAGTAACCCATCTCAATCATGAGGAAACACAAGGATTGTGAAATCAATGGAACCACTACCAGGGTATATGCCCATACATATACCTAAGTTAGCAAGTGACCCATCTCAATCATGAGATAAACACAAGGTCAAAAGTCTCAGCTCAAACCAGGATTTTCATTATCGAAACCATAACTACTGAAGAGCTCCGTCTCTGGAGTGTACAGTGGTCCTGTCACGACTCCGAGTTACTGCTCACTAACCTAAGACTGCTGAAGTACTCCTCCTGTCGAGTACCGTGGGTCACCCACCCAGACACAATAGTGCTTCCCGCCGAGGTATGTCACCCAAACACAGTACTGCACACCCCCTAGTAGCCTACTGAGGTACTCTCCGGACGAGTACCGCGGGTCTGCACTGTCACACAGGTAGTGCTCTTTCCGCCATGGGTCTGCACCTCATAAAGTAGTGCTCTGTCCACTGGGCTAGTCGACTCGCTCCAAGTCGAGTCGGTCAAGCAGTCGTCAGGTCTCAGCCAGTTACACAATCTCCGTACTCCGCACACTCGATACAGGGAGGGTCCGCTCCACGAGCTACAGGTTGATACTCCAAGTATCTCAAAGTCACAAGAAGAAGTATCTCAAAGGACCGCCTCGTCATAGGGGTCTCAACACAACAGACGGCGCGTCAATCGGACGCCTGGTCTTTGAGTTATTAGCCTTTTCGTCCCAGGGGCCCGGTTGGTTTCGTGAGCGAACCAAACCCATCCATATCTCAACTGTACCCCAAACTCTCTTAGGGTATACTCATAGGGACCGTTTCTCAACGAGATCACCAACGCCGCTGACGGTTCGTCAAACGGACGTTCTGTCAGAAAGATATCAGCTTTTCCGTTCTAGGGGCCCGGTTGGATTTCGGTGCGATCCAACCCGGCCACTACCCATCTGCATCCAAAACTCGGGCGGAGGATGCCAAATGTTCCATATTGGCAACAGGAACTCAACGCAACAGACGGCGCGTCAATCGAACGCCCGGTCTGAGAGTTATTGGCTTTTTCGTTCCAGGGGCCCGGTTGGATTTCGGTACGATCCAACCTAACCGCACTCCGTCGGCATCCAAACCTCGAGCGGAGTAATCCAAAAGATCTATCTCACTTAGAGGAATTCAACGAAACAGACGGCGCGTCAATTGGACGCCCGGTCTGTTATTTATTCGCCTTTCCGTCTCACACCCACCCTGGGAAACTTCCCAGGAGGTCACCCATCCTGATCACTACTCTAGGCCAAGCACGCTAAACTATGGAGTTTTAACCACTTAGGCTCCCGAAAAGGAAGTTGCACCTTGAGTATAGTATACCGAAACGACCGTCTCCATCCAAGGATCGTGTTGCCGCTGACGGCGAGTCGTTTGGAGGCCCGTAGCCCAAGATACGGGCATTTGACCAAACCGCTCGGTAACGGGGGTTTCGGGCCCAGGCCGTCCCGGCCCGAGACCCCCCGGATGGCCCGAATCAGGTCGACCCGCCCAGGACGGGGTCGACCCGGCCCGACACAGCCCGGCCCGGCCCGACGAACCGGCCCGGCGCGCCGGTTCGGCGCAAGGCAGCGCGCTGGGCGCGCTGCCAGCTCGGCCGAAGGCCGAGCATGTTGGAAACGGGGGGCCGCCTGCCCCCCCTTTGTGAAACCGGCCCCCCTAATAATGGGGGGCCAAATAACTGCCTGGGGGAATTAAATTCCCCCGGTTTCCACCAACCCGGCCGCCCCGACCTGGCCGGCCGGCTTCTTGTCAACAGGATCGGCAAGGGCCGGTCCTCTTCCGTCTTCCGGCACCGGTGGCCCGGCTGGCCGCCGGTCATCACGATCCGCCGCGGCCCGGAACCGGCCGCGGCCTTCGTCATCCGGCGCGGTGCGACGGCACCACGCCCCTCCGCCGTGGCCCGACTCCGGCCGCAGTCTCTTCGACTACCTTCGACGCGACGCGACGGCATCGCGTTCTTGAAATCTTTCCACGGCGCGGCGCGACGGCGCCACACGTATCTTCCGCATTAAACCGCATGAACCCGCATGGTGCAACGGCACCACGCCCTTCCGAACCATTCCACAAAGAAAAAAAAACGAAGTAAAAGAGGAGGATGGGCCGGGTTTGTACGATCCGAACTCCTCACGTTATAAGGATAGCAATCGGCCTTTAACGAATAATAAACTTTCAAAATGTTTTTAGATTAAATAAAAAGATTTGAAAATCAAGGCCCGACAAATATATACAATCAAGTTTGAAGACAGTTCCACATAACTTTAAAAAAATTACCACGAAGAATTTTCAAGTCGAAATTCTTGAACAAATATAAAAACTTGAAACAAACCCCTACCTCAGTTCAAGTGCGGAGCACGTCAACAAACCGCAGAAGACAAGCGTCGCGGAGGTCGGGCATTGCGGTAATCGTTCGTCGATTCCGTTGACCTAGAGGTACGTCGTTGGTGAATCTTCGCAAGCTGATGAAGAAAGTCCGAGGAGGAAGCGGCGTTCCCTTTTGTCGACACGGAAGGCGTCGTCGATCTTCGGAAACAATCCGGCTAGGAAGAAGAGAGAAGCGGCGTTCTTGAGTGTTCTTCGTGTTCTTCGTCAAAGTTGAGGATGGTAGAGAGAGCTTCTCAAATCCTCTCAAGTGGAAAAAGAAACCAACCCCAAAATGATAAAATAAGCTTATGCTTATTTTATTACACAACCTCCCTCTTTGAATTTCAAAGGTTTGAAATTTAAAACATCTCACCTCAATTAATTTTTCCAAGTGTCAAACATTAATTAAAGTGAGTTAAAGGGGAGTTTTAAAAAGAGGAGGTGAAGAGTTAGGGTTCGTGTGGTCCCCACCACACTTAATACTCTCAAGGGAGGTTAAGTGGATGTGGGTCCCACCCCTAACTCCCTTTGGGAGGAGTTAAACAACAAGTTAAAAATAAAATGTGTTTCCACATTTTATTTAACTTTATTTTAAAAACCCAAAAACTAACTCTCAACCCGCAATAAACGGAACCTCGGAAAAGGTCTCCTTAAGCGAATATCGGCGCTGCGAGTTCATCAGTGCCTTCAGAATTCGATTCCGGGAAACGGTTCAAAAGATAGAAATTTCCGCTCGCTCGTTCACTGAACGTACCCGAGCCAAACTTCGGAAATTAATTCCGGGCACACCGGGCCTCGGAATCAGGATCCGTCAGAAACTGCGTTCTTGTAAAATTACAATGAAAATTAAGAAAAAAATTTCCTTGAAATTTTCGGGTCTTTACATTATTCCCACCTCAGGGGTTTACGTCCCCGTAAAGCTTCAACACAAACTAGTGTCACAAAAGCGGTACAAAGCACGCATCTGAGCCTTCCGCTCCCATGTGCTTACCTAGAGGTTCTGTACTGCCAAAGAAAGTGCACCCGAGGAATCGATCGTCCTCCTAGGATCTGCTCCTGTCGATCCTCGATCCCCACTGGAATCTCCGCGAAAGACACCCCATCGCCATCGTCCAGCTCCTCATGGTCGATGGTATGCGAAGGGTCGAGCACGTATCTCCTCAATTGAGATAGGTGGAAGTCGTCGTGCACCTGGTGCAACTGCGGTGAATGGGTCAAGCGGTAAACCACCCCGCCTACCCAGCTGGGGACCTAAGAAGGTCCACTGAACCCCGGAGATAACTTGCCGCCTTGGCTACATCTCCGTAAACCTCGTCGAGGTGAGACTTGTATAAGGACATGATCGTCATCCTCGAACTCCAGAGGTCTCCCTTTTCCTTTTCCGCCGACCAAGGAAAACTCATCCCGACGTTTGCCTAAAACCATCAATTTGAGTATGAACAGTTATTGCCCATTCCATACTCAAACTAACGTCGTAAGGCCTCGATGCTGCCACCAAGAGATTCCAACTGAAACTCTCGCCTCGAGGGTCTGACCACACCATCGACGTAAGTGTGATTATCGAGTCTCCTCCCAAGGTATCTCCAAACGTGAGGGTCAAGTCCACGGCTTACCGGAAACTCTAGGTCTAGAACAAGATTTGTGAAAGCGAGGAATGATTCATATAGACGTATGTTACTTCAGCAGATAGTAGTGGACACATACTATCCCTTGAATCATTTTTAGAGCCATTGGGTCACACTCCTTGACCGCATGCAGCCGCACTCTTCCTCCGCCCTCCAGCTCCCTGAGCCTGTCAGGAATAACTAAGGCGGGTGGTTGTACCATGTTAGGATGTACAAAACGTCATGCTACTCTCCTAGCTCTGCCTCCATGTCTCCTGCTTCGTAGACACATCTCTCCTTTACGCTTCCTCTTCTTAACAAGCCCAAGTCTCTATGACTGGCACTGGTTTCCTGTTTCTTACTGCACTATGCAGTCTTCATCCTCTCTTGGATGTCCTGGACCTCCTTTAGTCTCACAAGAGCTGCTATGATTTCTTCTTTGCCGATAAGAGAAACCCGGTCTCATCCCCTGGATGAACCACATTCGTTGCCTAATACAGTCAATCCAGACATGAATGATGCATTCATGCCATGGATGACGTCGTAAGGCCTCGACGTATCTACTAAGAGATCCAACTGTCACTCTCGCCTCCAAGGGTCGAGTCACACTTTCGGCATCAGTGTGAGGTCACTAGGTCCCCTCCAGTAGAAATCTCGAAAGTGAGGGTCAAGTCGACAGTTTAACCGGGACCACTCAATATCAACCAAACAAAAGGACAGGAAAGCAAACAAAGATAAGTGTCTTTTTATTATTGCATCTCATAGTACAAAGCCACAAATACAACAGAAAAATGGAACTAGAAGTACAAGGGACGTATCCACTAGTTCCTCTCCTGTCCACCTGTTCCCGGAGCTCTACTGTGTTGTCCACTGCTCGGCTTTTGCTCAAGCACCAGCCGCTGCTTCTGTCTCGGTGGCTCCTCCAACACCCGCTGATCAACCATACGAGGAGTCGGACAATCACGTGTCAGGTGACCCTTCCCGCCGCAGGAGTAACATTGTATGTTTTTGGCACGCCTGGATCTGACCCCACCTCGGGTGCCCCGCACCACCGGTCCTAAAACCCGAGATCGTCCAACTGCTAGTCTGGTCCTCCTGGACGTCTGCATCATCTGTCTACTTCCCACAGATGACTCGGCTACTGATCGAAAAACACACGGCAAAGGCAGAAGCTCCTGTACACGCTCGGGGTGTAGAGATACTGGCACAAACTCCACCCTGAAGAAGGTCTCGAAGTCTTCCCATGCGAAGGCTATCCCGTCGCAAAAATGAAACAGGTGGCTCCACCACCTGCCTGCTGCTGCCTGAAGGAGGCTGGCAGCAAAGATCACCATGAAGTCTGCCAGCGTCCCCACTAGCCTGACGACTCCCACCACAGCCTCCAGCCAATCCTCAGCCGCCTGCGGGTCCGTCTATCCCCGGAACCTGGGTGGCCTCTGGCGCTGGAACTCATGCAGCGCACTCAAGTGGCGTGCATCGCCTACTGCTGGGGCTGGTGGCATCGGTGACCCAACGTATGGTAGTATCGCTGGTGCCTTCGTTGGTGCCTCAACTGCAAGAGGGCCCTGTACCGAAGCCTCGTCGCTCGACAGGATGTCAGTATGCACATCCCTCTGGTCTCTAGCTGGTCGTTCGTGAAAAGGAATCCTGAAAGAAACAACGTAACACGGTCAAACGATTATACCTGGTGAGCTGACCTGGTTTGAGCTGACATTTAAAAACTTCTGGAAACACACACGCAATCAGTGTTTTCGTGCACAAAGTCGGAAATCAGTTGTCAGGGTCCTGGTGTATGGATACGTCGGCCGCCCGCACCAACACTGGACTCCCTGAACTGAAAACCACACTCGGTACCCTTAACACTATTGCTTCACAGGAAGAAACATCAGAGTTATAAGTTCTGTGGTAGAACCGAACTCCTCTGATACCAATTTGTCACGACCCGTCCTCGGGGCTCGTGTCGTGACTACCCCATGCCCGCCTTCCATAGGCCAGGGGCTGGCGACTAGCACCAAGGCGTAAATCCCTGTAAAAAGGGAAGGCATTGCCTTTGTAAAGTAAACAATCACACAGAGTACAAGCGGAAGAAGTAAACACTAAGTAAAAACTGAGTACAACAGTAAGTGCGGAAAGTAAAAAGGGGCCGGAAATACAAGCCCAACTGTAAAGTACAACTCGAAAGGGAAAACAGCAACTGAAAAGTAATCTGGTACGCCGAGCTGTCCACTGGAAATCCCACCTGAAGGGTGGGTACAGATAGCTCCTCTGCTCCTCGGGTCCCGTCGTCCACTCCGAGTATGTCCGCCCAGTGGTCCACCTTCGGGTACCGCCTCGTCGTCACGTCCACCTCTGGGTACCGTCTCGTCGTGAGGTCCTCCTCCGGGTACCATCTCGTCGTATAGTCCACCTCCAGGTACCGTCCAATCCTCGAACACTCGGCCTCTGTCAGCACTGCCCATCGTCTGCAACCAACACAATGAGGTGAGGGCATAGCCCGTGCTGGGGTGAGTATAACGATACTCAGTAGGGACCCCGAGACCTTCAAGGTCTCACTAAACCAACAAGGATAACCACAATGAAGATCTCAACAGATAACCTCTACTTAGGTATATGACCATACATATACCTAAGTTATAAAGTAACCTATCTCAATCATGAGGAAACACAAGGATTGTGAAATCAATGGATAACCACTACCTGGGTATATGCCCATACATATACCTAAGTTTGCAAGTGACCCATCTCAATCATGAGATAAACACAAGGTCAAAAGTCTCAGCTCAAACCAGGATTTTCATTATTGAAACCGTAAATGCTGAAGAGCTCCGTCTCTGGAGTGTACAGTGGTCCTGTCACGACTCCGAGGTACTTTTCACTAACCTAAGACTGCTGAAGTACTCCTTCTATCGAGTACCGCGGGTCAGCCACCCAGACACAGTAGTGCTTCCCGCCGAGGTATGCCACCCAAACACAGTAGTGCACACCCCCTAGTAGCCTGCTGAGGTACTCTCCGGACGAGTACCGCGGGTCTGCACTGTCACACAGGTAGTGCTCCGTTCTCCATGGGTCTGCACCTCAGAAAGTAGTGCTCCGTCCACTGGGCTAGTCGACTCACTCCAAGTCGAGTCGGTCAAGCAGTCGTCAGGTCTCAGCCAGTTACACGGTCTCTGTACTCCGCACACTCGCCACTGGGAGGGTCCTCTCCACGACCTACAGGTCAATACTAAAAGAATCTCAAAGTCCCAAGAAGAAGTATCTCAAAGGACTGCCTCGTCATAGGGGTCTCAACACAACAGATGGCTCGTCTATCGGACGCCTGGTATGTGAGTTATTAGCCTTTTCGTCCCAGGGGCCCGGTTGGTTTCGTGAGCAAACCAAACCCGGCCATATCTCAATTGTACCCCGAACTCTAATAGGGTATACTCATAGGGACCGTTTTCAACGAGATCACCAACGCCGCTGACGGTTCGTCAAACAGACGTTCTGTCAGAAAGATATCATCTTTTCCGTTCGAGGGGCCCGGTTGGATTTTGGTGCGATCCAACCCGGCCACTATCCATATGCATTCAAAACTCAGGTGGAGGATGCCAAAAGTTCTGTATCATCAACAGGAACTCAACGCAACAGACGGCGCGTCAATCGGACGCCCGGTCTGAGAGTTATTGGCTTTTTCGTTCCAGGGGCCCGGTTGGATTTCGGTGCGATCCAACCTAACCGCACTCCGTCGGCATCCAAACCTCGAGCGGAGTAAGCCAAAAGATCTATCTCACTTAGAGGAATTCAACGAAACATACGGCGCGTCAATCGGACGCCCGGTCTGTTATTTATTGGCGTTTCTGTCTCACACCCACCCTGGGAAACATCCCAGGAGGTCACCCATCCTGATCACTACTCTAGGCCAAGCACGCTTAACTATGGAGTTTTAACTACGTAGGCTCCCGAAAAGGAAGGTGAACCTTGAGTATAATATACCGAAACGACCGTCTCGATCCAAGGATCGCGTTGCCGCTGACGGTGAGTTGTTTGGAGGCCCGTAGCCCAAGATACGGGCATTTGACCAAACCGCTCGGTAACGGGGGTTTCGAGCCCGGGCCGTCCCGGCCCGAGACCCCCCGGATGGCCCGAACCGGGTCGACCCGCCCCGGCGAACCGGCCAGGAGCACCGGTTCGGCGCAAGGCAGCGCGCTGGGCGCGCTGCCAGCTCGGCCGAAGGCCGAGCTTGCTGGAAACGGGGGGCCGCCTGCCCCCCCTTTGTGAAACCGGCCCCCCTCATAATGGGGGGCCAAATAACTGCCTGCGGGAACTAAATTCCCCCGGTTTCCACCAACCCGGCCGGCCCGACCTGGCCGGCCGACTTCATGTCAACAGGACCGGCAAGGGCCGGTCCTCTTCCGTCTTCCGGCACCGGCGGCTCGGCTGGCCGCCGGTCATCATGATCCGCCGCGGCCCGGAACCGGCCGCGGCCTTCGTCATCCGGCGCGGTGCGACGGCACCGCGCCCCTCCGCCGTGGCCCGACTCCGGCCGCGGTCTCTTCGACTACCTTCGACGCAATGCGACGGCGTCGCGTTCTTGAAATATTTCCACGGCGCGGCGCGACGGCGCCACGCGTATCTTCCGCATTAAACCGCATGAACCCGCGTGGTGCGACGACACCACTCCCTTCCGATCCATTCCACAAAAAAAACAACACGAAGTAAAAGAGGAGGATGGGCCGGGTTTGTACGATCCGAACTCCTGACATTATAAGGATAACAATCGGCCTTTAACGAATAATAAACTTTCACAATCTTTTTAGATTAAATAAAAAGATTTGAAAATCAAGGCCCGACAAATATAAACAATCATGTTCGAAGAAAGTTCCACATAACTTTAAAAAAAATTACCCCGAAGTATTTTCAAGTCGAAATTCTCGAACAAATTAAACAATTGAAACAAACCCCTACCTCGGTTCAAGTGCGGAGCACGTCAACAAACCACAGAAGACAAGCGTCGCGGATGTCGGGCATTGCGGTAATCGTTCGTCGATTCCGTTGATGTTGAGGTACGTCGTTGGTGAATCTTCGCAAGCCGACGAAGAAAGTCCGAGGAGGAAGCGGCGTTCCCTTTTGTTGACACGGAAGGCGTCGTCGATCTTCGGAAACAATCCGGCTAGAAAGAAGAGAGAAGCGGCGTTCTTGAGTGTTCGTCGTGTTCTTCGTCAAAGTTGAGGATGGTAGAGAGAGCTTCTCAAATCCTCTCAAGTGGCAAAATAAACCAACCCCAAAATGATAAAATAAGCTTAAGCTTATTTTATTACACAACCTCCCTCTTAGAATTTCAAAGGTTTGAAATTTAAAACATCTCACCTCAATTAATTATTCCAAGTGTCAAACATTAATTAAAGTGAGTTAAATGAGAGTTTTAAAAAGAGGAGGTGAAGAGTTAGGGTTCGTGTGGGCCCCACCACACTTAATCCTCTCAAGGGAGGTTAAGTGGATGTGGGTCCCACCCCTAACTCCCTTTGGGAGGAGTTAACAAACAAGTTAAAAATAAAATGTGTTTCCACATTTTATTTAACTTTATTTTAAAAACCCAAAAACTAACTCTCAACCCGCAATAAACGCAACCTCGGAAAAGGTCTCCTTAAGCGAATATCGGCGCTGCGAGTTCATCGGTGCCTTCGGAATTCGATTCCAGGCAACAGTTCAAAAGATAGAAATTCCTGCTCGCTCGTTCACTGAACGTACCCGAGCCAAACTTCAGAAATTAATTCCGGGCACACCGGGCCTCGGAATCAGGCGCCGTCAGAAACTACGTTCTTGTAAAATTACAATGAAAATTAAGAAAAAAATTTCCTTGAAATTTCCGGGTCTTTACATTAATAATTAGAAGAAAATAGTAATAATAAGGAATAAATAGTAATAAATAGGAAAAAATAGTAATAAATATAAATAATTAGTAATAAATAAGAATAATTAGTAATAAATAGGGATAAATAATAATAAATAGGAATAATTAACAATAATTAGGAATAAATAGGAATAATTAGGAATAAATATGAATAATTTGTAATAAATAGAATTAAATAGAAATAAATAGAAATAATTAGAAATAAATAGGAATAAATAGTAATAAATAGGAATAAATAGTAATAAATAGGAATAATTAGTAATAAATAGGAATAATTACTAACAAATTGGAATAATTAGTAATAAATAGGAATAATTTACAATGAAAATGAATAATTACTAAAAATTAGGAATAAATATTATTAAAAATTTATAAATTGTAATAATTGGTAATAAATAGGAATAACTACTAATAAATAAGAATAATTTGTAATAAATAGGAATAATTAGTAATAATAGTAATAAATACTAATAAATAGGAATAAATACAAATAAATTTGAATAATTAGCAATAAATAGGAATAATTAGCAATAAATAGGAATAATTAGAAAAAAATAGGAATAATTGGCAATAAATTAGAATAATTAACAATAAATAGAAATAAATAGAAATAAATAGTAATCTTTAGGAATAATTTTCAATAATTAATAATAATTAGTAATCAAATGAAATAATTACTAATAATTATGAATACTTAGTAATAACTAAGAATAATTAGGAATAATAAGGAATAATTAGGAATAATTAGGAATAATTAGGAATAATTAGGAATAATAAGGAATAATTAGGATTAATTAGAAATAATTAGTAAAAATTAGGAATAATTAGGAATAATTAGGAATAAATAGCAATAAATAATAATAATTAGTAACAATTAAAAATAATTACTAATAAATAAGAATTAATAATAATAAATATGAATATTTAATAATAAATATTAATAAGTAGGAATCATTAGGAATAATTAGTAATAATTAGGAATAATTAGAAATAAATAGCAATAATTAGGAATAATTAGTAATACATAGGAATAATTAGTAATGAATCAGAATAATTAGTAATAAATAGTAATAATTAGTAATAAATTGGAATAATTACTAATAAATAGAAATAATTAGTAATAAATTTAAATAATTAGAAATATGAATAATTATTAATAAACAAGAATAAATAGGAATGAATAGTAATAAATCGGAATAATTAGTAATAAATAGGAATAATTTGTAATAAATAAGAATAATTAGTAATAAAATGGAATAATTAGAAATAAATATAATTAATTAATAATTAATGGGAATACTTAATAATAAATAGAAATAAATAATAATAAAAACTAATAAATAGGGATAAATAAAAATAAATACTAATAAATAGGAATAAATAATAATAAATAAGAATAATTTGTCATAAATAGAAATAATTAGGAATAAATATGAATAATCAGCAATAAATTGGAAAAATTAGCCATAAATAAGAATAATTAGTAATAAAAACTAATAAATTGGAATAATTAAGAATATAAAAGAATAAATTGTTAAAATAAGAATAAATAACCATAGTTAGGAATAATTAGGAATAATTAAGAAAAATTAGTAATAAATAAGAATAAATAATCACAAATATGGATAAATAATAAGAAATAATAATAAATAGGAATAATTAAGAATAAATAGTAATACATAAGAATAATTAGTAATACTTAAGAATAATTAAAAATAAACAGTAATAAATATGAATAAATAGTAACAAATAGGAATAACTAGTAATAAATTGGAAGAATTTTTAATAAATAAGAATAATTAGTAATTATTTTGAATAATTAGTAATAAATAAGAATAATTAGTAATAAATAGGAAATATTAGTAATAAATACGAATAATTAGTAATAAATAAGAATAAATATGAATAAATATGAATAACTAATAATAAATATGAATAATTAATAATAAATAGGAATAAATAATAATAAATACTAATAAATAGGAATAAATAAAAATAATTACTAATAAATTGGAATAAATACTATTAATTAGGAATAATTTATAATGAATATGAATAATTAGCAATAAATAAGAACAATTTGCAATAAATAGGAATAATTAGCAATAAATATGAATAATTAGTAATAAATTGGAATAATTTTCTATAAATAGAAATAAATAGGAATAATTACTAATAAATCAAGAAAAAATAGTTATAAATATGAATCAATTGTAATAATGAAGAATAATTGGTAATAATTAAGGGTAAATATGAATAATAAGAATAATTAGTAATAATTATGTATAATTAAAAAACATTATGAATAAATATTTATAATCCATAATAAAAATTTATAATTCGAAATAATTAGTAATATTTAGAAATAAATATTAATATTTAGAAATAAATTATGATAAATATAAATAATTTGTAATAAATAGGAATAAATAATAATAAATAGGAATAAATAGGAATAATTAAGAATAATTTGAAATAAATAAGAATAATTAGAAATATATAAGAATAATTAGAAATAATTAGTAATAAATAGTTATAAATATTTATAATTAGTAACAATTAATGAAAATGAGGAATAATTTTTAATAATTATTAATAAATATTTATAATTATAAATAAATATTTATAATAATGAATATAAAGTAATAATTAGAAATAAATAGTAATAATTAGTGATAAATAGGAGTAATTTTTGATAAATATGAATAAATAGGAATAAATAATAAGGAATAGAAATAATTAGTAATAAATAGGAATAAATAGGAATAAATAAGAAAAAAATATGAAAAAATAGAAATAAATTCTAATAACATGTAATTACTTGGCATAATTTCCAGTGGATTGACGAACCTCCTTTTGCTCGATGACTCTTCTGCATTCAACTTTCACCTACCCAAAACATTATGAAAAGCATTCCTATATGTATGCATATCCAATCTCATATACATGAGTTTGAATATTTGTTTGTAAGACCACATTTTTTATAATGTATTAAGGTGGTGACAGTTTCAGGAAGATGATTCATCGACGAAAAGGGGGCTCTTTTGTCCAACGTCTCATTTACTTGCATCATTATCACACTGAACTCACACTGAAGAAACTGCTCAGAGGTAGTCTTATATAATCTCGTATGCATGAGAATGAATAAGAGTACCTCTGAGCAGATTCTAAATTCTATTTTTAGTGTGAGAAAGATGCAAGTAAATGAGATGTCCGACAAAATAATAGCCATCAATCCACTAGAAATTGTGTCGCCTAAATTTAATGGTAATTATTATGAAGTAGTTGTAATTATTTATCTTTTTTTCAAATAGTGTATTTATAATTTATAATTATTCAAAAAAGTGACGATTTATATTTTTTAGAAAAATATAAAACAAGGAATTCAACATCAGTCATTATTAGATGATCACGGTTGGATAAATCAGCGTATAAATCCAAATTGTTCTGCTTTAAATCCTATATATATTTAGGGTGTTTAAGCAATCTTATCATTTGAATAATCAAATCTAGAATATATTTCAAAAGGCACAATTATGTGTCCTTGTAAAAAATGTGCTCTTAGAACAATTGACACATTTGACATGGTTGGGGGACATATAAAGCAGTTTGTCTTTCAAGCAGATTTTGTTTTTGGTATCAACACAATGAACATAGTTCAATAATAGATAATAATTACTTGATTCTAGATCCATCATGGTCTCAAAATTTAGTACATGATGTGGAAGGTCCATCTGTTCAACAAACTGAAACTCATGATGATAGTGTTTTAACTCCCGAGTTGGCACCATCTAAATTTTATGAGTTATTGAGGTCTGATGATGATGGATTATATCTAGGTTTTAAGATAAGAAAATTATAAGAGGTTGTAAAATTTATGGCTACTAAATCATATAATGCAATTTCAAGAAACAGTTTTGATTAGATATTTTATTTCATTAAAACATTGTTACCTGAAGAAATTGTGTTACCTGCAAATTAATATGATAGCAAAAGGCTAGTTTGTAATCTGACCCTTAGTTATCGGAAGATTAATGCATGTACAAATGATTGTAACTTATATTCTAGTGAAAATTAGTCATTGGATAGTTGTCCCACATTTGTAAAATAAAGGTATAAAAGATCTCAACCAGGGATGTCAATAGAGATTCCAGTAAAATAGTTGAGATATTTTCCCTTACACCCAGGTGGTAGCAATTATTTATATCTCAGAACATAGCATAAATGATTTCATGGCACAAAACCATCATTTCAACGGATAAAAGCTTGAATCATCCATCTGATGGTGATTTATGGAAATATTTTGATTGTCAGCGTCTGTCTTTTTATTTAGAAGTCCAAAACGTGTGATTAGGTCTTTCTACTGACGATTTCTGTCTATTTGGTTCTTATTGTAGTTAGTATCTATGTTGGCATGACTTTATAAATCCATAAAATTTTCATTTATGGATTTTGATGAAGGATACCTATATGTTTTTTACACCATTAATCCAAGGACATCCAAAAAATAATATTTATGTTTATTTGAAGCCATTGACTAACGAGTTAAATGCATTTTGGAGTGATTGTGTTAGTACATATGATGTTTCTGCGTAAAAAAATTTCATATTAAAAGCTACCTTGATGTGAACTATTTGTTACATTCCGATATATGGCATTTTATTTGGATGGAGTACACATGGTCCAAAATCATGTCCCTAATGTATGAAAGACAATAAAGCCTTTATTCTCTTCAATAGTAAAAAACCTTGCTATTATAATTGTCACCACATATTTCTTCCAACCAATCATCCTTTTTGAAGGACAAATCTAATTTCAGAAAAGGTAAAATTGAAAGGGATGAGCCTCCAAAGATTATCTCAGGTACAGAGTTAAAATAAGTTTTATTTAATTACCTCCCATCACATTTGGGCCATCAGTAATCCAATAGAAAATAGATGTCTTTGAGAAAGAACATAATTGGATAAAACAAAGCATTTTTTTGGATATTTTATATTGGTCTGATTTTTTGGTCCGCCACATGTTGGATGTTATGCATATTGAGAAAACCTATTTTGATAATTTATTTCATACAGTTTTGGATACACCTAGTAAGACCAAAGATACTGTAAAGGCACGATTAGATCTTGCAAAACTTTTTAGGTGACCAGAACCTGAACTATTCAAAAATGTTAGATCACATAGGTTAATACAGGAAAAAAAGAATATACACTGTCCAAAAAGTGTCACATATTATTTTTTCAGTGGACTGCATATCTGAGACTTACAGATGGTTGTGCTTGCAATTTGGGAAGATGGGTTAAGAATGGTTATAATACCGGATTAAAAATTCACGATTTTCATGTTATAATGGAATGTCTTATACCAATTGTATTCCGGGGATTGTTGAATTATATGATTTGGGATTCAATAATAGACATATCATATTTTTTTCGAGACATTTGTGCAGCGACAAAAGACTGAGATGCCCTAAAAAAACTAAAAGAAGATGTTGTTGCAATTATATTTAAACTGGAAAAAATTGTTCACCAGTCATTCTTTGACTCAATGGAACATCTAATATTAAATTTTCCACATGAAGCTAAATGTGGAGGTCCCGTACAGTTTTGATGGATGTACCCATTCAATAGATGCATGAAAAAATTGAAGATAAACTTATGTAACAATGATTCAGTTGAAGTCTAAATTGATGAAGCTTATTTGCAAGAAGAAATTACTTTTTTCTACTCACATTATTTTTATTCTCAACATCCCACAAAACACAATCACATTGAACAAAAAGGGGGAAATGTTAATTATGAAATGGAAAATCAATTATCATTTTTTAATCATCCAAATATTGGTTTCGGTAGAGTATATAAATGGTGGCATTAAGATGATGAACATCACAGAGATCATACATATGTTCTGCTCAACTGTGAAGAAATGACATCAATTGCGTTGTGAGTTATTCTATCACTTATTCTATAATTTATGTTACATTATGTAAAATTATTTTGTTTTTAGGTTATATGATAATAATATCAAGAAAAAACATCAACAAATTATAGCATCTGCTCATGAAGAACGTAGAAAAAAAATTCAATGGTTTAAAAACTGGTTAAATAAATTCTTAGCAATTTAATATCAATTTGGTTTATTATTTATCATATTGATAAAAGTTTTACAAATTTTAATGTGTCTCAACATGCTGATGAAATTGATAAGTCACTATGTATATTGAGTAACCCACCATCCAAAATAGTTAAATATTATAATTCATATGTGGTGAATGGTTTCGGATTTCATACACATACATATGGGGAATAAAAAAACAATGAACATTGGAGTTTTTTTAATAGGATCTCATCATAGAGAAACTAAAGTTTACTTTTTTGGCATTTTGGATGAAATAATCAAGTTGTGTTATCTTGGACATAATTACATAATGATGTTTAAATGCCGGCGCTTGGATATTGAGAGAGTCTTGTATCTTCATCTGACTCATGGAATAATTGACATTAATTATAAATGTATTCTTGCAGTAAATGTACCATTTTTACTTACTCAATAAAAACAACAGATTTATTATGAAAACTTCTGTTCTACTTCAAGAGACTTGAGTGATTGGTGGAGCAAAGAAAATGAAATATTGGTAAAATAAGTCTACTCAAACTGAATGTGGTTCCACTGAAGTGGAAGGAATTCAGTTTTTTCAGGAGACTTCTCAAAATCCATCTTTTTCAGAAAGAGACGTGAATATCGATGATGATACCCCACAATTAAAGATCACTGATGATGAAGATGTTAATGATGTTATAAATGAATTTGAAATGATGAGAGATAATGAAACTAAAAATCATATGGATATTGATGATACTGAGGAGGATAATGAAGACATTGACATGGACAGCTACAATGATTAGGATAAAGATGGAAATTGACACATTTAAATGCTAGTTATAATAACAACTAATATATATCTATATATAATAGTTATTTCAAAATATCTACTAACACCATTAATTTTTTGTTTCAGATGGATCCTGATATATTTCACAAGATTCAAGAGGCTGATCTACTTTGGATGAGGGGTATTTTTGATCATCTAACCCTCAGCCTACTGGTGGTTCAAGGGGTACGTGGAGGGGGCGCGGTCTTGCGCGACTGTTGATTCCTGACACTATCCCCGAGTGGCATCCATGTCTTGGAATTGATCTACACACACGGAGGTATGCTAACCTATATATTTTAGTTAGCCTTCATTAATTTATTTATATATATACTAATTGTTTGATCATTTATTCATTTTTCACAGTTTTTCACACATAGCTATTGGAAATGGGAGTTCTATCTTGCGCAATTATTATTTTCATCCATGGATCACATGGGAAAAAATTCCCTTTTATGTGTAGCGCAATATATTCGATCATTTTCTGGTACGTAAATAATGAATATTTATTTTGAAATGTATTTTACTAATAAATTTATATTATAAATTATTTTTAAGGTTAATGTTAACCCATCGATGATAGCATGTGTGACTCTGTCCACATGACATGGATGGTTTTTATGTGTGATCGTTTCCATCAGTTTTTGTATAATTTGAGAAGAACAACCATTAGGAAAGTAGGAGTTACATAATTTGATGAGTCCTGTAGATCCCACCGACTAGAGTACATTTCATCTCACGTTTGGGATGGATTATGTTTACACTTGTTGGGTGGTGGATTTCAAAGGAGATCTTCAGTGGGATGACCGAATTGGGGGAGACAGGATGTGACACATTGAGCTGGTATCCAAACATTCAGTACACATATAGGGAATCTGGTATGTATATTTTTTAAATATTCTAATAATTATTAAATATGAATAGTTTATTTTATATTTCTATAGGTAGTCGAGGATCACTTTATTACGGAGTTCAAAATTTATCATAGGATGTACACTGATCCAGCCACTGGAGGTATTATAGGTGATCGCTAGTGTCAGATTGTGGTTAGTACTATTTTTTCTATTTTTTATTAAATTCTTATAATATTTTCACCATTTTAATTTAAAATTGGATGTGAAGGAGTCATATGAGGTTGTGACCTCTCAGACACAGGCTGAGGGTCAAGATGAGATGACTGAGCAGACTGGTGTCCACCATTTCGATGTGGATTCATGGATACAGGTGACACAGTATGGCTTCGATAAGGGCAGAGTAGTTGGTATCAGCTCTCATTTGACACCTGGAACTTATAATGGCACTATTGCGATGTCGGCGTCCCGCTCGAGAGGAGCTTGTGGAGAGGCACCATCTTCCACCTCACAGTATCAAGAGCAGTTCTGAACTCAGGCTGAGCTTATAGAGAGTTTATAGAATCAACATGAAGATATGTGTCGGTGGTAGCAACAAGAGTCGTAGCAGTACAAGGTGGAGATGCATCGATGGGAGCAGCAGCGACAACAGTAGTATCACGAGCAGATGGAGTACATGCGTCGTTTGAATTATAGATTAGGGATTGAGTTTTCTGCACCATCTCCTCCACCTCCTCCACCTCCTCTAAGAGATGACCCCAAGTGATTTTTTATGTTAAAAACAATAGAATTCTAGAATTGTATTAATATGAACTATTTATAGTTTCTATCTTTTATATTTGTGCAAATATTGCATAATAATTTTTTTTAATTTTTAATACTTTATTATTTATTAGTAGTATTATATTTTTTAGCATTGGTTTATTTTACTAATAATAATAATATTTTTTGATTTTTTAAAATTTTTTGTAAATATTTAGAATTTTAATATTCTTCTATTTTTTATTATTTTAATAATATTAATATTTATTTCTTATTATTCAAAATTTTGATAAATATATTTTTTAATGTTTGTTTATTTTACTAATAATAATATTTTTTTAAAAATAATAATATAATTTTTTCATTAATCATAATTTTATTATATTCTTTTATTATGATTAGTATTTGCGATGAGACCTTTTGCGACAGGATTTCATCGCAAATAAGATAAATAAATTTTTTTATAAATAGTATTTGCGACAGGGCACTGAGTCCGTGGAAAAAACTATTTGCGACAGACCCGTCGCAAATATGTTTATATATATATATTGTATATAATCAGATGGTTATTTGTGATGGGAAATTTTCCTGTTGAAAATGGTTCATTGATATATAATGCATATAATCAAAGGCTTATTTGCGACGTGAAAAAATACTGTCGCAAATACCTAGTTTTGTGATGGGCCCATTGTAAATAGATGTATTTGCGACTCCGTTTTCTACAACGGTCTATTTGCAACGGGATCCCATCATAAATAGGATGTCGCAAATATATATAGGTCTTGTAGTGTACCAATTTTCACATTATTTATATTCAAGCAAACATCAATTATTTACTAAAATATTTTATATAACAGAGTGAAATCATGTTCTTTTATATATTTTAGCCTAATATATATGTTTTTTCATACATAATGTTATGTCAAAAGTCCTTTTTGACATTTATGTATTGTTTTTGAAATCACAAATCTATTCATAATTATTTATCTTTCTTACTATGTTTATTGTTCGGACTATGTTTATCGTACTGACTATTTTTATCGTAGTGGCTAAATTGTACTAACCCTGTCAATTGTATTGACTATGTTAATCGTATTATCTTTTGTGAATCATACTAACTTTGCATCATATCAATACATTTCACTAAGTAATACTAATAGTACTCATTTTTTTACTTCTATCACATTCATGTTTTTATCCATTATCAAAACACGTGTTTTAATTCAATCATACTCATTATTATCATATTCATGTATCCTTTTTTAACCAAAATGATGTTGTGGAATTAGTTATAATCTAATCAAAACGATGTCATGTTTTTGGTTTCAATATGACCGTTATAGTGCTAGGTCTCCATGTCCCTCTGAGTTTTCTGGAGAAATATGACCATCAGAGGAAATATGACAATTAGAACCTGAGGCCTATAAATAAGAGGTCATTTGAAGCTAAGAACACAACGGAGATAATATGATCATTCTTCTCTTCTATCATGTTCTAGAGAGAGATGATGTGACTTCTCTCTTTCTTCATGAAAAATCCTGGAAATTAAAAAATGTGAATGGATCGTTTCTAGTTTTTTTATTTCAATAAGTTCTTTGTTTTTTGATGTGCGATTGATCATGTGATAATGATTTAGGGCTAATGTGGATAGTCATACGGTGCTACTAATCTTCGTATTGAGTTCTTTCAGGTGTTTGAAAGAAAAAAGAACAGATTTCCTACAAAATCAAGGGCTTGTTGGGATTGCAAGATAGACGTACCGATCATTTTATTGAGGGCTTGTGGGGATAGAAAGATAGACATACCAATCATAATATCATGGGCATACCAAGGTAGTGGTAAGACATACCTCTTATCCTAGGTGAAAGGATAACCTTCTCTTTAGGATAAAAGAATTGTAATACTTTTACATTTTCGATGCACTTTGTATTAGAAATGAAATTGTATTCTTTCATTTCTTCATTTCATATTCCATTGTAATTATTTCAATTATGTTTATATTGTTACATATTATACAAATAGATTCTATACGCTTTATGATAGAATCCTTCACTATTGAATTACTCTAATGGTTGTATTCATTTTAAATACAATTGATTTACATATCTTATAGTATTACATTGTATTATACCTTTTATATTGAAGACAATTGTCGTTAATTGTATTTGTTGTGAATTGTATTAGTTTATGATCATTTAGACTAATTTATTATGTGTTTAAAAATAATGTTTTTAATCCTACAATTCACCCCCCTCTTGTATTGTTCCATATAATATACATATACATCTATAAATCAATCCAACAATTGGTATTAGAGATGTTTTCCACTGATTTGTATTAGTTTCTCTATTTCTTTTATTAAATAATAATTTGCTTTTATTAACAATTTATGTTTTCAACTACATACTGCACATACATGTGGAGTGGAAATTATTTTGATTTATTAGATGGAAGAAATGAATATTGGATCCATTCACAATCTAAATCCAACTAAACCACCTATCCTTGATGGGAATGATTATGAGTATTGGAGAGAACGAATGATGACATTTGTTATTAATATTGGTATAGACTATTTTATTATACTTAGTAGAGGTCAAAAAATACCAGGCAAAGAAGTTAGTACTTTCACCAATCAAGAGAAGCAAGAATATCTACTGAATTACAAGGTACACAACACTCTGTTTTGTTCTATGACTAGGAATATATATATTCAGATATCATCTTGTGAACCAGACAACTATATTTTGAAGAAATTAGATGTCACACGTTTTGGTATATCTATGTTTATAGAAACAAGAAGATAAATTCTTCGAGCATAGTTTCATGGATTTCTTTTTTCTTTAGGGAGTGCCAGTATGTAAGCTACAACAAAGATTTATGACCATTGTCAATAGTTTAAAATCTGTGGGAGAAAAAGGTCTTGATGATGAATCTCTTGTAGATAAGATTATTGATATAATTCCAAACAAATGGGAGTAAAAAATGATAGTTATTTATGAAATGAGAAAAGTTTCATAGATTACTCTTGATGGAATTTTTATAACACTTCTACAGCATGAGACAAGGATGAAATGAGATGCTGATTTCAATTAAAAGAAAAATGGAAATGGAAGTTTAGAATTTACTACTACATCTAAATCTAAAACATCTGAAAGGATAACAAGATCCAATGCTAAGAAAGGTCTAATGTTAGAATCATGTAATAGTGATCACTCAAATAATGAGTCATCCAATCTTGCTTGAAGGATGAATAAGATTGTGGGAAAGAAAGACATTCAATACAGATTCAAAAAGAGAGATAGGAAGGATAAGAAATATTTTTAAGTAACTTGTTAGGAATACAAGAAAGTAGGTCATATAATACCTGATTTTTCTTTACTGAATAGAAAATATAGAAAGGAGAAACATTCTAAAAAAAATAAGAAAAATTATTACAAGACAATGAAAATGATAGTCTTCAAATCAAATGATTCTTGGAGTGCAAGTGGTGGTGATTCAATAAATGATTCTTCATAATATGAATCTTCACGAAAAAAGGAATATTGGACTTATAGCCAGACTACCAATAGAAGATCATTGTTTCATGGCTAAGGTACAAAATGCTGAAGCAATTAAAAATGTATCCTTGAATGAAAATAATACCGATAATAAATATTATAAATTATCAAATGATGAGTCTACCTCATCAAGAGATAATACATTACCTTCTTATGAAAAAGTTTCTAGGTTTCTTAAACTAATTGAGAATGAAAATTCTAAACTCAAAAAAATTCTTGATAAAGAGAATTCTAGAATTTCAATATTAACTAAAGATGTATCAGATCATTCCAATGATCTTGATATAAAATCTTCTTATTTTGAAATTATTTTAAAAACCCTTGAGAATTTCAATTCTGATAAGGATAATCTCTCTAAGGATCATGAAAATGTAATTTCTAGGAATAATATTTTACAGACTAACTATAGTTACAAGGAAAAAAAGTAGGTTTAAAACTAAATTTAGAAATATTTTCATTGAAGAATATTTCTTCAAACATTACCTATGGAAAGGAAAACATTGATAAAATGTATTCTCAAATTTGACTATTAAACATTAATTCTGGTGTGGGTCATACTAATTTTAAAATATTTTTTATTAATAACTACTTTGTTCCTCCAAGTACCCCATTTTGTATGAAGTTTCAATGTGGTGGACTCTAGGGAAAAAATGTTCTCTTAATAGATCGGCGTATTTAGGATTTCATAAAGCCCATTTTGTAAAACAAATGTGGACTACTAAAATTATTTTATCTAACCCTTCTGGATCCAAACAAGTTTGGATTAACAAAACACTAATTGTTTCTTTTTCATAAAAATAAGAAGTGTACCATCAATAAAAACATTTGGTACGTGGATAGTGATTGTTCTCGACACATGACCAGAAACAATTATTTCTTGTAAAACATTATTGAAACAAAACTTGAAAAAGTTACCTTAAGAGATAATGCTCAAGAAATGATTGTTGGATTATGTAATATTGTTTTTCTTAGAAAATTTTTAATTTCAAATGTTATGTTCGTCAATGGTCTTAAGAACAATCTCATCCACATAATTAAATTTTGTGTTGAAGGTTACCTTGTGAATTTTAGAAATGATAAATGTTTAGTTGACAATTCCAAGGATGAATTCATTCTATCCACCCATAGGTAAGAGAATGTATACACTATTAACTTAGAAGACCATAGGAGCCAAAATATACCTATATGGAGTGAAATAGAAGACCAATCATGGATATGTCATAAGAAGAATAGGACCCTACAACCAATGAAACCTTTGTAAACATTCAAATAAAATACTTCTAATGGTTCTACCAGATGATAGATATGATTCTTCAATGGTCTGTGATCCTTGTCAATTTGGAATGAAATATAAAACTATATTTAAATCAATCAATGTTGTTTCGACATCCAATGCATTAAATCTAGAGCACATGGATCTTTTTATCCCTTCAAAATCTAGAAGCATTTGAGGAGAATACTATCTATAAGTTTTATTTGATGAATTTACTGGATTTACATGGGTTTATTTTCTAACAAGGAAATATGAATCCTTTTTTTATTTTAAAATTTTTAGAGCCCAAGTTAATAATCACAAAAACCTTCCATTGATAACTATCCATAGTGATCATGGTGGTGAATTTCAAAATTCATATTTTGATTCTTTTTATAGTAAAAAACGCATTACTCAAAATTTTTCATCTCCAAGAACTCCTATGAAAAATGGTGTGGTTGAGTGAAGAAATATTATTCTTCCAGAAATTTCAAGAACCATGTTGAGTGAATATTAAATTTCCATTCATTTTTTCGATAAAGCTATTATTACTACTTTTTATACTATAAATCATGTTTTAACTAGACATTTTCTTAAAAAAACACCTTATGAATTGTGGACTTTCAGAAAACCTAATGTTTCATAATTCAATGATATTGGATACAAAGTATTCATATTGAATACAAAATACAATCTATATAAATTTTCACCAAAATCAGATGAAGGAATATTTCTAGGCTATTCTACAACTTCAAAGTCTTATAGAGTTTTCAATGAAAACTAATTTTCTGTTAAAAAAATGGTAATGTTAAATTTTATAAAACTAATCCCTTTGTTTTTAAACAACCTCATCCTACATTCTCAGATGTGTTTTCAATAATAGATTATCCACCTGTGATAGAAAATATTTCTGATAAGGAAAATGTTCAAGAAAGTATTTCTAAAACTCTTACCAAAGAATATTTGCAACTATATGTTGATGAACGGGTCTTAAAAAACAAAAATTAATTGTTTCTTAAGAATAACACTAGTGATAATATAATTGGTGATTCAAATAAACCTATTAGACCCATAAATTCCTTAAGAATTGAAATATAACAACTTTCCTTTCTTTCCCAATTCGAACCTAAAATTCCAACTGAGTCCTTAGGTGATGAAGATTGGATTAAAGCAATGCAAGATAATCTAAATGAAATTGAATGGAATAAATTCTAGACATTAGTTAAAAGTCCTAAATAGACAAATGTTATTGGAGTAAAATGGGTTTTTAGAAATAAATGTGATGAAACTATAATCGTTTTATGAAATAAATCAAGACCTGTTGCTAAGGGCTATAATTAACAAGATAGAATAGACTATGAAGAAACATATGCTCTAGTAGCTAGATGCCAATATATTTTTTTATTATCATTTTCAGTATACTTTAATTTCAAATTATTTCAAATGGATGTTAAATGTGCTTTTTTAAATGGTTTGGTTCAAGAAGATGTGTTTTTTTAACAAACTCATAGTTTTATAGATTCAAAATATCCTAATCATGTTTTTAAACATTCCAAAGCATTATAAGGCCTTCCAAAATTCCTTGTAGCATGGTATGATAGACTTAAAACATTTCTTTTACAAAAAAATTATGTAAAAGGTACAGAAGATCCAACCATTTCTTTAAAAATTTAAAATAAAAATGTTTTTATAGTTCAAATTAATGTTGATGACATCATATTTGGGTCAACTTAAAAATATATAATTGATTATTTTGAAAATTTAATGAAATATCATTTTGAAATCAGTATGATGGGTGAGTTGACATTCTTTTCAGGTTTTCAAATTTCACAAAAACTAGAATCAACCTATATATCTCAACATAAGTATTTCAAAGATTCACTCAAAAATTATGGATACGACAATACTAAATGTATTATCACTCCAATTGGTACCTCAAATACACATGATCTTAATGAAACTGAAAATCCTATAGATCAAACATCTTTTAGAGGTATGATAGGTATCTTTTTATACATGATGGCTAGTCGACCTGACATAATGTTTTCTATATTCTTATGTGAAAGATACCAATCAAATCTAAAAGAGTATCATTAAAAAGCTGTGAAAAGGATCTTTCGGCATTTAAAAGACTTTGGATTTTGGTCTTTTTTATTCTTCTGGAAATTATTTTGTTTTAAAAAGTTTTTCAAATACTGACTTTAGTGGTTGTAGAATTAATAGAAAGAGTACATGTAGAACATGTCATTTCAATGAAGATTCCTTAATTTCTTGTTCATACAAGAAACAACACTCATTGGCACTTTCCACTACTGAAGCTGAATATGTATTAGATGGAAGTTGTTGTGCTCAACTATTGTGGATGCAACACACATTCACTAACTATGGATTGATGTTTTCCAATACTCAAATTCTCTGTGAAAATACTAGTGCGATAGCCATTAGTAAAAACCCAACACATCACTCTAATGCAAAACACAAAGATATTTGGCATCACTTTCTTAGGGATCACACTCTAAAAAGAGATATTATTTTACAATTCATCTGAATGCAAGAACATCTTGCTGAAATTTTTACAAAAAAAAAAAATATCTTCCGATAGATTTGTATTCATTAAACAGAATCTCAGAATGATTACACTGAAATAACCATTCATATATACTTCATGTTTTACAATTATCCTCACATTAAAAAAACTCATCTTAAAAAGGGGAGAACAATTTTTAATGTATTTTTTATGACTTTCTGTATATGTTGATTATACTATTCAACCATTCAGTTTTTTGTCTTGATAGTTTGACTATCAATTTTATCTTTCTGTTTATCATCTTGTCTTCCTGGTAACTATATTAAATATTTTTCAAACAACATGTCAAACTATGATAACAAAAAAAAATTTCTATCGGCATGTCAACCTATGGTAACAAAATTTTTTCCATCGGCACATCCACCCATAGTAACAACTTTGTATTCCATTGAAATGTCATCCTATGGTAACAAATTTTTTTTTCATCGGCACGACAACCTATGGTAACAAAATGTTTTTCATCAGCATGAAAACCTATGGTATTCACATTGTTTTACATTAGTTTTAAAACCTATGGTAATGAATTTAAATTCCATAAACTTGACAACCAATGGTAATGGAATTTTTTTCCATCGGATTGATAACCTATGGTAATGAATTTATTTTCCAACGACTTGAAAATCTCTAGTAATGACTTTCATTTCCATCAGCATGACAACCTATGTTACAGACTTCTTTTTCCATTAGCTTGACATCCTATGGTATTGTCTTTGTTTTCCATCAGCTTGACATTCCTTGTTAATGAATTTGTTTTCTATCGGCCTCACAGCCAATCGTATTCTTTTTTCCTTTCCATGCACGAGCGCATTTTCTTATTGTTATTTTATTGTTCTATGTTAATTATAATAAACAAAAAATTTTCATAGAATCTATGACAACTACATTCTTTATTTCTTTTGTTTGTTTCTTTCTAATATTTTATTGTTTCTCATTTTTTACACCATTAAATCCTAGTCGTTGATTTATATATCATTTAAAATCAACCGTAGAAGATCAACGGTCACTATTGTTTTCCTATAAATAGATCCCCTACTCCCTAAACCCACACCAGTTTATCTGATTTATTTTTGAAGCTCTTTCTCTTTGTTTTAAGACACCGTAAAATCTTCTTTTTGTTCCACCTATATGTATCAGTCCTCTGCCAACACTCCTGCAGAAATGTCTTCGAAAAAATTTTCAAGGAAATATTTCTTTAGAGAAAGGTTATTTAATCAAGATTCATTTAACACATATGAATCAATAATCTTGAGGATTATTTTGTTTCGAGGATGGGAACATATCAGTTTTGAGAAGCTTGTATATCAAGACCCAATTGTTGTTGATGAAGTTAGTCAATTCTACAAAATGGTGTCTTTTGATAAAAATATAATGATCAAATTTGTTGTGTATGATAGAAAAATATCAATGTTTATGAAACAAGAAGCTCACTTTATCAATGTTTCAATGTAATGTGATTCTTTTTTTCCATCGCATAAACTGCCAGAGGATGTTGGTAGGTTTAGTAGAGAAAGAGCTGAAAATTCACTATTTATTATAAATGGAGCAAAGAGAAATGTATCAAATTTATCTCTAGATAACAGGTTCATGGTGCTTTGGATGCAAGGCTTTCTTATCCAATGGAACGTGGATAGAAAAAACCTTAATGTTTCTGATATCTTTATACTAGATTTCTTGTAAACACGAGAATGGTAAGTATCATGGGGTACATTTTTGAAACAATCCATAATGTCAAGTCATGAGTGATCAAGTCTCATTTGATTATTTATACCTCTATTCTTACTAAGTTAATTCATGAGAGCTTGAAATTTTATAATATCCCTCTGATAGGGCAGTTGAATGAACTGATGCCTTCTTGGATAAGTATAAATATGATGAAAATGTTGACTGTATGTTTTGATGAAGATTCAAAGCTTTTGGTTAACGATATAGAAGCTGAATCCACACCAAATTAATCGACACCTATGCCAATCAAAGAAAATGCAACTATTAATGATTTTCAAAATTTAGATCTGGAAATCAATACTAAGACGAATAAGAAAACAAAATACAGCAATGAGGTTGTGGAGAAGTGGAGGAAAGATAGTGAACATATAAAATAAGGAAATCCAATGTTTGGCCTTGATCCAGCTGAAGCCTTACCTAAGAAAATAAGGGTAGAATATAATCTACTAGTTGAAATGAAAAAGGAGACTCTTTTGAAAAGGAAAGATCAAGATATTAATGTCACTATAATCTTGACTGGTGCTGAGCTAGCAAGTGCTCAATTAACAGAAGCAATGCAACAAGAACCAAATCGTACATATACATTCAGAAAAAGTAAAAGTAAAAAAATTATTGAAAAATTTAAAGAAGTTGAATAAGAGGAAAGAGATTTTATTTTTTAATTTCTTCAGAGTTAAAAAAAGAGTATAGAATAATCTTTTAAAAAGAAAAGTAAATGTATTCAGCATGATCCTCATACTGATCAAGCACCAGCTACATCTCTTAAAACTCTTTCAGATATATTTACTTCTCAAGGAATGAAATGTGCTCAAACATCTCATACCAAACAAGTAATTTTTAACAGTGTAAAAGTGGAAGAATAAAGAAAGGATGAAGAAAAAGAAAAAGGAAAACATCCTCTTTATGACTCAATCAGATCAAATGAACTTGATTCATATGATTAGGATACTGATTCAGAACACAAAATTTCTCTCAAGATAAGTGATTACCTTATTCATGTGTTGAGAAGAATTAAGAAGACTATTCATTATTTCCCTTGAATTTAAGGGAAACTGATATCATCATCGAAAATCAAAGGCAGAATTTGTGTTCAGTAAGGGAACTCAGAAAGAGAGTATTGTCAATATAAGGTGATTTAAAATTACTGTCTGAAAGTTCGGTTGTTTATAAGAAGGCCTGCAATAAGATGAATAAATATTCATACAAAATTGAAAGCACATTAAATGAAAATGAGGTACCAATTGAAGACATTCTAAGGCTTTCAAATGATATTGATATTACTTTTAAAAATCTTGAAAAGAATCTTTTTAAAGGCTGAATCAGACTTCAGAAACTCATGGAGCTGATACTCCATCAATAAAAGAGCTGTATGAGAGAATGAATGCTTTCCAGTTATAATTTTCGAAAGTTTCATCATTCAAAGATGGATAGTTCTATTGAAGAAGAATTTTTTTGTTGTCTCAAGGAAAGAATAATTTGTAAGATATAATTGATACTCATGAAAAATTAATCAATGATCAAGAAGATACTATCATGAATTAGTATTAGCTTTTTTCCGATCAATAAGAGCTTCTGAAAACCCAGAGAGATTATATTTTAGAATAAAATAATGAAATCAACAAGATGAAAGATGTTATTCATGAGATGATCAATAAATAAAAAGAAATAGAAAACAATTGAATTTTTTGTTCAATCTTTTTTTCTTTATTCACTTTTCAAATTCTTTAGACTTTTTTATCTTAATGTGTTTTATGTTTTTTCCCATTTTCTTTCATTTTTGTTTCTCTCTAACCTTTTAAGGGAACTCAAGATTACCCAATTCTTTTTGTAAATCACAAAGGGGGAAAATGTTTTATCAGGGGAAGAATTTTTTAATCAAATACTTCTATATCAATGAATATCTAAGAATACAATCCTTAGGAATGTATATACCTAAGTGGGAGTTAATCATATTAAATCTCTTTTTCAATAGATTTTTCATATCTCAGGGGGAGAAAAGTATTTATTTCATAGTTTTACATTATGTTTTGTGCTTTCTAAAAAGGGGGAGATTGTTAAGTCAAAATTCCTCTTTTTAATTTTATGTCTTTTTTTGGGAAACAAAAATCTATTCATAATTTTTTATCCTATAGACTCTGTTTATCATACTGACTAAGTTTATCGCACTTACTATGTTGATCGTACTGACTATGATTATTGTATTGACTAAATCTTACTAACTCTATCAATCATACTAACTTTTTCAATCATACCATCTTTTGTGCATCATACTCACATTGTATCATATCAATTCATTGCATTAAGTAATACTAATAGTACTCATTTTTTACTTCTATCACATTCATTTTTTATCCATTGTCAAAACCCATTTTTTACATCAATCATACTCATGATTGTCATTTTCATATATCCATTTTTTTATCCAAAACGAATTCATGGAGTTAGTTATATTATAATCAAAATGATGTTGTGTTTTCTGTTTTAATATGACTGTTATTATGCCAGGTGTCCAAGTCCCTATATGTTTTTCGGAGAAATATGAATATTGGAGGAAATATTACTGTTGGAACCTGAGGCCTACAAATAAAAGATCATTTGAAGCTGAGAAAAAAAATCAGATACTTTAATCATTCATTGCTTCTATCAGGTTCTAGAGATAGACACTATGACTTCTCTCTTACTTTGTGTGAATTCCTTGAAATTACAAAATGTGAACTGCTCATTCATAGTTATCTTATTTCAAAAAGTGCATTGTTTTTCTTTGTGTGACGGACAATGTTATAACGATCGAGGGATTCTTGGGATAGGTATATGGTGATACCGATCATCATATCGAGGGCTTTAAAGTGTTTGAAAGATAGAGGTACTAATTACCGGCAAAATCGAGGGCTTGCGGGGATAACAAGACAGATGTACCAATCATCGTCTTGAGGGCTTACCAAGGTGGTGGTTAGACAGAACCCTTATCCTAGGTGAAAGGACACCCTTATCTTTGGGATAAAATAATTTTAATACTTTTACATTTCCACAGCTGTTTGTATTAGAATGGAAGTTGCATTGTTTCCTTTCTTCACTTCATATTCTATTATAATTATTTCAATTACGATTATACTGTTACATGTTATACTAATAGATTCTATACTCTTTATGGTAGAAACATTCACTTTTTAATTAATCTGATTATTGTATTCATTGGAAATACATTTGATTTACATTTATTATAGTATTACATCGTATCATACCTTTTATATCAAAGATAATTGTGGTTAATTTTATTTGTTGGGAATTGTATTAGTTTATGATAATTTAAAAAAATATATTTTGTGTTTAAACAGGTTGTTTTTAAACCTAAAATATACACCACTCTTTTATTTTTCTATCTAATATACATATACATCTATATATTAATCAAACACATAATACCAATAGGATCTTATATATTCTCACTAACATCTTTCATATCAAACACACTATGATCTCTTATCCCTTTTCAAAATTTCACTAGAGTAATCTTATGTACTATTTATATTATTTTATGTATAATATAAAATCCATTTACATGCTCTAAATATATTATGTATCAAAGAGTGGTATTTTAATTTCTACATTCTAGAATGATATTTAACATATATCATCCATATACATTAAGATATATTATTTTTTAGAATAATATATTATATTCCATATGAAATATATTCCATATAATAATTTAAACTCTAAGAAACTTTTCAAATTAACTTATATAACATACATATCATATTTAGAATATTATATATATCTATGTTTCATATCATTCACTTTTCCAATATTTCATCTTCAGTATCAAATGTATCCCTTTTTTTAAACTCCAACTCCACATCATAATTCTAGAAATATTTTAAATAAAAATCAAATATACACAAACTAGATTAAGACATCTATATAACCTTTAACTTTTCTCATATTAAGATTAATCAAGTCCTTATCCATATGTTCTGAAAAAAATAAAACATCATCCTCATGTGATTTCAACAATCTACATCATATGATTGGTTTTTGAAATACCTTACTTTTGAGTGTTATTTAATTGTAAAATGTGAATTCTTTCATATCTAAATCCCCCCACAATTTATGAAATGTAACTAAAATATTATAGTTAATAAAAAATTTGAAATCATTTTTATCAACCTTATTGAATATAATGAAAAAGAGAGATTGTGACATAGGTTATGTCATCTTCTTCAATGTAGTGATCTGTAAACTAATCAACTATAAACCTACATGTGAAAAAACAACATAGAAAATCGCAGTGATTAAATTAGATAACAAATATATCCATATATATTTTAATTAATGATAGAAATGAGAATAAATTATCAAGATTTTATAAAAATATTTCCATCCACTTTCCTGAACTCACTTAATAATATATAATAAACATTCTAATTAATGTAGGTTTCTACCCCTATAGTTTGAATTTTCATATTATAGAAAAATAAATATATGAAAAATATTTAGAGTAAAATCAAAAAAACACCATAATGGTTTTTTGTTTTGTTTTTAATCCCATTTGATACCTTATGTTTTTCAAATCTTATTATAGAGTGGTTTTGTAATAATATCAACAATTTACTCCTTGGATGGAATAAATTATGACATTAATACGAACTAATTAACCAAATCCTTTAATAAATGAAACTTAATTCAAATTTTATTTTATTTAGAATGTTTTTATCTATTATTGGATTGGTTTATTGATCTTTGTTTATCATAAATAATGACCAGGGGATATTAAGTGACAACATACATATCCTCCAGTTTATATTTCATCAAATAATTTTTGTAATTACTTGTGATGTAGGCATATATTCAGATTCAATTACTCATTAAGTGTAATATTATTAATTCATTAAATTTACATCCAAAAATATTACACTAATAATGAATCCTCCATCAAATTTGAATTTTATTTCTTCAATATGGAATACCCAGTTGGGTTCTGGGAATCCCAAAAAATCCATCACACCTTTATTCTGAAAAAACATTCCATAATTGGAAATATTTCAGATATATCTCAATATTGTCATGGATTCTTATAGATGTGATTTATTTTGGGTTATATTAATAATGGATATAAATATTAACTAAAAAGGTGCATGGACATTAGGAAATGATGTACAAAAGACAAACTTTTAACATTTTAAATTATTTCTCATTAAAAAACGTACCTTCATTTTCATTCCTCGGTATTCTGCCTTCCTAAAATCATGTATAAATTATTATTTAATATTCCATTCCAATATATTTTAATAATTCCTTGGAAATTTTTTATTCAGATATGAAAATGTTATAATTTGTTTAGGTAATTTACAGACCCAATTTTTTTTTCATTCTGTGAAAAAACATCTATTTTTTTTAATTTATGTAATTAATTATTAAAAATGATCATATAATAAACATTTAGTCCAAAAATTATTTATTCATACCAAAACAATATTTTTTAAATACACTTTACAATACATAAAGGAGTCATTAAATTAAAAACATGTATTCAAAACATTATTGTAAATGCATTTTAAAAAGGAAATGATCTAACACACAAGGGCCGCGAATAAAAAAATATTAAGCCACATTTTAGAATTCATATAATGATTATAATCAATATATGGGTGCCACACCAATATAAGAATGGATAAACGCTAAAATCAACCACTAGATCAAAATCATTGATATCAAAAATTGGTAAGCTATAAAATGTTTCGTTGGAACTATCCTTAGATTTTTATTATAAGATATATCTAAAATTTTAAATGTTTTCCAATCATGTACATATTTTTATCTTAAGATGATGTAAAAACAACATGCCACTCATCTATCCAACCTAAGAGTCATTGAAATTACACACCCCTCATTTCCCTTTGTTCTGAGGATGACTATTTATCTATTAGGAGCGTGTGAACAAACTACCATAATATGAAATATAACTCCCACTTATTACCCACATTCCCATAACTAATTAAGAAGTGAGGTGAAGAACATGAAAGCCAATATTAACACACAATGAATAAAAAATAACTACCCCACAACAAAACACTATTATAATGAATATCCCAATATATATCATTCACCCACACATTAACAAATATATTCCTTCCCAAGGGAATAAAAAAAAATATAGTAATAAAAAAACCCACACAATGGGTTCAAAATTTAAAGTGGGTACTCAAAGGGTTTCTTTGACATCTAACATCTAAAACAAAATTTCTAAATTTTCTTTTACATTATAACAATTAATATATTTCCAAGTCCATTTACATTTTATAAAAACCCACTAATATTTTATTATAAATCAATTTTAATCTCAGACTTCATTTATAATATTTGAAATACACCCTGAAAATTATGGTTCTTACTCATTGAAATTAAAACAAGGAAAAAGCATACAATTTCCATCAAAAATATTTTTAAGATAACATTAAGGCATTTATGATAATAGGTAAAATAGAAACTCATTTCAAGGAAACATTTAAAATTAATTCAATACCACCTTTATAACTAGTTTGACCTTCAATTCTCACATTAAAACAAACCCCCATTTAAAACATAATTTTCACTCAATAAAAACCAAAACATTATGAAAATACAACTCACACTTTTTAAAAAAAATTTAAAAAACCTTTTAATAATTTCAAACAATCATAGCACATAACGACATTCTATTTAAACCAAGATATCATTTAATTAATATGAGAACCCCATTATTCCAAGATCAAAACATATGAAATGTTTTCAAATAAATAAATGGATATTATATATATTAAAAAATTTTAAAAAATAAATTTCGAAATTAAAATATCATTTTAAATTCCAAAATGAACAAATTGGAAAGAAATACATACCTTAAAGTGGTGTAAATTAATATGAAATACCTCAAAACTCTACACCTTCACTAGAGAGCATCCAAATTAGGATAAATATAGAATATATAAACCCTATACACCATTTAGGCCAACATTAGTTCCACCCAAAACCTTAAAATCAGACACCACAGTTCTAGGGTGTGTGGAAAAAACCCAAAGAATGCATAAAGAGAGAGAAAAGTGGAAAAGAGATAAAGAGTGGAATATTTACCTCAAAAAAACTAGAAAAAACTAATAAATGACCTAGAATAAAAGGGAGGTGTTAGAAATACTCTTTGGGATCCAAAGAGTTGTCTGAAGAATATAGGGGGAAGAGGGGTGAAACCCGTATTAATTCAAAGGATGAATTTTTTGAAAACTTAGTATTTTAATACATGGGAAAGACATAGTGTTTGGATGTACAATTTTCTGAACCATTATCTAATCATATATTTCCACTAAATTGACCAAGATAACACTAATGGTTTATGGGATTATTCACATCATTTGAAAAACCTTGTGGAATCCATGAAAAACACATATGTCACCAATCCATTTCTCTTAGCTTGAGCACCACATGGTTACTCCTAATAATGCGATTAAACAATGAAACACCATGAAACCTCCCAAAACACCAAACATCTATACTAAAAATCATCTAGAGTCATAAAAACCAAATAAAATGTAATATAGAAAAAATTAATCATTTTAATGACATGTGGGTGTCCCAATAATCCCCACCATTGCACTTTCTTCAACCAGAAGTATGTGTTTGAAAATAAAAGGTGAAGTGGGAAGGATGGATCCTAAGAGGGAAAAACCAAAATAATGACCCTATAAAACCTAAAACCACAAAACAAAACCATTGATCTTCAAAATGGGTGAACTAATCATCCACCAGATTTAAAAACATCACAATGTAAATCTAATGTAATATCTTAAAAAAAATCATAAAATCAAGATAGACCTAACATGGTCTCACCACAATTTATAATTCCTTTATTGTGGTGGTATAAGAGAAATCAACCATGATAAGGAACCTCAAAACCACCGAGAAAACATGATGGAGACACACTATAAAACCAAGTGTGATTCCTAAAGAAGAATAAATGTTAACCAATTGAATCCTTAGAAGAATTAAATAAGGTCTAACATTATTCAACAAGGAAAACAGATACCCTATGATCAAAAATTAGATCACCGTCACATATTTCATCCAAAGTGGATAAAAACGACACCAATTATACAAAACTGACTATTTAAAAACTCACAATAGTTATCAAATCATGAAACTATGGATTTCATCCTATCCAAACAATGATAAACTGAAAAGATCAACCCCTGAATAGGTACAACCCACTACTCTCATAAAATATTCACACATTCAATGAGTAAAAACATAATAATTTAAAAAATAATGATGTAATCCATGATCATAATCACAAAATTAATTCATAAATGATATTCCACACAATAAAAAATCATGAAAAAATGACATTAAAATACATTCAAAATGATCATTTAAAAATGGAAGAAAACAAAGACTGTAACCAAAAAATATAAGGATCCAAAAGAAAAACCTAATACATATGAAACAAATTAATGATCCCAAAACAAACCATCCATAAAAGGAATATACATGAGATATGTTATGGAAACACATATTTCAAAGCATCTAAATATGATATAAATGGCCAAAATGGAGGCCTAATAGAGGATACGTAAAATATGATGGCATATAATGCCCTAGATCCCTAAAATGGAAGAACATCAAAGGTCCTTTGTTCTTAAGAGAATAACCCTTTGATTCTAGATTTGGATTATACTTCTTCTACTCCTCACACACTGGGTTACCCTCACTCCCACTAGATGGAACTAAGGCATCACCCACCATTTTCATCCTAGACTGTTCAACTTCATCCAAAATGGCCTTGTTTTAAAAAATATGAAAAAACATCAGGATAATAAAAATTATATATGGACCAGGATAACATTGAATACCACCTTTGAAAAAATGATCTGTATAAGAATTATTGATGGCCAACCTTAGAGAGTAGAAGAATAAATTTGAAAAGTTATCACCGTACTCCATGACTGGTTGGTCACCCTGATAATGAATTAGAAACTTAATAACTCTATATACTTTAGAAACCATTATAAATAACCACGACATAAAATATAATTTTAAAAACATCTGAGGAATAACTTCACACAACTCAAGAAGCTACCATCGAATCTGACCAAACAAGGCTATAATGAATACGAAAGATCATTAAATATATTACCCCTTAAGCATCGAGTGTCCTAATAGAATCTAGGATCACATAAATTTCATCCAACTACTATACCTTTTATATCAAACCATTATTACAACAGAAAGATAGATGATGCAGATTCAAGAATTTCTAGATGGAGACTGAGCACATGGAAGGTTACAAATCCACAACTCCACTCAATTTCTGTGTAGATAATGAAATAATACAAACCCTTATAAAATATTTTGGATGAATAAAATATATAAAAAATACACAGAAAACAATAATTAATATATTAAAACATAAACCAATAGATCCCATCATCACATAGAGATTAAAACCAAAACATGTAACATAACTTTAATATCATGTAACGAAACATTTATTTTTAAATAAACCAATATTACAAAGGAATTTTGAAAAAAAACTCCATTATGGAATGATATTTGAAATAAAACAAAGACTTATCTTGAAAATAAATCAACATTGTTTCAACATACATCACCTATGATACTCATGTAATGTAATCCCTTTCAAAATTCAGTTATCCTTAAAAAACATAAGATTTAAACTCAAAAAATAATAATTTTACAATGAAAAGAAAATTTACTTCTTTTGATTAAAAAGAATAATACCCATATTCTTTCTGGAAAATTTTCAAAGAACCATTATGAAATAAATTAATTTTAAGAAGTCCATAATAATAAAATTTAAAAAATCAAATTTAAATTATTTTCTTACTACTACAAGGGAAATAATCATTTTATAGAACAATTCTAAAAAATACTCGAATATCATCTTCCCTACAATATATATGATCTTGTTTTGAATATATATAGTCAAAAATTTCTTTTATATTTAAATATAATGATTTAAAATCATGTTTTATTAATGCAGTAGACATGATTTTTAACTAGTTTCATATAAACCAAATTCAAGAGCATCAAAATTCTCCTAGATCAACCTACAATAAGTGAGAATCACATTAGGAGAAATATGGATCTGGGTTAATTTTGAAAACTAAACTAGGGAATATATAGGGATGAACATAGTGTTAATGAATATTTTTTTAAACTATGCACCAACCATTTAACACATTCAATATAGTGGTAGACTTAAACTTGTAGGCACCACCCAGTTTTCCAATGCTTGTGAGCTAACTGTGCACTCATGTTGTCCTCTATCATCACCCTAAAACTATTGAATTTTTCCGTGTATCACATGTATACATAAAGAGGAGTAATATAAAATTAAATTAAAAAAATCCATCTGAAATAAATAAAAGAAAACTTGAACTCAACATTCAAAACTCACCTTCCCATTGATGTGTGAGGCTCTAGATAGGAAAGATCTTCCTAGACTCTCCCTTCACATAACTCCTATGATTTGATAGGAATAATCTCATTTATACAAGGACATACCCAAATAATATTGGGATACACAAGAATAAAAAGATCTAACCAAAGATTCAAACCATATGATACTATTTTTTAATGAACCAACTCGGGTTTCGATAAAGGATATATCCAATATTGTTCTGCCATATGGACCAAAGGGAATTCTAGATCCACATTAGATATAAAATAGTTCTCAGACATCCAGAGTACCTAATGATAATTATGTTTCCCAAATTAAAGATAAAATACCTTGGTATATAAACTGAGAGTCCAACATAAACCATCTATAAATTCTATGTTTACACAACATCCCACATTTAGAATGTTAAAATAAATAAACACACCAAAGTGGTCATAACTAATAACAAATTTTCATCCCACTTGTGTAAATATAAATATAATTCCTAAATATAATGACATAACATAACATAGTAATATCTAATAAAATCATTAAAAGTTTACACCATTATATTATTATTGGATGATACAACACTAAATAGAAATAAAACAACCTCAAAAAACTCAATCCATGTCTAGAAACATCTTTATGAAACCTACTATTTCTCTAAAACACCCAACTCACCACACATCCATCATAAATAGAGAAAAATTGAATCCCACAATCATCCTAAAACCTAAAATACATAAGCATGAGCTATAAATCCTAGTAGGTCACAACAACCCACAAAGACATTGCAAATTATTTTATAAGGAAATAATAAAATTCTTCTCTGAATATATATATTTAACGTACTCTTTCGAAATATAACTTATGAAACCCCAAAATATGTTTTCAAAACCATTGAAAACATTCCAATTTTTTCTTAAAATAAAAACACAATATTTGAAAACATTTAAACTGGTGTAATTCATTAAAACACAAACATCGATTTTCATTTATCAAAAGATACCTCATTTTTAATATAAATGAAACTTATCATATCATTGAAATTTAACTTGGAAAATACTTCTTTAAACCAAATGACATATTTCGAAATCCACATTATAACCCACACGAGATCATTAAAATTTTTTATTTCTAAACAACTTATAAAATTCAATTTCATATTCAAATTTCCGAACACACATGTGTCAAATATAATAAAAGAGGTACCAAAATTCAACAATTTTTACAAAACTTATTAGCATGATTTGGGTGACACATCAATATAATCCTGGGTAAATGATACAATCAAGAAATTGATAAAAACACTCAATATCCATAACTTATCTGGAAATAAAATGAGTTGTGGGATCAACACTTATATACCTAATGTGAGGCATATATAATCTTATAAGACATTTCTAATAATGGGCCTACTACTGACATATATGGATGTCCAAACCAAAATTTTTCAACTAGCTAACACAAACCTCATTACAATGGCACGCCCCTCATATCCCATTGTGCATAGAATGTATATAAGGCCTCAAATATGTGTTAATCGACATGTTTAATAAAAATATAATCACAGAATTAGTACATGTGTTCTAATGGCCTGTAAAAAAGTGAGGAGAAGGATATGAGAGCCATGATTATCATATAAGGCACAAGTAAGGAATATCTCCCACCCCATCCATAATATGAGTAGTCGAATATATATCAAACATCTGAGTGATTGAAAAAAAATATCCCAACACTAGGGAGAAAGGAGTATGACAAAGTGATAAATAACCTAACAAGGGGTAAACAATTTAATGGTATAGTCATGTGGTGAAATTAAGATTACCCATTTAAAATCAATGTTTCAAATTCGAATTTACCATAAAATGTGGATCAAAATATAAATACTTTGACACATTTAATAAAACAGAAGAATAAGAATTTCCTAGAAATCAATGGGAATCTCACACAATTTTTAATTTTTAAAAAACACCCTAAAAACCTGGGTATTACACATTGAAATAAAAAATGGGGCCAAAATCCAACCATTTTTATAAAAAATATTTTATGTATTCCATTAAGGATCATTTGAAAGAAACATTTGAATTTTATATAAGAACCCCTTTATAATCTATTTTGAGCTCAATAGTTCAATTTTAAATAGGACACCCATTAAAAAATTGTTTTATCTCATTGAAATAATATATAAAAATAAAAACATGCACTATTAAAACCATATCAAAAAAAGGAAAGACATTTTAGATAATCGTAGAAAATAAAAAAACCATTTATATCTAGAAATTATAAAATTTAAAAGAGAAACCATATATCCTAAGATCAATAAATAATGAATATGTATTAAATCATTACATGGATAAAAAATATTTTTTTTCATTCAATAAAGAAGAACATAGAAATTGAAAATAAAATTTTAATTTCAAAATGGAACAATTATTTATAAACACATTTCTTAATGATGTGTAAGTTAGCCTGAAAACATTTAAACTCGTTTATTTTAATGAATATCACCCATAAATTTATGTAGATGGCCTCTATAAATTGTAGAAAAAAAACACAACATTATATCCACTCATAACTCTAAAATGGACCAATAGAGTTCTAGGGTTCATCATATAAAGAAAAACCATAAGGAAATAGATAAAAAAGGAAAAAAAGATAAGCAATGGGTATTTACCTAAAAAACACATCAAAAACAAAAAAGAAGGACCATGAATCATCGGGGAGGAGGTTATAGATCCTAATTGGTCTCCCAAGTATTGATTGAAGTGTATCTAGAAGAAGTGAGGGGTGAAATACTTCTAAATTAAAAAGTGGTATTTTGAAAAAATCCTAAAATTTTAATACATTGGAAAGACACATGGTTTTCCAAATCATGAAATCACTACTACATAGATTAATATCACTATTTTCTAGGTGTTCTCCACATTATTTTTAAAAATATGTGGAGGATGTAAAAAAAGCACGATCACCCTGAAAAAACTCTCAAAATTGGAACCTTACATTTACTCCCAACCATGTGGCCAAATTGTACAACAAAAAAAAATCCTCGAAAACTCTAATTTCACTTCATGAAAAGTACCAACACACTGAATGACCCAAGATAAGTTTAAATATATAAAATCAGTCAATATATTGAGAATTGGGTGTCACCATTCTCCGCATTATGCCACATTCTTCCATCAAAATGTCCATTTCAAAAATGTATGTGAGAGGAGAAAAAATTTCCAAAGCGGACCTACCCAAAAAAATCCTCTATGCAACCCAACCTCTATTCCAAAAAACCATGATCCTAAATATGATCCAACTGATAATTCCCAATATTTCCAAAAAATATCCAAGTGTGACTGAAAAAGAACCTCAAAATAGAATTCCCCAAATCAGGGGAAAACATACATGGTCACCCTACTATTTAAATTCCACTAACATAGTAGCACTAACTAAAAATGTGAAGAGAAATAACACTGAATCATCTGACCATAAATGAAAAAAAACACACTATCATACTATGAATTTATCTGATGTGATTGAAGGAAGTTAAACCATATGAATTAATAGATAATGACATGATATCTCACCTTACATGGAAAATAATAAGGATACCCTAATATCAAATAAAGATAAAAATCACATGGTGCATCCCAAAAGGATCATAAAAACAATAGATAGTATGTAAACATAACTATTAAAACACTCACCCTAGTTATCTAACCATGTACCCAATGATTTACTGAGGTCTAGAAAATAATCCTCATAAAATATAAATATAAAAATGATTATAACCCACTAATATCAACAATGGATCTCCCAAATAATTAGCCAAAATTAAGTCAACCACAAAACAAGGAGGAAAACTAATACAAAAAAGTCAAAATTCATCCATAAAGGATATTCCATAAATAAACATGGAATGATAAAAAATGAAATTCAAATCCATCCACAATATTAATCTCAATAAGGAACCAACCAAAATATTCCATAAAAAATATTGATGATATATAATCTCAACTCGAGATACATCCATGAAACAAAAGGTACCAAAAAACCAATTTAATAGATTATTATAACGAATAAATCCAATGAGAAACAAAATTAAAATACCTATAAGATGACCAAAATGGATTAAATAGTGGAAAACTAGAGGATACATAAAATAATACGTCTTATAATTTTGTAGATCTCTACACTAGAAGCATATGAGATATCATTTCTTAAAATAAGAATGTACCTATCATTCTTTCTCTAGATCATAAAACGTCTTATTCTCACCCATTTGGTTACCCTTATTTACAGTAGATATAACTAAAGTGTTACCCACCACTAGTAATATAGACTGGACTGATTCCACCTAGATTTCCTCATTGAAAAATTGATATTTTTACATAGTCAAGTCACAAATTATATACATACCATGATCTGGGTGTTGACTACCTCTAAATAAACAAAATTTCGTAAAATAATTTATGACCATCTTTGGAGATAATACAAAAAATATAAAATGTTTCCAGTTTATTCTGTCAATATTTTTCACACAAATGACGGTTCGTAAAGTTAAGAGATATCACCATATTCACAACCTCTGAAAATAATTGTTGTATCATGACCATCTTAAAATAATCCCAAGACACACCTTTTTGTAGTTGATAAGTAACCTTCAAATCCCACCAATGTTTTCTGGAACTGACAATAAATAAAACAATATCTCTTACCCTCGAATATTCAGGTGTCATAAGAGAATCTATGATCATCTCATTCTATTCCTAACAACTCACTAATTTTTCCAACCCTTGATCATCACATAAATATGGTGGGTGCTGATTCAAGATGTCTCAAATGGAGGTCGAGAAAAAGGAAGGATCCTCACCCACCACTCCACATGAAAATTGGTAGATAATTGAACTATATAAACCCTTTTGAAAATTCTTGGAGGACTAAAAAACAAAATTTATACGATGAGATCAACTATTATCTCGAAACATAAACCCAATGATCCCAAAATCACCTTGGGATCAAAACCAAAATAAGGAAGATGACGTTCACATCATGAAAATAATATTTTCAATTAAAATTTATAAATGTTATCATGTAATATTGAAAATTGAATCCATCAATTTATGTTATTAAAAACAAATCTATAACCACTATTTTTAACATACCATCCTTTGCGGATTAAACTAACCCATATAAGGAATGATTTGAAATCCCTTTTAATATTTCATTCCATTTCAAAAACCAAAGCACCTAATGAAAACTAATCAAAATGAAGTATATTTTAAAAAAACATTCTAAATTATGTTTAAAAAATACCCTTTTATCCTAGAATTATGTAAAAATTCCATTTTGAAATAAACATACTTCAAGAATTCTCTATGATGAAAATTTGAAACATCATCTTTTAAACATTTTCCAAATATCGTAATGGAAAATTCTATTTAATAAAATATTTTAGACAAAATATGGAAATATTTTTGTCCAATTAATTTATAAAAAAATGTTTTGAAATTAATCATTTTACAAAATTACATAATTTTTTAATATAAGTATTTAAAATAATTCACAATTAATTCACTAAATACTATTTAAATATAATTTCACAATTACCAAATCGAAGAGAATAAAAATTCACCTCAATATACTTACAAAAACTGAGAATAAAATAAGGATTAATCTCGAACAATGGGTAGTCAAAACTAATAAACCATCGAAAAAATAGTGTTACCCATTTTTTGGTAGCATGGGTTTGGAAAATATGAACTAAAAATGAAAGATGCACTATAAAAAGGTAGGCCTAACCGTATGGGCACCACAAAGTTTACCAAGCTGTCTGAACTATCCAAGAAGCACGTGTTCTCCTCTATTTTCTGCAAAAAATAAGTAATAACATCCCATATCCATAAAAAAACTCAATGATTATTAAAAATACATAAAATCACATCAAAACACAATTGAAATAAATAAAACCAAACTGAAATTCAAAATTCGAAACCAAAATCCCCTTGGAATCTTGTGTTTTGGGACAAGATGGTGCGAGATCGACTATCTACACCCTTACCTCTCCTGATTTTAAAACCATAATATCTTTTCTATCTGGAAATCCCTAAATAATAGAGGCTTAATCTAGAATATTATACACTCACCAAAGAAAAAATATATATGATACCATTTTATAGTACAATGACTTGGATTCCTTCAATCCTAGCCTATAACCTTTTCCATCACATGGGCAGAAGAACATTCCAGTTACCTATGGGATGAAAAATAGTTCATTTACATCATAGGAATCCCATGACAATTATTTCAACCAAATCAATGAAAAAATATAGGATAATATCAATTGAGATTCTAGAAAGGGAAATCATAACATTAAAGGTCTATGAAAAATCAAACATATAAGAAGATGAAATAAACAGACATGTCATACAGTTCTAAAAAAATAACACTGATTCACCATGTTTTATTAAATATAATAATCATACATAAAAAAATGATACAACATATCACAAATATATCTAAAAAATCACTAAAACCTAATAATATGGTGGAATTCATGTAAGATACAATACTTGCCTGAAATAAATCAACCTCAATAATCTCATCCCACATCAGATAACAGATCAACAAAATATTTGGTTTCTCACCACTACCCAAGTCACCCCACACCATCATTAATGAACAAAACCTGAATCCATTACAAATAATAGAACCTGATTTTTATAATAAAGAGATAAAAATACCAATAGGTTTATATATACCATTGAGACTATACAATTCGTTTCGTAATTATGTCCCTAAATTCTAATTTGAATATATATATATATAAAGTAGGAATTCGATGAATAACATAAAAAATCAAAATAACTTCACAAACACCATTAAATACATTCCACATTATATTATTAAACAAAAAACTACTTAAAAATATTTAAACTTACTAAATCCATTTCAAAACTATACAACCATTAATATTTTTTAAAATTAATGCTTTTATATTTATTTAAATGAATACAACCACATTGTAAAACTTTAACCAGACAAGCCCTTACCTAAACCAAAACACCCAATTTGAAATCATATTTATAACCTAAAAGGAGATTTTAAATTAAAATCTATTATTAAAAGCTTCCTTAAAAACTCTTTTTTTGAAGGAAACGACCCAAAAAGAATTGGTAAATCATAAAAAATAGGTACCATAATTTCTTTATTCATATAAAATGTATAAGAATGATGTGATTTCTAAATCAAAATAAGAACATGTCAATAAAAAAATTAAATAACTAAATAAAAATTCCCAATATCAATAGACAATAATGTTATAAAATGGGTCATGGGGTCTCACTATAATCCCGAATGTGTTAGACATATAATATTTTAAGTTTCTTCCACTCATGAACTAACTTTCTATATATGCTAAAGCCTAATCCCCAAGGCATATAACTATCAATCACAAGACTCTTTTAAATAACACAACCCTCTTATACCATTGTTCCTAGAATGACTTGTCGCCTTCTGGTGGTGTGTAAACAAACTAACAGAATATAATAAAGATCCACTATAATGATCATGGGTTCTTATGAAAAATAAAGAAGTTAGTTGAAAAAGATTATAGAAAAGATTAACACACATGGAACTAGAAATGACTATCCACCATCCCCAATACCCTTAAAATGAATATCCCCATATATGTTATGTATCCACTACAATCACATGTATAATTTCACAAAATGTGAGAAAAAAACAAAAAATTGTGTAAAACAACAAAAATAAGGTGTAATCAATTTTAATTGGTAATCAAGGAATTTCATTCACATAAATCTTTTAATATAATGGATCCAAATGTCTATTTACCATAAAACATATCCTAGAATTCCAATACCCTTTTAAATTTCATAAAACACTTCTTTAGTAATTTCTTAGAAATAAATGATCATATCAAACATAACCTAAAACATTTCAAATCCACCATAGGATAAAATTGGTCATACTCTTTGAATCCAAAACACATTTGAATTCCAATGTTTTCCAAAAAAATAGTTTAATGAGGCCATTAATAAATTTAAAATAAGGGGTAAACCACAAAATCATTTCAAAATAATATTTTGAAGTCATTAAAGAACCAATTTATATAGTATTTTAAGGTCCACAACTCACTTTAAGAATGTACTAACATTAAAATATATTTTTCACTCACTGAAAAGAAAAAATGTATAAAACTAAATGACTCACTTTTAAAACCATTTAGAAACCCCTCAAATTATTTTCAAATAAAATTAGGACCTAAACGCATTATACTTCAAATAGTAAAGTATAAAATTTAAGAGAGAAACCCTCTATGACAAACTCAAAACATAAAAATATGGTTCTAAATCATTACATTGATATCAAATATATTCATATATTCATTAAAAATTAGTTTCTAAATTATATAATGTTTTTAAATTCAATTTTATTTAAAATTTCAAAGAATCACCAACCATAAAGAGGTGGGAATTAAGTCAAAATGTCTCTTGCTATAGAGAGCACCCAAATGGTGGTAAAGATGACTTCAGAAGACCCTAGAAACAAAAACCCCAACATTAGTTCAACCAGGAACACTAAAATAATCTTAAATATTTATAAGTCTCATGGGAAAACCAAAACCATGAGGAAAGAGTTAATTAATGAAAAAATATAAAAAAATATTATAATTTAAATCAATACCTATAAAAAAGTCTATGGGAGGAGAAAGAATCTAAGGGGAGGGCATTGCAGCTCCACTTATGCTCCAAAGAGTCATCATATGATTTTGGGGAGATATATTGGGATGAAACCCCTCATAATTTAAATTTTTAGTTTTATAAAATCCCTAAAATTTTAAAGCATTGGAAAGCCTCAGGGTTTGATTACATGGATTTTTAAAACATTGGGAAACAGTTCAATAGCCACTGCCATGGGAAAGATCAACCACACTATATTCATGTGTTATCTTCTCTGTTCAAAAAATGATGTGAAGGCCTCGAAATATTTCTTGATCACCTTGAAAACCCCCACCAAAAAGGCACCACATCGTTTCTCCTAATCATGTGTGTAAACCCTACAACACCAAGAAATTGTCCAATACATCAAATATTCTACCAAAAAATCATTGTGACATGTTATGAACTATGGTTATATGAAATATAAAACATTAATCACTATAGTGTCATGTGGGTGTCCGACATTGTTTTCCATTTGATATATATTTTTATCTATGTCTTAAATCCATTATTTATACACAATATACTCATCAGATGTTTGGGGTTGAATCGTTTAAAATATAATTGTGTGTGTCACAAAAAAATCCCGAATTTCATCCAAACAGACATTCTCTCTAGTTTGAGACAAGGCCTGAAGGGTATTCCTGATCCCCACGAGCTGGAAACTAGTGGAGGGCATCAAAGTAATCATAGGGGGAATGATTTTTTCCAAAATAAACAATGACCAAATAAATAAACCGAACAAGGGGATGTGATCTGGAAAACTGGATGTCAAATAAATATAAAAATTAAATATGGCTACCAAAACAACTAATTGAGACAAAACTGAAACACACAACTAAAACTGGACCATGTTACCATGATCTCTATGTGTCCTCTTGGTCTCCTCAAACCAAAAAAAACTAATCAAACAATGAGAACTGAAACCAAGATCCTTGACCTACAAAATATCTCATTTTTACTAACCTTGAATGACACAAGAAGGGTGTGAGCTTAACATCTCAGTAGGGAACCACAAGAGGATTCATACATTTCCTTTCATGATAATAGTCCATAAACAATAGTTTTAAATATAGATATAAAATTACGTTTTTTTAATTTTAATAAATAAACTCATACATTATTTTTTAGAAAAACTACACACAATATAACTAGTTTTCAAAGAGGATTACAATTTTAAAATCAAATCCCAAACCATGGAAATACCATGTTATGATAATAATGAACAACTAATATAAATTGAAAACCAAGTGATGAAAAATATAAAATAGAGAATGTAACTGGTATCTATAGGAACTTCCTAAACATCCGTAGAGATATTTATAGATGTGCTCGTGTTGGACTCACATGTTAGCATATGGTGCAACTCCATAGTCTATAACCAAATAACCACCCTAAATTAACCAATCTAGTGGCACATCCCTCTAAGCCCTATTAAGTCAATGGGTTACCAACACTTATAATTGGGGTTGGAAAGAAACCATCACTTGACATTTTAAATGATTCCTAGGAAACCCATGGTAATACTAAACTACATAAGTTATAGGACCTCACATGCATGACTCACCTTAACTACTGTCACCGCACTTGCCTACCCCAAACACTTGTATCACCCACACAATAACCCATATTAGGAAATCCTTAATAGGGGTTCCTGATATATTACAATACCTATATATGATCCTAATTTGTATTCATATCTCATATAGTTTCTAATTATTTATCAAAGCACACTAAGAACTCAACTAGGAATTTGTACTTTCAAAGAGACAATTCATTTCCAAATATCATAAATTTATAACCAGGACATCCACTCATTAAATTTCAATATATCACAAATATGTTATAAAACATTTCTACAACATCATCAAACAAAAATTTCACATTCAAAATTACAAATAGACCTTTAATTTCTAAATCCAAATCCCACTTTTAATTCCATTTCAAAACAAAAAAAAGAAAACACACAAAATAACAGAAGATAGAAAATGAAATTTTGTACCAGATAAGAGATAAAAATTTCTCTAAATTATATATGGTACATTACTTCAAATAAAATTTTGTAATCACTTTTATTTCATTGATATCCAAGTGGCCATTACTAAAGAAAATATGATTTTAATGAAGAAACTAGAGTGATGGAATGGTGTTTTAAAATCTCAGTTTTTAATTTGATAAAATTTATCCAAAACCATACTCATTTTTCTTCCCATCTAGGTCTCCACATTGAGCACAAATGGATGTTCCCACATCCAATGGAACATTATAGGTATCCATAAAATTAATCAAAACAATTTTCAAAGAAACATACCATTCCTTCTAACAAACATAAAAAACCATAATAGATAAGTCACCCAATCCCACATATAAATACCTAGTAACAATCCAACCAATTAAACAAAACATATCTAATGGAAATTTCTATTCAAATCATCCAATATTTTTTTAAAATCTCAATGTAAATTATATTAAATACATTTCCTGCATATATATAAGCATATTTGACGAATTACTTCGTAAAATATTTTTTTCGAATTTTATGAACACTAAATCACCTCAAAAAACCAAAAAAATACATCACAAGATTGAGGAAAATGAATTTACACAATTTAAAAAACCGTACGAATCAATGGAATGAATAAAAATGGAAAATAATGAAAACAACAACCATAATGACATGTATATGCGATGAAACTATTAGAGAAGGATGAATATTCTGCAATGAATAATCCACATGCCCTATATCCAAATAAACACCAATCAAACATCACTGTATCTTCAATAGAATAACTAAGAGTGAGAACCCCACCAAGAGGTGCCAAAATCTCAAGAGGGATGGAAGATAAGGACAAGAGGAGGATAAAATTGGACAAAACCCTATAAAATTCTTTAAAACCTTGAAGATTCAACTATAGAGTATAATGTTCCAAGGATAGAGGGGTTGAGACCCCTTCTGGTGTCAAAAATGAGCCCCAGGAAAGGGGGTTGATTTTAGATAATGTCAGGGGATTCTAGATTATGGAATTAAAACATATTAACTACCTTGAAACGGTGCCTAGTTTGGCCACATAATTTACCAAACCATATCCCAGTGGTTTGCAACCTGATGGGAAGGAGGTGAACCCCCCTGGTTTGGCTGCATGATTTCCCAACCATGTGCCAACCATACCCAACACCATTACACAACTGAAAAACCAACCCACATTCTTGTTATACAGATTCCCAAACTATGCATAGGCCATGCGCTATATCCTAGAATACAAACCAAGAGCCACACTATTCCTTGGGAGAAGCCGCATAGTTTCCCTTAACGCTGTGCTAACCATGCATATGATAAAAACCCACCCGTGGCATTCTAAATAATAAAAATTAATGTGGGCCTCAACCCAAACCTCAATGAAAATGATCCAAATACTAAAAATATCAAAATAATGGAATTTTTGTGTTTGGGCTGTGACAATTATCCTCATCAAAAAAATATTATGCACCCATAAATTCAACCAACAAAAAAATAAACAATACTCAAACCCATACCTATTCAGTTCTGAAAGAAACTAGGAACATTTGGGTGACCTCTCACTTCACAAGCCACGCCCAATTTATCTAGAGGAAATCACATCACATGAACAATGAGAGGACACAAGATGGACCTCCCCACCATAAGAACCCATATGACATGATCAACATGAAGTATGACTTTGGCCCCGACCAATGAGGGAACTCCCAACATGATCAATGAATTCCCTAGCACAAGGGGACCCCACAAGAAGACATTAAAAGTAAAAAAAGCTAAAAAAAATCTATTTCTTCCAAAAGAAGAAAAATATCTAAATAAGAACAATTGAAAACTAAAAATGAGTCCATACTATATAAGGGATGAGGATCCTCTAAGAAGAACAAACAATAAAAAGAGACACATTTGGATAAGTACAAGTACTCGTACTATGAAAACAAATTATACAGTAAATTTATAATTAAATAATGATGATACTACAGAAATTATTACTAATATAAGTAAATATAAAACGTCTCCACTTTTTCATGGGAGATAATAACTACTTTATGGTTTCCCACACCCCTAGAGACTCCAGACTCTATAAAATCTTCACTCCAAGGCATGTGGCTGGATCCATTATGAATGGTGAATCAACTACCTCATAGTTAGGATTTATAATTCCTTAATCATGAATTATTATTCATGGAATATTTCGTACAAAACTTCTCTAGATGAATCAATTGACAAAATTGTGAAAATTATTTTGAGGATTGCAATAATACAACTTTGAGTGACCAAACTAGCCACACTGGTGGAACAAAATCTAAAGGTTTGATAAACAAGAGAAAAAAACTTATGAAGGTTAATACTAAAAAATAGTTACCTCTAGAACACAGTCCTCACTATATGGGGATCTTTTATGCACAACAAGATACACTATATTACCAACTACCTGCACTATGGAAACTAACTCAACTATATACACTTAGTCCACAAACATCTCAATCTTAAAAGCCTCTAAGAAGTGGGCCCACACCTTGATCTCACGAAAAATACCAACAATGATAAATGAATCCTTTAACAAATCCAAGGAAAATACCTTAAGATAAAATGAAAATACCTCCTTGAAGCGGCAAACATAGGCATTCACCGTCTACTAGCCTTGTTGAATACTTATGATCTCTTCAATTTTTTTCATTTTCAATTCCCCGAGTATAAAAAATCATAAAAATATTGACTTATGCACATCCAAAAAAATCCAATCATTAATTGATGAGGGAGAAAACATATTCCATACATCCATGTGTGGACCCTCAACAACCTAGAACAATATACACTTTAATAGCTTCAGGATATCCTAATGACCTGAAGACACTGTCACCTTCCTCGGGCCACTCTGCTTCCTCTTACAGACCTCCATTACCATAATAATCATGGTGTAGTTGAGATGAATTAGAAACTAGATATGAATCCTTCAAAAATTTGGGTAACCTCATGGGTGACATATTATGATCAACATATGAAACCTAGAACCAAAATCAACATCCCAAAAAAATAAAACAAATAGATTACATCAAGAAATCGATAATTGGTTCTCATGACAAACACATACAATCACAAAAAATATATATATTAAAAAACCACCCATTTATTTAAATTTCAAATCCTACTTCTTCCAAGGATACTATCCAAATAAATAAATCTATTTTTTATAACCTGAACCCACTTCTTAAAAGAAAACAAACGTAAAAACTTTTTATTTCAAAAAATAACTAATGGAATCCTAGGAACTATCACATATGTGTCCATCCTCTTTTGATTACATCATCCATGAATATGTTTTGAATTTCCCCTTCCATGCATACCCACATGTATTTGAACATTCATAAGGATTAACAAGGGTAACACATTTCTTTTCACTGTCAAATAAGATAATTAACTAAATTCCCAATCTAAGATAATTTCACTTTTAATACACATTGTTTCCTATTTCAAAACCAGATGAAAGAAATAATTTCCATTTCTAATCCATTTTCATTTCAAGAACTCACTTATACAAACTGAAATAGAAAAATAACACAAATCACACCAAACTACTGAAATGATGTACTAGTATGAATGCCAAACTCGATGACACGGTTAGTGGGGATCTTGAATAGTTTACTAAGACTCAAATTTTTTTACTAATCCATGAGAGAACCTGAAATGAAACCATCTGACCTTCTTGTAATCCCTTAATCTAAAAAAAATAAAAAATGACTAAAATCCCAATCTACCCATAGAAATTCGAGGATAAAAATGAGAAAGGATACATGCCACCCTTATTGTACCTACCTATAGATTACTCATAGTCTTAATATCCAATCTACATGACACCCCAAATAAGAATGGGAATCCACTCATACAATTTGATCCAAAAAACAATCTGGTATTCTATCTAACCAGATGTCCTACTCTACCAGATACATAGACCAATAGGTGATCCTGATACCCATGGGCTGGAAATTACTGTCATGGATCAAAGTAATCATAGTGGAGATGATTTTTCCCAAAAAAACTACTTTAATATATATATATATATACGTAAAAATTGAAAGAGAATAGAATAATTGAATCTCAAATAAATAATGAAACTAAATATGGTTAAAACAGCTACTAAACAAGATAAAAAACTAAAAATAAACCACAATACCACAATATTCATGTGGCCTCTTGGTAACCTCTAACCACAAAACCAAACTGCTCTAATAACAAGCATTTAAAAAAGGAACCTAATCCTAAAAAAATATTGTCTACCAACAACAAATGGCCCATGTATAGTGTGAACATAAGAGATCAGTAGGAAACCACAACATAATCCATACATTTTATTTCCAATTAATATCCAAAATAACTAGTTTCAATTATAGATATAAAAATAGGATTTTCTTATTTTAATAAAAAAACATATTTTTTCGTTTTTAAAATCAATACTGAACATATCAGTAGTTTTCAAGGGGGATTAAAATTTTAAATTCAATTCCCAATCCAAGGAAATACCAAGCTCTTCTAAAAATGAAAAATATGTATAAATAGAAAAACAAGGATAGTATAATATGAATAGAAATTATAGATTTGAACCATGTTTATTACTTTGACATACCTAGATCGATCCCGGGATGTACTCGTGTTGGACTCACCTGTCAACATATAGTGCAACTCCGTAGGCTATAGCCTTCTCGCTGCTATAAACTGACAAATACTATGGCACATCCCACCAAAACCTATCAAGTAAAGGGGGTACCAAAACTCCTAATAAGTGTTTAAATGAAATCATCACTCGACACTATAAAATATTCCTAGGAATCCCATGGTATTAGTACACTATATATGTAGGATGCCCTTGCACATGTGTCTCACCCTACCCACCACCACCACACTTTCCTACCCTCAACAATAACACCACCCACATGATAACCCATATTAAGAAATAAACCATAGGGATTAACAACATACAACAAACCATACACAATTGCCAAACATGCCATATTATCAAAAAATCATTCAAATCATTTATCAAAATGCACTAGGATTTTAACTGAGCATTTGCAATTTCAAAGACAAAATTTATTTCCAACCATCAAAAAGTACCAAACTGGCCTTCACATAATTAAATTCCAGTATATCTCAAATATTTTCTAAAATATTTAGATAACAACTTTAAAACTAGTTTTACTTTCACAATGCAAATCATCCTTCAACTTCCAAATACTAATTCCACTTCTAATGACATTTCCAAACCAATAATCAAACACACAAATCTACCAATTATTTGTAACAATATTTTATACAATTTAAAAGCTCACATGTTCCAAAAATGACATATTATCCATAACCCCAAATACAATTTTGAAACAAATTTAATGTCATTGATAATTAAGGGAACCTTAATAATTAAAATTAGATTTCGAATAAGAAATTAGAGAATGAAAATTGTTTTAAAATCCATGTTTTTAATATGAAAATTTTTATCCAAAACAATTATTATTTGTGTTTGCATCCATGTGCAAACTCAGAGCACAAATGGATGTGCCCACATCCAATGGAAAACCAACAGTTTCAATAAAATTACCCAAACCAATTTTCAAAAAAACAACACATGACTTCTAAAAAACACAACTAACCACAATACAAAAGTAACAATATCTCACATATAAATTCAAAGTCAAAATCCAATCAATTTGGTAAAACATATCTAAGGTAAATGACCACTCAAATCATCCAAGTTTTCATTAAGAGCTAAATTGGAATTTTATTAAATATCATAGGTGCATATATATATATATATTAAGATTTTAAGAATCACTTTGAATACCATTTTTAAAAGAAATATACAACACCAATGCCAAAAAAAAGACCAAACAACACATTACTACATTGAGAAAAATATTTTCAAAATATTTAAAAATCCATAAGAACCAATGGAAGGAATCCAAAAGAAAAATAATGGAAACACCTACCATAATGGAGTGTTGATGAAAATATACTATCGATGAAGGAAGAATAGACTAGAAAAAAATATGCACACCCTATATTCAAATAAAAACCAACCAAACATAAACCCTATCATATAGGGTTTTCCTAAGAGAGAAAACCCACAAGAGGGATGAATATATCAAGAGGATAAGGAGATAATTAGAAAAATTGGAGAAAATTGAACAAAAACCCCTAAAAACAAACAACAAAACATTGTGGATGAATCCATTGAGGAGGAGGAGCCAAGGAGAAGGGATTTTTGGGACCCCTTAATTCTCCAAAACCATGCCAAGGGAATGGGGGATTGATTTGGAATAAATGTAAGGGAGTGTATATAAGGTAATTCCATTATTTTTAATGACTTGGTAAAATCACATGGTTTGGATGCAAAATTTTAAAAAACAAGAACCAATCATGCACAAGCTTTTGGAAACGATGTTCACAACACACATAATGGTTATATGATTTTGAAAAAGTGCACTAACAATGCCAAATGCCACTTCCCAACTCCAGAACCAAACCACAGAATCACCACAATGATTCCCCAACTGTGTATAATATGTACAATATAACCCAAAATGCTAACCATGTGGTGCATGATTACCTAGGTGAAGCCACATTGTTTCACTTAACCATACACTATCCATGAACTGCACAAAAACCCATTTGGGACATCAAAAATTTTAATATTCAAATTGGGGTGTAAATTAAACTACAAAGAAAATGAACTATATCCAAAAAATAAAAAAATAAATGTATTTCCCTTATCGGGGTTTGACAATGTGAGTATTACCATGATTCATCTTCTTTATATGGCTTGGTTCTGATTTCTCTTGATATTACCTGCATTAATAATATTCGATAGTCTATTATTTGTTCTCATAGATTTTTTATCTTCGATATCATCACTAGTGTGAATAAATTCCTCAGATAGATCCTAATGTATTTTATTTTATACAGTCTCTTCTATAGGTTCATAAATGAAAAAAATCATAATTATCACCCATCATGAATATTTTTGGATCTTTTATTCATTCTTAATCACTATAATATCATCATAGTACACTATATTCAATTTTTATTTATTTAAAACCCATAAGAGATTCCATTAGTATTATAACTAACAAATGATCCATATTTAGCAATAGACTAAAATTTTTATTCAATTATAGCTTTTATTTATAAAAAAAATTCACTTATACACACTCTAATGTGTTTTACTATTGTATTCTTATTAAACCACATTTCATATAGAGTCATATTTGAATTATTTTATCAGTTAAAATAAATTTTTAATAATTCTAGTAGTGGTGATAGATTGATGAAAAACCAAAATGTGTCATGAATAGTTAACATGGTTCAATTATTATAAATAAGGATATTTTTTTATTATAAAATTCATCATAGACACATTGATGAATAATCCATGATGACATCCTTCATTAAGAAACATATGATGATTTGGAATAGTCCTTAAAATCCATATCCAAACAAGAAGTAAATGAGATATACTTATTATGAAAGACTACCCATTTACTAAGGGATATATATTATTTAAAAATGTCCAATATAGGGGTGTGTTGGTAAGAACCACCCTTCAGTATTAGGCTTCCAATTTTATCCATTATTTAAAAAAGGATTGGAAAAATTAATAATTTACATTTGAGGGTATTTCGAGAACATTTTGGATTAAGAAGACATAGGATATTGGGAATCAATATATATGGGGGTTTTCTTTATTTATAGGCTTACATTTGACTGCTCAATTATTTAAAAACAACTTACAATACAAAATGTATTTGTTTTCTTATTTCGGGATTAATGTTTACATGAAATTTGTTTTGAAACATTTGTCTTTTCATAGAATGTAAGCATACTACAAAGTCAAAAATAAACCCATAGTTTCAATGTAATAAACATAATTTATACCCAATATTATATTTTGTAAAGAATAGTTTGATTTGTAATGCAACGATTCATGATGAAACTCACTGTTGGTGAAGCCACTGACCATTATAATGTGAAGGTTATTATTTTATGTGTTTTGTGCTACCTTAAAAAAGAATAACACTATAATTATAAATAAATAACTTAATTAAAATGCGTATATTTCATTCATTTTCGAATATTTCTAATATGGTTACACATTTTCTCTGTTTATGCACAATTACATAGAGGTCTGAATTTTTCTATGAAGTCACACACTCTCTATGTGATCCCCCTTTACTAGAATGATTTTATTTAATGTTTCCAAAAGTACCCCACACCCAAAAAAGGAACAAATGTAATCATAGAGATATTATGGGGGAGTTAGCTAGGAAAATAAATTTTAGTTATTATACTAGTAATTCCATATCCCCCATTATTCATTTCACAAACCCCCCATCCGAAGGAACTTTGTAAAATTTTCATGTGATGGCCCTTCATGATGCACTCCACAAGATTACATTTGTAATGAATGATAAAAAACACTTTATAAACCCCTTTCATAGACTCCATTACATGGATTAATTATACAAACACTGTGTCAAACACCCCTTTTAGAAGTTCTATGATGATTCCCAATACAGACACCCCATTTATGAATCACTATGATTAAAACCCCATATGATTAGCCCTTTAATGATGGACCTATGTGGAAAGAAATATATAGATATTATGATATTGATATTACCATGTGTCGAAACCTATGTAGACATCACTATATGAGTTCTTAGAAATGATACATCAATTAATCTATACCATGGTTCCTTTTCCCCACACCCTCAGTTAGTATCGATGATGATAAGTAGTCTTGGTCCCTCTTCATGCTCCATTTAATTTCATCAATATCCCTCATTATAAATATATTGTTGCCCCATAAACATTATAGCTAAGTCGTACATATTTATGGGTTCAGTATCTAAAACCAAACATCTATCCCAATAACACTTTGAGTTGAGATACTCTTAGGAGTTTACATAGTCACCTTGAGTTGAGAAACTCCTCTGAGTTCCCAAATTTTCTTTACAATGAGATAATTATCCTACTGTTCTCAATTATTTTCATTAGTTGAGTTACTCCCCTTGGTTGACTTATATTACCTGAGTTGAGAGACTGTTATTGGTTATCTCATATATACCTTGTACCTAGATATTCATCTTGGATCCCTCATATTCCATCAGTTCAAAAACTACTCATGTCTCCATCATTGATGGTTTCCTCCCTATTCCTCTATAAAATTTCATACACACCATATATGTGACACTTTCTATGTCTAATACCCAACTACACCTCAAAGGGATGAACATATCGATAAGCCCTTCTCATAATCATGTTTTCACCGTTTTCACAACACATACATCCTCCATGGGCGTCACCTATGTGTAATAAAATACAATATTTCTATTTTATTGTTACTAATAGATAGGATAAATGAAAAAGTGTAGTCAAATGTATAACCCTATTCAAACCATAATTACATGCTATCATATAATACAATTTTTCTTCTATTACTTCTTGTTTCCCATAAAATGAATGACCCACATGGGCTTACCGCATGATGTTAAACTACATGGACTGGTCTTGTAATATGACCTTAAAATGCATCACTCCAAATTTGTGGGATTTTATTCCTCATTACACGATTATATATGATTCTTGTAAAATGTTTTTTCAAAATATTATCAAATATAATTTCTTTACACTGAGAGCATAATATTCTTAATGTGACAAGTATAAGAGCTTACCTTGAGTTGAGAAACTCTTCTTGGTTTCCTCATATTTACATTTAGTTGAGATACTCATGCAGGTTTCCATAAATATGGACCATCTACTAGGTTTATTAAATAAACATACATTCCATGGTTTAGTTACCAACAAATAATATGAACCAAAATGGGGTTCTCTTGTATAATACGAATAATAACAATCACTGGGAACCATTATCCTTATAATTCATTTTTCATGATATAAAACTATTTGGAATTGGTCCTTCTCAAATGATTTTAAAAGGTAATATATTTCTTATTAACTGTAACTGAAAGACATGGGTTTCGATTCCTTTAAATGGTATATGTTATAATCCCTCTTTACTGGCCCGATCCCTACTTCACAACCCCGACCGTCTCCCTAAATGAAAATAAACTCTAGATTTATGAACTATAGATATAAACCACATAATCACTATCTAATAAGAGATATATAGAGAACCTATAATACATATGGATTCTCATATCAATGAATTGTTTTGTTCAGAATGTTTCTACATGGGTAATAAGCCCCATGGTATGATTAGGGTATGATTCATGAAATAATTTTGAAATCAATAATAGAGATCAAGAGTAAGTAATAATTGCACATTTAAAGGAGGATATGAGACCAGAATACCACCCTTTTACCAAGACATATTCTAAATAATCACAATTAAATTCCTCAATGATAACCTACATTTTGGTAGTAGTTCCATAATGAAGTCAATGCCATGATGTCACGAATGAGGGTTCCAAAAGAGTTTCCATTAAAATATCTCATGTTATTCCTTTTATAAAATCCTTTTTTTGTTGAATTATTGTTAATTGAACTGATGAATAATTCCAGGTTTATCTATATATATAAAATATTATTTTTGTGTATACTAACATCCATTTTTTTATCTCAACCTCTTCAAACGAAAACATTTTTTCTTTTTTTCCTTAACTTCACAATATTTTAAATACGATAAAATCATGGAAATTATGCGACATAAACATTATGTATTCCATTATAATGTATACATTAATTAAATTTATGAAATAATTAACTCCACTAATTTACTTCTTGGTCGTTGGTTAGAAAAAACATAGTGAACCGAATCTATTTGTTTTATAGTTTGGATGTCATCTCTCATTTGACTTCAATTCACCATCTCCCATTTTTAATATGATTTAAAAGTTGTGATAATGTCTTCTTAAAAAATGGTATTAATTATCATTTCCACTTATATATTTAATTTCATCATGAAATTTTGTCTTAGGAAATAATGTCTTCTATGGGATAAATAATTCTCATCTTTCACACTAAAATAGAAACATGTTTTGGCTTTTGTACCATAATAAGTTATATAAGGATCTCAAAAATTCTATTATAAAACCCTATAATTAAATAATTTAGAATAAAAACAATTAATTCTAAAAATTACTTAACTACCATTATAATAAATTTGTGACACACATAACAAATTATGTTTGTTCTCATTAATAAAAAATTATTTTTAAGGTTTATATCATTTTCCAAAATTTTATCCACAAAAACACCGTATAATTTTATTGATACATCATTGCAAAAAGTAATACCTGATCCTTATAATGCCTCGGAATTCTAAAAGTCATTAAAAGAAACTATACATTTGGATGAGAAACCACTTTCCATAATTCATGGATTATAATATTTTCAGTTTTTTATGAAACATAAGAAATGTTTTCCTATTATCATAGGTAATATAATATTTTTAGCAGTTATATATTTTTGAAAAAATTAATTAATATGGTATGATTATAATACATCTATTTGAGATGTGACATTCTTGATCATACAATCCTCAATCTTCTAATATACTTTAAAAACTATTTTTACATTAAGCTCCTTATTAGGATGTTGGAGTTATAATTAGTTCTCGTATACCATTATTGTAACACTATTGATTCATTCTATCTTATATATCAAGGTAGAGAACTAATATATCAAAAATTGAAATATTTTTGATAAAACACACCATGACACCATAAATATCCCTAAATTAATCTTTTTTGATAAAATTTATACAACATACTGGGTTACTGCCCAAACTCATTTTCAGGTATCCAATGAGTTGATATTAATAAACCCTTTAAAGTTTTTATTATTAAAATACGTGTGGATGAGTAGGAAATTTCATCACTATATTTATCCTTCTATATGTGAGAAATTATTTTATTATATCTATATTTTCTTATAAAATATAGATTACTATTTTCTATTAGATTATATACAATATCTGATTTTATTTTTACGTATTAAATCTATAAACATTTTTCCCCCTTATATAATATTATTTATAGTAACTAAATTAATACATTCATTGGACACTAATTAAACCATCAAGTGACTCTAACTTGTTTCTCAAATAGATTTGAACATACCCCATATCATTTGATATATTTATTAGCATTATGACTGGTAAAATAATTTCTACTATCATTAGCAAAACCCATTTTAATCCTATCAATATTTTCATCCCAAATAATGGAATAAAAATTACTTTATCTAACATACATCTCTTTATCAATTAGTTTAGTTTATTTATTTCATTTTTTTCTATTATTTAATTAATATTTTACAGTGACTTTCTCAATAAAAATATTATTCGAGGTTTTAATTTTAATCTATTTTTCATACAATATAAATTAAGAACATTTTTATATCAATTATTATTTTGTCCTCATAATCCAATTAACAAATTTTAGTAGAAAACTATCTATTTAATTCTGATTAATAATTATTTTAATCACTCCAGTAAACTTATTGATCCATGAGGACGTTTTAAGAATCTTATTTTATAATTTCATCATCATTAAATATTTCATCACTATTGGAAATTACATTTCCAAAAGAAATAAATTTTTTTCTTATGAACATGGGTATCATGTTTATCTTACCATTATATTGAGTTTTATTCCTTTTATAGAGTATTCTATACTAGATAATGACTTATTATCTTTATCATCTTCATTTTGATTTTTGGGTTTCCAGGAACACCTATTAAGGAAATGAATATTTTTCCACTGTTGAAACAATTAAATATATGTTTCCCTTGTTTATACCATTACCTATTATTAATCTCAATTACATTAGGAAAATATTCATAGAATAGCCTCTTATATAGTACTATTCGTTGAATGAAATATTGTCATATTTTTTCTTTATATCCCTAAAATCCCTAGAAGTAATGTATTTCTCCTTTATAAAATTTATATTGATATAATTACAAATTCATATATAATATTTAATGATAGTTCTATAAATTTAATCAATAGTGAATTAATCATGATCTATTTCAGTAGTACTCATATCTCATCATTATACTTTTGTATTAACATTTTCTAGAGTTACTTTTACATAATAGATTGTCAAAGAGTTTCTATATATCTTATTAGGGTTTTGATAATCACAATAACTCTAGAAAATAATTAATTAATTAATTTATCTTCAGGAATACTAATATCATTATAATTTTTTATATAAAATTTAAACTATAATTCCTTAATCTTATATATTCCTTATAAATATTATGATGTTTTTAAAAAAATCTCATTGGTAATTTTTCATCCCAAATCTTTTGTTATATACTTCATAGATAGAAAGTATTTTAGATATTTTATTATCTTATCATCACTTTCAACAATTTTCATAGAAAATTGTGACCATGTCAACGTCTATTTTGAAAAATTGAATCCCTGATTAACAAAATAAATAACATCAAGTTTATGTGAGAGAAGATAGGTCGCTATTTCTTCCTTCTACAGGTAAATTAATTTCTTATCAAATTTTGGTATCGATTTATGATTTATCAATTTATATTGATCAATTTTAATATAAATAATAATATATTTGAGAGTAAGCCTTGTATGTGATGCAAACTAATAGGATCACTTTGGATGTGAAAAAAACTGAGTGGTGGAGGGTTGAATCAATGTTAACACCAATTTTAAAAGCACAAAATCCCCCATTATTCAAACATAATCACTTCAACATAATGAATTTCACAAAAAATAAGGAATATAGTAAATTTTTTGATGAGGTTTACCTCTAATATGAATTATTACATCTATTATATATAGTGTTTCTATCCCCCACACACTGATCATCTTTTATTAAATGAATAATAACTAGGAAAGGGTATATCCTTATACCTATAACCATATACCACTTATGGAATATTTGATCAATATATTCTTATTTCACAATTCCTTAGAAATTTAGCTGATGATTTTTCAAAATTAAATTTTTTGATTTAAAATATTCCCTCTCCCATCGTTCTTACTTTTCCTATACATATAACATAAACATGAAATCATAATTATTTCTCATAATTAAATTATAAAAATTATAACATAAAGTGTGATAATAATTATTTTCATTTCTTATAGTTTCTTAATATATCCATGTGGATTCACTCCTCATGTTCCTTAATACATAAAAATTATCAACTATTCTAGCGTGATTTCCAAATTGATCTCTGAATATTCTTCTCATTCTCACATATTATGTCAATTGATATTTGAAAAATTCAAAACTTATTAATTAAAATTTTACAAATATTCATTATAATAAGTGATTAAGAATTGATCAACAGAAATGGTATTCACATATTTGAAAATACATAAAAATTAAGAAATTATCCTTTTAATTGACTTTATCTATTTCCCCATTTTCAATCATCATGAATCATAAATCAATCCCTCATTACCATTATTTTTATGACCTGAAGATCAACAAAGATCTATTTTACATAGTCTTATATATTTATAATACATTTTAAATGTAATAAAATTTATATATGAAATAAAATATTAATATAATTAATTAGTCTGATCGGTATTATAATCCATATCATTTTAAATATCATATTAAATATTATATGTATTAATTATTATCATAGGTATACTCTAGAAAAATTTATGTATCAGCTAAAATATTTTATATAACATAGTGTAGTGTTAAATCTTACGAATTTAAATTTCATCCACAAGTAATATATTATGTAGAATTAATAAGATATTATGTATTCTCCCAAATATTTTATGCATCAACACTAATATCTATTATATCACATTGATATTTGATACATTTAAAAAATTCAATAAATACTATATTTTGAATCATTATGTTATATTACATTTCCTCAGAAACCCATTCAAATAATCCTAGTATATTACATATTATAATGAAGACTTATCCTTTTCCCTATTATAGAATGAGTTTCAAAATATGTATTATTTATGAGTTGTGATATGTTATGTATTATCCAAATATATTACATACCATATGAAATAAGTTTTTATGATATTATATACTCCAATTCACATTAACGGTTCTTCAGAATATACTTTATAACATCATAAAAGTTTTACATATTTTAGTTGGCATTCTCCCACACTCAACCAATTTTCCATATTCAATAACATATTTATAACTATTTTGAAACACAAATTCTAGATAATAATTATATAACTTTTTAAACTCAACTTAATATTCAACCATTATTAGTAAAAAACTAAAAAATTCATCTTAGCTCAACTCAGATGAATAAAATCCCCATCCATATATATTGAAAGCAAAGACAAATCATCCCCAAATGGAATAAACACAACTAAATTATCTTTTAATGTTTCTATAAATGTTTTTAGATCTATTAAACAATTGACTTACCTATTTCATGTTTTATATGATACCACTTTCTCTTCTAAATTCTACGAAACATGGAATGAGGACATACAAGAAAACCAAAAAAATATAATGTAAGATGAATCAAGAATATCAGGATAACTTTATAATTCATTAGATTGGTTTGATTCCATTCAATATTTACCATAATTAATCCTTTAATATATTTATAACAATAATTATATTGTATAATAATATAATGATAATATGTTTTTATACTCTCAAATATAAATTTTGGATATGGTCTATATTTATCCTTCCAAATTGGATAAGTCATTCCAAGTCATCGAGTTCGTCGATACTGGATTTTCATTAGCAATAGAAGAGTAAAATATTATTCTTGAGGATTATTAATAATAATGATATAAACTATTAATTTCTTTAAATAAGTTATCCTTTATAATATAAAATATAAAAAACCAATATATATTAAAATTTTCCTATTGTAAGTGATTTAGAAATATGTTTATGGATTATACTTTATATCCAAATAATTACTTATTAGTTTCGTTGTTATTTATTCCCTAAAAGGTGTATCATAGACTAAAAAATTTATTAAATAAATATATTTTCTATTAACATGTATATTAAATCAAAATATATTTTTTGAATAGTTTTCATGTTTTATATAGAATAAATAGGTAAGATACATTATATTATATCATATTTTTATTTCTTTGAAAAATGGGAATACAAATTTTGGATGAATCATCAGTTCTATATCGCTATTCCAAAAAAAATTAATGAATTATTGAATATTATAAAGGATAGTGCCAAAAAATTGAACATATACCATTTAATGTTTTTTTTATTTTATTCATGTGTTTTAGTAGGAAGGTATTATACTGAAAACAAGCTATCTGTCTATTCTTAGGATATTACACTGGGGGTGAATCTGGGTAATTGAGTTTTCAAAACCAAAATCCCATTATTATGATCGTTCTCTCTCAATGTAATGAAAAATACATTCTATTAAATAATTTATTATTAAAATATAATTACAGTAGTAACATACAAATTGAATTTTAATTAGGTCAAACATACAATCGTAGTCCTAAAAAAAGAAAAGTTTATTTACCAGTGAACCAAAAACATTGTAGAATACTATTTTTACTTTTATTACACAATTTACTAGACTCACAGACCATATTAACTAATTATTCTTTCAAAATGTGATGCCCTATACCTCATGTGAAAAAGAGTAAATCACTTCACCTAGCATGACAACCTTAGTCTTTTTCCAAAGATAAGAATAAGGATAAAAACAACCAATGGTGTGCGTCTTATTCCAAATACAATGATGTTTTATTGAGATAAATCTCCTAGAAATTTCTCTTTCACATCCTCTTCTAATTTCTCATCACATCTGAAGAAATCCCCTCACATTCATTTGGATATGATGTGTCTCTTATATTCTCACTATTGTAGATCACCCTTGTTAACAAGGAGGATTCATTGTAAATTGACATAACAGATTTAATATAATAAAAATCGTAAAATAATACAAAGAAATAAATACATCATAGACACTATATTTATTTTTTCTATCCAAAAATAACTTATTAATTAATACACCTTTCATTTTCTTAAAATTCACATTGATTCCTTCTAGAATCATGGATTAAAATTGATGTGTATTATTAATGATTCATTAATGAACCTAAATAACCAGTCATGAATTATCTAATATAGCATCTCCATATTTAGGACCTCTCTCATAGTAATTTCCACCAAAACAAATTACATCCAAAAAGAAAAACATGATATGTTCGATCTCCAAGAAAAAAACCTTTTATGTGCTCTGATCCACTGTCTGTTGGTATTTTTTCCTTTAGATAGTGGAATAAAAAACACCAATTTTATTGTCTAAAGAAAACATAATCATCAAAGGAAGAATCAAACCCATTTTGGGCTCACCATTTCCCACAGGTGAAACTTTACTCCAAACCACATATTGACATAAACAATAACATTTTAATATGGTATAGGCCTAGTGAAATGATAATCATATATTGACAGTGGAATAATAGTCCAATTTTCATTACATTTTTATTAGTCTACCATGCCTATTAAAAACCATTATATCAGGAATCTTATTTCCCTTATGTCAAATTTTACCACAAAACACCCAATTCCATGAAATATAGGTCATTCAACTAGTCATTTTATATTACCTAATATTAAAGGAGAATCATGAATCCTACCACCAAACATGAAACTTATTGATAAAACTATAATTTTAACAATGTATCTTCACCATGTTTTCTATTAAAAGTGGAACAATACCATGGGACATACCACCATAGTTTTCTTTTTTAGATTTATTAATTTTTGTATCCCCACAAAAAATACCTTGTTCAATGGTGTGGTCTTCAACAACCATTTCTTATAACTCTAAAAAATTAGATATTACATTTAATAATATACTAAAAACAAGAATCCAAATATTTTTCTCCATTTCTATCAATCTCTTTCTTTGGATTTTCTAATATTTTCAAGGACACACACACCATTACCAATTACTGATTCTCTTTCCTTCAAAGAGTTCATAAATGATACATCGATCATAATATCTATACTCATTTTTAATAAACAATATTAAAATTAAGAAATTTTCATATGACAACACATTTATCTACAATATTCAATCATTTAATCCTTTAACCCCATGTCTGAAACCAAAGACTCCCACTTCTTATGAATGCTCTAATATCTCATTCATCTCAAATTATTTTACCACAAAATATGTAACTAAACACTCTCCCCATTTTTGGATGCTAAAATATCTCTTTCTACACAAAATATACTTCTCCCCCTTTACTAATGAAAGCAAATGGTGCTCACATAATGATTCAAAAGAGAGATTTAGAATTATTATAATGTTCATGTGGAAAGAAATCATACCATAATTAAATTGAAATGACCAAATGAAATAAGGGATATGTCTCCATTTCTTTCTAAAAAGATGTATTAGGTCGTACTCCATTATCTAACCGATTCCATTCAAAATATATCATGGTTAACAAATTTTACATAACTTCTGCTACTTGATTATGGGTAGTCATATACACTAACTTCATAGCATTTTTTTTCCCAATTTCTTATTTATGAAATTATATTCAATCTCAATGGGATTTATCCTCATGTTTTGAATTCTCATTTTGAAAATTTTCATCATACATCAGTTTTCACACTTGATTGGAATAAGATATACTTCTTTAATTCCAATATCTATTATATTGTTTTTTATCAAAATCAACAGATTCCAATATTACGTTATCGTGAAATATTAAACCTCTATAGTGATTAATGACTCCAAATATTCATTTTTTACTTTTCCATGAAATAAAAGAGATAAAATTGTATTAAAAACCTCTAGAAGCGTTTTTTTAGTACAAACCAAACCTCCCAAATATCAATTTTCACACAGAAAAAAATGATTATATGAATTCAAAAATAATAGAAACCATAATCAACAATTTGTTTAATATAACATAGTATATACTTTACAAACTTCATTTAAATATTCTTTTGACAACTATGATATCGAGTAGATTGACATATGTAAAACTAAATATCTGGGTGAGTTTAAATCAAGTAAATAAAAATAACTATGATTTTCCTACATTAAATCAAGTCAACTTATATAAATTTAGAGTCTGATGAAATTTCAATTCATGACTGTGCCAGAGTAGTCGTCTGTCTAGAATCATCCAAATTAAACCACTTAAACACCTCCTTGGATTACTTTTTTTGGGAGATAAATGTGTCATATTTTTTTATTATAATCATTAGACAAAGGTAAAAAAGGATAATTCACTACTTAGAATCATATCAAAATCACAACACATTAATTTTGAGAAATGCTTACATTGGTTACCATTTGAGCCCCCAAAGATGATATACTCATCAAATATAAGAACCATTGTCATGACCCAATACTTTATTAATGATATTATCATATAGATGAATAAATACCTGATGATGTAATGTATTTCTAGAAAAATCATGAACTATATTTCATTCAGGCCATTTAAAATATAGCGATAATTTTCTTATCGATCTTAAAAGACCATTTTGAATATGAGCCAGTGTTAATACAGAAATTTTATATTAAATATTATAATTATTATATACTTAGTATTATAATAATATAAAATTGATATAGAGGGAATAATCGATGACCATGACAAGTATGACCATACGATATGAATTCCTTTTTTTGATGCTTTAGATGGAGATGACATTATTGAAAGTTTCTCTTGACTATGGCCATAGAAAGATTCAATAATTTAAACATGATTGAAATAAATTATAGGAGAGTTTCAAAATTGTAGAAATCACATACCAAAATATGTTTTCTAAACCACACAAAATTATACTAACATCACACACGTAAACCTTATAGCATATTCCTGTGTAATAAAGGGTTCTGTATTTATACCATAACAATATTAATTTTTTTGTTTTACTTTCTAATGAATCAATTATTTTATTAATACATTTTCAATATTTAATTATATATATACATAATTATATAACAACTATGAAAAATAGTGAATTAGGATATGAAGAAAATAAAATTCTGTTTTGGTGACATATATAATTTCATTTAAAACACACTTTATGATATTTCCATGAGTTTTGAATTAAATATTATTTTCACAAAATAATACTATTAAATAATATGTATTTAATTATAAATTTTAAAATAAATTTATAACATCCCATATAATTTTGATAATAGAAAAATGTTTTTTATGTCGTAAAGAAAATAATTTTTTTAAATAAATATTTTTTAAAGTCTAGAAATCATATATTTAAATTTTTTTTGCTAAAATAAATATCATTTTTGAAATCATAATATTAAAATTATCCAATAATGATTTTTTCATAATTTTCTATGAAATTAATAAATTTTAGTAAAAAATATATAGACTATAAATATACAATATGTATTATCGGATAATAATACCGAAAACCTATTTTAATTTTTTTTTAAAAAAATCACCACTAGGAAATGGGTATACAATTAAAAGAGAACATTTTTCATGTTATTTTTATTAATTTTACAAACCAATAATGAATCCTATTCAGACCTATATTATATCTTAATGTTTAAAAAACAATTATTTTGAACATGAGACACACATTAACATCATTAATATTATTTTTTTAATGTATTTGGTTCTTGAAAAATAAAAATTTTCAGACGACTCTACATTTTATGAATCTATGAGAAAAAACCATGGGAATGTTTTTGTTTTCGGTTATTTTATTATTTAGAGTCAAAACCCATGTTTATAAAAAAATAAGGACCCCACTTTTTTTTGTTATAAATACCCACTAAAAATCCCCTTTATATTCACAAAAAAAATAGTTAGTAAAAAATTAATCTCCCCCTCCCTCCCTATATTCCTCCCATTGTTTTACCAGTTTTATAATAATATCTTCTTGATCATTTAGAAGAATCCTCAAAAGTAATGGAATCTATTTCTCATCTTATTTGTTTATGTAAATTTTTTATATTATGCCTTTTATTTCCCATTGTTAATGTTGGATGATGTTTTTAAAAATAAATATATTATCCCAATGATTCCAAAAAATTTATGAACCAAATTTCACTCTCATTAATCCCTTTTATGAACCATTATGAACAATTATTATACTTCAAAAATTATCCCATGAATTTCCTTAACAAACTACTATGTTTTTAATGCATATAACTATTTACAATCATGTGAATCAACCTATTTATAAATATTTCTCATTGATTTTATTCAACCAATTATTTAACACACATTCCTTAATAATGTGATTAAAGGTGAATTAAAATTTTGTAATGTTTTATGATCTCTTTGGAACAGAAATGAATGCACATGATAAAAATGTAATGGGTTTTCCCATAACTATATATCCCATATTAAATTAGATCTTTATTTTATATCTTGATATTTAATGTATAGTACATCAGATGTTATCAACTTCATACTATTTTATTACTTCTCGTTATTTTCCCTTGAATTATTAATATGATGTCATTTTTTTTTCTTCCACAATCCTATGATTCAATTATATTATAATATTATTTCAGGAATTGATGTTCATGATTTTTATTCTAACCTTTCTATATCATCATGTTATTCTACTAGAGTCACATGTAAGTCATTATATTATGAGATGCATTGATTATTACTTTAGTATGATTTATAATTCAACAACAGATTATGTATGTACATAGATAACATCGTGCACTATTAAAAGATCAATGAACTTTTTAGGGAATGATATTGAATTTTTAAATAATATTTTTGTGCCTTCTTTTAATGTTAATGTGTTACAAATCTAATTTCCCAAAGAAAATGGACCTCTCAATCTTCTGTTATTGTATTATGTGTATCATTACATAATAAATCCATAAATAAAATGTATAAAAGATAATAATTGGCATAGTTTCTATCAAATGATGGTTTAGATAATTTTAGTGTCTGTGATTAAAAAACCAAAGTGAAAACAATATTTATAAGAGCACACATAGAAAAATATCCATAAATTTTTGTAAAGTATATTTTGATTGGTTTTCTAGGAAAATTTGTCCCCATATAGATATTTACTAGTGGACTTGGTTGTAGAATAGATGTACCTAAGCATAATAAAATTGAAATGGAATGATGGGTATTAAATGGATCTATACCTGGTCCACGAAATAGAGTATTATAACATCAAACATACCCATAAACTCTAGTGTGATATGATCTAGATAATCATATATTTTTTAAAAACAAATATTAAAACAATAATAATGTTTATAAAATTTAATTTTTGGAAATAGACTATTAGATAACATAGATAACAACCTAAAAAATTAATGTTTTAAAGAATACATGTCGTTTATGAGGAATCGTATTTATTTTCATAACATTAACTTCCCATTTTTTTAATATTTTTCATATTCCAATGCCTAAATATATTTTAGACGAAGTAAATCATTAGAACATGAATAAAATAGTGAAGGACTTGCTTATTATCAATTATAAAACATAAAATGTCTTATATGATTATAGTTATTCCCATTTTTTTATATCACTCCTGTTTATAAGAACTATTCAAACACCACTAGAAAACATGGATTTTGAGTTATCTATGGAAATAAAAATGGTTAATTTTTTTCATCTTAAACATTTCAACTGTACATTATAAAATTTTGATGGATGAATTTCCCAATGAACCTTGTGACACTCCCATTAAAAGAATTAATTTCTACTCTGGGTATGGATCCAATTTCTTACTATATAGCCAATATAAATTCCTAGGAGAAGGAAATCACCCTCATTATTGTGAAACAAATTTAGATTTTATAAATATGCAATGAGGAGGATGGATCTCCTTTTGCATCATCATTTTATGAATTGATATTATTACCCTATTAGTGATAATTTCATGTTCAAATGGTCACGACTAGGGAAAACAACCAATGTGGTGAGATTCCTTCAATAAAAAAATATCCAGATGTGTTTCCTGAAGAGTTTCTTTCTCTTCTATAAATATGAGATGTTTATCTAATATTTTATCATATTCCAAGATATTTTTCAATATCAGAGAATCTTTTGAGAATGACCACTATCAATATTCAATAGATGAAGATGAAACTACAATAGAATCTATTTAAAGCATTTATATGATATTGTGCATCATTAAGGGGGGCGCTAGTCGTTTTCATCATGAAGACTGATGGGTCTATGTGTTTATATATTTTATATCATAAACATAATAAAATAAAAATAAATAACAATTATCCTATATCAATGATTGATGAAATGTCCAAACAACTATGTAAATACCATTTCTTCTCTAAGGTGGATCTTTAGTTTAGATATTATTATGTAAATGTAATGAATGAGGATATCCACAGTACAACTTTTCATAAAATGTATAATTATTATAAGTTCATAGTTATTCCATTAAAAATTACAAATTCACCAACTTTCTTCATGGACTTATGGATTAAAGTCTTTTGGAATTAACTAGATAAAGGTTTAATACTTTTTATATATTATATTCTTCTCTTCCCAAAAATAAATGAGGAACACCATGATTATTTATAAAATTTATTGAATAAATTTCCTAAGGAAAATTTATATGTGAAGTATAGTAAAATTTAGTTTCAAATAGATAAATAATCATTCATGAGTAATGTTATCACTATTTAATTTATATATTTGGATCCATTAAAGAAACTTATTGTTATGTTATAACATAATAAAACATTTGTGATGAATTTATATATATTATTTGTATCATCTAGGTAATATTAGTGATTTTTGAGAAACTCCCCATGATTTTCAAACCCACAGACCATATTAACATTTAGGGGGTGATGTTTTTCTGGACTGATGACTGTAAAGAGAGATTTAATGATTTAAAGAAGAGTCTAATCACTCTACATGTTCTCATATTTCCCAAAAGTGTGGAAGGATTATTGATCTACAATTATTCATCCAAAAATGGATTGGGTTCTATAATCCTGAAAAATGACAATGTGATTGCATATGCTAATAGAAAAATAAATATCCATATGGAAAACTACCCGACTCATTATTGGGAATTGGTAGTAGTGATCTTTACATTGAATATTTTTTCATATTATCCCTATGAGGATATGTGTACATATATACAAATCATAAGATGCATAAGTATATATTCACCAAAAAATATATCAATATGCTCTAATGAAGGTGTTATATATAATCAAGGATTCCGATTATTCAATCCATTACTATCTTTGGAATGTATATAACATGGTATACACTCTAAGAAGGAATGATCCTATTAACCTAACTATAGTGACTATGGAAGGGTATTCAATATTCATGGACATGAAAAGGATGAAAATTTGGTTCATAAAAGGGATTTTATCCAACCTTTCTGAAATAAATATTCTACGACTAATTTTTAAAAGGATAAAAGAGGGGTAATAATATTATAAGAAGCTACATATAATGGTAGTCAATATTCCAGAGTTCAATATTGATAATGGTGGAGTCGTAAGGGTTGTATCCTAAATATGTATCCCATAAAAATCTAATATGAAGATGTTAATTATGTAAATTTCATATATATCATCATTGTCTATTCATACATGAAGAAATATGATTTATATAGATTTTATGTAAATATTTTGGTGAGAAAACATGGATAGTTAGATTTCAAAATTTATATCATAGTGCTTGGCATTTTAATAACTCAAGGCTAAATGAAAAATGTGAAAATGTATGATGTAACAATTTCCCATATCAAAATTGAAATGGGAAACTATTACTGAGGATTTTTTATTAGGTATCCATTGAAAATATAAAGGATATAATACCATTTGGGTGGTATTTTATTACCATACTATGTGAGAACATTTCAGGGCTATCTAGGAAAATTTATCTATTGTCCAGCTGACAAGGATATACATATGAAAATTGGTAAAAATTTATGGAGTACCATTATCCATTATATCTTATCAGGAGAAATGTTTTACCTAAAGGTATTAGATAATCTTTCATTAGGTTTTTGATAGAGAGTTGAGTTCCAACACTATTTGTTATCCTCAAATTGATGGTCATTCTGGGATAACAATTCAAACTCTAGGAGATATGTTTAGATTTTTTTAAATGAATTTCCTTGAATTTTGGGACCAAAACAATCTCCTAGTAGAGTTATTGTATAACAAAAGGTTCCATTTTAGCATTCAAATAGAACCTTATGAGGCTCAGTATGGGAATATGTATCAGACTCCATCATTTTTGATAATTTGGAGTACCAAAGTTGATGGGAGAAAATATTATCCAAGAGATAATAGGCATGGTTCAAAGCAATTATAATAATACGAAATCTTTAAAAGCCTGTATAAAATATATAAATACAATTTCTGATGAGAAAAATATTTTGATGGGGTGGATACAGTGTTCCTTCATACATCACCATGGAATAAAGTCAAGAGGATTGGGATGAAGGGATATATTTTTCCATGATACATCATCACCCTTGAGACTATATGTCACATAAAATCTACGAACTATCTATTAACACACCAATCTAACCTATATCATGTACATGATATGTTCCATGTATATATATTATGTAAGTATATACCTGACACCTCACATACACTAAATCTATACATGGTATTTTTTGAGAATTATCTTTCATAAAAAGAGTTGATACTGCATATATTAGATCATAGAGACAATGTTATATGAAAAAATACAACTCACATAGGCAAAGTACACTAGTAGAACCATATGATTGAGGAAAAAACAAAAGACCCATAAGGGGTGTTGAAATAGAAGTACCCTTGTCATTTTAGTGTGAAAAATAAAATTTCAATGGAGAAATTTAGGATTGGGTATGATAGAAAAATATAAAATATTATAATGAAAATTTCATATTAATGAATAAATTCTCTATTCTGTAATGCAGTTATAAAAAATACATGCTCTATATTTTATTTGGACCACTATAAAATACATCCATAATTATTATATGATGTTTAAAATATTGTTATGTATCATAAAAGTTGGTAATATATCTTTTCTATAGTGACAAATAGAATTATAATATATTAAGGGTTATAGTAAAATCGAATGGAAATAGAAGGAAGAATCGAGGACCTCAATCAATACAACTATACCCTATGAAGCCCATTTGTAAGAGGTTTTGAGGGTGATGGAATCATTGGTCTTTTAACCTAACCAAGTTTGTTCCAAGATTCAAAAAAGAATGTTGGGAGAAATCCTTAATGGGATACAATAAATCTTATAGAGATCACAACTAAACCTTGTTCCCAGAACTACCTGAAGAATGTACTACCATCAAACATCATAACATTTGGGTGTACATTGTAGTAAAAAAGATTATGTATATAGAACCAAGAACCATGAATTATGAATTTTTAAATTTAATTTTCAATAAAATATAGAAATTATTTTCCAATTTTAATTAAAAATGAATATAAATAAATACCTATATAATGATGCCCCTTGGGGCATAGCCTACTGGTTACAACATTGAGGGGGCTCAGAGGTGGTCTTAGGATCAAGTCTCCCTATTTATTGGTAGATTTCATAGATATCCTTTGTTTATTTAGTTCCCCACCCTGGTCTATTATAATAATTATATAATTTTTTTGATAAAAGATATATTTTTATAAGAAAAAACAAAAAGAATATTTTTGAGAAATATATTGTTTTCATTCTTACAGTCATTTTGAAAAATCCCAGCCTTTTGAAGTACATATTGTTTTCATGAAATAATTTATTATAAAATATTTATTTAAATATAAATGGTAATATTATTTAATTAAATACAACATAATTATCATTAGGATCACAATGCTTCTTGGGTTTTAAAAACTATAATATTTTTGATAAATAAGGTCTTTATTTTAAATTATAAATTTATATATTTATAAATTTAATTTTTGGTCACTAATTTTTTTTAAATCAACACATTGAAATTATATAATGGTGATTTTTTAATATTTTTCTATGATAGTTGAATTTTTGGGTAAAATAAAAATATTGAATAAACATAAGTTCTATTTTATGATATCATAATATCCCAAAAGTGTTGTAATAAATACTATTATAGGAATAAAACTAAAAATATTTGTTTTAAATTTTAACTAAAATTCAGATGAATTTATTTGATAATATTTACAAACCTATAATGAATTATACCAAAACCAATATTTTATTTAATTTTTTTTAAAAACAATTATTTTTGAACATGACCCACTTCCTCATCATGAAAAATATTATTTTAATGAGTTCAGTTATTATCCTAATAAAATTATGGAATCCAATCCACTATATTAGAAACCATGGAAAAACTATTGGAAGGGTTATGGTTTTTACTATTTTATTACTTATATTCTAAAACCTATGTTTAGAAATTTATAAATAATTCAGCTCTCTTTCACTATAAATACATACATATAATTCCTTTAATATTAACTAAAACCCCATTTAAAATGAATTTACTCTCCCAATACCTCTTTTAATACCTCCCATGTTGTTTCAAATCACTTTATAATATCCTCTATTGTTTTTGAAAAATCCTCACAAGTACAACATTCTCTTCCTCAACATTATTTAAATACCTTCTTTATAGTAATCCATATAATTATTAAATTTTGATGCTGAAATATATTTTTACTTAAAAAATTATTTATATATGATTCCTAAGTAATTAGAGACCAACATTCACACTTATTAATCATATCCTTGAATCTTTATGTACACCTACTATCCTGCAGAAATTATCCAATGATTTTCCATGTCAAACATATTTTATTATGAACACACATCCCCATTTCCACACAAGACTATTCACTAAGTGGTATCTATCCTTTAATTATTATGTAATTTAATTATAATACACTCTACTCAATCAAGGGATTCAAATTGATGAAATACATTTTAATATTGTAAGATTTATGTGGCATAAATATCTGTGTACTAGATATGAGTTTCATTGGTGGGCCCATAATTATATAGACCTTCAATGCATTAGAGAATGGTTTTATCCCATTAGATACAATGTTTTGTGAACATATGTTTAGCCTAAGAGAACTATGTTATGATGTATCTATAGTTATCCTTGACTTATGCTTTTGATTTCATGTTTTATTCCTTTGGTGAATTGATGCTATCATCATGATTCATGATTTGTTGTTTAGGTTTAATGTTCTAGGAGTTCTATGTCATCATGTTAAGAATATTTACTAACATTGAATTCATAAATATAATATTTTATTTGATTATTACCTTATTGGTATTTATAGATCTCCCTTTTCTTATGTACATCCCCACGTTATTTTATTCAGTATTATATTATCAACAAAATAGAAGGGAATGTAATGGAGTTTTAAAATAACATATTCAAAACCATATTTAAAGTTAATGTTCCATGTATCTAATTTACTAAATAAATTAGGAAAATAAATATTTTGGGATTGTATTTCATGTATATTTATGTTATATTTATCACCTTTATATTTTAAAATAACATTATGTACAATAGTGTACACAGCACGCAACACTGAGTCTTAACAAACCCAAATATACAATTAAAATATTATTATTTAATGTAACAATTATCTCCTCGCTATTAAACTATTTGTTATGAATATTATTAAATGAATTATGAAATATATATATATATATATATATGGTATACTCAATAAAAAAAATTTACTTTATTATTTGGAAATGAGAAAAAAAAATTAGTAGGGTTATTTTATACCTATATAATATATTTCGTAAAAAAATGTTTTTCTATTTGATATAGTATTATAATTAATATATAGAATATTTATAAATTTTATTTTTTAAAAATATTTTAATTTCTTAAATCATAATATCAATATTTTTATGTTAAAATAATTAGATATTTCTAGAGAGATTGATTATTAAATAAATAGTGAAAAATATAGATTTCTGTGAAATTTCAATTTTATTTTCACTAAAAATACTAATTATGTTTTCAATTGGAATTCAATGTAACAGAAGTATTATTTAATTATTTATAATCAAAATAACTTTATTTGAATCATTAATATACATTATTTTAGCATGAGTACATTTTTGAGCTTTGAAACACATTTTTCTAATGAAACTTTTTTCATTGCATTTTACACATTTATAATAAAAGATATTTCTAAAAATTATATAAATTTAATATTTATAAATGTATTCAATATTTTTAATCATTTATTCAATTTAAATAAAATATTTCCCTTTTAGTTTTAGACATTATGAATTATAACTTTACTATTTTTTTACCACAGTAAAGGGTAAATCAGGTAATTAAAAGTAAAAATAAAATAATAAAGACTATAAAAAGGCTATAAACAGACATAAATTTTATTTTATTACTATATCTCATCCATAAAAAACCAAAGATATAATATATTTAATTTGTTTCATTTGTATTGATTATAACCTTTATAATATTTTCTATAAAGAAAAGTAAAACATGTCACACTATCACATTTAATATATATAATATTTTTAATATAGGGAGAACTATAGGATATTTATGTTATAAATAGTATTTTTAAATAAAAACTATTTAATATTATCTTGAAATTTTATATTTAATTTTTTAGATGAAACGATTTACAGAAATGGATATAAAATAATGATGCAATAATTATTTAATTGATGGAAAAAATAAATTAAATGATATTTAAAATATTAATGGTCAATTAATTTGAATAATATATTGTTTAAAATAAATTTTTTATATCTATATAAAATTATATGTACTTTTTAAATTGATATATTTGAATTCTACACTTTTATTGATGTTTATAAAGTAAAATTAAATAAATACTGCTAAAAACGACCTTAATGATATATTATAAAAAATAGTTTTTTAGCAATGATTAAAAATTAATAGAAATATTATATATATTAACATTTATGGGATATGATTGTATAAAAAAACTATGATCCATTTATGTGTTGTTTTCATTTTATAGTAACATTTTTAACCCTCAATGTGTAAAAGACAATAATATTACAATAATCATCAAAAGGGTTAACAAGGGGTTAAAACATAATGATGAGGCTGAAAAAAATACTAAAAAATAAAAAAAATTATTACATGAGATGATATAGATTAATAATAATAAAATATTTTAAATATATCTATTTTAAAACGTTTTTAGAAGAAAAATAATATCTATTAATTTAGAAATTTATGAAATTCCAAGAATGTCATTCCCATCTCTTATAAAAGATCACCACTACTATCAATTATTCCCAAATATTCGAGTCATATAAATAAAAAAACATATCCATTCCACATATGAAAACCCTTATCCATGTTATATAGGATCCAATCAACCAAAAATACATATCCTGGGTCCCTTTTTTGAGAACTAATAATATTCTATCGAAGAATATATACTCATCATTTCCGAGCCCCTCATGTTTATTTCTTCTTATGATTCATTATAACTTAATTTACCAATATTAATATAATAAATAATGTATCATTAATAAACTATGATATTATTATTATTGTATTACAATCATACTAAATCTTTTTTCCAAGCTATGAAAAGTGAAAACATCACTCGTGAAGACAAACTACTTCCTCAATCCACATAGTAGTGTAATTCATTTTCATCGCCATTTTACTTGGATTGTAATAAAGATAAAAATAAAGAATAAATATAATATTTATGGTATATATATTATTATGTTATTATAATATCATTTATAACATCTTATTATCCAATCATTAGGAAAATGATAACGTCTCTAATGTGTACGTGTGAACTACCACCTACACGAAGGGAGGCGATCTATTTTACATTTTTGAATTACATGGATGGTAATAAGGATTTTTATAATGAATATATATGATATATATATATATATATTATATAAAAATAATTATTTAAATTTTAATTATTTTTTCCTTTCTTTTTTTTCATCCGTCAAAAAGTGAAAAATGTGTTCATGCATACATACAACCTAGTTTGTCCAAGAACGATGTAATTCATTTATATATATATATTTTTTATGTATTAATAAAAACAAAAATACAATTAATATATAATATATTTATATAATAGTTAATATTTGGGATATTATGGAACCATTATGTAAATAAAAGGACCGAGACTATTAAACTGAAACATACATGAAAAACAAAGAAATTATTACCTAGGAAAATTATTTTAACATTAATTTATAATAAATTAGTGATAAACTATTACATATAAAAAATATAGGGTAAGATATATATATATATTTAATTTATTTATAATGATTTTATATTTTTTATATATGATGTTCTAACATATATGAAAGAAACCGGAACTGGGGTAAGGGTTTATTTCACAATCTCATCATTATTCACGATTCTTAGTGATGAAGTCTCCCATGGGGGAATTATTTAATATTTATTTCATAAAACCACTATATATATTTATAATTTATTAATAAATTAAATTTTCTTGTAATAATACTATTTTCCTCTCATTGATTGTTATGATGAATGATAATTTTTTTAAGAAAACCTTAATTTATTTCTCTCTTTGGTCAAAATTCATTTTTCTTCAAAACAAATGATTTCCAAAGATATTTTCAAGAATATTCCTAGATTTATCCTATATATTTATTAAATACATTTTTACAAATGTTTTAATTTTTAAAAAATTATTTGAAATAAAAAATATTGTCATTTTCTGAATAAGGTAATTTTTAACATTTTTATGAAAGTTTAAAGGGAATGTTTTTTTATCCTTTATGGTATTAATCAAATTACATACCATCATAAACACTATTTTATTTCAATATTCCATTAAAATATTCTATTTTATTTTCAAATAAAAATTTCCTATAGAATTTAGAAATTTTTATGATTTTAAATATGTGAATTCAATGTGAATAAGGTATACTTATAAATAAATTATCCACTGATGTTTTAAAGAATTTTATTCTATGTCAATGTTAATTATTGAATCTTATACTGAGATTATTCTCTAATGTTAACATATAAATTATTAATATGAATGGTTTTTGAGCATTTTAATTTGGGATATACTATTTTGAAACCATTCCCCATATTACTCTTGAAAGATTAGGATAATGTTTATTGATTATAGAAAGTATTACCATATCATATGCTATTTTTTCATATGAGTGTTTATATTTATTTTGACTAAACCCTTTATAATCATAATTAATAGAACATATTAAGTAATTTGAATGGAACATTATGGCCCATCGAGGCAGTGGTAGTTCTCATGAGACAAATTAGCAATTGTATATAACCAATGCCATACCCCTTTCTAGAAAATGTATTGGAAAAAAATTTCAATAGTATTTTTATGACATATAACATTATTTATTCCATAATTATGATATATGTATTAATGTTCATATGATTATTATATTAGTTTTAATATCAATGGTTAAATTTCAGGAACATGTGATTATTTATTTGAAGTTGATTAATCATCATTTATTCATATCATATTATAATTCATATTATTGTTAATGATTAATAAAAATTTGGTTTTAGTTATTTAACATAGAATATTGATTACTCCTTATTTATTCTAAATAGAATATATTTTAGGCCTAATCATACTGATTATTAGAGATCAACCATTTGATACATTTCCCCCCCAATATGCCTTGAAGTGTGGTATGACTGATATAAAGGGATATGGTAGGGGGAATAATGGTGTACAAAAAGAAAATAAAATGATTTATTATTTTATTTTGATTTTAATGTGTAATTAATGTACATATCTAGTTTACCAATACTTATTAACTATTCATTCATTTATGATGCATTTCCTTATATCTCGTACTAATATAATAATATATCCCTTGATTCTGGGCTACTGGGGCTAGGGACCTTATTATTGGTATCTAAGAAAATATATTATAATCCTTATAAAGTATATTTAAAAAACATATATTATATAATGATACCTTATGATATACTTTTGAAATATTCCCAATGATACCAAACATATGATTTAGATATGATTTATAAATTTATGTTCAATTTATGTCAAAAATATAACTAATTTTTGGAATATAACATGTGTTTAATATGGTTATGATTGAATATATTGTCATAAATTTCTTAGAAATGAAACACATTGGATGGGTGGAAAAAAATATCAAATCATGTAATCTATATAATAATTTCCCTCCAAGTTAGGATAATGAAGCTGGAGTATGAGCATGTGCTAGAGTAGAAATTTTTCACACTATTTTGGGGGTGGCTGACATGGGTTATAACCAATAATATGGACCATGTGGAGAAACCTATTGATCCAAAAATGGTGTAAAAATGTTATACCTCTTAATTCCTAAGAACCCTCAATCATTAAATGGGTATACAAATCCATTGGTAGTTAATAAATAAAAAAGTCACATAGATAAGATATTTTTAATTTTAGTAAGTAATGAATGAGAGAATGTTATCATTATTATTTATCATAAGTTAGGTTATGAAGATCAACGGTGGACATTAATTCAAAATACTATGTATGAGTAAGAAATAATAATCATGAAATGGATGTATATAATGGTGCTATTCTTTTAATAATAGATTCCTCATGAAAAATGAGTGGATATGGACACAAAATTCCCATGTCTAAGAAAAAATAATGATGAAAACATTTCTATGTATGAAACCACCTATATAATGTTAAAAAATACACATTGAAGACTGCATATGTAATCTAATGTTATATATTGACTGCTTTTTGATGGGATAAATCCATCAAATTGAAGGGAACTAGTCTCTTAATATCATGATAATATGAGGATATAGTATCATGTGATATCATGATAGGGAAATGATTCTCAATGTCTTATGGCATCAAAAGAAATAATAATAAGAAAATAGAGAATTTTCAAAATAATGGATAAGGGGAAAATAGAGATATTGATTCTACATTATGTGATAATTACGGAAATAAATACCCATAATATTTCTGGACCAGAATGAGAGTTTTCTTCAATTTCAAAGAGAAATTTCATCAGTCGTGTGAATAAAAAGGTAAAAATTAAACCTATAATGTTCAGTGATTCAAAAATATAGAGATGGGTCACTATTCAAATGAATTCCCAAAGAGTTACTGGAATATATATCATTTGAAGATGGATCAACATTAATCTTGTCTTATTATTAGAGATAATGATGAATAATTAAATTTCATGTATATTTGGATTCATTAATTATATTTTAGAAGTATTTTGTGAATGAAATTAAGGTTATAAGAATCATTAAATGTTTATGGATTATATTATAGAAGTTTTTCATTCAGAATTTGAAAACATATGTTGAACGGTATGAATAACAAATAAAAGTGATTTAGTATTTAGGTAATAAATTTGGAAATTACTTATCTAAGGTATAGATAACCATTTATATTTTCATTTTATTGAGTCAATAATGTTTTTAATGGATAAAGAAAATATTTAAATTTAAGTAGTAAATGATAAAATATTGTGGACCTTGGATATGGTTAGTGATTTGATATCAAATTAATTTATGATGGAGTTTACTATAATTTTTTATATTTATGAAATATTTTTGATAATTTGATGTCTTATTTAAGGATTAAAGAGACATTTAATTCATTGAAGCATGCATATATTCATTAAGGATTTATTTTGATTCAATTTTTTTCTATATTTTACGATATTATGTGATCTATATATTTTCATGTGACATTAAGAGATATCTTTTGGAGGATCTGTGAAAATTGTATTTTAGGAATTCAGTGATGTTATTCCTATCCTGTAATATTTTTGAATTTAGATAGACATATTTTGGAGTGGTATTCTGGTAAAGTACTTATGAAATATATTATGTTACAATTTAGACAATAATTTTTTAGTTTGGTTTATTTTTTTTTCATATATGAGAACATATATAAACACCTCGAACCTAGTAGTACGGATTCGATGGTTACATTATTACATTGGAATAAGATACAAGGAATCACATATTGAATGACTAAATAGTTTAGTAGTTGTAGTAAACTTTATTATTAAAGTTTCCCATATTAATTTTTTTTAAAAAAATTGAAACATATTTTTTGAGAATGATATTATTCCCTCTAGAACATCCTTTAAAATAGAATCATAGTCTAATTCATGGATTCCAATGGAAAGAAAACAAAATAAAGGTGACTTATAATGATCATTTATTGATAAATTCAGTGGAAGTTATCATAAATTAATGAGTATAATTATTATAGAAATTAAAATAACTAAATACACATTCCACATAAACAATAACTTGATCATAATATAAATGGAATAAAATATGATTAAATAATTACCTATAAATAACGACATGACAATGATACATAAACATTGAGAATATACTTATTAAATAATCACATCAAATAACAATAAATAATTTTTTAATGAGGTAATGCACACTTCTGTACATTTAAAACCTACTCTTGAGTCTTCATTCCAAGAATATAATACCATCTATACATTATAACAAGAATCTAATACCATCATGGATTCATTCCAATAATATAATAAAATTCAAAGGATTTGGATAAACCCAAGATAATTTGTCTCTTGAGAACAAATGATGCATCAAGAAGCTATATATGGACCTACTAGTCACTTACTATGTCCAATTCATTCCTCACATGAATAAAAAATAAAACAAAATCATCATGAGTTAATAAAATCAATAACTATTTTTATGGGATGAACTTGTCATACAGAGTATTAATAATTACAAAGACAAACTAATAATAAACCATCCAATTAAACATGTTGAATTATATAATTAGAGTAAATCATCATCACAATATTCAAAAAATTATATTAATGATTATGAAAATAATGTAATGCGATTATTAAAAAATTTACATATAAAAATAGCCTTATTACTTTGAAAATAATGTTTTAATCTAAAAACTATGCACTTAATAATGAATCCATTTTATATTAAAAAACCTTGTTATTATTTCATAGAATATTCAAATCATTTATGATTAATGACATTGGTAAAATCCTCTCATTCCCTATATGTTAAAAAACATTCCTTTTGAGTTTTGATAAATGATTTTAAGAGTACAATTAAAATTTTATTTTTAATAGAAAGTCCCTTACATAAAACCATATATTATTTTTATTGGTCAAATTATGAGTGAAATTAGAAAATTACATTTTTAGAAAATTTTATTTCATATAAATACATTCAAAAAAATAATTTAAAAAACATGTACATGAAAGAGAACAATTAATAAAATAAATTTTTAAAACATTTTTAATGATCTTTTTTAGTTAATGAGTTTCATTAAAAGATCATATCTTTCAAATGAGAGTTAATAAATTTAATTTATTATGGGTTTCAACTATAAATCAACATAAAACTAGTGTTAATACCAAAAAATAAAATCAAAGTCATTTCCCATGTAATATTATCATGACATAATCACTGAAGTTTAGATTTATCCCCATGAATGAAAATTGAGTTAAGAAACCCCTTACCTTGTGATTTACATTAATTAAGCATGATTTAACCGATGGTATAATGGTTAAAAGTATTTTATTAATTTCTATAGGATTCCATTGTTTTAGGTGTTAATGACTCCATTTTCCTTTGCATGTTTTGTCATGTGTGTCGCAGTTTTTGTGAATATGATATAATTCTTGTAATCTATAGAATGAGATTATGATTATAGATTTCATATTTATTCAATATAAATAATTTTTATAACCATCAATAAATTTTAAAATGGAAAATGAATCGCACCGTGTCGTGGAGACAATAGGTCGTATATTCACAGGAGTGACGATATCATTCCATTAATGGGTGAAACAGTAAGGAATTGGTTGATTTATTAAATTTTTAGAATCAATATAATTCCATAAGTAACATATATATCAACTATTTAAATAATTAAAACATTTATTGTAATATGTTGATGAAAAAACATTTCACCACTACATGGAGATCATATGGGATATGCAAACACATGCGGTGATTTCGTTTTTCATAGTATAAGTAAAATTTTGAATATTGTTTTTCCATTATCATAATAACACCTCAATATATATATATATATATATATATTATATTGGACTTATTATTTAATGGAATAACACATTAATATATTTTATAAGAAGATATAAAATTTGAAAGAGTTGATAAAAATGATCACATATTCTTCAGTTTATTTCTTTTACATCCCTTATATGGGGATTTCATTATTTCCTTTTTATAATATTAGAAATACCATAACACGTATAAGGAATTTTTGAAGGGAGGAAAGTAGATTTTGGTCAAGATATATGGCTCAATGTGTTTTTAATAATTGAAGGAAGGGGCACTCTCTTATAATTGAGGTGAGGTGTAATTTGTGGAACTCTCAAAATATTAAATTAATATAAATTAAATTTTAATTACAATGTCTAAAAAATGAGTTAGTTTGAAAATAAGTTGAGTATGTCTCTAAATAATTTCATCCACGATATTTAGACTATAATAGGTCAAATTATTCACCATGTCATTTTGTTTTAACCCTTATTTACCCTCTTTAACTCTGACCATGATAAAATAAATTTGTACTCTTTAAGGATCAATTTGTTTAATATAAAATGAAAAACAACTCACAAATGGATCACGGTGGATATTTTAAACCATATAATATACACTTAGAATAATTTTTGTTTTATGTAATTTTATATTATTTAAAAATATTTTGTTTATTTTATAATATATTTAATGTCAATGTTGACACAATTCTTTACATTGAGTTTAAAAAATACCGATAAAATAAGATAACTGAAAAATATATTATAATGTATCCCTAACTTGTCAATGTAATCAATAAAATTTGTGGATCACCTAAATTAATTCAAATTATATAACTTTTAAAATTATTAATATCATTTATATAATTTTCCATTAATTGAATAATTATTGCATCATCCTTAGTCATTATTTTCAGTAAATATTTAATTATTAAAAACTAAACATGAATGACCATGATATAGATAAATAATTTATGTATCAAAATTCTATTTATTGTAATATATTTTCATGACTCGTTCCTCGGGGACTGTGTCATGACTATCACAATCCCGCCTTCCAAAACCCAGGGGATGGTGACTTTCACCAGAAAGGCATTTCCACAAAATAGAAGGCATTGCCTTTAAAACTATACCAAAAAAGATATGGAAAATCTCAAAAATCTAAAAATAATGGAATGAAATGTAACACAACATCCACAATGTATCATTACTGAGTGTAAAGTGCGTAAACTAAAGGAAATGGGGCTAGAATACAAGCCCAACTGAACAGAAACGACAAAAAATAAAGTATGAGCTCCTAAGGTTGTCTGCAAAGGATCTACCATAAGGGATGGTACAAATCTCCATCGGACATCACTATCACACACCACATCTATCGATCAGCTCTGAGAACTCTCTAGTTCTAGCTCCCCAATTTCCATTCAAATCTATTCACCATCTGCATGAGACACAACCGATGGGAGTGAATCCTGTGCATGGCTGATTATAACACTCAGTGTGGACCTCGAGACCCTTAAAGGTCACTCAGTAATCCAAAAAGTAAAATAACACAAAAGAAAACACAACATAGGTAATACCACCAAGAAATATCTCAAAAACATAGCATAAATTAAATGACACAACTCACAACAGGTATAACATAAGTACAAAAGTAAAGATGATTAGTTGTAATGCTAGATCATCTAATTTTGTCTAGAGATTTGATTCTGATCAACATAGGGTCATTAGCTTGTTTCCCACACAAAATTTCTAGGTACATACCAACACCGGATCACTTTGTGATGTACCACATAATATCACTAGTAGCTGACCAACACAAGATCAATATTTGCGGACCCACACGGGATCACTAGGTGATGACCGACACATGATTACTATTCGTTATTAACATCACACCCAACCATTGGACTCCCACACATAGAATTATTGATTCTATGAGGAGTCAATCCTCAAGCCATCATTCATACCTCAACTACAACAATGTATCACATAGAGGTATCCCAATGTGTCGTCTTGTCATAAGGGTTCCAACACAACATACAATGCATTTGTCAAACACTTGGTCTGAAATTTATAGGCTTTTTAGTAAAAAAGGCCCTATTGGATTTGAGTCCAATACAACCCAGTTGTACTCCAATATGAACCAAAACATATGTGGAGTATCTCAAAAGGACCACCTCATCAAAAGATTTCTCATGTTGTAGATGACATATCAATCAGACGCCCGACGTACAAGTTACTGGTGTTTTTTTTAAATGTTGCTGGAGATGCGGGTTCAGTTCGTTGGGTCCTGGGTCCTGCTCGAAGGGGTGGTTCCGGTACACTATGTGGTTCACGCCCCACCCAGTTTTCAAAAGTCAGATTGGTCCACCTCACTGGGATGTGGCCAGATGCTGCATCCAATCCACTGCCATCACCCCACGGGTCAGCGGGGGGTAGCCTCCTCTGCCGCCTGGGATGCGGCACACTGCCATGTTTGGGGCACTCTGATATGGTCAAGAAACTCCTTCCACAGTCGGTCAAGCTGGTATTGACCCTTCCTCCATCATGTTTTCATGGAAGGTCGCCTCCCACTCAAGGCCACCCCCACATTCCACCCTCGGAAGACTCTTCCACATACCACCGGGTCAACACTGGTGGTCGTTTTCATGTGTCCCACGCACCTATGCTATACGGAGAATGTCCTCTAAACCGTAAATGTCCCAGAATCATCTTACCGCCCCATTGAGGGTGAAGCCACAATGAATGCACACAACCGAGGTTCTTGGGCATTCTTCTTGTCGTCCTGCACCCTCAACATTAAATTTTTAAAATCTTGGGGAGGTTCAGCAGTTTTAATTCAAACAACACAATTGATAATATAACCTTGGATAGAGGAATCCCTAAATAAATTTACCCTTCGAAATAAACACATGAATCAAGGATCAAACTGTTCGTGGGTTGATCGGAGTACATCGTTTCTAAAAATGAACAGGGAAGAACATCCAAATAAAATAACCCCTACCTAGAAACTTTTTACCCGCTGAGGTAGAAGGAAGAGTTCCGTGCCGCCGTGGATCTGTGATCGTTGGAATTTTTCACTACTTTTCAACCTCCAAATCTGATCCTCCAATGTTCATTTCTTCATTATTTGTTCTTCGATGGGGAGGGATTCATCCAATGGTTCTTTAGAGACCGCTAGTGGTTTCTTCCCTATTCTGCCAATATAACATACTATTAATAGGAAACAAGTGGCAGTGCTTCAACTTTGATACAACGTCAAGTTATTATAAATCCTTAATGTGTCATTACACAATGAGTTAATGACCCATTAATGAGTTCCATTAATGAGACTCATCGCCGCCTCGCAGCTAGACCACAGTGCCGATGTCTGCCACTCAACGGTGATTAAATAAATAAAATAATTCCTTTACATTGTTTTATTATTTTTCTCAAAAAGTCCAAAAAATAAATTTTCTACTCTGCCCTTTCCACCCAAAGCTAAATAATTTATAGGTGAATCCCGAAAATATGAGTTCAACGGTGCACTCAAATATTAAATCTATTCACCTGTTCAAATGATATAAAAACTATCTTTCATGTTTATTTAAATGGACCACAAAAAAGATCAAAAATTAACTTTCACCCTCAACATTCACCGGTCGAGGATAGGCTCTGCCTAAGGGGAACATGTCCTCCCGAGTTTAATGGTAATCTCATATTTCCAATAATACTTACCGTTTCAGAGTTATAATTATTTTAAAATAAAATAATTATTACTTAATTATTTTATTTGCGGCCAAAAAATAACTTCCACTTTTTTCCAGCGCCGAAAAATGTTAGAATCTTCGTAAATAAATCATACTCTCACGAGATCAGTGGTGGTATCATATTTTTAATCTGAGTCAATATTTGTGATTTATAAGAATTGAAAAAGTAAAATAATTTTATTTAATTATTTTATTTACAGCTAATCCATTTTGGGTTTTCTCATTGGAGCCATGTGCTGACTAAAATTTTGTAGTGCATAGGGTAAAAATTCTCACGAACGATATTTGAAGCTTAACATTTTTTGATGGATCATTCTAGGCACTACATACCTCTGAATTTCATGTTGTCCAAATTTCTAGTCTCTAAATAATTCCATATAAAAAACATTACATAAAAATTAAGGGACATTACAAGTAAATCCTCTAGATAAACCCAAATTAAAAATGATATAGTTATTAAAATCATAAAAGTTTCTTTTTTTACCTTTCATTAAATAAAATATTATACTTGCCATGATAATTTCCTAATATAGAACAAGGTCATATATTTAAAAATTGAATTATAATTGATGATAATTAATCATCCAATATAATCAGAACAAGTGTTAGGGTCATTTATTAGTCCTCGTTAATTTATTTTTAACATATTCTACTGAACTTATCCTTTACCATGGAAACAAAAATTACTATGGTTACTATTCTTTTTAGCCAAAAAATAAAGGGAAATATTTACTAAATTCGAACCATTATGAGTAAAAATATGGAATTTTTTTCAAAATCATATGAAAATATGAATTATGAATTTAATTTAAAATTAACCCTGCAATGAAAAAATGTTCCCTAACAAATTCATTTTATCCCCATAATGTACTTAAAGGAAAAAAAGGTATGAGGATGATTACAATTTAATTAATTATATCTAAATAAATATTAATATATATAATTCTAGTTAAAATTCAATTAAAAAATATATATTTTTAATATAAATAAAAAAACATTTCTATATATAATTGTTAATTTTCACTACTAATAGAAAAATTAGTATTTTCATAAAATTCACAATAATTTACTATAACATAATTTTAATATGAATATTTTAAAAATTAATTTAATTTTATCAAATAATTTTTCTAAATTTTTTAAAAAATAATTATTTTTATTGTCTCATAATGAGCCTTAAGAATCCTTTTTTAGGAAAACATATTTTACAGAATTAAGTAACTTTATAAAAAAAATGTGTTTTTATTTCCTAAGAATTAATAAAAAAATATTATTAAATATAAACTATATGTATATTTCATAAAATGGATTTTACTATTTAGTCTTTCCAATTCAATAACTAAGTTGAAATAGTCCTGTAAAAATAATAATTTTTAATTGTATATCGTAGTTTGTATAATCTTTGTGTGGCAAGAAATGTATACTATCAAATATAGGGTTCTATTAAAATCTCAGAGTGTAACATTCTCCCTTCATTAAAATAAACAAATACTGATAATTATAAATTCCACATAAGAAATAAAGGGTGTACATTTAGAAATTCATTTATGGAAATCCCACATCATAATAAGTGTCAATAAAACATCATCATAAAACGAGGGAAAGAGAAATGTGATGATCATAAAAATACCAAGATTATGGATATAAGATAATTATTGGGAATAGAAAATATGTTCATAGAATAGAAATATAACAATCATGTTCTGATGGAGAGTGATATAAAACATGATGATGATAAATTTAACCATCAAAACACTGCAAATATATGATCAGTTAAAATATGATATATTTCATTGAATAAAAAGTAAACAGATAATGTTTTTTATTCCAAAAACCATTTCCTAGAGTTGACAGATTATATTACAATCCAGATAAATCACTTTATATGATTTACATAAGAATAGTACCATTATTTGGTTTTAGTTAAATCTATTCCCACATTAATAAGATGGATATGTATGAAAAATAATATGCTTGAATCACTTTTATCAAAAGTTCAATAAATCAATCCTTAGAGCATTAAAAATTTCTCAAAATCAAAATGGTTATCACATGGTATCCAATATAATAAATCATAATTTAACATAAAACAATAATATTAAACGTTTTAATTAATCCATTCTATAAGTAAAAAACCATATCACTCATCCAAAATAAAACTGTCCAAATTCATAGTTATAAAATTTAGAAGGAAGGTCCGTAATTATATAAAATTGACTTAACATTATATTCTTCAAAAATAAATAATTTAGAACTTATTATAAAAAACCAAATATATTAATACCTTGACCACTATAGAACCAAAATGAAAATAAAAATTCATCCAAAAATAAAATAGTAGGTTTTCGAATAAATTCTATAAATTCAAACATATAGTAATCCCATCAAAGTTAACATAGACCATAAAATCACTAACCACTTTTATGGACACCAATAATGTCCCATAAACATATATTTATCAGTATTATCTCAACATCTAGATCATATTTAGGCTGTATTCCCAAAATCACATGTATTTTAATGATCAATTGTCCATAGATTCACTTTTATTGGTTATAGGTACTATTCATCACATACCTCCAAATCATTGAAGAAATGGTAATGTTGTACAATCACTATACAATTAATTATACTTATAATTAGAAAGTGAAAAATAATTTTAAAAATATTTATTGGATCCAAATACAAAAGCATAATAATCATTACACTTCTTTTTTGTCACCAACATATGCTCGAACCGGATCACTATGCTTGTTTTGATGAATATTACATTAATTATTTGATAATTATTTTTTATAGTGACCTATATCCTTTCAGTTTAATAATTTTATATTATAAAATTAATTCTTATCCTTACAATGATAATCATTTTTGATTATTTCCCAACATTTGAAAAAATCATTTTCCTTTTAGAATGTACTACGTTGTTTCCTCCCACAAGAATCACATTTTAGAAAGTCCTTTATTCAATTATTTTGTTTATAAATCCTTTACTCTGATGTTATACTATTATATTTATTTCCTTCAATGTTATACGGCTTTTAGAATTGTTTTACTATCTTGATAGAACATAATTATACGCATTCATATGAACAGAAATTTTGTTATACTAGTTCCCTTCAAAGGATTTGATTATTCCCATCAATTAATTTTCCAATATTTCTCTTTGAAGTAAATATTCAGTATACAACATTCCTTGATAGTATTTTAATGTTGGATTCATACATAAAAACCTTATACACATATTTTTATCTTATAATGTATAGTTTTATTAATATATGTACTTATTTTGTGTGGGGAAAATATTTTTACATTAAAAAGAACTATTATATCCTTCCATTACATTCTATTTATTTTTATATAATATTTATTGTTTTGAATAGATGAAAACTACAATAATTTAACCCCCGAGAGATGAAAAAAATCCTTGAAACCATATCCCTTTCCTTACTTAATAAATCTAGACACATATTCTCGATGAATCTTATCCATTTCTCAAGTAAAAATGGATTTGTAGTCCAATTGAATGATAATGGTTTTTTTCATATAATTATACAAAGAATTATTACACCACATTGTGGATAAATATGTGGCTCCGTACAAGAAATGTTATTTCTCATAAAATGACTCATTTTTCCCAATATAGTTATAATTTTATCATCTTCAACTGTAGCTCCCAATCTAGCTTCATTATCTTCCCTCAGAGGTAAATACCTAAATAGATTACATGTATTTATATGGTTTACATTCCTTTCTTTGGGATATCTTTATAAAAAATTGAATTTAACAGATTATATTATTTATCATAATTTATAATTTCAAAACTAGTGAAACACCTAACATAAATTGAAAATTTATGTATAAATAATCTCAAAATCCTAAAGAATCACATCCAAAATGTCCAAATAGTTATGTTTCCATGGTAAAATAGATATATAAAATATTCCCAAATTATATTTGAAAAAAAATAATACATAAATTTTTATGGGAATAACATCATTCCCTCAAGAATTTCCATGCCTAATAAATCATTTTTTACTTCATGGATTTATTACGAAAGGGACAAAAATAAGAGTGACCTCAAATTCTTAGTAGGGGTTAAGTAAAGTGGAATACATCATGATTAAATGGGTATAATCAACCAATAAATATAAATAACTAAACAAATGTTCCATTTAAATAATAAATTCTCCATAATATGGCATGAATAAAAGATGATCAAATAATTCCATATAAATAATAAGATGAGAATGAAACTTAACCTCAAACATTATAATAATATAATAATGTCATTAAATATAAATAACTAATTTCCTAATGAGGGAATACAAATTTTTAGACATCTGAAACATACTATTGAGGCTTCATTCCAAAAAACTAACACCATCAAAGCTTCATACCATGATTATAATACAATAAAGTCTTAATGACATGAATTAAATAAATTAGTAAGGCCCTGGCCAAAACCCAATCTATTTTTTCTCACAATACCTACTAGTGGATTTAGGAGATATACCGGGCCATTCCCATCACTCAATAAGTATAATGAATTCCTCACCTGAATTCATAATACAAGTTAATCAAAATCCCATAAATAATCAATAACGTTATTAATTGGAAGAACTAGTCATACAAAATATCCATATATCCCAATCAATCAGATCATAAATAATCTAGCGATATTGGATTAATGTTATAATTAGAGTAAAACATTAACATAAAAATAAACAAAGTGTTTTGAAATATATGAATATTCATTAAATAGATTTTTGGAATATGTTTGGAGAAAAATAATCCTTCTACTATGAAAATAATTTTTAAAATATAGAAAGGTGAACATGTAATTAAAAAATGATTTTCATTGAGAATACAATATTAAACATATAATGTAAGGTTTAAATCATTAAGGTATAATGATAGTTGGAAAATCCACCTATTGAATATATTTAAAAAACACTCCTATTTAAATTTTTAAAAAGGGTTGGAAGAGTAAATTTAAAATTGGAGTTTTAAAAAAAACCATTTACATAAAAACATAAAATACTTCTTTTCCAAAAATTTGGGAGATATTAAAAAATTCCCTATTTAAAAAATTTGAGAAAATATATATACAATCAGTTTATTTAAAAAAACATGGACATGAAGTAGAATGTTCTAGAAAATAAAAATCTAAATCCTTTAAAATGATGTTTTTAATTGAAAGAGTCCCTTACAAATGTGATATCCTTGAAATGAGTGTTAATAAAATGATTTAATATTGGGTATATTATGTAAATAAAAATATAAAGGTTGAAATAAAAAATAATATAATATAATTTCCTTTCACATATAATGTTATCATGACATGATCAATGAAGTAATAATGTATCTCATAAAATAAAAATTGGTATAATAGATCACTTACCTTGCACTTTCTCTTAATTGAACATGATTTACCCTAATTTATAATTGTTTAAAGAAAGTTATTAATTTATACAATAAATATATTCTTATTCATAATATGATATATGACCCTATTATATAATCTTTTCAACCTTTTTAAATAATATTTTCTTATTACTCTTGATTCGAGTGATAACAACGTCATTTTCAAATGCATGTTTTTCTATATAAGTATTGGTTCTTCTGCACAAGATATAGTTACATCATCTACGAAACGAAGTTATGTTAATACAATCAATATTTATTCAATATATATATATATATATTAACCAATCTTGAATGTTGAACATGGAAATTAATCTCATTGCATCGTGGGGATGATAGGTTGTACATATGAAAGAGAAACAATATCATTACATTAATGGTTTAAATGAATATTGTTTGATATATTAATTTTATAGAATAAACATATTTTTATATGTACAATATATATCCCATATTTTTATCATTATAACAATAATTTTAACTTGGTGATGAAAACTAATTACAATGCTATGAGGAAACGGAATGTCATGAATACGCACTTGTGATGATTGTATTTGTTATAGGATGGATAAGGGTAGAATATAGTATTTCCATAACCACAATAACATATAAATATATATATTATACTATATTTAAAATTTTTAATGGAAAAAACATATTAAGAGGAAGTATAAGAAGAAATAAATTTGAAATAGTAGATAAAAATGATTACCTCTTCTTCAGTGGACTTCCTTTGGATCTCATCTAATAGACTAAAGGTTGAAATTTTGAAGAATTTAGAATCACCATAAGATGTATGAGGATGTTGGTAAGGTAAATGATCCAATTTTTGATGATATAGTTGGATCAATGTGTTGTATAGAAGTGAAGTAAGGGGTTCCCATTTATAATTGAGTTGAGGGGTACTTGTGGAAACTCTCAAAATATAAAATTAATATAAATTAAATTTAAATTAAAATGGATATCAAATGATTTATTACGAATATTATATGTGAATGTGTTCAAATAAACTTATCCAGTAATTATTTCATAATTTTAGTTCATATTATTACCCTTATCATAGGTTTAAACCCTTATTTAACCCCTTTAACTCATAACATGACAACATGGATTTTTACACTTTATGTGTCAATATTATTATTATAAATGAATAAACACCCTGAAATAGATCATGGTTGATATTATCAAACAAATCCTAATCATTTTGAAGGATTTAAAATTTAAAATAAATATCAATAATTTAATAAATTTTATTTCTTTAAAAATATCATTAATTTTAGTTTAGGAACTATTCATTACATTTAATTTTAAAAATATACATAGATATAGATAAATTCAAAAAAATAATATTTTAATATATCCATCACATGTAAAATTAATACCTAAAATTCATGGTTCACATTAATTAATTGAAATTATGTTTCTTTTAATATCTTAATATCATTTATTTGATTTTTCTATTAAGTAAATAATTATTACATTATTGTTGTCTAATTATTTATGATAATTATTTCCTTAATAAAAATTTAAAATTAATTAACATGATCTATATAACACATTTATATGTTGACATACTATAAATATTTATATATATATTATAAGACCATATAAATTTATATATAGTTACTAAAAACATGAATTTGATATCATTTCCCTTTCATTAAAGAATATATTATAAGGGCCATAATACCATCCTAATTAAAAAATGGTCATATATCCATAAATTGAATAATAATGTATGAAAATAAATCATCCAATCAAACTAGTAAAAATGATCGAGTCATTTTATAGTCTTTATCATTTTATTTTTAAACTATACTACAAAATTTACCTTTTATCCGCAAAATGAATAAACCATGGTCACTATTCATATTATTAAAAAATTAAATGGATATCTTTAAAACAAATTTCTTTATGATTCCAAATAATACTCCCATTTATTAATATTCAAAAAACATAAGTAGAATAATTTATTTTAGAATTAACCCCTCAATAATAAACAACTTTCTTGAAAAATACCATTTAAGCAAAAACATTTACTTATATCAAAATAACGCATAAGGATGATTAAAAGTTAATGAATTATAACAATATAATGATTACTTAAGTTAAATTTAATTCAAATTAAAACCTTAATGATAATTTTTTTATGTTAAAAAATTTTAGTTTTATAAAAAAATGAAAAATTTCACTATTCCCTAAGAATCAATATTTTTTGAATATTCCAAATACCATCACCATAAATTAATCATGATATTATTATTTCAAAAATTAATATCATTTTATAAATTTTTTTTTAAAAGTGTTAAAATAAACTTATAAATTTTATCTCAAAAGATCAAAATAATTTATTTTTAAAGAAAACATATTTTGAAGAATAAAATGGATATAATACATTTTTTTATTTATCTCATAAGAACTAATAAAAAATATTATTTAATATTTACTTTTTTCATATTTCATAGTACGAGTTTTCTTATTCATTCCCAAAAATTCAATAGACAAATTATAATTGTTATGTTAAAAAAATTATTTTTAATAGCATATTGTGGTTTGTTTAAGCTTAGTGTTGTGTGAAACATAAGCTATTGAACAAAGTGTTCTAATAAAATATAAAGGTGATACAATAAATCCTAACCATATTAGTTTTTATAAATATTAATATGATGAAGGAATGGATTATGTAATTTAGGATTTATTAAAATTGGTTAATTGATGAAAAATATTGCATCTAAAATATCCATTTTCTTGCAGAAGATATATAGTGGAAATTGATCGATGAACAACCAAAGGATAATATTGGTATTATGACATGAAAATAAATCAAGTATATTTATTTTATTAATTTACATATATTATTATTTGAATAATCTCTTTAATTAAGTAATATGACATTAAAATAAAAATGGTATCCATTTACATTTTGAGAAATCAATAGGTTTTAAAGGAATCATTGATTTCAGTTTTTTGATGGATAACATTATCCTTTCCATGTTCTATATCAGTATCTATTAATACTTTAGTATTAGTTTTATCATCCCTTTATATATTTTAAAAACTCACGTATATTCTTCTAATTGGAAACATTGTTTTATGGTGACCTTCATAAATAATTTTTCTCTTTTTATGTCGATGGTTTAATAACCTTTTTATGATGTTGGATTTCTGTAGTGTAATTTTCATATTTCAAAAAAATAAATACCAAGAATAATTAAAAATTATGAGTATTTAATTTATTGAATGAAGAGAATGTAAGACTTCAAGATTTTGAAATGACACTATGTTTGATAGTGTACAAAATAGATAACACTAAATCTAACCATACCACAATATACTATTAAAATGTTATTATTTGATGAAACATTTATCACACAACATTGAATTGGTGGGTACAAAAAGTATTAACTTAAATATGAAATATATATAAAGGTCTTACATAATAAATGTACAATTATTATTACTTCGGAAATAAGTACACAATTTTCTGAAATGTTACTTAATGATTCTGAAATAATATTTTTTAAAAATGATTTTTATAGCTTCTTGTGAGAGTATATTATAGATAATTTCATAGAATTATATAAATTTTATTCTATAAAAAGAATATCATTTTTTTAATCTGAATAACTAAATTATCTTATGGTGATATATTTTGGTTTTCAAAATTGATTGATTTTTCCATGAATAGTGGAAAACACCGATTTTTTTAAAATAATCATTTTCTTTTTACGAAAATTTATATTATGATAAAAATTAGATATAAAATTAGCATTTTGGTTATTTAATTTTTAATTATATCATTAACTTCAATTAAATCATCATTATACCATATTTTTCATGAGTTCATTTTTGGGCATAAAAACTTCTTTTTCAATAAATTGTTCTTCGTTGTGTTTTATGAGTTTTTATTACAAATAATAAACGAAACATATAGAAATTGAATTTTAAAAATTAGAATCAATATTTTTAATCAGTGAGTATAAACTTGTTAAATAGTTCTTTTTTATTTTTTTACACTATAAATTGTCACTAGTAATTTTGTTACCATGGTAATAGGAAAATCAGGTAATTAAAGAGAAAAAATAATAAAGAAAAAAAATGACCCTAACACATTAAAAATTATTATATGATTAAATAGAATCCATAATTATCCAAATTTCAAATATATTTCTTTGTTTACCTTATGTATTCTATTAAAATATTTATAAAATTTTATTTAAAGAAAAATAAATCATTTTATTCTGGTTTTTAAAAACTATAATATTTTTTAAATGAGGATAAATAGAGGATATATTCATTTTTAAATATTATTTTTAAAAATAAATTATTTATATTAATCATGGTATTTTAAATTTAAATTTTAGTGACTAAATAATACCCTTAAAAGATTACCCAATGTTGACGTGTTAATTATTCAATTAATGAAAAAAATAAATGATATTAAAAATATCAAAAATAATATAACTTGAATGTCATAATGTGTCCCAAAAATTATATATAAATATATATGTGAAATTTTAGGGATGATTTAGAATATTTTATTCGAATTTCCCCTTTTCCTTGGTATATTTGATGTCATGTAAAATTAATAGTGTTAAAAATTACATTAATGATATTTAAAAATAAATAAAATTTTATTAAATGAGTTAAAATTTATAAAAACACTAGACACAAAAAATGTATGGTATATGGTTTGAAACTTAATCAATTTTCCTTAAATTGGTTTTTTAATTTTATAGTAACATTATTAACCCTTAAAGATTACAAACCATTAATATTGTGGTAATCATCATAAGAAATAGCGAGGGATTAAAACTAATATATAAGTATAAAAAAACAAAAAATATACCAAAATTTACTTTTCGAGATTATTTAGACTTATGATTATTTTTTATTCTAATTATATTAATTTTTATCATTTTTTTACATTAAAAATAATTTAAATTAATTTAATACGTTAATAAATTCAAATAATCCCCCCCTCTTTTAAAAGGATACCAACTCTCTAAATTATTTACATAACATTGAAAAATATAGCTAAAAACCTATCCCCTCCACTTATAAACAACCTCATACAAGTTAATGATGATTTGGTAATCCCAATATACCTACCTTAAGTCCCTAAAGAAGATATATAATGGGATTCCACAGAATAAGAGGGAGTCATTCTTACAAAGTCCTTCAGGTTAGATTCTTTTTTTAATTCCATTTACATTTTTGTAAACATAAAAATATAATAAATATGTTTTTATAAATATATTACTATGTTTTTATTATTTTTATGGGACAACCATATTCCATCTCTTTTAAATGCTATTAAAAGTGAAATCATTACCGGTGCGTACGTATGGATTATTGTCTCCACAAAGTAGAGAAATTATTTTTTCATAAAAATTCAAATGGGATGGTTAAAAATATGTAAATTATGAATATATATGATATTTATGACATAAATATGTTTTTTTAATTATAATATCATATATAAATTCTTACCTTTCTTTCTGTTGGAAAATGTCAACATTTCTCATGTATACATATGGACTGCCACAACCATGAAGCGATGTGATCTATTTTTATTTTACACATTACATGGATGGTAAGATTTTTTAATTAATATATAGTATTTATATATAATAATTAATATGAATTTTTATTTATTAATTACCATTTATTTGTTCCATTTTTTAAAAAGTGAAATTAGTGTTCATGCGAATGTACGACATACCATCTCAATGAATGGTTTATATAATTATTCTATCTATATCTTTAATGGATTACTATAAATACAAATACAATTAATATATATGATATTTATATGATATTTAATTTTCTACACATAATGGAACCATGATAAAAATAAAATTACCAAAACTACCATACCCTAACATACCTGAAAAAATAAGCAATTATTACCTGGAAATGTTATTTTAACAAGAAATTATTAATAAAAAGGTGATAAAATAATATAAGTAAATCATATATGGTATTATATATATGATTATGTTTAAATAATATATATCATAAGTATATATTTATTATACAAGATATTCAAACACATACTGTAATGGCCCGGACCTCTCTGGTCCATTACATTGTGAAAAAGTGGTGTTGGAGGTGTTCCGAGAGGTCAAGGTGACTTATGCCCAACACATTGCTAAATATCCAGTTCATTGAATAGTGTTTCCAGTTTTATGATCATTATCGGTAGGTGAACAGTGTTTCTATCGGTGAGGTTCAGTGAACAATGTTTCCAGAACGGTAACCTTCTATCGGTGGACTTCTAATGGTAGACATGAATAGTGTTTCCAGAATAGTAACCTTCTATCAGTGACCTTCTAACGGTAGACTTGAACAATGTTTCCAGAACGGTAACCTTCTAACGGTGACCTTCTAACGGTAGACTTGAACAGTGTTTCCAGCTTCCTATAGTTTCGCCCCTTTGATGTTTCCTTTGACGTAAAATATATTTAAAGCCTTGTTTTAAGGACCCTTAAGTCCAATTCAAATGCCATAAATCCTATATTAATTATTCCTAAGGCTGGGATGTATTTACTTGGTCAAACCGCATGGGTTATTGCGATCCGTTTTTAATGGAGAATTAACCAGATCTTAAACCGTCGCCCCATTAAACCTTAAAAATGGACGAGATATCATTATCCCATATTCATCCTCTTTTTTCTCGGCTATGAGACGCTAGAACCTTTCAATCCTTCCCATAAGAGTTTCACAATCAAACTTTACTCCTCAGATCAGTTCCACTCTGTTTTGATGCAACCAAGCTGTGTCGATCATTCTCCGATATAAGGTATGTTTATCATCATTCCTTAATGGGTCATATTCTCTTGTTCTCCTTTCCATATTATCATGTAATCTTCATGCTTCTAATGGTTTTTTCTTGGGGTTTGGTTGGTGCGAACGTACCGTGGCATCCTCGGGTGGATGCAGTTGTCGCGAGAGGAGGATTGTGACCCGTTGTGTGGATAAAGGACGTCAAGAACACTTTGAGGTAGGGGATTCATGTATTCCCTAATTGTATATGTGCAATCGTAGAATTAGCATGATTTAGTCATTTGGATCACAATTAAATTGACCTAATTAAATACATGAACCAGATTAAAATAATTGGTTGATCGCATGTTGTTACTTTATACCGTGATAACGGTATGCCTCATGTTTTTCTAGATAGAGTGATATATATGATTTCTTTGATTTGATTTTCATTCATGATAGAAATTGATAATAAACGTAAATCTAGAATTAATTGTTAATTAATTGGCTAAAGATAAAGAGGAATGTAAATTAATCTGGTTATTGTCGTTGTTGTAGTTGTTCTAATTTGAGGATAATCAAATTAGGGATGTAATCATGGTTGTTTAATTGTGATAGCTTATTGATTAGGTATCGCGTAATTGGAACCTACGAATAACAAATCTGCTAATTCCATATGGATTAAAGAACAGATTATGTGGGAATTTCAAAAAGGGTTCTGAGTTACCCTCTTGTTTGTTAAGGGGTCAAGATCCCATGGTTGTGATTATTGTTTTCCTGCTGCTTGTGCTGTGATGTGAGCCTGGATGGCTGTTGTGATATGTGTAGGCATGGAGGCCTTGTGGTTGTGGTAGTGAATGACGCCTAGGGTGGCGAGATGCATCATCTTATGCATGTGGGTGTCGGGGAGGACACCAGGGGTGATGGAATGGGATGGATGTGGTTGTTGGATGCTTGTGGATTATTTGAATGTTTATCTGCTTTGCTTTAACCCACTACTCAAGGCATCTGGTCTTGCTTACCCTTATTCTATAAGAGGAGAATACGCGCGGGGTATGCCACGTGCTTTCTGTGTTTAGCCTCTCAAGGGAGAATGGGTCTATGCTCTTTCTATAGGTGGAAAAGACTCGACGGGTAGTATATCTACTCACCGTGTTGAACCTCCTTTGTCTTTAGAAGCATAGGATGCTTTTCTAGAATTCCTGGGAATATGGAAAAGTAATTCTGTAATGAATGTTTGATTAAATGGTGGAAATCCATAGGGATGGAGATACTATAATTTAAAGGTGATGTGAATATTAAAAGGAGCAGTTGATTTTGAATGTGACTCCAATTTAGTGTAATGTGGAATTGTTCATGATTAATTAATGTTTAAAGAATTAATTAATGTACAGTGGAACTGATAAAATGAGAACGGAGTAATCTAATGAAGCACTTCAAATGTTTGTGTGCTTATAGAATACCTAGTCTTAGAAGTAGCAGCCTGGAGTCTGAGAGACGTTAGCTATAGTTTTATCTAAGACTAGGTAATGCCCATAGTGTCGATGTGAGTTATGAATATATTCTGTACTTTTTGTGTTTATATACGCTACTCCACCCTGTCGGTAAGGGAAACTGACACCCCGAGGATTCTGATCCCTGGGGGGGGGGGGGGGTGTTTTCCCCAACATTCTGATGGGAGGTCCAATGACTGACTACCCCCTTTTTGGCCCCACTCTCTTCTCTTGGTAGATACATGTGCCAACAGGAAAAATTGTTAGTTTCCCCATATATGTGTGTAGAGGGCTGTAATGGCTTGTGGTTATTTCACACACATATATTCTGGATATAGTATCCTATGGACTACTATAGGTGTAATGTGTATAGGCTGTCATGGCTTATGGATCCCTACTCGGTGTATGATCTATAATGGCATGAGGTATAATACCCTATGTATGATACACGTTATGTGGGCTGTGGTGGCTCCCGGCACATACCTGGTTACTGTTGGTTGTGAGGATGGTGTGGTGCTTCGCCCAGGTGTCTGCAGGCAAGCCTTTGTGGTGCATGAGGTGGAGATTGTGGAGCTTAGCCCAGGTGTCTACGAGCAAGCCTTTGGAGAGAGATGCACAGGACGTATGTCGTTGGGGAAAAGCAGAAAACCAGTTGGGAAGTAGTAGCGGGGTATCCTTGATAATCTTTAATATAATCTACATTCTTGTATGCGTTACTTGGTGAGATTGTCCATGGTGAGGTTGGGAACTTAGTATATCTGTTTAATTGACAAGTTAGTTTCAGTTGTTGTTCACTGGGATTCAGCATGATTTCTTTACTTTTGCATGAGAGGCTTGGGGAGGATCCTACTGAGTATACTGTTATACTCACCCTATGTATATATAAACTGTTTTTCAGGTCACTTGGATCAGGTTGGGGATCAAGCTGCTTACTACTAGCTTGTGGTTGGAGGAGGAGCTGTTCAGGCTTGTGGTCGCTGCCGTTTTACTTTCTTTTGGGTAATTTTAGTTTCCCCTTTCAGTTGTAGTACTTTTGCATGTCATTTCATATATGTACTTGGATTTATTTAATATTTTATTTCTAAGTTGGAGTTTATTGGAGTCTATTATATCTCTCTCTTCTGCATGTGTTCTCTTAGAGGGTAATGCCTCCCATTTGGGTGTTTATTATACCCTCGGTGCTAGTCGCCAACCCGGGGCCTACTGGAGGCAGGACTCGGGGGGTCATTATCTCTATTATCACATTTTCGGCCTAGGAGGGGTACACATTGGGGGGAGGGGGTCGTGATAGAGTGGTATAACAGGTTTGGTTGAGGGATAAGATGGAGTTTGGAGTTAGGCGCAGGTGAGGATGCATGGGATGGTAGGGCAACAGTGTCATTCATGTTTATCAAGTGGGGTAAACACTAGAGACCGGTAGAGACATAGGCGTTTAGGGCCCCCTATGATCTGTTGCACGGACCTTTAAGTTTACGATGGCTACTAAAAAAAGTGATACTGGTTTCAAGGTAGACACCTAGGAAAGGATCACGCATCATTATTCTTTGCGCATGTGTTTGAATGGGTAGACCTTGGGATAGGTAACCTAAAAATTAATAAAATAAAACAATTAATTAATTATTGTTGAGTCTTCCATATTCCAGGATAAGGATCTCTAACACTTGTTATTTTACAGGTATGGCTCCAGGTCGACGTCCTCGTCAGTTTTTCACAGAAGATGCCCAGCAGGCTGTTCCAGAAGATCGCCGCTGGGTAGAGGTTGACAACGATGCCACTTGGAGGAAGACACTATAAGAGTTTCAACGCCGGAGTCTACAGAAGTACAAGGGCTCTGTTTCAGATGCAGTCACAGAAGACTGGTTGGAGGAGGTCGAGATAGGCATCAGTTCGATTCGTGCTCGGAAGGACCACTGGGTGTCCTTGGATGTGACAATGCTGCGTGGAGCAGCGAGGCAGTGGTGGTTCTTATTCCTCGGGGATCGTGAGGAGTCAGTGATCTCATCGGAGGATTTTCGAGACAGGTTTAGAGTCGAGTTTCTTTCTTCGACTGCGAAGGTGTCTAGTCACCAGGAGCTTCTTACCCTTCGACAGGGGAGCTCTAGTGTTTGAGAGTTTGGAATCCGTTTCAGGAACCTTCTACGATATGCTTCAGACCTGTTACCAGATGAGGAGGCCAGGGCGAGGCATTTCGAGGAGGCTTTTCATCCAGAGATCCAGCGCCAGGTCACCCCATTTATGATAAAGACATATCGTGAGGTGCTGGCGAGGGCAGAGGTTGTTGAGAGGACTTTGGCTAGGACATGATCATCACGAGAGGGGAATAATCATGATTCCTCACGAAGCAAAGTTGTGGTCCGGGGATCTCGGTTTTCAGGGAAGAAGAATTTCCATTCACCTGGGGGTAGGTCCCAGCCCTTCCCATCTTGTTTCTCCGGAGGCAGCATCTCTCAGGCCTAAGCCAAGGGATCAGGCACTTTTTTTTCTTGTGGTGGTTATGTTCATCAGCAGCGGGAGTATCTGACTTTTCAGAGCTGTCATCATACACTGGGCGCTCCACTCCAGGTTCCTCCATTGAGGCAGTTCCAGCCGAGGCAGCAGTAGTATGTTGCACCAGCTGTAGATCACCCGAGGGTAGATGGAGCAGGCATAGGACAACCCCATGACGATCCCCTTCCTCAGAGAGAAGAGCGTGGCCGTGGTGGTGGTCTTCATCAGGGTTAGAGAGGCCATGGAGGAGGTCGTGGTCAGCTTCATGCTCTAGAGTTACCAGCCCCAGGCGAGCCAGATGTCGTTCGAGGTACCCTTTGCTTGTTTTCTACCTTGGTGTATTCCCTGTTTGATTCAAGAGAAACACACTCCTTCATCTCACCTACCCTTTTCCATGCTTTGGGACTTGAGGTAGAGAGGCTTCTAGTGCCCTTGGAGTTGACTACGCCAGTTGGAGGTCGTGCCGACTTGTTTGAAGTATGTAGAGACTGTGAGCTAGTGTTGGGGCAACACTGCTCTTGGGGAGATTTCCTATGTTTACGAATACAACCATATGATGTCATACATGGCATGGATTGGTTGTATTCGGTGCCGGCTATTGTGGATTGCTACAAGAAGAAGGTCGTTTTTTATGCAGATGGACAGAAAGTGTTGTTTGTTGGTGAGAGAGATCCTCGGATGGGTCATAGACGAGTTCCATCCTTATCATCCATGATGGCTGGGATGATGCTGAGTTCTTCAGAGGTTCAATAGTTGGCGTTTCCTAGGGTCGTAGAGGAGTACCCTGACGTCTTTACAGAAGAGGTTGTATCCTTACCCCCTCGACGAGAGATCAAATTTGGGATCGAGCAACATCCAGGAGCATCTACTATCTCTATGTCTCCGTATAGGATGGCCCCTTCTGAGTTACAAGAGCTACGTATTCACCTTGATGGTCTGTTGCAGTGCGGTTTTGTTCGGCCAAGTGTGTCACCGTTGGGAGCACAAGTTTTGTTTGTGAAAAAGGATGATGATAGTTTGCGGTTGTGTGTCGATTATCATCGATTAAACAAAGTGACAGTAAAGAACTGCTATCCTCTTCCACGGATTGATAACCTATTCGATCAACTGAAGTGTGCAAGTTGGTTCTCAATGATCGACTTGCGGTCAGGATATCATCATATGCGTGTAAAGGATGAGGATATCCCAAATAATGCTTTCCGTTTTAGTCATGGGAATTATGAGTTTGTTGTAATGCCATTCAGTGTGACGAATGCTACAGCAGTTTTCATGGGGTTGATGAATGCTATGTTACATGAATTCCTGGACATGTTTGTTGTGGTTTTCATTGACGACATCCTTGTGTACTACACATGTGAAGAAATTCATGCAGAGCATCTATGAGCCGTTTTGGGAGTTCTTCGCCAACATCAGTTGTTTGGGAAGTTGTCCAAGTGTGAGTTTTGGACTCGAGAAGTTAGTTTCTTGGGGGCATGTTGTGTCCCAACAGGGAGTAGATGTGGATCCGTCGAAGATAGAAGCATTGGCGTCTTGGGCAGCCCCCATGACCGTGTCAGAGGTGCGAAGTTTCCTTGGTCTCGAAGGCTATTATAGGAGGTTTGTAAACAATTTCTCCAGAGTTGCGACTCCTCTGATAGCTTTGACTAAGAAGGATCTAGTGTTCATATGGACTGATCAGTGTTAGGAAGCTTTCGAGTATCTAAAGGAGAAGTTGGTAAGTGCTCCAGTCCTTTGTCTTCCAGTGGAGGGAGTCCAGTTTTATGTTTTCTATTATGCTTCACATCTGGGACATGCTGTGTTTTCATGCAGCAGAGGTCAGTTGTTTCTTATGGGTCTTGGAAGTTTCATCCCCATTAATGAAACTATGCCACCTATGATCTTGAGTTGGCAGCCGTGGTGTTTTCTATGAAGTTGTGGAGACATTACCTCAATGGTGAGCACTTTGTGGTTTTCACCGATCATAAGAGATTGAGGTTTGTTTTCTCCCAATGTGACTTGAACATGAGGCAGCATCAGTGGATGGAGTTCTTGCAGGAATACGACTTTGGAATATCATATACACCTGGAAGAGGGAATGTTGTAGCTGATGCACTATCCCGAAAGTCACGTAATGATGTTGTGCATGAATCTGGTGATTCCTGGAGAGTGATGGAAGAGCAATCATCTTTTCATCTTGATATGGGAGAAGATGGGGGTAGAGGTTGTCTTTTCCAGATGACGGTGCAGTCATCCTTGATGCAGAAGGTGGAAAAGTCTCAGTTGGGTGATCTAGAGGTGGAAGTTTGGAGAGACAGAGTTGTTTTTCTTGAGGCCTCTGATGGTTCGTCGGAGGATGAACAACACCGAGTGTTGTATCATGGCAGGATTTTTGATCCCTTGGCGATTCATGATACGGTTCTCCGATAGTTCCATAGTTCACCCTTGGCAGTACATCCTGGTGTGAAGAAGATGTACCGATCCTTGAAGAGTTATTTTTGGTGGCCTAGGCTGAAGCATGCTGTTGCAGAGTGTGTGTCTTGACGTTTAGTCTACCAGAAGGTGAAGGCCGAACACCGTGTTCCTGGTGGTCTTCTCCAGCAATTACAGATTCCTCAGTGGAAGTGGAAGGACATCTCAAATGGACTTTGTTACAGGTTTGCCTCGAGATCTAGGAGGAAATGATGTTATTTGTGTGGTAGTGGATCATTTAACAAATTCGGCCCACTTCATAACGATCAAGGAGTCGAGCTCAGTGGAAGTTTTGTCGAGGCAGTATCCAGAGGAGGTGGCAAGACTTCATGGAGTACCTAGGACGATCATTTCTGATCAAGATCCTCGTTTTACCTCCAGGGTGTGGAGAGGTCTCCAGCATGCTTTTGGCTCTCAACTGTGACTTATCACAGCTTTTCATCCTCAAATGGATGGTCAGACAGAGCGAACCATCTAGACTCTTGAAGAAATGTTGCGCTCTTGTGTTCTTGATTTTGGAGGTTCATGGATGAAGCACTTACCCTTGGTAGAGTTCTCATACAATAATAGTTGTCACTCTACCATCAGTATGGCACCCTTTGAAGCCTTGTATGGTCGTCCATTCCGTTCTCCGTTGTGCTGGACTGGGGTCGGAGAGTCAGCAATTCTCGGACCAGAACTAGTGCAAAATACAACAGAGATGGTTCAGGTGATTCGTGAGAGGATGAAGACAGCACAAGATCGTCAGAAATCATATGCTGATCCAAGAATAAGTCCCTTAGAGTTTAATGTTGGGGATCATGTGTTTCTGAAGGTGACTCCCCGTCATGGGCAGCGAAGGTTTTGTCGTGGAAGTAAGCTTTCTCCCCGGTTTATTGGGCCTTTCGAGGTATTATCTCGTGTTGGAGTTGTGGCGTATCGAGTAGCACTTCCTCCTCATATGAGTCGGATACATGATGTTTTCCATGTATCACAGCTCCGTCGTTATCTTCATGATGAATCTCATGTTTTCGATTGGGGATAGATCGATATTGATGATGATGCAACCTTCGAGGAGCGACCTGTGGAGATCCAAGACCGCAAGGAGAAGGTGTTGTGTGGGCGTTCTATCCCTTTAGTTCGTGTCTTGTGGCGACATGGTGGCATGGAGGAGAGTACATGGGAGCGTGAGTCACAGATACGTGCTTAGTACGCAGAGTTGTTTAATGTTTAACTCCTTTCATGTAATGATGTTTCCTTTATGGTTAGACCCTTCATGTTTTATTTGTGTACCATTGATGTGATGTTATGATTGAATTTTTTGGATATGGATTGTTTGTTCCCACACTCTCGGATGTCGTAGTTTTGTTCCAGCTTTCGAATAACTCATGGTGGTTTTCCCCTGAGAGGTATCTTATGGGGTGGTTGTTCGGACCCCTCTTTTCTTCTGGGTTGGTTTTTAATTCTCGAGGACGGGAATGTTTAGAGAGGTATCTAATGTAATGGCCCAAAACTCTCCGGTACATTACTTTGTGAAAATGTGGTGTTGGAGGTGTTTCGGGAGGTCAAGGTGACTTATCCCGAACACTTTCCCAAATTTCCAGTTCTGTGAACAATGTTTCCAGTTTTATGAATAGTATCGGTAGGTGAACAATGTTTCTATCGATGAGGTTTAGTGAACAGTGTTTCCAGAACTGTAACCTTATATCGGTGGACTTCTAATGGTAGACTTGAATAGTGTTTCCAGAACGGTAGCCTTCTATCGGTGACCTTCTAATGGTAGACTTGAATAGTGTTTCCTGAACGGTAACCTTCTATCGGTGGACTTCTAACGGTAGACTTGAACATTGTTTCCAGAACGGTAACCTTCTAACGGTAGACTTGAACAGTGTTTCCAGCTTCCTACAGTTTCTCCCCTTTGACATTTCCTTTGACGTAAAATACATTAAAAGCCTAGTTTTATGGACTCTTAAGGCCGATTCAAATGCAATAAATCCTATATTAGTAATTCCTAAGGCCGAGATGTATTTACTTGGTCAAACCACGTGGGTTAATACGATTCGTTTTTAATGGAGAATTAACCGGATCTTAAACCGTCGCCCCATTAAACCTTAAAAAAGGGACGAGATATCATTCTCTCATATTCTTCCTCTTTGTTCTCGGTTATGAGATTCTAGAACCTTTCAATCATTCCCATATTAGTTTCACAATCAAACGTTACTCCTCGGATCAGTTCCGCTCTGTTCTGATGCATCCAAGCTGTGTCGATCATTCTTCAATATAAGGTATGTTTATCATCATTCCTTCGTGGGTCATCTTCTCTTGTTCTCCTTTCCATATTATCATGTTATCTCCATGCTTCTAATGGGTTTTTCTTGGGGGTTGGTTGGTGTGGACGTACCGTGGCATCCTCGGGTGGATGCAGTTGTTGCGAGAGGAGGATTGTGACCCGTTGTGTGGATAAAGGACGTCCAGAACTCTTTGAGGTAGGGGATTCATGGCTTCTCTAATTGTATATGTCCAATCGAAGAGTTAGCATGATTTATTCCTTTGGATCACAATGAAATTGACCAAATTAAATACTTGAACCAGGTTAAATGAATTGGTTGATCGCATGTTGTTACTTTATACCGTGATAATGGTTTGCCTCATGTTTTTCTAGATAGAGTGATATCTATGATTTCTTTGATTTGTTGTTCATTCATGAAAGAAATTGATAATTAACGTAATGCCGGAATTAATTGTTAATTAATTGGGTAAAGATAAAGAGGGATGTAAATTAATCTGGTTATTGCCGTTGTAGTAGTTTTTCTAATTTGAGGATAATCAAATTAGGGAAGTAAGAAGGGTTATTTAATTGTGATATCTTAATGATTAGGTATCCCATAACTGGAACCTACTAATAACAAATCTTCTAATTCAATATGGATTAAAGAACAGATTATATGGGAATTTCAAAAAGGGTTCTGAGTTACCCTCTTGTTTGATAAAGGGTCAAGAGCCCATGGTTGTGATTGTTGTCTTCCTGCTGCTTGTGATGTGATGTGATCCTGGATGGTTGTTGTGATATGTGGAGGCATGGAGGTCTTGTGGTTGTGGCAGTGGATGACGCCTAGGGTGGCGAGATGCATCAGCTTATGCATGTGGGTTTCGGGGAGGACACCAGGGTTGATGGAGTGGGATAGATGTGGTTACTGGATGCTTGTGGATTCTTTGAATGTTTATCTGCTTTGCTTTTCCCCACTGCTCAAGGATGTTTGTCTTGATTACCCTTTTTCCAAAGGAGGCGAAGACGCGTGGGGTATGCCACGTGCTTTCCATGTTTAGCCTCTCAAGGGAGAATGGGTCTATGCTCTTTCTATAGGTGGAAAAGACTCGACGGGTAGTATATCTACTCACCGTGTTGAACCTCTTTTCTGTTTAGAAGCATATGATGCTTTTCTAGAATTCCTGGGAATATGGAAAAGTAATTCTGTAATGAATGTTTGATTAAATTGTGAAAATCCATGGGGATTGAGATACTAGAATGTAAAGGTGATGTGAATATTAAAAGGAGCAGTTGATTTTGAATGTGATGCCAATTCAGTTTAATGTGGAATTTTTCATGCTTAATTAATGTTTAAAGAATTAATTAATGTACAGTGTAACTGATAAAATGAGAACGGAGTAATCTAATGAAGCTCTTTAAATGTTTGTGTTCTTATAGGATACCTAGTCTTAGAAGTAGCAGCCTGGAGTTTGAGAGACGTTAGCTGCATTTGTATCTAAGACTAGGTAATGCCCACAGTGTGGATTTGAGTTATATATATATTTTGAACTTTTTATGTTTCTATACACTACTCCACCCTGTAAGTAAGGGAAAATGACACCCCGGGGATTCTAAGCCCAGGGGGTGGGGTGTTTTCCCTAACATTCTGATGGAGGTCGAATGACTGACTACCCCCTTTTTGGCCCTGCTCTCTTATCTTGGTAGATACATGTGCCAACAGGCACAACTGTTAGTTTCCCCATATATGTGTGTAGAGGTATGTAATGGATTGTGGTTATTTCACACACATATATTCTGGTTATAGTATCCTATGGACTACTATAGGTGTAATGTGTATAGGCTTTCATGGCTTGAGGATCCCTACTCGGTGTATGGGCTATAATGGCTTGAGGTATAATACTCGATGTATGATACACGTTATGTGGGCTGTGGTGGATCCCAGAACATACCTGTTTACTATTGGTTGTGAGGATGGTGTGGTGCTTTGCCCAGGTGTCTGCGGGCAATCCTTTGTGGTGCACGAGGTGCATATTGTGGAGGTTAGCCCAGGTGTCTGCGGGAAAGCCTTTGGAGAGAGATGCATAGGACGTATGTCTTTGGGGAAAAGGGGCAAACCAATGGGGAAGTAGTAGCGGGGTACCCTTGATAATATTTACTATATGCTATATTCTTGTATGCGTTACTTGGTGAGAGTATCCATGGTGAGGTTGGGAACATAGTATACCTGTTTAAGTGACGAGTTAGTTTCAGTTGTTGTTCACTGGGCTTTAGCATGCTTTCTTTACTTTTGTATGAGAGGCATGGGGAGGATCCTACTGAGTATACTGTTACACTCACCCAATGTATATATAAACTGTTTTTCAGGTCACTTGCAGTAGGATGGAGATCAAGCTGGTTACTACTAGCTTGTGGTTGGAGGAGGAGCTGTTCGGGCTTGTGGTCGCAGCTGTTTTAATTTTTTTTTGGGTACTTTTAGTTTCCCCTTTCAGTTGTAGTAATTTTGCATGACATTTCATATATGTACTCGGATCTCTTTTATATTTCAGTTCTGAGTTGGAGTTTATTGGATTCTATTATATCTCTCTCTTCTGCATGTGTTCTCTTAGAGGGTAATGCCTCCCATTTGTGTGTTTATTATACCCTCGGTGCTGGTCGCCAACCCGGGGCCTACTGGAGGCGGGACTCGGGGGTCATTATCTCTTTTCTCACATTGCAGGCCCAAGAGGAGTACACTTTGTGGGGAGGGGGTCGTGCACATACGAAGGAAACCATACTTGAGGTTAAGGTTTATTTCACAATATTATCTTTATTTGAGATTGTTTATGTCTTTGTATCCCATGGGGGAATAATTTGATTTTTATTTCTTAAAACCAATATATTTTATTCCTATTTGAATATTTTTTATTAAAACCAATATATATATAATTTCCATACATTTCCATTATGTTTATTCAAATTTGGTGGAATTGGGTACATTAGGTTTGTTTTTAGAGTCAATCTACCTTGAAAACATGTTATAAATTAAAATTTATTTCTTAGGATATAAATACATTATATTTTATAAAGTAGAATAATTTTATTTACTTATTCATTAATTTCATTATATAATATTGTTTAATTCATCTACTTAGTCATGAATATACAATAAGTTAAAAAATGAAACATTACCTTTGTTAAGAGAGTGATTTAACAAAGATGTGATGGATTTGTCGAGATGGTGGGAATGAGTGTTTTTCTAAATAATATACTAGTTGTAGAATTAAACTAAATGTTAAATCCATAATAAATATAATTTATTTTCATTCGAATTATTGGTGATTATAATTTTACAAAAAAACTACTAAAAATGAGAACTTTTACAAATGTTTTTTAACTAAATTTATTTCGTTACATATCCTATACATTTTTTCATGAACACATTTTTCTAAAAATACTTTACTTTCTTATTTTAATACAATGTTACATGATTAGGTATAAATTTTGATATTTAAATTACATATAAAATCAAGATATGGGTTTCCAACCACTCTTGATTATGTATTACTCACGTTATTGTATGTATTTATACTGGTTTTATCTTTCATGTGGCCTATTTATGTTTAGTAATAAATTCATCCTTTATTTAATGAATTTTTTATTTCCTTACATGGAATTTATTTAGTGTTTCCTAGATGATTATTATGTCAAAAAAAAATTTCATTTGGATTTGTTGTATCATGTTTGGAAGCAATATATATTTTATTATAATCCAAAAATATAACCCAACATTGGGATTTCAATAGTACATGATTGATAATTCCATGTTTATTTGATTTTTTTAGAATACCGAAAATGGATATATTTTAATGCATTGTGGATAATGTTAGTGTCTTATTAAATATCAATCATAATAATGTTTAATTATATACCAAGTAAATTATTACCCTATCGAATTGGAATGTTTATTTTTTCACATATTAATGTCCCCATGATATTGTCTCATACATCATGATGGTATATTTTTGTTATAACCTTATTAAATAGGATTTCCATATAGATATCTATATGTTTGAATGGGATGGGTTCTTCACTATTACTACTATATACCACTCCACTCATTCTATAGGATAGATTATCGATTCACCCAATCATAGTATAAACATTCCCCTTACCACATGATACGTATTTGGGTCCTAATGTAGAATAAATTGATATTACCACTAATTCATTTTGAAGAGTATTTTAATAAAACAAATCTAATAATTGGTCATGATGGATGTCATTAGTCATGTCAGATAAAAACTCTATCGCACGATGAAAGGATACATGGGTTTGAGTTGTGTCTAATCATTAACATTTGGATAACTATTTCTAAATGGTTTCCAATGGGTTTTTCATGAAACCAGATACACCCAACGTTTCTATATCTGGGAGTGATGTACATTAAAAATTCAGGTGCTCATTGGGAAGTTTATCAAATAATTATTCAGAACTCACATTGGTCGAGTGGTTGGGGAGTTTGAGCACGCCTCCCCATTTAAGGGTAAATAGTAGTCTACTTGAAGAATCTATCATAGTTTAATTTTGTTCAGGAATCCTTTATTAATTCAAAATTATGATCATGGTTACCCATAAATTAAAAATCAATAATTAACATGTATGGAAATAAAATCATATGTATGTATTCGTGGTTCATCATTAGTGAAGATATTTGTATTTATTTGAGGTTCTCCATCATTGTTATCCTCTAATGAACTAATTAGAAATTATTTATTCATTATTATTCTGATGTGAGTTTTTTATCCATATAGTGGGTTCTCTAGAGTTTTTTCTCATCTAAGGATACATGAGGTTATTTGATGTTCGGATCAAATCCACAGATATGTTTCCTACATTTCCATGTGAAGGGAATCATAACCTACATTGTTTGGTTGCACTTAATGGGAAACATCATACCTTTTAAGGTCATGTGATGAGGAACTAGCCATATAGTTTATTTTAATGTGTAAATTACACCTGGGTGAAAGGTTATTTTTCAATATTTGGTGTGATACTTATACTGAACTAGCCCAGAGAACTAAGATGGGATAAAAATTATACATAAAATCATGCCTTTTAGGGAAGGTGTACAGTAGAGAATATGTTGTATTTGAGGATTTGGGTTTGAACATCATATCAACTTCTTACATTACCTATTGAGATGAGAATCAAATCCCATGTAGTTTAGTTATGAGGTTTCATGTTTATAGCGACCCAATGATGGTATCGTCCCACATATGTGTGTGAGCCTTTGTGATTATTAAGTTGGTGATTAATCCCTATGAGGATTCACTAATTAATAATTTGGAAACCATTATAAATAGACCCAATCATCAAAATTTGGAGGTTTGGTTCAGTTCTTAGTCTTGAGGAGGATTCCTAGGTGAATTAGAGTTCTGATTGGGGAATACTCCAAAGCAGGTTGCCCACAGATTAACTTTTATTGGGGTCTAATCTTGGATATGATAACCATGTTGGTGAATTGATGGGGATTATAAAAAGAAGGAGGCCAAAATTTTGTTGGGTATTACACTGGAAATGATGCACAAAAGGAAGGGGATTATGTTAATGTCATGACCACTTCCAGCATCAAAGGCCTTGTGATTTATATTTTTGTTTAAGAAATTAGAGTAATTAGATGATCTGAGAAACCAAAAAACAAATTTTACCCTGAGGATGGATACATGGACTTGATCACCGATTTCTATGGTTGGGGAAATCTGAAGGAAGGCCAGATAATTATATGTAATAATTCACTCTGCCCAAAGATGCATCTAACATTGTGGATACCATGATTATTGTTACCATCTATTTAAACATGAGTCAGGATGAGTCCCATTTGAATTTTATATACAAGTGGATGTAAAATATTTGAGAAAGTGGACACTTATACTCATACACTATTGTATGAGTATTGACATACTAGAGTGAGGTAGACACTAGAGCCCATTCCGTTTATGCGGTGTCATCTAGGAGGGTGAGGAGGAGCATGAGTGAATCATCCTTTAGAAAAGGGTATGGGATTATTGTAGGAGGGATTCCCTAGAATAGATTTCTAATAAAGGTTTATGGATCAAATTCCATTTAAAAAGAAAAAATAATCATTACACTCTCCATCCCTACATGTGATAGGAGGAACTGGGTCTTAGAGATGACAATGGTAGTACATGGTCTTAGCACCTATATTCAAGACTATAATCTCTGTGACACGATCCTAGTGGTATGGGTCCTCAAGAATGAATGAATTCAAACCCATATATATATTGAGGAACATAACCATCTGGTAAGAAATGTGTGGGAAAATTATGATCGAGGGAATGTAAATCCAAATGGAAGCCACATTGTCGTTCCCTACTTCATGTTTATGATTTCTAGAGGCATTAGTGGATGTTTTATCTTGGATTCTTTTATAATGAGGAGCCAAAAGAATAGAGGAACTACCATTGATGGATTTGAAGTGGGCTTGAATAGAGGCTCATCCTAGATGGAGTCTAGGTTATTCTAAAGTAGGGACCACTCAGGTAGGCTTGGGAAATCCATTGAATGATCGTGTAGAGGGGGCTTCATGCTGGTTGACCTAGTTGAGTTGATGGTACCCTATGAAACATTCCACCTAGGTAACAACACTTGGGTGAGTCTTTATTCAATCCCCCAAGGTTCCCAATATGTGTTCCCAAAAGTGTCCCATGTAGGTCCCTAGTTATGGAACGAGACATCTATGTAGTGATATTCAACCATGAGGGAGTGGATTCCTCACACATGTGTTGTGTTTTTGAAACAATTTAATGAATTTAATGTCACTAAACCTTTAAACTCCCCCCCCCACTTTTGGTTTTAGATAAATACCTAAAAGATTTTAGATGCCATTAGAGAATTAATAGGGTTATCAAAGAATCCATAGGCCTTTAGGATGTTTTTTCCATGAAAGAGAAGACCCCAGTGTCCTATTTATAAGATAACATGGGACCCTCGGTGAAATGACTCTTTCACTGAGGGGTGTCACTCAGGAGTTTGACATCAGTTTCTATATATGTTCTCTTTATAGGGTGATGTTCTAGTAACTTGCATGTCGATGTTGCTGAGGGTTACCTACATGCATGTCCTTTAGTGGATTTTCAATCATTTTCCTTATTCATTTCTCTCCTTTTCTTCCTTATAATATATTTTTCTTTGACACATTTTCATCTATGTGATTAAATGGTGTGTAATTAAAATCCCCCCTCATGATGGGATTTGATTGAAAGAAGAGGATATGATCATGAGGCAATGGGATGAAATGGCTGATGGGATCATAGAGGTCATTCATGCTTGTAGTCCATCAAGGTATTTCACATAGGCATGGAATATATGTTGGTTGTTATGGGGGAGGGGATTCTTCTTCTATAAATAGGGTAACTATTTTGGTGGATAGTATTTTCACTTCACCATCTTCACTCTCACTGTGCAAGATTCCTACACTGACCGCCCACTTAGCCTTATTTCCTAATGAATCGTTATCATAGTTAAGGTTTGTTTCTGTTTATTCTATACATACTCTAAGGTGATCGACTTGTGCAATGACCATATGAAAGGGTCCAGTGTGAGGAACATGCATGAGTACCCTATGATAATTAATGCAATTTGAATTTTTATTCAATTTTTGTAATGAACATATCTCTAAGGAAAAACATGATTAATATTTTTAGGCTCAATGGCATCTCAAAATAATTTTTTTTATAATAAAGAAAAGAATCACATTGATGATACGATGATAACTATAAGGAATGACTACCATGAATCTTACGAATCTACTATTCTCCATCTGGTGGGACATCTTAATAAATATCATCATGACAACCCTGACAGTTATTATCTACTTCTCAATGGACATGATCAATAGAAGGAGGACTCATACTAGTTTGAATGAATTATACATCTTTATTTTAGTATTAGTACTATTGTAACATCACACTACCATTGTTTCTATAATGGTTTCATATATTAAAATTGGTATGTCCTCCATAACCTCAGTGGTGCATCATAGAAAATGTTCTTTAGATTTGAAGTTGCACATGACTGAATTGATGATTCACTGTTATCCATATGTCTACAATGATTCCCAAAACATCGGTCAAAGGGATGGTGGAAGGATTGAAAATTCCTCCTGGGAGGAGGTTATAAGCTAGAGTGGATGTGGTAATTCAAGGAATGGAAAACTTATTCAGAATTCAGGAATGTTATGTGAGACATCCAAATATTTTAGGCAATCTACGAAGGTAAAACCTACTTAATCAAGAAAACTGAATTTATTCTTGCATTGTTAAAATAGTGGAGTCCGTAGATAAACACTTTCCACTTGATGCATGTAAAATATTTTATTATCTTATAGGAATTCCATAATATCTCTAGGTCTACAATACTTGGAGATATGTATGTTAAGTCCATCCCTCCAATGTAAATGTGTGATGAAACTGAAAGGAATCGACATCAGGTTTATAAGATACAGATAATATATCACAGTATTATGAAGGAATACCCTCGGGTGAAGCAGGATATCCATCATGAAGTGTGGAGGAATACTTTCTTGGAGCCAGAAGAGAAAATCCCCACATGAATGTTTCTAACAAGGTGTCCCATGATGGAAAAATGGAGTACTCCTGTAACATTCTCACTAAATATGGAGTATGGTTACTATAAAAGGTGGTTGTAAAATCCCAAAGTATTGTATTCCAATGAAGAAATGTGTCATGGTAATTGTTTTTGTGGAGAATCATTTTAATGCTCCCTATCCTTGATTCCAATAATGGTGAGTGGTCAGGGACATTCGTTCCAATCACCATGATAGCCAAGAAGAATAACGTGAAATTTGAAATCCTCATCCTGGAAAAAAATTATTAAATCTTGCTACATGTTCAGGTTAGGAAGGAACCATTTATAATTGTCAAAATTTTATAGGTTCTTTGGGGAAGGAAATACACACACTTTAGATCTTGTACCATGCTAAACATGGTTGAGATTCCCAAGAGCTATTTTGGACCATACGTTAAGAACCGTTTTGGTATTCCACTAATAGACCTATAACCCAAAAAGATCCTATTGGGGATAATCCTATTCAAGATGCTAAATATCTAAATACATAGTCACCTTATTATTGGGAGATTTACTAATTAATGGATGTATAAAAATGAGCTATGATCATATATGATAGTCTACCAGGAAGGTGTGATGGTGACCCATATCGAAAAAAAATTAAATGTGAGGAATATGATCCTTACAGAGTTGCACAAAAATTAAAATTATTGAAATAACTAACCATATTTATTTTATCATGTGTTCAATTAAGAAATTAGTTGAAGGTAGCCTAACATGTATGGATAATTACAAAAATAGAGTTTACTCATGTGGTAATCATCTTGCCTCTAGTAGATGTGACTGATGGATTGAATTACTCATATGTTATGGCATGGATATCACCACATCACAAGGGAGTGTTGGAATAATATGTCTCTTGAATTAGTACTGGGAAAATATAAATATGTGGAAAACAGGGTAGGAAGGATTATTCTCATATAAAAGATGTTTTTCTCCCCACAAGTACACATCATCCCCATCAGAAGGCATCGATGATGAGGTCCCAAGTTCTCCCTAATGGTCTCATGCATGGTTAAATCCACCAACTAGAATCAAATGGACTATGAAAACTGAGGTTGAGCCCAGATGATCTAGTCATCACTTTTCAGAAGAGACTCAAGTTATATTTTCACACCCTTCGTTTGTAATGAAGAGATTTGTGAAGCTCTTGAAATCTAGGGCTATCGAATCTTCTTCAAGGTAGGCCATGATTGCCTTAGATTTCGTATAACCAGAGGTAGTCCTATTTTTTAGGACATTTCCTATGATTCTAAAATAATATAGCAACATATTCATACTAAGATACATATTTGAATGATATGAGATGCTTGAGCCTTCCTCCTTTTTCACTTTAAGGAAGTCCTCTCTGAGGTGAGGATTTATATTCTTGATTTAGATATGATCATTTATAAAAATTAAGACTAGAACCCTATCACAATACATGTGGAGGACATGGTGAGATGCATTATTACAGAAGAGGTTGAACACCCTTCTAATAAGAAATGGATTATTTATGTCAATTATGAATATTTAAGTCCTTATTTTCTGATTATTTAATTGTTTTCTTCCTTAAATTTATAAAGAAAAATTTATAGTTACTAAAGATATTGTTATTTTTATTTATATCCCTCGAGGGGGAAATCAAATTCAGGTTCAGTCACCAAAATCTGGACCAATTGGAACTGCACTCGGGATTGATGAATCATATTCAGAATGGGAAGATCTATGTTTGGGCTAGAAAATAATGGAGGTTGAGATGGTGTGGAAAAATATATTCCCCCCTATAATAACTATCATCGAGGAGGATTTTTCTAGTCATCCATTATCTAAATGGAATGTATTTCATGAAATAAAATATTTGGCCATGTGTATTGTCAGTAATGGTGGGACGTCAAGGATTCATTAATCTTTTCAGCATCCTCCATAAATGTCAAACCCTTTTTGTGATATCATAATATTCATTCCTATCCTATCTTAAGGGGATTGATATTTAGAATATAAAACCTAAGGATGGATCTCTCAACCTAAGAGGAATCCCTACTAGTGAGTTGTCTCCATCGATAGATGAAGCATCAGGGGTCATTGATATTCCATCTTCTCTCATCACCTCCATTAATAATGTTGAGGGGAGGAGGATTATAGTACAATTAACGATACATCATAAAGGATGTTCGGCTGATTGAGGAAATTTACCCTTATGATATTTTTGTCTCATCTTATATACTAAGGGACAATGTAAAGACTAATACCATACCCACTGTTGTTGTCGAAGAAGTTGTTTGGTGTCAAAAGTCACATGAATATTGGGTTGCACTAAGTCCCATGACCAATTTTTCAGATATTCTCATGGGTGATATTATCATGGTGATTGAGATATCAATTGGTTCCATGAGAAATCCTAGCATGATCATTGATGAAATATTGGATCATATTTATCATTCCACCTCTTTCATAGAATTTTAATCACTTAACTGATAATTGAATGGATGTGAGTCTATATTTTTTGCATCCAATTTTTACATCAGATTATTTGGTCATGAAGGGTTGAAATGTGAACCACCATTTATTGATAGTATCGCAGTGGTGATTTATGAAAAATATGTTGATGTCCCTATCATCCCATTATTGAAGGGGAATAGATCAAGTTGATATTGAAATGAAAATATTCAACATTCCTTGGCTAGTTTCCAATGGATCCTGGAGAGTGATCCTATATAAGAGGATCCAATTCAAACCACTGATGTTGGGGAAGCTATAGAGATATCCACCATAGAGGCTAGCATATTATTCAGTGAGTGTAAGCCATATTATTTAATCATTACCTATTTGATATGTTTATTATCCTTTCATGTATAATGATGAGTATTTACCACTGTCCAATACCATCATATTTTGGGTCCATTTTCAAGGGTGGATCCTCTATGATAATGTAGTCAATATAAGAAAAGAGGTTATTATTGACTAGGAGGGAGAAATGAAGGTTTCCTCAATCGGTGTACTAATTTCGGAGAGCATTTATCCCTATAATTGTGCCAGTACATTTGATTTAGAGAAGAAGAATTATCATTTCATCAGATATAATGGGTCCTGGAGGATATATGGAAAATAGTCATCAGGATATATTTTTACAACCTAATTTTATGAATCCATAAAATTCAATTCCAGTTTGGTAAACTGAGACATGATAGATTTAACTAACACATGAATCATAATGCTATGGAGGAGATAATATTAAAATAGGATTGAGAGAGTGAGAATAAATAGTAACTCATGAAGGTGAAGCTACTTCTCAAAACTAATGATCTCCATGTTGGATTATCCCAGGAGGAGGAAAACAATACAAAGAATATGGCCAAATTTAGACTATAGATTAATGGGAAAAATATTCAATTACTATTCCATCGGTAGTAATTGTATTCCATTCAGAAAGAAATCGTATAAATCCATAATTCATTATATGTATACCAAAATAAAGGTCCAACTATTCTCATGGATGTAGTAGATTCACTTCATTGGTCTAAGGGGAGTGATGAAATTTGATTGGGTGGGCTTCAACAGGAGGCTGATGGGGCTTAAGTGGTCATTCAACAAATGAATATTTATGTTGAGGGTCTGTTGTAAAGTTACATTGAGAGAATCAATCTTATGGATTCACCTATGATTTTATAATCTCATAAATGTATGGAATGTTTCTCCCAATCAACAATGTAATCATTGAGTTTCTCCTCTTGAAATAAAAACAAAACATTAAATAAAATTTTCATTGAAAAGAAAATTTTCATCTATTCATAACCATGGTGATAATGATGGGATGATGCTATACCATTTTCTAATGTCATGGGCCCTATTATGTGTTGTTTGACTATTTCTCTGGAAATACTAAAAACCATAAATATTTATGACTTTTGTGTCATCGCACTAATTTTTTTTTTCTTACGTTCAATATAGATCTGACTAGTATTAGTGACTTCTCTTTTTCATAGACTTCCATTTTTGGGTTTCCTGCATAATAAGTTTTCCACATTTTATAATTTCAATGCACAATTTTCTCTTAGACCATACAGAGTTCATGTCTTGTGATATGAGACTAGAATATTTTATAGGTTTCCCTTTTTTTAAAATAAGGTGAGTGTTATGTCTCGTTTTGTGCACAATTTAAATTCTTCTGAGCTGGACTAATGATACTGGTGTTTTAGGTCGAAGATCATTGACCGAATGTTTTAAAATGATGACCCAAATAAGTCTTGTTCCACAAAAATTCTTCTACATTATTCAAATATCTTATTGGGAATCATAATCCATGATTTTATGCTTCCCAAATCTAAAAAATGACATAACAGAATAAATGATTTCTCTCCAAAGGAATAATATACCACTGTTTAACACATCCATTTTGTGGGCTGTTTGATGCAAAGCAAGTAAGGGTGTATTATGATATAGTCAATAATGGAATCCATTGGCCAAAATCTAGTTTTGTGGGATACGTCATACAATCCCAACTGGGATGTGTTACAATGTAGTTAGGTAAATAATTTCATTGGAATTAGGAATTTATACTATTGATATTTGATGGGATTTTATAGAGATATAGAATTTGATTTATTGTGAATGGTTGGTTATCCAAAGGAACATGTTTCAGAATGAAGAGGGAATCTATATCAGAATTGGACATGAATGGGAAACTCCTCCTACAAGAATTTGGAGTGTGTGAAGGAGGGTACATTTTGAAGGATGGTCAATGTCATGGGCGTCCATCTTTCTGTGAAGGATTAAGGTATTCAATAGTTTATTGTCATGCGATCAAGAAACTCACCAGTTAGTTTAGCATCTCATGGAGAGGATGTTGTGATATACAGTTTAAATTAATATAGCAATTATATTGTGATATAGATTATAAAATCATATAACAATGATATTTGGCTATTCATTTAATATTTTTTCAAAAATGACATTAGGGGATCTATAATTCATGGTCCCTAGCTTTAATTGATTAATTAATAATTATCCAATTTTAGTTCATATGTATGGAAAAGATAAACCATATTCGTATATAGGAGGAGAAAGTTTTCAACTATAATTTGGTGGTTTTATAATCCAAAATGTGATATGGGGAAAGAGGTATTATGGTGATAAAATAGGTGTCACCTAAGGATGAATTTACAACTGATTGAAAAATTATTTTGTGGGATATTTTATAAAAGGAAATATAGGTTGTGTTATGACATTGTAAATAGTGTCATCCTTTGGCTTAAAAACCCATTACGTGAGATACATTATTAAAATCTATATGGGGTGTTACAACATTGTCTTGAAAAGATTATATTAATAATTTTATCATTCTTATACTAAAATTCAATGGAATTTTATGGAGGCTTCGATTTCATGGTTAAATGATTGGTTTTCGGAAAGAAAGTAACTGAATATGGGGGGAGCACATCAAGTTAAAATTTATAAAGAATTTGGGGAAAGGTTTCCTACACTAATCTAAACAAAAACATGAAATGTGGTTCCTATAGTTTAAGGTCATATGACCAGGACCATAACATCAAGGAAACAACATGTGACATGTGGCTTGTTAGACCAAGGTTGTTCCAAAATAATTCAGACATGAGGGGGGATATTGTAAACCGTTGTCTAGGGGGTTCTCGAATCCCGAGAAAGGACATTTGAAAATTTTTTGGGAGATTATTTCATATCAAATTAAAATCATAGGATCCAATATAATTTCATAAAAAATGATGATGATAGAAGTATATTCTCCCAAGGATGACGTTATCACTTTTGAAAATCCATTTTGTGGGTTGTTTTATGTATATCTATTTGGGGCGTATTACAACATAGACAATAGTGGAATACATTTTCGGAGAAACTATTTTTTTTGGGTACATTATACAAAGACTTTAGAGAGTGCTAAATCACATTCAGAAAATAGATTCTTTAGGTATCATAAATTCAATCAACTATGGATAGTAAATATTAGGATAATATGAATGTGTCCAAGGTTAGGAGTATGAAAAGTGAATGGGATATGTACGAGATAAAAGGAAATGTATGGAATGATATTATCCATGATGTGTAGAGTCCATCAAATTGATCTGACACTTATATAGAAGGGTGTCATCTCGGTTTCCTTGGAATACTCCCTTAAGAGGGGTTCTAAATTAATAGACCCTATATATATCTTTGTTCGTTGACAAGAGATGGGGTAGCCATCCATTCCTTGTGGATGGGAATAGGACATGAGACCTAGGATTCACTATATATCTCAGTGGAATAAGAATCAGTCCACATATAGTTCTCTAGGAAATCATATTTTTATATTATTATGTGATGAGGATAACTTGTGTGTATTTTATGGTCTTGTAACCAGGATCATGGTGAGACCAATTTGAATTGATATGCCTCGCTTATGTGGGGAAATCATTTTACTAGAATTTCTAGTACTATGTGAGCTATTCTCAGTTTCATAAACAAGAAGTGTGAAAGGGTATTTCTATTACACAAATGAAACCAAAGTGAAGGATACTGGAGTTGATATTTTTAGTGTTTGGTCTAGGAGATATGATCTAGACATTGCTACATATCTCATTATGATGAGAATCAATCCATACATAGTTATTGAGGTACCATGCAGTTTAAATTCATGTCTTCAGAACATGATTCATTTGGTTTAACATCATGTGGTAATGATGAATGTGAGGTAACATTAAAGTATTAAAATATTGGGGTTGGGCCCATGGTTGGAAATCTAGGTGACACCACATATTTAATAGTTATGATAATAATTCCATACATAGTTATTTAATGTTACTAATGCCAAAATGATCTATAAATAGAGAGTAGATATCTATTTGACTATGGCTACACCAAAGCCTAAATATTCTTGTGTCACTATGTATCTCACTAGAATGAAAATCAAGACACACATAGTTATTTTAATGAAAAATCCACATATAGTTATGACCCATGCACATTGATATAGTTTTTTTTTCTATTTTTTTGTTGCCATGCCATGAATTGGGGATCCAGGCGTCATTAGGTCATTTTTTTATCATCATGCCATAAGGATGTTGAACGTGAAAGTTAACATCATGTAGTAGTGACGTCAGTCACCTGATGTGAAAAAATTTATAATTGTTTTGGGATAGAATATTTGAGATTCATATACCATATTGTATAATGAATCAATCCACCTATAGTTCAATAAAAATATTCCCCGCATCATGCATGCATTAACATAGGGGGTTTTATATTAATATTTTAGAGGATTATTGTTAGACTTAAAACATGAGGTTTAGACATAATTACACATCCATTACAATAGGAATCAAGCCATATTTCCAAGAAGTGTACCTATGAAGATTTGATTCATACAATATGAAATGTGATGAGTTTCATTTCCATAATCATGGATGGACTAAGGATAGATAGCTCATGCCTCATTATGTTTCTCATTGGAGTGAGAATCAAGCCACACATAGTTCTAGATAGGATCATGTAGTTTATAATTATGTGATAAGAACATGATAGTGTTTGGACATATGCACATAATGGTGTCCCATGTTCCACCGTGAGCTGATGATGATGTTTGTAGGGCTTATGTATGGGGTTCTCTAGTGCTTTCTTCCGCATGTCTTACTAGGAGGGAATCTCGACCCGCTATTGGGTTATAGGGATATGGTTGAACTTAAATCTAGGATGGAGGCCCATTTTTAAGAGACCACAAAGATTTTATCAACTCATTATTCATTAGGGTTTCTTAACATAAAATGAGAGGGATGTTAACCATGTATTTTAATGTCTTGCAATGAGGATGAATTGTGTCTTGAAATTTTTTTCATAATACACAAAACATATGTTTTGTAGTTTATCATCATGGTACAAAGTTGATGATGCTAAATAGTTTAAATTCATATTGTAAAGACATTATTTCATTTTATTTCAGGTCATATGAAATTAAAAAACTACATAATTTAAGGTATTATACCTTGGACGTTATCTATGTGATTACACAATGTATTTATTTTGGAAACTTTTACTGGTCAGTGTCTTAATGATCTCTCCATCCATTGAGATCAAAGAAAAATATTTGTTATAATGGAACATATGATTAGATTAAGGTACATTCCACATCCTTCCATGTTGTTAAGGTTTCCCTCCTGGTATAATTGGATTTATATAGACCAATACTAGTACTCCTTAGAGGAATGAGTGTAGGAATAGCTTCTTATTAAATTATTACGCTATCTGATTTTGATAGACCATAATGTGTTGTAAGATATTAAATATTTTATCATCCAGTCATTCCAATTCATTCAGTTGTTTTTGGGATTTATTATTTATTGATAGTTGATCACATATGGAAACACATAACAATGGTAATTGGATCTCAATGGGATGGACTACTTTTGTTCAGTATACCCGTGAGTATATTGACTCCCTTGTAGCAGTACAAGTTGTGCTTTGGTAATCCCATAAGGCATACTAGATCATTTCATGGTTAGAATTTTTTCCATTATCCACCACCTTGTGGAGTATATTTGATAGTGTTTGGATGAAGGCATATATCTATTTGATAGCCGATACATGGGAGTAGGATGAATGGTTTGACCTGATGTAAAATTTTTGATATAGACTTTTTACCTTATAAGAACCTAATTTCTTAATGTTTTCCATCAGTATTGTATGAGGGACACAAAATATGGTAATGATTTTTGCTTTTCAAAAGACCCAAATTATTTTTTCCCTAATTTATTTTAGAGGTAATCCCTCATCTCATTTGGAGAAGAATTCAGTAGCAATTAAGATGAATTTGAACAACTTGGCTATTGATAGAGGGTACGGCCCCACAATTTTTATTCCATATATGTAAAATAGCCATATTTATTTGGATGTATGTATAATATATTGGGGTTGAAATAGGAATATTGAATGTATTTTATATGAATGACATTTTTTTGTGAATTCCATGAAATCCTACACCATCAAATGCAAAAAGTATCCAAATCATCAATTTTTATGACAAACACTATACCTTAACTGGTGGTAACCACACACTCCAACATGTACAACATCCATAATGTCTGCAGTCTCTTCTCCATTGATGCTTCAGAGATGGACCTCATCAATGCCTTGTTTTTAGAGGACATTACGGTGATTTGGTTCATCATAATGGTTGATGTTAGCTACTCTTTATCATATTTCCTCCTTCCCATTTATATCATATGTGAGGAATTCATTATAAAGTTTTTTCAAGAGTTGAATTATCCACCCAGTGGTTTGACCATATGGTTCACGGATAAGGTTGACATCATTGATCTCTTCTGTTCTGACTTGAAAAAAATGTTGATACCATTTGCGATGGGAAACGCTGATGACTATTTTATCCCGATTTGGATATTCAAGAGTTGTGGTTTCTAGTCCAATGTATCTACATGGGCATTATATAATCATGGGACGTGAATTTTTTTTCACTAATGGAAACATTAAAATTAAACCTCATACATAATCAATAAGAGGAACAAAATCATTTTTTTCTAATGGTGTAATTCCCATTGATATATATGATTACAAACTCTGAATAACCTATATCCACAAGTTTGTCCAGCAGCATTTGGAGATCCATTTATTTTCATACAAGAGGGCCTGATATTCTTCCTCAATGTTGGTATAGAAGTCTAAAAGTTGGAATGAGTAAATTAGAAATGCCATCATTAGATAAATGAGAACAATCCGGAACCCGATTTTTCTCCAAGGGTATTCTATCCTTCCACCTATTGGGAACTTGGATGCATAATCAAAATAAATTTCCATTTTTGTGGACTACCCTAAATAGATAATATATATTCATCCAAGAATTAACTATTTAAATATTTTTTCCTTGAAGATGGGTGTTCTAAAAGGAAATATATCATTTGGTTGGACATTCATTTTCTTCATAGGTGAAAATTGTATATAAAAGTATTATAGGATAACCTCCCATCATAATAGATGTCCGGTCAACATAAGGTGGTTGATGATATATTTATATGGGGTTCTTGTGAGATCCAAATTGCATTGTAGGGTGATACAGGTAGTGCCATAGTTTTTTGGCGGAAAATATTATCTCAAGGAACATCTTCTCGATATCGGAATAATGATCCTCATTATCAAGCATGGTTCAACTAAGATAATGGATGTTTTTTTCATTCCCAACATTGTTATTTTGTACAAGGAAGGTACCAAATGTCAATCAAGGGACTTCACAAAAATAATGTTCCGATGTCCATAAATGAGTGACATTTGCAGCATAAGGCTCCAGAGGTACTTATTGAGGTTTTCAAATTATTCCTTTTAGTATCTAGTTAATTGATATGTGACCCATTTCTTCCTTATTTTTGGGAAGGGGGGACAATTTCCTACATGGTTGGATATGAATAACTAAATATAAGACAAGTGTACTTAATTCCCACTTAAATCATGAAGGTTTTTTGAAGGTGACATGTTAAGGATGAATGTTATTTCATTATGTTCAACTTTAATGTCCTGATGAAATACAATTAAGATGAAAACATACACAATGTTACCCCAAAAGAAAACTTTAAGGGTTTCATATTTTGGTTATGCATTCATAGCTTGTTGAAGATGATCTCCAGGTCAGATAAGTGGTAAAAACGTTTTTTTATATGAAAACCATATAATTAACATATCATTCAAAAAAATTTCTAGTACGAGTTTCAAGATGCGAAGCATGGTACATTGTTATTTTAGAACTAGATTTCTTCATTTGAAAGGGATTTACTGGGTACTAGAATACTACTTTAGGGGATATTATGGTGGTGAATTTTTTATATTATAGGGACATATAAATTATGTTTTCCCTAAATAAACATCGAGGTAGGATAGTACATGATAACTAGCCATTATATCAATCAGAAGTTATGTGATTAGAACAGGATGTCGACCTTTATAAATTTTCAGCTGAGATCACTAAAGTTTATGAAAACTCAATTTTTCACATTTTTCTTCATTACTGGTGTAATATTGACTATCCATTTTGGATATTGCACCTCAGAAATAATTTTATCTTTGCCGATCATGTTCAATTTAGCCTTAACTTTTTAGGTGTCAGTTGAGTGTTTCCCTCTGGCTACCAGCTTGTTCCCCAAATAGTCTTATTAAAAACCCAAGTGATGGGTGGACACTTCAAGGTAAAGGCGTCAAATTTTTGTTTAATTCTAGGAAAACATTTCCTATACTTTCCATTGTAGGGATTTATATATTATTTTATCCGTAGAATTCAAGGACACACAGATCGATGTGGGTTTTTCATCTTATTCTATACCCAGATTTATCTCCATGAGCACTTCAACAGTGGTAGTGACACCTTTCCCTAATGATGGTGGGGAATCCCTAAGGTCTTCCTTTTCGTATTATTATTTATTATTTAACTCCTTATCTTCTTCATGGTATGTAAGTGAATAAACATGTTCTTCATAGTGATGATTGGAATCACCATTTTGAAATCCATAATATGAAGAAACCATTCCCGAATCGCTTACTAGTATGAGGAATATTTAGAGAACTGATGGGAAAATAAGGGAATGTGAATGATTGTTTTTAATTTATCCCATTGTAATGATACCTTCTTCTATCCCACCTTATGGAACTATGATTTTATGGAGATTAAGGGATTGAGGGAAGAAATTTTCATCCCGTCTTTGTATATTACATATAGAGTTGAATTCTGCTCCCACACTATCGGTATTAACTGTCAAATTGACATTTCCGATGTTTCTAAACATGTTCTCACTTTTTGACAAATCTCTTTTATTTTTTTGATGGTGATCACACACATTACACTATGTTATTTGAAAAGATGGATCAAATTGTATCCAAACCATTTGTGGCATTTATTTGAGTGAAATTATCATCCATGGTCTATTTCTCTTCATTATAGTAGAATCCTACATCAATGTATTGTGTATGAAAAGATTTGAATGGACATTTTTCACAATAAAATGTCCCAATATTACCATTGATATAATATTTGAGGTATTAGTTCTATGAATAGAGGATAACTTCATGCTGATGTGGCCATGGTCTTCCCAACAGAACATTAAAGCTTATATCATGTCTAACAACAATATATTATAAGTCATACATGACATCCCTAAACTAATTCCTGAGTTTTATTTCACTGAGAGGAATTTTTAGTTCTTTTTATAAACATATAACATTAGGGAAGAAAAGGACATGTGAGATTCATTGAAGCCATGTTGACAAATTGTATGGACTGGGATGAGGTTGCCCCAAAAGATGTTGTCAATAAAGTATAGTAGTATGTCAGTTTAATTAATCAAAAAATATTTATATAGGGGTCTAGAATGTCCCTATATGATGGAATCCCCATCATGTTACATGAATGGTATGATAGGATCACATTTTATAAGATCATTCTCCACGCAATACAAATTAGAAAGAATAACATCCACATCAAATTCTTGAGGGCTTGACAGGGCCTCAACGAGTTCATCTTGATGGTATTTTGAATGAATTAGGGAATCCGAGACTAATAGAAAGGTTGATACCATGGATAATTTCTTAAAAAAATATTTATGGTCCCATGTTTTGTGTTTCTAGGCATGGGGATGTTCTTTCAAATGTACATTGGGAGCGTATATTTTTGATGTCGATAGACCTTATATTATAATTAGTGTTGATGGTGATTTGGGATATGATATTCATGATGTTGATGGACTATTCCATGAAATATTAGTTGAAGGTTCTTCTTCTCATTATGGATTGGGCCAGATAGATTTTCCTACACTATATATTTGATTAGGAGGTTATGTATACTCTAACCAATATTCTAGGATGGTCATGTCTTTAAAGGCCATGTCATCTGGGGACAAACAATATTTCACATACATATATCACTAAAGATATCCCCAATGAGTTTCAGTTGCATATATATTTCGAGTAGGGGCATGCTTAAACTTGTGAATCCAAGTATGACCTTGTATTCACCTGTACCCTCAACCCTGATGGCCTATTTACCTAGTTCCAAAGTGAAGTGTAGGGAATTCAAGTCCATAATAACACTCATAATTTGAGAAGGGGTTCATTGTGTGAATGATTTTAATGGAACCAAATATCAACTCCACAACTGAGGGATATTCTCTTTGGATGGTGGGCCCTTACTACACCGTTTTGAAGTGTTATGCATGTGCATATGGGATTATAGCTAGGAAGTATTCTAAAGTCAATTATAACTTCATATTTTATATTGAATCATCATAATGTGTTTTATTCTTACTCTATTGACCATGTCACTTTTTGGGAGACTATATTGTAAAGAACCGAGCTATCAATGAATTAGGATGTGTTGTAGTGGAATAATTCGGAGGCATAGTCAGCTACTACAATTATGCTCAGAGTATAGCAAGAGTTCATTTGGTCATTTTTTCTAACCATCATGTCACTGTAATTTCACATACCCTTACTGTTAACTTCCATATATTCATTCTCTTCTTCTAGATTAGTGGTAGAGAGACAAAGTACTTGGGCTGGTGTATTTTTGAGCTTCACATTCCCCGATTCCACCATATTTTAAAGGATTTATTTAAAAACAAAACAATGCTAGATGTTCCTCCCCAAGGCATTATATAAGGGAAATAATTGGAGAAATCCACATCACCCTTTTTGATGGGATTCCTAATATATGGTAGCTTTATCATGTTACTTTACATTGTAAATATAATTTAGTTGGTGACTTGGTCATTTTCAAAATAATAGTCTTTATTTTTCATTTCCTATATCAATATTCACCTATTATCTTTTTTAACGTCTTGCATAGGTAGGTTTTTTGCGGGTACTCAGGAGGGGGAGTTGCATGTTTTCATCCATGATTTTTAGAAGAAGCAGGTATTGGGGTCTGCTTATGTGTGACTTTACTATTATTTTTACTTCTCATTATAATTTCATGAGATGATGGAATTACTCAGGAAATGTATTATGTCTTCATGATGGATTCTTTCACTATTTAATCAATTATGGTGAGGTACCAAAACACTCCTATGTATTTCATAAGAATAATAGGAATTCAAAAATCATCATGAAGATTCACTATATATTTGTGAAACAACAATTATTGATGTATCGGTAGGTTCAAAAAGTATGTAAATAATTTCCACTGAGAATTGAAATATTAGACTATATTGTTTTCCTTCTATATACAATTTGAGAGGTTGATGAATATTTTCTTATATTGAATTAAGCTAAACTAGAATAGAAACTCTTGATAGAGGTTATCCAACCCCGTGATTGAGTAATCCTAAAATGTTTTTTACCATACAAGGGTTGGTCCTTATAAAGATTGCATGAAGAAATTCAGTTTGACCATCTCTTGTTGTTCAGGGGTATCGATCATGGGATCACAATGAGATATGAAATGCATCATGGGCTACTCTAGGTCTCCCGAGCCATTAGAAATTAGAAACAAGGGATTTCCAAAGATAAGTGGGAGAAATTTGGATCCTCCCTTTCAGGTTGAGGGTTTTTTTCATTTTATATCTGTTTAATATTTTATTAAATAGATTGAAATTGATCCATGAGTGACTCAAGAAAATTAATGAGCCCTTTGGTGACATCTGTATGGGAAGGTGTTTAAATATATGTATAAGCAAGTAGGGACATCCATTGAAGTATGACTGGTATCTATCGTGGGTATCCTATATGGGTAAGTATTTATGGATCTACATGGTCCTATTATGGTTGTGAACCCAAACAAGGAAAATCATGATCTTATTATGTATGATCCAAGTACATTGGTGGTTGATATACAAAATTAATCGGGAGGTTCAGAGCCACATTGTTTATTCCAAAGAACACTCTTTTCTAAGGTTATCTAGTTGGGGTCCTAGTTGATGATATTCTTATAAGGTATATTTTTATGAAAGTCTTCCTCGATGTATCTTTTTATTGAGTCTACTAAATCATTAAATATCTTCACCCAGCTAAGAAAACCATTCCTCTATTGAAATGGAATTAACCACAATGGCAGAAAGGTGGGGTTTAATCAAAACATTTACCTCCTCCTTCCTAGATTACTTTTGGGGTGGTAATGAAATATTACTTTAAGGAGTTCCAAGTTTTTGCGAAGGATTTTGGTTCTAGGTATGCACATATCCTTCCATTGTTTTAGTGTGGACTAAATTTTTAGATGAAACTTCCTCCTCTTACTCTTCCTCCAAACTGGACTCATGTTCCATGGTGGCATTGATGAAATTAACTGATTCATAATGAATTGAAGTCATTTTAACAATGTATATGCAATAATGTAACTTTCTACATCCCACAAAACGAATTTTCCACTATTTTGTTAAATTTCTATGATGTTTTTTATAGTAATTGATCCAAGGGAATCTCTATAATTTTAGCTCGTGTGTGTCCCAAGTGAGTGTGCCAGATCACAAGATGTGTCAAACATGAAGGATCCATTCATAAGTGTCTCTCCTTATCAAGAAAAGACTAATTTCAACTAAGGAGGATGTCAATGATGTGAAAATCAACTTAGATTGTAGGTTGGGACTATTAACATTTTTCATTCACTACCCATTCAGGTATGGTTTGCTGAACTCAAGGGGTTGGTTAAAAACTCCCCCAATACGATGGGATTAGGATTCTTCTGAAATTCCTTGGATACTAATGTCATATATTCCCTTCATATTTTATATTGTTTTATTTTAACATGTGTAGGGTTCATCATTCGTTATGCACTTGGATCACCCATTTTGAGTATTGTAGTTCTATTTATGACTTTTTTATATCTGAAATATTATTTCTACAAAACATGAATTTTACTCAATAGTTTCTGATGTTTGTTTTAAAAATATCTCAATAGCATGCTCTCTTATGGCATGATGTTGGTGGGAGTTAGTCCTAACCTATTATTGTTTATTATATTTTGGTCCATCAATATGATCTATTTATTGAGGACATCTTGATGACACAATATTGCATAATTCAACCTTCGAATGGCTTTTTTGGTTGGGGAGTTAAGTAAAATGTAACGATCCATGTGCACCCCTCCTTGGAAATTACCTTCATATGGGGAATTTGTAATTAGTTGTTACAATAATTTAAATTCCCTAAGGCATGCTAGTTGAAGGGATCCTTTCTATTTTTCTGGGTTTCATGCTACTATGAGAGATGTCATATTAATTTTGCATCACATCCCTTCTACTACCTTTATGAGAATTCAATATTTGTTATAGACTATCACTTTTCCCATCAATTGAAAATAATTTTCTATATTTTGTGTCATATTTCATGCACTCAATCTTCTAAAAATGCCTCTCGAATGTTGTATCCTGAGGTGTATAAAGGCCTGAACATGACTGGTATGTCATATTTATTCAGTTGTTTCCTCATGTTTATGAAATCTTCCTAATATTTATCAATAGGCACTTCTACCTAGTCTGAATAGAGTTGAAAAATCCTAACTGCTTTATCATAGTTGGTGATATTGGTTGGGATCTCTACTATTATGTTGGATGCTAGGTGATCCAAAGTAAGTATAGAAAATTAATTCCATATTGGTCTATCTTTTTGGTAAAAAACAATTTATCTTTTTAATTATATGGTATCAGAAACGAATGAAAGTGTTTTCCATGTTTCTAGAAGTAGGTGGTCTTTCTAATAACTATGCCACCATGGAGAGGACCCTTTTAACAATATGAAATACTATAGTAGAGATAAATATCATACTTTATGCCTTCAGGGGGGGACCAATATAGTAGGTTACATAAAGGTTTAAACCCTCGTGATCCTTAATATTATAGACACAAGGATGGATATAATGAATCTCATCTAGGGATATTCTCTCGAGATCGATTAGATTGGGGTCCCTATGTAATCCATGGTGGGTAATTCTTAGAAGAGGAACTTCAGGATTACTGCTACTCCTCCCGTAATTTGGTAATAATAGGGTAGGATCTTGAGCTACCCTAGATAAGTGTCTAAGGGATTTTTAAACTCTTCTATTATATAGAGAGGGATCATAGATTTACTCTTTATCTTCGAGATGTCTTTGGTGAGGTTTCTTCTTTGATTCATTCCTTTGAGGTATAGGTGAAACATTCTAGGGGAATTGGTATTCATAAATAAGTGTATATTCTTTCCTTGGAGTGGTTAGTGGGATTGACTAATTGTATCCCCTTGGAGTGGGTGTATGGTCTCAATCTAGTTTTCCATACATTTTTATAGATTTTGCCTCATGACCTTCTTCGATGGGAGAAGATGTGTGTGTCTTCACATGAGTATACTTCTGATGATCCACCCTATTTTTAGGGATAGATTTGTGTTCATTTCCCTCTAGGACTGATTTTGTCACTATAATGATGTCCATGAAGGTCTGTAGTATGTGGGAAGGTAATTGAGTCATCCTTTTCACCATTTTTAGGATATTATTGGTAACCTCAATGATTGTAATGAGATTATATTCCCATTTTGAATCAAGATGAGGTGTATATTCTTGCTCAAATCATTTATTTCTCATTTTCAGTTACTGAAATTACTCCTGTAGGGGGAAGAGAGTTGGGTATAACCATATTTTTCTTTGGGACATTACGAATGATTTTTCTGAGTACTTCAATATGGAACAAACGTATGAATTTATTATTATTGTAAGATTTGTATTTTTTCTCACGGATTTATAGTAAACACAGTTATAATTCATCTTTGAGTGATGCTAGACGGGGATGACAACATTCGTGGTTAGTGCGGGAAGGTGCATGATCCTACTCACAGTGTGCTTCTTGATTTTAATGATGGGAATCCTTTTATGATTCCAAATGAGGATACTAGAAGTTTTAATTACATTGGGGGAGTGTATTCAATTTCTTGTAGTTAACAAAAAATTTCATTGGTTGGCTTCTCTGGTGGGCAGAGGTTTGTGTCCCCGCTCCTTGGGGGTTGGTCACTTCCCCCAAAAGAACATATTGCCTGCCCAGGAATGGATGAAAAAGGTAAGCCAGCTGGGGTAAGTTCCCTTATCATACTAAGGGATAACTACCATGTTTAGTTAGTGGCGACAATTATTAGTGGGATATATTTTGGATGTAATCCTATGACTTCTGGATGAAGATATATACAACCCCTTGGTCCACCTACCTAAGTTATGAGAAGGTGTGGTTGTCACATTTCTATGATAAGCACCCAAAATAGTTGACGATATTTATTGGAATCATCTACTTATAGATCACTGACCATCATTGACAAGAGTAATGGTGTGGATTGTTGAGTAGGAGGACATATTGGGTGACCTCTAGGGTCGAGATAGTACTGTTCTAATGATACTCCCAGACCCATGCATTAGAGGCCCAATGTTCAAGACATTTAGTTGTTGGTGGTTTCTTTTTCTTGGATGAGGACACAATGTGATTTTTTCCATGTGAATGAATTCAGAAGAACTAAAACGATTCCATTTGAATGAATAGAATTCTGAGTGAATGTGCATTTATGTATTCTAGGAACAAATAAGAAACCCCTATCAAAGTAGCATCTCATTTTAATGAACACATGCATTATTGATTATCTTTTTTGGACCCCTTTAATTTTTTAGAGTGAAAAGGGATTAAAAGATAGGGGATACTATAATCATCGTTAAGGAATCACAATGGGTTCCATATTTTTTTTTATGATGGAAAATATATCAACCGATTATTGATTATAAGGTGTTGAGTTGTGTGAAATCATTCACGTCAGGAAATCTATGTCCAAATGGTTACCAATTACTCAGTTCATTGAACTAGAAACACCCAAAAATTATATATCAAAGAGGGAACTTCATTACAAAGTCTGGAACTCAATAGAATGTTTATCCAATGATGTTTATAAACTCATATTCATTGAGAGGATGGGAGGTCAAGCTCATTAGATTATTTTTGGGGGAATTACTACCTACCCTGGAGCCCTCTCATAGATTATAAATATGTTTCTGAATCCATTATTTATTCGCAAGTATGATGTGGGTCACTCTTAATATGTATCGAAATTATAATGATTTGTATGTATTAGAGGTTCTTTATTAGTGGATATGTTATTATGTATCTGAGGTTCCCCATCAATGGTATCCTCTTATGTACTTATTAGATATTCATTGGTAATTATTATGACAATGATAGTTTTCTAGCGACACAGTGGGGCACTCTAGAGTGTGTTAATGTTTTAGGAGGTTGGAACTATTTTGATGTTGGGATCATACCCAGGGATTGGCATCCTATGTATCCTTTTTAATGAAATCAGAACCCATATAGATTGGTTCATCTTAATGTGGCACATCAGACATTTCAAGTTCATGTTATAAAGACATAAATGTAAAATTGTTTTTTCATGATTCAAGGAAATAAATTAAAATGTTTCATATTTGATGTTTGGGGTGAGACTTATATCATGGAAGCCTATGTAACCATTAAGGATTAAAATTCCTTTTAAATTAGACACTAAGGGTAATGGTGCATAGAGTGAATATGTTTGATTTGGGATTTTTGGTATAAACCTCATGGAAGAATCCTACATATCTAATTTAGATGACAATAAATGTTAACATAGTTCAGTTATAAGGGATCAAATATATGGAGACCCTATTAATGATTGGTCTTGTAGGGGAGTGTGTCCCTTTTAGAGTATTATGTTCTGGAATAATCCTGAATATAAATCCCAATGAATGGGGTTTTTTCAGTTTGGATAAGTGTCTTGACCCATCGATATTTGTAGGGCTGGTTTAGGGATTACACCAATTGAGTATTCTTAGGGGAATATGGGTTATGATTGGGGATTACTCTAGAGAATGATTCCCTTGTATTAACATGTATTGGGGATTACTCTTGAAGAGGATGCCTATGTTAGTGAATAGTTTTGAATTATTCCAAGTAGGAGGCCCATATTTGGTTGGGCCTTACACTTGTAATGATTCACAAAATGCTCGAGATCATATCAATTTTATGGTAACCACCAACCTCGATGACCATGTGAGTCATGTTTTTTGTGAGAAACAAGAGTAATTGGATGATCTGAGAAACCACACAGTCTGATTTTTATTAAGGTTGGATACATGGACATGAGGACCCACACCTATGGGGGAAATCTAAAGGAAGAAAATTGGATGATTTGAAAGAATGATCTATGGAAAAAATTCACATGTTTATGTGGATTCGATGATTACAACTTTTACCTAGGTACATATTAGCCAAGAATAGGAATTATTCATTGTCATGGACAAAATGAAGTCAAATATTCAGCAAAATACACACATTCATCCTCTACTGGTGGAAGAGGACCTGCATAAGGGAGAGAAGATGGGACTCCTAGGCACATCCCCCTCTATCCTGGTATCAAGGAGGTCGAGGATTAGCATGAGTGAAACCTACTGCAAGAAAGGTTGGTGGATTACTTGAGGAGGGATTCCCTAAAATTAGTTCCACAGTAAGGAAGTCGGATCTCATTCCATGTCAAATAGAAACACATGTTTTATCCTACCTCCCAATTATTTGAACATGAGGCTCTAGTTCATTATGATGAAAGAGTAGGACATGCTCTTAGGCATTGGATCAGAGACCAGGAACTCTGCAACATTGTACATGGGGTCGGGGTCCTTGTGACCGAAGGAATGAAAATGCACAAGCACCTTGAGGACCTTAATAGTCTAGTAGTACAAGTGAAATAAACCACTACCTAAAGGATTGAAAATCCAAATTAGTTACATTGTGGTGTTCCCTACTTCAAGGTGTTTCATATTTGATGGATTCAGTGGAAGTTCTAGCTTGGTCCCTTTCAAACAAGGGAGAAAAATTATGAAAGTCCCTTCCATGGATTAATTAGAAGAGGGTTTGAAAAATGGCTCAGACATGATGAAGTCCATGTCGATCCAATGGATGGGTTGCCATGGTATGCTTGGGAGATCCATGTATGGCTCGTTTAGGTATTGAATTTTATAGGTGTACCTGGGAGAGTTAAAGGTACTTGGGAAATGGACTACCTTTTTTAAAAAACATGGGAACATCATTACTAAATCTACCTAGGGTCTCCACATGTTTTCGTGGAAGTGGCTCATGTAGGTCCCTTGTTAAAGAAGGGAACCATAGTCTAGATTTCATCAACCATTGGTGAGCATATTATTTATGCATGTGTAATTTGTTTTAAAACATGGGATAAATTTAATGTCAATACCCCCTTTAATTCCATCCTATTCAGGTTTTGATGAAGTACCTAGTAGATTTAAGAGTTCCTTGGTGAATAAATTGGGTGATCAGAGTGTATAGAGGCCTTTAAAAAGTTTCATCCATTAAAATCAAGTCCTGAGGTCCTATTTAATGAAAAATATGGGACCTTGGTTTAATGTAATATTTTATATAGGGGTACAACACAGTTTATTGTGCAATTTGGCCACGCAGTCTGAGGTGCATGTACCCTACGTGCCGACTCTTCTCAGGGGTACCAACATGAATAACCTTTGGTGGATTTAAGATCCCTTGAATTCTTCATTTTTCTTATTCTCTTATTTTGAATATACTTTCCACTGAGACTTTTCAACCATGTGATGAAATAGAGTATAACAAATAGTTCCATTATTATCCCTCCAAATATATGGAGTTAATGAATAAGTCTTATATTGAATCATGAATCCTATCTCTATTAATCAACATCTATACATATTTTTGACTTCCAATGATTATTTATTTTATTTTTATGTCAATATATATATATATATATATGTTCATGAATATGATATTATATCACAACTACTTTGATATTCCACTAGTGGTTCCATACTATGTAATTATGATCACACCTTGCATGGACACCCAGGTGGACATGAAACTTTATATCCTACATTTCATGTATATATTGGCATATTGGTAAATGATATTAGCTATGGATAGTTTATTTATTATGAAATGGGGTTGGATAGATCCCATTATCAGGTTAGTATTGATGTTGTTGTAGTTAGATGTGGAATTTGTAATTTAACTATTTTTAGTTTGGTTTTATGTGGAATATGCCATGTTTGGCCCTGGCAAATCCATATAGAGAGTTATGGGTTTTTTTTTCTTATAAACTATTTATTTACAGTTCTGATCGTATTTATAAAGTATAACCTGTGGAGAATTCATATATGATTTTGAGTAAAATTCATTCATGATTTGCAATAAAAATATAAAAAGGTAAATATCTCCCCAATCAGACCTTAAGACCATGGAAATAGTTTACATTTCATTTGGATGGTGGAGTGATCGCAGTGGTTGTTATAGTCTTCATTTAGTTTTTTTGGGATCTGATTCAAGGATTCTAAAATTTATATCAAATAGATATTAGTATTTCAAGGATTTTATTTTTCATTGGTATGATATAGGATAATCAAGACATTATAAGTAGTCCTAAAAGTTATCAAGAATTTTTTTTATGGTAGAAGCTTATGTTTACATGGAAAATTGAGTAATTATTTTGAATTATTGGTTCATGTGAGGGATTTAGTTATTTATCAGGTATGATTGTATGGATTTTATGATGTGTATATAGTTATGAACCATGATTTAACAACTATTTTTCATCTTACATCATGTTAGGTGTTGAAAGGTATGTACAGAAAATTTTTCATTCTAAACTTCATATTTTTTTTGATTTTTATATTATTTTTTGATCCAACCAACAATTTTTTTAAATGAAACAAAAACAATAAATAAAAATAGTTTTCTCTATATACTTATATTGTATATGAGTATTTATATTTGAATCACTAATTATTTTCTAATTTCATATATCCGTATTCAATCTCTTGGATAAATATTTATTCCCATTTATCACTAAGGTACTACAAATTAACCTTATTTTATGATTTTTTTATTGAGAATATAAATCCTCATATAGTTTGATTTGATGGGAATGAATTTAATTCTAGTCTTTTTTATCATTCCATGAATATAACATGTTTGATTTGTGTTATATGTACAATTTATGTTCATTTTTTGTTTTTCTATTTTTATATATTACTAAGAATATAGATATTAGGTTATTGAGCATGTTTCTTATTCACTATGTTTTAATATGGAAACATAATATGTTTTTGAAAATAATTCCATCAATCATGCTTATCACTACTCTTGGGATATGTCTAGATGAAACCAATGTCATAATGTATGGGTAATTATGGAATAACAGTTGGAATCTTATAGTATATTAAATAATATTATATTATTATGTTCTATAAATTGTAGAATGTGATTTAATATAAATATTTATTTAAATTTTGGTATATTTTCAAAAGGGGGTTATGTTACGATTAAAATTTGTTCTTTATATCGATAGGTATTGGAATAAAATATAATTTTTAGAATTATAAATTTAGAGTTGTATTTTTTGAAATAGAATAGGTATTAGTTAAAAAAACTATTTTACACATTACCTATATTTTAAAATATATAAAGGATATAGTAATGTAAATGTTGATTTATGAAGTAGAATGAGAAAATGATTTAAAAATACTCTGTTTCAATTTGAAAGGAAAAGGAACCCAATGGAAAACAATATTTTAGTTTATCTTCCATGAGTCATTAACTATTAAAATGTAATTTTGAATGTAATTATTTTAACTATAATTTTATAATTTTTTTTATAAAAGGTTTCATATTTGTAATTATTTTTTAATTGATTTTTGAAATAATGAATAGTTATTTATTTGATTTATGAAGGGAATTTTATTTTTTTAAATTAAAATAGGATGTAAATTCCGGAATAAGATGAAATATTAGAATTTTAGAGAGTAGAGTGTCTTATATAATATTCTTACTAGTTGATGGTCTTTTTAATGTCATAAGGAAAATAGTACCCACTTTAATATTATTGTCTTGTTTTATTTTTTTTTCTTGTTTTGGTTTTAGGGGTCTAATATTGAGTGAGTGGTGTGGAATTTGGTAGTTTAATATTGTGATTATTATACATGATATAATAATAAGGTTTTTATTAGTTTGGGTAAAATTTAAGATCTGTGAATTAGAAATGGGATGAATGATTTGAGATATGATTGATGGCCGAGATGGCGTCATGTATTTTTTATATTGTCATGGTTTAGTAGTTTCGAATGAAGATATTATAAGTTTTGTGATATGTACTGGTTGTAGGACTATATATTAATATAGTGGAAAAATAGATTAATTTTATTGGGTAGTTTGAGGTGGATTCAAATGTTTTTCATCATAATAGTTTTGAGTTATTTGATGTACATATTAGAGAATAAAGGGTTTTTATATATGGGAATGAATCAAACACTAATGCACGAGGATAAGAATCCATATGATGGTATGTTTTTAAAAAATCAGCTCATTATTACCATTTTTATATTCTCAATAAGGTTTTAGGTGGGAAATAATTTATATAGTTAAATTCAAGGATCATTTATATTTTTGAGTTTTATTCAAGTGTCGTTTTCTATTTTAGGATAATGTAGTTGACAATGCATTTTATGGTATTTTTGGGTGTGAATTACGGTATAATAGAGTTTTTAGAGTATTAGTGTAATAATAAATAGGTGAAGCATATACACTACAATTGTAGGAGACCCTGAGTAGCTGGTGGAAGGTGAATATGTACCCACTAGATATGCCATAGGACAAGGTGGCATGGGGGTACATATGGGTACCTGATGGCCCAAAATCGAGTACCTAGTAGGAAGGTCAAATATTTTTTAGTGGAGATATTTCTTTTTCATTTCCTCCCTCACCCGTATTTCATTATCATCCTCTTCAGACCTCACATATTTTCTATAGTCTGTGAGATGACATTATCTTAAAAAACATATAACGTAAATCATTTTCCCACATATATAAATATTATCTCATAAATAAAAAAACACATGTTTATGGAATTTAGAAATTATTTTGATAATTTTCTTATTACACAATTAAATATTAGAATCACTTATAAAATTATTTAAAAAATATTTCTTCCTAGACTTATTACATGTAAAACCATGATATTTTTGGTATATATATATGTATATATATATATATATATATCAAATTAATACTATCTGCAAATGTATTATTTATAGAAAAACATGCACTGAAATGATCCATAATAGATTTAGTTAACATTATTCTATAATTATAGGAGTAATAAAACACTAAAAATTAAAAAATATATATCTCACCTATAATTGCACACATTTATAGGATACATAATTAATATGATTTAAAATTAAAAAAGATTATTCTTTATAAAATAATTCGTTTTTACATTTTTGATATTTTATCTTGACAAATTAAATTCATCAATTTTAAAAAATCTTTCATTAAATTATATTTTAAAAATATTAAGAATACACAATGTTAAAAAAAATATTTTTACTAAAATGAAGTTGTTTTATATTTTATATTTTCATTTAAAAGACAAATTTATAAATTCGCAAATATCAATTTCATAAAATTAACTTATTTTTGAATTTATCATATTAAAATTAGTTTATGGTGAATTTTTGGAATTTTTCTAAAATAAATACTTTTTAAATGAATAGTGAAAAATATTTTTTTTAACAAAACAATAAAGTTTATTTCTATATCAAGGATAATGTATAAATTAATAACTCATTAGAAAATTTTGATGAACAAAAATAATTTCACGGAGTAAGATTTTTATTTTAAAAATAAAAACTAAATTTTAAAATACATATGATTAACATTTTAATTATTTAATAGATTTTTTTAATAATGAATGTTTTGTGTATTTTAATTAAAGAATTTTTTTTAAAAAAATTATATTTATTCTTACATTTGAATCCAAAAAAATATTATTATTTTAAAACAATAAAATTTATATCTACAAAATAAAGGAAATTGATAAATTTATATTACACATAAATTTCAAACTGAAAAAATTTATTTTCATAAAAAAATTATACATTATGAGTGAAAATTTTAATATTAATGTTAAAATACTTTTGGGTTATTATGAAAAATTGATTTTAAAATTTTAAATTAGGTATTCAAATTTTGGTAATAATGAAAATTTAATTTTTTGAAATAAACTAAATTACCATGGAAAAAAAATATATTAATGTGGTAACTGTGAAAATGTTAAAAATAGTTAGTAAGTGTAGAAGACTTCAAATTTTTAAAATTTCTCTAAAAAGTTTGTGGATGAGTGGTGACTCATCCAACCCTACTGTCCACAATTATTGAGTTATGATTATTATTCTGGAAATTATATCATATAAGTATGGTATATTTTACACTATTAATGAATTATATTTAATTTTTAATTTATTTTTTAGGGATTTACATTTGTACCACATTTGCACATTTTTACGTGTCCCTTACATAATAAAATATGACCTCTATAATGGATTTTGATGACTCAATTATCTTTTATTTGAGTTAAAATGTTAATTATTTCAGAAAATTCGTCTATGTTTGATACATTCTCTTGTTTATATATTATAAGATATTTTATATTTTCACTCTGAATAAGAAAAATTAACAGAAATATTTTTTCTCAATTATTTATTTTATCATAAAATTGTAATCTTTTAAGGGAAAAATATTATCTAATTTAAAGATAGTTTTCCTCTATTTCCATTATTCTATGACCCCATTTGATTTCCTTTCTTATTTTGAAATTCTAATATGTGTTTAATAATTTGACCTTAATATTTCACTTTATCTCTATTCAAAAGTAAATTTTACTACATTTTTTATGTTATAGATTGTCAATAAAGGTATTTCAAAATATTCAAATGTTTTTTCATCATTTCAAAATCAAAGGTTTTATCTTCCACTCCAAAAAACATTTTAAAATACATTATGTCACTTCAAATATCTATATTTGTATATTAATTTTAAAATAAAAAACTTTCAACAAAAAATATCATCACTATTTTAAAACCATTGTGTCAGTTTCAAGGATCAAATATAAATATTATTTTAATAAAAGTAAAATTTTTCAAGATGTTTTTAATTTTTATTTTTTAAATCCTTATGAATTTTGTAAGGATCATCTTTTTAAAGACCATTTTAAAAAATAAAATATATAAAAAATTTCACTTCACTATTTTGAAAATTACGTTTCAATGTTACCATAACCTTATATTTTATGTCTAATATAAAATAATTTTCTAAAAAAATGATTTCATTTCAATTTTTATATTTGTTTTTTAAGGATTTATTTCTATGGAAATTAATTTTCCAAGAATCAGTGTCTAAATTATTATATAAGATACTTTTTTGGGTGAATGAATTTTTGGTATGAACTATTTAGTTCGTTGATTTAAATTTTAGTGATACCATTTTGGAATGTTGCGAAACCCATTTTTCATTTCATTGGATCATTATGATGTAATGATTGATTATTTTTAGGTGAAGGGCATATTTATAGATGATATATTTTTGGGTTCCTATATCATCATCCAATTAATTGGTTATGGTTTTATATATCATCCGATGATGAATAATGGAAATTATACCATTTATTCACAACATAATTCCTGGACATCCATGGATTTGTTCAAACATAATGGGTGTACATGTTCAAAATTTTTTACAACAAAAAACATGGAGATACATGGTTTTTTTATTTTACAATTTTCATAGTGTCATTCATGGAATGATTCACAATATAACATGTCTAAACACTTGTATATTTTAAAATTATAAAGGGTGATATATGCTTGTATTTATTAAGAATATAAAGATGGGATATACATATATATTTTTTCAAATTAATCTGTGTTCATTCAATGATTGGTCACATCTTAAATCGTAGAAAAACATGAACTTATTACATCATAAATAATTGAGATACATGGATTTTTTGACAACATAAGTGGTTGATGTTATTGGATTTGTTCACAATATAAATGGTAAACATTCTTGGATTTTTTCATAAATTAGAGGGTTGACAGGCTTGGTCTTTTTCACCAAATAAATTTTCGAAATACAAGGATTGGTTCATAATATATGGTTTTTATATGCATATATTGGGACATAGTTATTTTTTCTTCCATGTTTTAAACACACACCATATTTATATGTTATATGAATATGATTATATTTTATGGCTTATTTTTATTTTATCACATTATTTTTTGATGGTATATTTTTTTCAATTCGGATTACATATTCTCTTATCATGAATTTCGGATAACTAATATTATTCTATGTTATTTTTAATAATATAACTCTCCCATAAACATGTTTTTTCATATTCTTGTGATATAAATCTTGATGAAATGTTGATGAATTTTTCCCTTTCTGGAAATATCATCTCCCACCATTCATTTACATTCGTTTCCACAAGAAATTTTATATATTACTACATTTAAAAATACAATTTACACAGAGATTATTTTTGCCTGATTTTAAATATAGAAGAAAATAATATCATTATGGTGGTAAAAATTTATTTTTTGTTGATTAAAATATGGGAGATAATAATAAAAAACAATAAACATTTTTTACTTAAGATAGTGTGACTATTTGTGAGATGTATCATTTAAATTATTGAAAAATAAATTATTATTTTAGGAAATATCACTTTTATCGATGCAAGGGATTAATGAATGTTTTCTAAACACCATTTATGGGAGTATGGTACTAACACAACCATTTAACACACTTTTAAGAATTATATAAATAGACTTTAAAAACTATAAAAAATAACAGACTACCAATGCGATGTTGAAAGAAATACCTTCAGAGCACTAGAAAAAATTGCTGATAAAGTCACCCATTATCAGTTCTAAAAAAGAACTATAAATGGTGCCATTTTGAGTACTTTTTTTGCACTGATAAAGGGTTCCATTATCAGCAATTTTTTAGAATTGATAAATGTGGTTCTGATATGTAATTTTTTAGTGTTGATAAAGGCACCCTTTTTCAAGTGTTTTTTTTTCAATGATATATTTTGAAAAAAAAATTCCATGATCCACCCATCTCAATGGTCTCTATTCCACTTCCCTCCCCCCATGACCCCACATTTATTCCTTAATTAGTGCTCACGACATATCAACCATTGTGCTAGACATATGTTCCAAAACCTGCTGACCCACTGAAGAATGACATAATTTGATCATGCAACCTCCGTGTGAAGAGAAAACATGTTTATCATTTAACTACCCAATTTTATTCAATATTTCACCATATTTACATTTATATACATATACCTATATACACTTTTTTAATCATATATATATATATATATATTTCAAAAAATATATAAATATATGTTTGTTTGACTTTGAGTGTGTCTGTGTATGTTATATATACACCTAAATTTATTTTAAATACATTATATATTTATATTATTTTAGATATATTATATTATAAATATATATCTATATCTATTTATCAATACACACAAATACATATATATAAACAATATATATATATATATATATTCAAAATTGTTTATTGTAATTTTATTTATATAATATGTTTCATGACATTGATATATTTATATAAAAATATAGTTATATATGATATACACACACAATATTGAGACACACTAACACTCACATATATATACACGTAAAAGTAAAATTTATATTTCTCAATTAAAAACATAAATAGATAAATATTTATTTATTTATTTACATATAATATAATATACATGTAAATATATATTTTTTATTGATACAAACATTTTTATACAAAATAATTGTATAAGTATATATATATAAATATACTAATGAATTTAAATAAGGTAAAAAATTTTGATAATATTTTTATTTTAAATAAAACTAAACATAAATTTTATTTCCATACTGTTTTTATATTTAAAAATACATTTCTATTTAAATTTTATTAAACATGTATGTATACAATTTATTTATTGTATTTAAATTTATGAAAAATGAATATATTAATTTATAAATGATGATACAATATAAAAAGAGATAAAATTTCAAAAACATATTATATATATGAATATAATAATTGGGAATAATCTCATTCTCTACTGAAAAAGGATAAAGGTATCAACTTAATAAAAATTGAAATCCCCTTAAATATGAGAAAATTAGGGTATAAAAAAAACTAAGTTTTATATTTATTATGGCCCTTTTGAAAATTTTAAAAATAGTGACCAACGTTCTCCAAGATCTACATGAAATTGATATATGCATGAGTTTTGAATTTATATGGGGAATAACCCAAGTAGACAAGAAGATAAAAATTTATAATCAATTGAAGTTAAAATTTTATTTTCAACATATCTTAGACCATTCATTTGTTTTTTAAATTTATATGTAATTAAATATTTATTAATTAATATTTTTCAATAATAACTCGAAAATTTATAATTAAATATTTTTATTTATTTTGAAATATATTTTTCATTAAATATCTTATATATTATGGGTAAATTCATATTTTTTCTTATATAAATTATATTTAATCAAATATATTATATTTATATAAATATATTTATATATTATTTTTAATGATATATAATTTTTCTAAAAGGTAGATTTTACACTTAATAAAAAATCACTATTGAAGGGGAGAATTTATTAGTAGTGAAACCAAATAACTGATAATGTGGGGCCTTTATCAAGGATTTTTTTTATACAGATAAATGAAGGATTTTTATTATTATTTTATCACTAATAAAGGATCACATTATCATATATATATATATATATATTGACAATTTCCCCCCTTTATCTATGTTTTTTCTTTAACTGATAAAGACCCTACATTATCAAACCATTTTTAGTAGTGATAAAGTACCCCCTTTTTCTATGCCTTTTTATCTAGTAGTGATAAAAGATAGAACTATATTTCAAATTACTTTTAGTAGTGTGGGGTAACTCATTTGGTATTTAATCAATGCTTATATTTTATGAGTATTAATTTATTTATTGTTGGGGATTTTGATTTGTTAACATTAATGGAAACACTAATGATATGTATATGTAAATGAAAACATGTTGTTGTTTTATTAATGTAGATTTTAGTTGTAAGGTTTTCTTTAGGTCACATGGAACAAATTTTTTTGACATGGTCCATTTACGATATACTATGTTGTTACAAGTGTAAACACTTCAATAAACTGTATTTATTTTTAACCCCTCATAGAGGGTGAGAAAAATAATAGATTCTAAATCTATATTAACAACCAGCCTCATAGACTTTTGGATGACAATAATAAAGGATACATGAATGTGTCATTTTCATCCTCTAAAGCATGTTAATAGCCTTGTAGAAAATATGTTCTAAATTTTTTTATCTATATCTCACCTAGGTTAGTGGGTAGGATTGATAATTTTTACTTTGGTGTATCATCGCCATCATCATAAATAAAATTCTAAATAATACCACACATTTAAAATATGTAAGTGATCAAATAAAAAATATTACCAAACAATAATTAGTATATTAATATCATGGAATTTCTAAAAAATAATCCACAATCTATTATAATACCTTCCATCATTTCAATACCCATTACCATATAAAATTTCAATGACAAGTTAAAATCATTTATAGATTTATTCCTTGAAAAAAATTATTATAATAGTATAAATATATACACAATTATATGTTATTCAAAATATCATCAGAGAAATTTTATTTCATCTTGAGAATATATTATAATTATTAGTAAAATTAATTAAATAATTTATGTAAAAGTCATACTGTTATTCCAACTATTTATTATATGATTCCTAAGTCATTCATAAGAGGTCCCATTGGCTTACATCATCATAAGATAATCCATGTCATGATATAGATAATCACATAATTTACATTATCTATAAAATTTATGTATAATTTTAAATTAGTGAATGTTATCCAATAATAATCTTATGTTATCCTTTAATACATGACTTCTTAATTAGAGATAAAATTCATCTAGTATATTCCTTCATCTCATTAACCAAAATTCTACAAAAACAACACTATTTTTTCAAATTATATCATTTAATGATTAAAATACTCATTATCTGTAATTAAAGCCCTCTATAAGTAGTACGTGTAATAATATGTATCTTTGTATAGCTAAATGTGATGTAATATATATAAATATAGATAATACCATTAAAACATTAAGATGAAAAGTAATGAATTATTTAGTGAATAATACAGTTATATTATATAAACAATAAATTACTCCACCATAAATAGAACACAAAATAACTATTAGGATCCAAATTCAAAAGAATCTCATGGAAATGTCAACAATGAAATAATTTTATAGAAATATAAATTGATAATTAATCAATATAATCACATGAGTCCTTATTGATGAAATTAGAAAAATATAACTACTAAATATTACTAAAATGATCCATGTTTTATTTTAATATTTCCATGAGGTCAAAACGAGTCAAAAATAGTTTCCAGTGACCAATTTGGTCTTTCAATATATTCATACACACTTTATGAATTTTATAATCAATTAGGGGATTCAACATGCCACTCCCACATGCTTGCAAGGGAACACCCAATCCTATTTTAAATCTTAACCATTTGATATATTGGTAAAATAGGAAAAATCTCACTATACATATATTCCTATTTTTCATATATAATTAGAGGATAATTATGGATTTGAATTATTAGAAAACTCAAATTATTTTTTCCACACCCTTAGAACATATACCTTCACTCGTCTATATGGATATATGGACACATAGATCACTTTATAAATAAATGATCTGATTTTTGAACAAGGCCAACATATATTTTCCTAACTAGGTAAATAGAAATCATTGTGACCTCTTATGATCCATTAGATCCCACATCTAATAAATCACCACCCACAATTATTCTCTATTGTAGCACAACTATACACCCCCATATTCTATAGTGTGTGGCAAAAATATTGTTTGATAATGTTCTATTTTCTTATAAACGTTGAAAAAATGGTCTTATTTTCTCAAGGGTCATATAAATTTAAGATTTCCACATTGAATTAATAAATAATTACATGAAAATTTAGAGATAATTTATTATTAATCAATGTTTATCTATCCAATACCTATTAATCTATAAGTTACATCATCATTCTCTTAGTCCAATTATTTTTAGAACATTATGATAAAAATAGTGTTATATGATTTGAAATATAAATCATTATTATTTGATGTAATTAAAAAATTTGCCTAAACATTTCGTGAAAATCATCTCTTAAATAGTAAATCATCATTTTTGAAACATTATATCAATAATACTTTTTTTAAAACAATTAATCTATATATTTAAACACCTATGTCTAAATTTTAGTTTTGAGTAATCAAGTCATGTAGATATATTTATTAATACCCAACTTCTCTATAATAATAACCTCAAATTTTAGTAGGAAATAATTTAATTACTAACTAATTAAATTGTTCATTATTAATTTATAATAATATCCAAAGTTTTTATAATAAAAATTTAATTATTAATCAGTTATAATAATATGTGAATTTAGATTCAAGAATGAATCTATATGATACAAGAATAAGATTTTGGGATTTTATAGAAAACAATATCATATAAATAATATTGAATCAAGGAACTACACATAATCTTCATAAAAAAAATCATGATCCAACATCATTCATTCATCCTACATTGGATGCCTAAATATTGAGGTATTTTTTTATCTATGTTTGATTCCATTTTTCTCTAAAATTTTAATACATAGAGAATGTTATGAAAAAATAAATTTTAATTAAAAATTCTAATTTATTTAAATATATATTAATTTTATTTAAATCACCAAAAATTTAATAAAATACATATTATTTAATTTTTATATAAATTCCATATAAAAAATTCCATTTTATTTGGCTCAATTTTTAGGCTTGTTTCCCAAACCAACACTCTATTAATGAAAAAACTATAGTTTATTCATTTTCATAAAAAATGATAAATTATTTCAAAACATCATGTGGTAGATAAAAAACACCATAGGTATTTATTTTTTATTTATTAGTGTTAATGAATAATATAAAATTTAAAATGTATCTAAATTTCAAGTATAATATAAGTCATAACTAATTAGATCCCAAAATAAAACTGGTTAATTTCTCTTTTACAAAATTTTCCACATAGACTTGAATTTCATTGGATGTTATACAAGGAAGAAGATGATTATATTAACAATATACCAATGGATAATATTACACCATTACACAACATGTAGTTTTATAATAAGGGTGATGCCAAAACCCGAGATGATCTTATGAACATGTATGTTTTTTTATTTTTAAAATTCAATACCCATTTATTTTGATTATTTAATTTTATATTACTATAATAAACATTTATTGATAAAAGGGATGGTAATAGGTGGATAATTTCATCACATTAATGGTATTTTTTATTATATTGATATTTTTTATTTCCAATTCCAAATTTCCAATTTAGTCATATCCAAATCATTAAAAATATGATTTGGGAATAAAAAAAAAAAGAGAACTCATATAAATCAATGCGACAAAAAAAACCAGGTAATGTATCCTATAATATATTTTTATAACTTCTTTTAATTTTTCTTATTAAAATTAATTGAACATATATTTTATTATCTTTTACATTTTTTAAATAATGATGAAAATGGTTTTATTTTATTCATGATATCGGGCCGTATAGAATACCTACTTATTTTTTGGTTTAGTATAATTAGTATATGTTACATAGTTTTTTAAGAATATTATTTTTTATTATAGTACATAATTAAAATATCTTGATGACAATTCATTTCATGTTATAAGTGCTGCTTTTTGGAAAAACATATGCTGATTTATTTAATGAATAAATATTTATGTGATTGAGTGATTGTTAAATGGTATGAATTTAATTTACTTTTTTATTTTAAAACAAGAAAAATTAAAATTTCTTACAGTAGTTTGAGTGTGGAAAAATTATTAAATTGTTTATTAAATATTGGTAATTTAGTTGAAAAAATGGTTTCAAAATTAAAAAGTTGCAAAATTTTGTTAATATTAATAAAATCACCATAGACTGGACTATGTCTATCAAACCATCCTTATTCTATTAAAACATTAAAAATAATAGTTTTTAGAGGAGTTTAATGGTGTGGATAAAGGTTATATGATTGGTTTGGGTTAGTGGATGCTTTATATGTATTGATGAACATTTACTTTTATTAATCACATTTTAACTATTATAATTCAGGTTGAGAGGGGATTAAAGAATGGATCATTGGGTAGAGTGAACCAAAATTAATGTAAGTGATTTTATTTGAAAAATAACATTAATTATGGGTATATTGGTTGAGTTAATTCTATATTTCATCACACCACTGATTCCAAATTGCATTCCAATATTTGTGACATCACTACAACTGCATTAATAAAAAATGAGGTGGGCTTCAACACATAGATGTTTAATTTCTATAAATTATGTTATTTTTATAATGATAAACCAAAAATATTTTATATTCATATTTGGAATAAATATTATTTTGTTTGATTTTATATTCGTAAATATAAATTTGAAAGCTTTTTTTTTTATGAAAAATATTTTTACTCTTAATTCAAAAAATATAAATTGATGAATTTAATGTATTTTTTGTAAATATAATAAAATTGATGATTTATTTACACCACAATATTCAGTCATAGGTAGTCTATTTATGGGTTTTCCTTCTATAGTACATGATTAATCTTTTTAATTAGACTTAACATTGCATGATTGAGAGGGTAATTTAAAAAAATAAATATGAATAAGTATAAGATATATAAAAAATTTATATAAATCTTATATAAAAAATAATATAAGTTTTTATTATTAATAAAAATTATAAATATAAAATAAGATCTAAGTAAATTGATTGGTTGTCTTTTTTTATGAATCATTGAATTTATTGTCTTTCCATATATAGTTTTTTAAAAAATTATATAATTTTGCTTCATGAATCCATAAACATTTTCATTATAATTTTTTTTATAAAATAGTTATTTAAATATTTTAATTATGCAAAAAAGCTAAAATACTGGGAAATATTATAGATAAAATTATTGCATAATAAATATAATTTTCTCAACCATTTTTATACATTTTGGTTGATAATTTAAATTGTTAGTCTATCAATTTAAAATTATTTTAATTTTATTTATAATTTTCTTATATTTTTACAATTATTTTATAATCTATTTTAATCATTATAGTTATTTATTTGTTCAGATATTTATTTATTTTTGTATAATTAATTTGAATTTTTTTGAGATATTTATTTAATGTTATATAATTATTACTACTATAATTATTATCACCATCATCAAAATCCTCATAAACTATTTTTTTGACATCATTTAAATTAAACCATAATAAACCCTTGCATATGTGTCAATCCACCTCAGTTTTGGATATAAATAGATCCCTAACGGCATACCCATTAAACCATACATACCCTCATCCATTCCCCAAATCCTTAATTATTTCCACAATTCCACCTTTTGATCTTATTCATAACATAGATCTTGGATGAGCATTAAGGACCTCTCAATCACCCCCACTCATAGAACCAAAAAATCACGTTCTCATTCACCCTTCGATATAGGACCTTACCACATTATATTTCTCCAAAACCCTACATATATATTTATTGGACATTATAATCATTTTACCCACTAAACAATTCACTCTACATGATCTATAATGCAAAAAATGTGACATGGTATCTCATGTAATTTTGTATTCTCCATATATCCCAACCTAATATTTTGGAAATAAGATCTATTTTAACTCTATTTAATTCTTTATGGACAATCATACATCAATTCTTATTTCATTTTAACGTATAATACATTATTCGTTGCATGTTTGACATGCCATTTTTTAGATTGGTCCCTAATATTGGTGTGTGTTGAAATGGCAGGATGATTGGTAGACTGGATTTGGTCACTAATATGTGTTGTGTTTTTATCTTATGTGGGATCAAGTACACAAAGAGGAGTTGGTTTTTGATATTCATTAAAAAAATTTATGAACACATTAATGTATATTCTATAGATACTCACTTTACATAAATCATATATCACTAGAGAAAACATTATGATGAAAATGATCTCTACATGAATATTTTACTTTACTTATTGTATTAAATTTGGTCCATATTTGAATATTATTATAGTGTTATTTATTTGATGAATAGAAAATATAGAAAATATTTATTATTTAATGTTTACCTTTTATTTTTATTTGAATTATTTGAATTTTATTTTTTATTTAATTACTTCTATGTATGTATTATTTTTATTTGACATTCTTACACATTTTTATGATCATTAATATGATACCTAATAAGTAAGCATTAGATAGATATAGTTAGATAATTTATTAAGTATTCAATTTCATTTTTTGAGATAATGTTATGTAAAATTTGAGAGGATTTTAATATGACAATTTTATTCTAGTTATAATCATTTAATTTATCCAAAATAGACACAGGGAAAAAAATTTCCAAACTAATGGAAATATAAAATAAAAACTGTAAATATAGAATGGATAATTTTAACTATAACTTCATGAAATTAGAAATAAAAAATATAACAATTAATAATGTATATTACATGAAACAAGAAGAGTGGAATGGAAACTAATGTCTTGAAAATTTAAGAAATATTTAATATTTTAAATAAATATATTATATATATTTTAATGTATGCAACCCAGAGTTCGCTTGCATATATTCAAGAATGACTTTCTTTGTGAGAGTTCATTACACGCAAGATCGAATTTTACCAAACAAATATTTTTTATTAAAATATTAATATTTAATATAATAAAATAAAAACAACCCATTAAATTAGTGGTCATTAATAGGATTTACTAAATAACGAAAATATATGGCCAAATTCCTTGGTTACAAATAAACTATAAATTTATATTATAACTAATTTAGTATAAAGGGAATGTTTTTATAAAAAACTATTTTTACGTTCACAAAGTCATCATATCCTAATAAATAATGTTAAAAAAATAGTTAGTTATATTAATTTAATATATATATTATATGTTTATTACATTATTTTTGACATTCATCTAATATATTTTATAGCCATAAGATAATTACAAACCCAGTTTTTACCCCTAAATACGTACATTTTTATAAATTATGTTTTACCTCTTTTTAATTGTGAACCTATTTTTAATAATTTTTTTGGAACTTGTATAAAAAATTCTTGTAAAAATAAAATTCAGTTTTGAAATATTAATTATAAATCTTTATTACGGTGAATTTGTTATATTTTTTTCATTTAAGGATCATTTATTGATTAATAATGAAAAATACTAATTTATAATTATAAATTTATTCAATGTCTAAATTATTTATATGGATGAATTATATTTGAAATTGTTTTTAAAGAAACATTTAATCAATAATATATAAATTAATTCAATTTATTTAATTGTTATAATCTTCTCTTTAAAATTTAATTTAATGAATTATCAAACAATTGCACATTTTTACATTAAAAACTAGCAATGTCATTTCGGTTGTGAGATTAAATTAAAATTAAATTATTTCAATTATATGATTAGAATTTGGAGAAATGGATTCCATTTTGTAATAATAATAATTTATAAATTATAATAATTTCATCTTAGTTTTTTACCAAAAATATAAACAATGTAATTAAAATTAATTATTTTGATGAAGGTAAAATAAAGCAAATCATGTAACTAAACCATAAATGTAAGGGTCAAATAACCTAGACGCTTTTCAAAAATCCATTAGCTGCATAGAGATATAATATATCCGTCATTTTCACTAATATGTACCATTATTTGAGGCACATTATGTATGACATACCTCTAAATAGTCTGTACATATTTATAATTATTAGAATGCCACCCCACCTCCACAAAAGGCACTAATCGCTCCAACAAATTAAAACCCCTCCTGAACTTTCGGATCCCAAAAATTATACACAAATAATTTCAAAAAATACCTCCTATCACCATTGATTCCTCACTTTGTGTATAAATTCCACAAATAAACTTTTATCTACCAACCAAATGGAATTATCCGGTAAAGATGTAACTTTCTTCAACATGCATTTTGACATTGTTTCTATCTCAGCTCCCATCATTTCACATTATAACATGCTTATATAATGAGATAAGTATCTAAAATATACTATGATTTTTTTAGTTTAAGTATTATACCTATACCCATACACACATTAATTAATTGGGTAATGAAACTACCTTTCATTAGTATTACCGACTACCTCCTCGGGAAAAAGAATCATTCATTTTTTCCATTACCACGTCTCATGGATGGGAATTGTGATGGAAAAACAATTTATATATTTTATATGTTATATTTAGGCCGTCTTAATACTTATTTAAAATTTATATAACATATAACATAATGCTTTTCCATTTTGGGGGAATTTGATAACTTCAGTTGTGGAAGTGTGGACTACAGCCTTCTTAGAGCAATGTGATTCATTCACGCTATACATGAAATTTATAATGGATCATATAAATAAAAATATTTTATATAAATGGAATAATTATGATACTATAATTATTTTATACATATATTCATATAATTTATTTTTAATTCTTCTGAATATGAAATGAAATGAATGTAATGTTCTTGTGTATGTATGACCAACTAGCACCATGAACAATGAATTTCATTTCATATATCCAAAAATTACAGATTAAAATAAATAAACATATAGTTAACATGTATAATATTTAAATAATGTTATAAATTTAGGATATTATGAAATTATGATCTATGTAATAGGAACAACAAATAACATGTCCAAACTTACTCAAGAAACTTGGCTATTAACACCCAAAATAGTGAAAATAATTGATGATTTATAAAAATAGGTAATAAGATACTATTAAAAGATCATATATGATATCATAAATTTAAATAAGGTTCATTAATAATTTCTTAACATTCTTAAAACTGTTGTACATTATGTTAAAGGATGTTAACAAAAAAAGAAGAGCAAGTTAAAGGTTTTTCATCTCACTTTTTACATTTGTGTGATAAATTTCATATTCACCACATAATTCAATTTATGTGTGTATATAATAAACATTTTGATATATTTTATCATGAATACTTTTTTCCAAATGGTATTTAAGGTTTTAATATGAATTATCTCATCCAAAAGTTTTTGACATGAAAATTATGAAATGGTTAGGGTTATCATTACAATCTCACTTTCTTTTTGTGATTATTATGTTTCTCATGAATTAATAAATACCTGATGACCATTTCCAATTTAAAATATATTTTATTGAATATAAATTCTATTATGTGATTATTATAATTATTTCCTATCCATTATTCTATTTTTTACATTTTTTGTGCACTTGACAGTCACTTGCTTAAATGTGGAAATATTGGTAAATCTGTTTCTTATGCTCAATACTGATATTTGATAATGAAAATTATTAATGAATCAAATAAATTATAACATATGTGAGTAATTAATTGGGAAATTATGTAGTTGGTGGGGCCCAATTATAAATATCCCGTCAATGTATCAGTTCTCTCATGAGACGAATAATTTTTCAAATCAGATGGGGTTTTACATAATAAATTATGATCGATATTGAGAGAGGTCTTATAGGTAATGGTTTTGTGTATATAGGAAGTATAAAATAAATAATATGTTCAATAATTATTATTTAGTTATTATTTATCCATGATATTTTACATTGGATATTTTCTATGGATGTAGATCATTCTTATTTTGTTGATTAAATGACATGTGTTTCAATTACATTCCTTTCCATATTAATTTTTACTAATCTATTTATTTTCATGGAATCATTTTCCAATTATTTAGCTTTATATGTTAATTATACAAATTGAATCATTATTTCATCCATTTTAAATTACCTTACTGAGAAATTTAGCTCACCATTTTTATCTCTTTTCCCCAGTTTATAAAGAAGAAATATATGAATAATAATTCCTGGATGTAGTTAATTTAATTTTATTATTTTTCATGTTGTATTTTTTTTGTTTTTAATTGTAATATATGTTTATTTATATAATCTAATTTTTAAAAATTAAAATATTTGGATCCTTTCGAATATTATTTCCTTTCAATCATGCCAATTTAATGGATGTATACACTGGATCCAAGCTTACTAGTGTTAGGGTGGTATAGTTGGTATCTTGGGTAGTTTAGTAGAAACCATGGAAAACTGATTTAGAAAATATAGATTACCGAACATAACCCTGTGTAGACATTGAAAATATGTATATAAAAAAATTGTATAATAATTATATGGTCGATATTATATGGTTTTTCCTAGAAATACATCCCAATTTAGAAACAATAAGTGGATTTGGTTCTGGAATAGATGTAAAAGGGGGTAACAACTCCAAAATGGTGTGTCAAGCCTAACATTAGTTTAAACTGGTACATGAAAAATTAATTAATGAACCACTAGTTTGACACTCTCGGGGGAGTATGATTAGTACAATTCATAATCTCTTTTCACACAATAATGAAGGTTTTTAATGTAAAAATATACCCAATTAAAACTTGTTCTTGATTATGAGATTAAATACACATAAAATTTAAAATTTATGTTTTTCACTTAACTAGTTTTAGGACTATAAATTAGGTTACATAATTTTATGATTTAATCTAGTATATAGAACTTTTTTAACAATGATGCCCAGATGGAAGTTTGGTATCAATACTCATGGACAATATAGACGTTTCCATACTTTGAAGTTAAATATAAATGGTATTGGAACTGATTAAGTTATGGATATATTATGGATGTGTAATCATGTTATGAAACATATAATTTACCTAATTGAGAATCATGTTCCACAATGACATTCCCTAATGTTGGATCGCTTTATGTGATAGAGGTCCTCATCATTTAGTGGGACTACTAACCCAATGAAGCATGAAGAATAGATTAGTTATTTCAAAATTATATTCAAGGAATTATGATGTGGTGAAAAAAGGTTACACTTTTATTGTATGGTCTCAATGTTTAAAGTGATTAATATTAGTAATTAATCTAGAAAACAATATAGGAAGAAGAAATCAAACTTAGGGAATAGAATACTTTTAAGGAGAAATTATATGACCAATATTTACCTCATGTGAAAAAATGAGATGAATATAATGTTCACATGTATAAATAAATGGGAATAATAAATTTGGTTTGGTTATGAATCTACCATTACAAATCTATCATTGTATGATACATATTTCAAGCGTAACATGAAATGAAATATCGAAAATTTCATTGAGGGGATTAAGACATGTTCTTTAATAGAGATTGTGTCTCAATCCATTTGTTGATACGATGGAAAATTATTACATACTTTCAAGATAGAAAAATAATTCTCCATTTTTTATGGATTTAAAGAGAAAAAATATATGATGAAGAATGAAGAATATCTTATGAATAATGAGAAGAAGGAAATAAGGATTTTTGCACATGTTATAACAATGGAAGGTTTAATCTAGGAAAATAATTGAATGGATTGTGAGTATGTTATATGTTCATCGAAAAGGGTCATTAGGAGAAATAATGGAATGGAAATAATGGTAATAATTCTATTCATTGATACAACAACATGTATATGGGGAACTACAAAAAAAATTCCCCAAGAACCAAGAGAATACACCTCTGAATAGGATAACTGATATATGTTAAGCTTATTTTATTGATAAAAAACGTGGAATTTTTTTTGATTTTATTCTGATTCAATAATTATGTTATTTCAGTACGTTATCAATGATTTACTAGTTGTAAAAGTAATGAAATATATAAGATTATGTTGTAGTACTATTTCATTTAGGATTTTAGAGTATTTTCTGAATGGTACTAAGAAAAGTGATTCATTTAAAAGAAGATGTTTCATAGAAAACACATGGTTTAGTTAAATATAATGATAATATGTTCCTAATGTTGATACAAAAATGTTTAGAAAAAATATGATGGGTTTGGAAAACATAATCTGGATAAGGGATGACTTCCTTTAAACTAATTAATTTTAAAACATGGTTTACTATAATAGATATTGAGTATAGAGATATGTTTGATTTATGGAATATATACATTAATAAATGTTATATATACGGAATTAAAAAAAATAATTTTTTACAGAATGGTTTTCCAGAAATTCAAGTTATTACCATGATATAAGAAAATGCATGATAATGGTGTTCACATGTTCATTATGTTATAATTAAATAGATACTTCATGTTGATTTAAGACTAATGATAAAATAATTTTTTAAATTTAGAGTAATTACATATAAACAATTGGATCATAATCTTTTATAAAAGTTTTCCATTTATGAAATGGTTTAAATTGATCATTAGATGTGGTTTTAGAGGTTAATGTCATACATTACCATATAATGGAATCTATGCTAGGAAAAGAAGTCAAAATGGGCCAATCTAAGAAAAAAGGATATGATTGTTCTTATAGAAATGTTTCATGTAAATGAATTAACATATATTTTTATAGAATGAAATAATTCTTCAACATTAGAAAAAATGGCCTCAAAAAAAATGTTGTCATATTATCATCAATTTTTATAATATTAACGACCCTTATTCAAACTTCCGATTTATGGTTATGTGGACTATAACATTCATTTGAACAAGTTATCTATCAATATCTATAAGAACACGATAGTTATATTTCCCTTATATATATATATTTTATCTCTAATATTATCTTATTCTAAAGACTAGTTTTATGATAACCATTTCATTTCATGTTCACTCTTATTAAATAATTTTTTTATTAACCCTATTTATAATATTTTTTTAAATAGATAATTTTAGAATATAAATCCCTTGATTTACAATATAAGGATTAAATTTCTAGTATACAATTTAATTATGTTGGTAAGAATGTAACACCCTAAAATACTAAAGAACATTTTTATTTAATTATGTATATGACATGAAAAAGAAAGAATATAAAGGAATATAATGGCCCGAGAATTTAGATATATTTAATATTTTATATAAATCTATTCAATATATTTTAATTGATGAAACATGTTGTTATATTGCATAAATGCATGAATGACTTTATTTGGTAGTTTGCATTACACACAAGATTGAGTTTTACCGAACAACAATATATTATTTAGATGTTGTTATTTAATATAATAAGTTAAAAAATTCCCATTTAATTGATAGTTATTAATACAATTAACTATATTATGAAAATAAATGCTTGAATTTAATAGTTAAAAATTAATTATAAATGAATATAAGAGCTAATTGAATATAAAGGGAATTCTTTACAATAAAATATTTTTATGCTTACAAAGTACATTTATCATAATAAATTTAATTAATTACAATTAGTGAGATATATTAATGTAATATATATATATATATATATATCATATTAAATAAAATATTTTTTATAGTCATCCAATATATTTTAAAATCTTTATATAAGAATAAAATCAATTTTTCTACATGGAAACATATATATTTATAAAGGGAGTTTTTCCAACCTTTAATGGAGAACCTATTTTAAATCCATTATTTAAAAATTTTATAAAAATTAAATTTAAAAATATATTTTATGTCTAAAATTGTATCATCAAAATTAATTTTCGGTGATTTTTTTTCAATGTACTTCCATTTTTTTAATGAATTGTGAAAAATAATGAATTTTAATTGAAAGCCACATCTTTGTCTAAATTATTTTTAAGAATGAATTTTATTTTAATTTTTTTTAAATTAACACTTCATAAATTATAAAAAAAATCCAATTTTTTTCATCTTAATAAATATCACATTTATAATAGAATATAATAACAATACAAACTTTTGGACATTTTTAACTTAAAAACTCGCTTTGTCATCCCATTTATGCGATTAAATTTAAAATAATTTTTTCCAAATACATGTTTCTAATTTGGGAAATATATTATAAATTTGTAATAAATTAAATTTTTTAGTTTAATAATTTCAATATAGTATTTCAATAAAAAAATCGTAGTGAAAGTAAATATAAATAATTACAGAGATTAAGGTACAATTAAGATTAATAAGGGACTAAACCTTAAATAAATTCCAAAATTACGTAAAAACATTTAAAAAAAATATTTTATGAATATGTTTCAAAAATGGAATCCCCTTTATAAAATATGTACTATTATTGGAGGATTATTATGTACGTTTGACATCTCAATAATTTTACCTTTTTATATTTGTAATAATGACATTCCTCCTCCACTATAAAAATGCACCCACCCCACCCACTTATTAACTCTTCAAAATCCATTTTTTCACCCAAAATATTACCAAAGAATCTCACATAATCCATCATCTCACCCTATAGGTTTAAATATTTTCATAAATCCAATGAAGAATCCCATTAGTGAAAACCATAAGGACTTACATGGAGAAGAGGATACGTTATTCATCATGCATTTTTACACCATTTACTCTCCTATAATTTAATTAAAAAATATATAATGACTTTATATAAACCTAGTATATTAATTATTCTTATATGTTTTAATTTTATGGTCTATACCTATACCTACACACACTTCCATCAAATGGTTAATAAAACTATAGTTCATGTGTATGGTGGATTATCACCATGCGAAATGAAATCGTTCGTTTTTTACTATACCTCCTATCAAGGTTAGGAATTATGATATATGTGATATTAATCATATATTAATACTTATTTAATTTTTATATTACACATAACATAATATTGTTCATGTTTTGGGAATAAGATAACTTTGTTTTTGTAAATGTGGACAACTGCCTCCTAAATGAGACATGATTCATTCATGCAATACGTTGAATGTTTTATGGTTGGTCTTAAAAAGAATATGTTAAATATATGAAATATGTATGATAATTTAAATATAATGGTATCTATATATATATTATTTACTTTTAATTACTTTAATTTTAATAAATAAATTAATATAGAATTCGTGCGTATGTACTGCCTACCATCTCCATGAACGGTGCTTTTAATTTCCTATCTCCAAACATTATAGATTAATGTAAAAACCTATATATTTAATATATATATATATATAATATTTAAATCATGTTTTAAATTCTAGAAAATTAACACCCAAAATATAAAAAATAATGAAATATTAATAAAAAATTTTAATAGGATTTTAGAAGAAGATAATATATTATATAATAAATATTAATATGTTTCTATAAATTATTAGTAAAATTATTAATACCATTATACATGAATTTAAATGATGTTCACACAAATGTTAAAAAAGGTATGATATTTGCATTTTTTTATTTATAGGAGTGCGAAAATATTCATATTAACCACTTACATATTTTTATTTGTGTATAAACATACACTATTTATATATAATATAAGTAATACTTTTATATTCAAGTTATTTGATTTTTTTTACTTTGAATTATCTCATAATAGTGTTTTTACATGAAAATTATGATGTCGTAATGGTTATTTTTTCAATGTCTCTTTATTTGGCGGTATTTAATATCATCTTAAAAAAATCACTCCATTATCATGATTTTCCATTTGAAATCAAATTTCTTTTTGATATACATACTCTTATATGATGGGTAAAATTATTTCCCAGAATATATATGATTCGATATATGGTTTTTATGTGATAAGTATTTCATTAAAATGTGATACAGTAGATAATAAATATCATTTACTCAATATGGATTATTTAAAAGGCATATATTTTATAAATTATATAGATTATTTTATTTTTAAGGAATGATTTTTATAGTTAAAACATGGATTGGGATTAGTTGTAGATAACCACTCTGTAGTGACCTTTGAATTTAAATAATAATACCTTTTCATTTCAATTAATATTTATGATAATGATATTATTTTTACATATAAGAGGATGATTTTATTCTGATAGCAATGACAAGTTTCTACGTAATATAACGTTCCACACAAACATCAGTTATACCGAGAAAAATAATACAGTAATAATAATATTATTTTAAATAATAGTCAATGCCTAGACATTGGGATTGAAGGAATGAATATTATAAATATAATTTTGAAATATGGTTTACACATATTTAAATAATGAATCATTAGTTACCATATTTTTTAAAATGGAAATAGAATCTATTGAATATAATGTAAGTGTTTTTTAAGAAAACCTATTTGAAAAGATTATAATTTTGTTTATAAAATCATATAACATTTTATGGATTTTTAATTAGTGAAAAATATATTTTATATGTTCAATTTAATGTTTTAAATTCATTTTATATGTTTGATCAATAAGATATAATAGGAGAATTAATTTTTTGGACAAGAGAAATATTTCTTTAAAAAAAATGCAATTTTACTACCTTTTGATGGTGAGCCCTTTTAAAATTTATTTTTTGACACCTTAATTTAGTGAATTTAAAATAATAAATTTCTTATTTTTAATAGGGATATAAAAATTCAATTTGAATTATTTTTGGATATTTTTTATAACTATCATGTTTTGATGAATTGTACAAATATGCTATATTTTAATTGAAAACAAATTTTTCCATCGTGATAATTTGTATTTTTAAATAATATTATTTAATGGTTTTTAATTATTAATGGAATATATTTTTATCATTTAATACAATTTTGGCCATTGAACGAAATTTACCATCAAAATTTGACATAAACACATGTCAATATTTAGAAAGTTTTTACTTCTTAAAAAACACTTTTTGGTTTCGACAACCGAAATTAAGTTTAAATTAATTAATTCAATGTATTCGTTTTGAATTTTGAAAAATGGGTTTCACATTAGTAATTATAGGGTCCAAATTATGTTAATATGAAACTTTTATTTTTGGACATTATTAATATTAAATTTAGTATTTTTTTATTTATCATTGTTTAAGGGTAAATATAGTAAATACGGGTAAAAAAATCAAATAATATAAATTTTAAACCACCCTAACACATGTTTTGATCCTATTGGATGATAAATGTCTGACCATGGGATTATTTGGGTCTATTTTGTGAACCTATGGTGCCACTTGAATGTGAAAATGACATTTTATAATAATTAATTTCATTAAAATAGAAAAAAAATTAAACATGTATATTTTCCTAAAAAAATATTATATGAGGTTATATATGTTATATATTAGACTATAAATATTTATTAGAAAGATAATTAGATTTATTACATCATTATATTTTATTTATTATTTATAAATGTTATGTTCATAAATTTAATTATGAAATAATGATGATTTAGTGATTTCTTCTCTAATAAAGCATTCAAACAAATGATATTATAAATAATAAAATTATAATTATTTGACACAATTTATAACCGCCATGTGTTTTCATGTTGAATATGAAATGTTATGAATTATTCAATGTTTTTTCAAAGTAATCAATTTGTGATTAATTTTTTAAATGGCATGATTGAATCGTGTCTAAAACTGACTTAATACATAACATCAAATATACAATATTTTATCAAATGATATTAAATTCCTAAAAATATAATATTCGTCTAAATGGTTAATATAAGTCCAATTATTTCATAAATGACCTTTTTTTGTGTCTTTTAACAAGATATGGTAATTACATTATCCATCAATATCTAAATAACATTACATCACTATAATATTAAAAAGGGTCAAATAAGGGTTAAAGAAAATAGATAATGATACAAGGATATTCAAAACATTTCTAAAAGTTATTGTATGATTTTTATTCGAAATTAAATCATCATATATTTTAATTGTATGTGTTTTGGTACATTTATAATTGGAATATAATTTATAATAAATTTATATTTCAAGACTTTCCTAAAGTGACCCTCCTCCCACTTATTAAAGGCCATCACCTCTACCAACATAACTCAAACCTCTCAATGACATTTTAATTTCCAAATTATTCCCAAATAATATCCCAAAATAACCAATTTACATCTATAACACTTACCTTGGGCATAAAGAAATTCAAGAAATCATTTTTCCTCAAATTAAAAAAACTTCCCCAATTTAGATGTAACATCTTCTCTCATGTTACTTTCCATTTTTTTTCTTATCCTATACCTATGATATTATTTTTATATAATTAAATAAAAACCATGTATCCTTAATATACTTGTATGTTTTTATTATATGTATCATAACTACACTTACACCATCCTTCATCTAATGGATAAGAACATACTGTTTATGTGTACGACAAAACAACTACCTCACGAAACAAATAATGTTATATTTTCTCCTACCACCTCACAGGGTGGACATTATGATGGCACTATATTTATATATGATGTATATTATTTTTATAACCCCTATATTATTATATTTAATTTATTTACAACATAGAATGATTCATTCCATAATGTGTAAATAAGATAATTTTATTTATGGAAGTGCGTACTACCGCCCCCTCAAAGTGATATGACTCGTTCATGCCATTAATGTAAAATATAAAATATGTAATAAACGAAGTTACGTAACATATAAAAATGATATATTATACTTTAATTATAATATACCCCTGTATCATTTAGTTTTTATTCCTTTAATATGACTAATAAATTTAAGTAGTGTTAATGCGTACGTACGACCTACTGTCTCCATGAATGATTCATTTCATTTCTTATCTCCAAATTTTATGAACTATTACAAATAAATATATATAATCAATATATATGATATTCGAATCTATAAATAAATTATATAGATTTAGGTTTTTTTGAACACATGGAAAATTTGTAATTTTAACAAATTCATTGTCCACTAAAGTACCGAATATCCAAAAAATGACTGATATGAACTCAAATAATAATATGATTAATATAACTAGGTAATATGTTAAATAAAAGGAATAAAAACTGCATATATTTTCTCCAAAAATAAGAATTTAACTAAATTTTATCATTCATGAACATAACAATTGTATGTGATGATTCATATCATGGTAAGAAACTTTGTCTCAATCTCCTTTCATTGAGGCATATTATTATTTATACACGAACATATTTTATACAGTGTATAATTATGTAATATTTAATTTAATTTAATTTAATTCAACTATTTCGAAAAGTAATATTTTCATTACTAATCATTTTACTAACCGAAAAAAATAATTTTTCATTTTAATATACACAGAAACAAGGACATTTCAGCCACAACGAGCATTATTTGGTATTTTTCTTCCTTCACAAGCCGTAATGTTTTTAAAAAGAAAATTCATACATATATAATTATTATATATTTTGTTATTTAAAATGGTAATGATAAAAAATGTATTATTTAAATTTGTTGATAAAATATAGGTGTTATGATTATGTTATGGTTATTGGGAAGTGTTTACATATATAGGTGGTTTTGTGGTGAACAAAGGAATTGTGAGATCGATATAGCTCTCTAGTTCATTGAGTAACATGATGGAGGTTAACAATTTTGTTTCTATTAAGGGATTCAGGGAATATACATTGGTGGGTATTAAAAATGTAACCTTGACAGTTACTCCCTATATAGCTGTGAAAGATAAAATGTAATTATGTTTTGAACGAAACAAATTAAGTTTATTATTTTTTATTTAAATTTATTTGTTTAAAAATATTATGATTTTATAATGTATGTGAAAACAATTTCTGTTTTAAGGGGGAATGATATGATTTTTGAAAATGTTTTCATGGGTTTTCAATATTCATGGACTGGCGATTTTATTCATTATTTTATATTATTTGCTGATATATTTATACTCATACCACGTTTTTAAATTTTTTTCATAGGGTATATGGAAGGATAAGAGAAAGGAAGAATTAAAGAATATTTTTATCATGAAAATAATTCTTTTTTATTTAAGGAGTTTTATTATTGTAAGGGTTTACTTTGTAATTTTAAAAATCCCTTATAATAGTTGAGAACTAATTCTCTAAAACTATAAACTTGAAAAGATCCTCAATGTGAATTCTTTACATAACTCAAGATTACATAATTTCTAATGTCGGGAACCTATAGTTGGTATCATAGGTCAGTTTCGATACCTTTAAAGGTTACGGTGTTATTTACACATATTTGACATAACCATAATGGTTAGAATATTTGATGAGTCATAGTTATTTTTTTAATAAATTGAATGAGTTCATGATAACATGAACAAGTTTATAGTAGTGTTTACCCTCTTCATAAGATAGTATTTGTGGATTTTACAAATATATGAATTCTGACCTTTTTGTTTTAGTAAATGGAAAGATATTGGAGGCACTAAAGTAACAATGGATGTGATGGAAACTTTGGTGGTTTTATGAATTAGTAACCAAATGAAATTGTATCTCCAATGAGAACTCTTTTGATAATCTACAACTAAATATATAGGTCCATGATTGACCAATTTTACCATGGTGATTTTTCTAAATAATCATATATGAATGAAATGAACACCTATGGAAGTGTTGGTAGTAGTCATAAAGGTACGTATATTCAAAAACATTTGTATTTTGGGCATGGAAGGAAACACATATATGGATTCATTAAATAGATGAGAATATATTATATATGTGGTATTGAAGGTCATTAAACAACAATCTAATATATAAAAAGAAATCATTCAGTTGACTTCCGTAAGGGAAAGAAATTCATACTAAAGGATCAATTTAATGTTTTAAATGTTGTGGCATGGTCATTACACAAATAGATGTACTATAAAGAATGATCATGAATGGGATCAGTAGGACGATACAAATATATTTTTTCCAATTTCTAATTTAATTCTAGTTAAAGATGGGGAAACTAAAAATGACTTATAAAAGGGTTTTATTATTTCATAGCTCATGTATTGACATTATTGAATCTGATGAAATTATGCATGATTTTTCTGTATGAAGAAAGTATAAATTATTAATATAAAAAAACATCGATAAAGGATCATGAAGAATATTTTATGACTAAGATGTCTACACTTTAGGAATTAAAGAGTTATGCTGGATCTATAAATGATGATATTTTAAAGGTATTAATGATCAGATTACATTTGAAGACTTCTAGTTTTAGTAACCCTTAAGTTGTTATATAAAAACATTTATTGAAGAAGAATTATATATTTTTTCTTATAATTGTTATAATGAACCATTAGTGTTAATATGGTCCTTCATTTTTTGAAGAATATGGGTTATTATTTTTGGGATTCAAAATGGATGTAAAATTAACTTTTGAGGTTAAAATATGTTTTGGTTATTTTTGACTATTTTACCTCTAATTTGGGAATGTTATGAAATTATATAGTTTTTGAAAAATGAAAACACACAAACCATGTGACAACCTATTGTATTGGTAAAAGTTACTGGAATTGAACCCCAACCAATGTTCGACTGAGATTTATCACGTACCACTAGACTATATGAATTCCTTAGTTAGTATGACTTATTATATTTTTCATATGGTTTTATGGATATAAAATAAGTTTATTTTGGGAAACTATGTTTTCTCAGATGGATATCCTTAGTGTAGGAAAATTATTTAGTGATTATGTGATAAATGTTATTTTAGAAGAAGTTTTCTCTATTGGAAGCACTATATTCCTATGTAAAATAGAATAATAAGGGCTTTCATTTGAGGATTAATGGCTGATGTTAATTTTGGAAGAACCTATGTATTTATTATGGTTTTATGGTGATTTGGGTTGTTTGTGGAAATTATTAACCTATCATGGAGAACATGCGATTACGTTAATTAATTTTAAGTATGGGACTTTAATAGTATTCATTGTTATTTGTAGATAAATGTTATGATTTTTTATGGAATATCATTTGATCAGATTTTTTAGAATTATGGGTTTCTATCTTAGTTTGGATTATTTTGAAATTTTTTAAGGGCAATTTATTATTGAATGGTATTTGTTTAAATTTACGGTATTTTTTTTAATTATATACAGTAAGAGTATTATTTCTTTCAATAAATGATTATTCTCTTCAGGGAATTATCTGATCTTTTACTAACAATTTTAAATTTTTTAATGTAAAAATATATGGAAAATATATAGATCATTTTTTTCATATTATGTGATTCTCTAGAAGTATATTCTAGCACTTCAGGTTTGACCAAGTCATCTTGAATACTCATCGTTTAGAGAAATGATGAGTTTGTTATTGATATTTAGGAAAGGATAAATCTCAACATGACAATTAATTATGTTTTTGTATTTTCTTAGTCAATATCATAATTTAAATCTTAAATTTCAAGAAAAGTAACTTAAAAAAAATGTTTTCTATTTACTTTTCGTACTGGGAAATCAAAGTTCGTTAAAAAAATCACATGGTTATGGTTTTCATATTTTCAACTTTCACTTAATCTTGTTTTCAATCACTCTCCACCAGAACTTGTTAGTTAGTTTTTCATCCATATCCATGTTTTCCTACTTGGAATCCTAGTATGTGTAATCTTGGGTAACCTTTGTACTTCTCTTTCTTTCTTTTAAAGTGATAGTTATATTGACTGTTTTTCCAATGTAGTATTTTTAATGATGTTACCTAGGAAAATTTTAAAATCGTGAGGATATAATTTCCAAAAGGGGGAATGATTTAATGACTTAGGTATTTATAGAATATAGAATATTCATTTCTATTAATATTTATGAATAAGATATTAATTTTTGTCAATGTGAATGATTTTTCTAATAGAAACAATGAGTTTCTCTGAAATCTTACGTTGCACACAACGTTGAGTTACACTGATAAAATACAGTAATAAAAATATTATTTTTAATATTAGTTAACACCTAGCCATTGGGATGGAGGAAATGTATAATATCAAAAAAAAATTTTAATATGGTTTACACATGTTTAAATAATGATTCATTGGTTACTTAAAAAAGGGAAATAATAAAAAATTCAATTTAAAGGAGGTGTTTTTTTATGAAAACCAATTTAAAAATAGAATAATTGTGTGTATAAAATCATATAACTATTTAAATATTTTCATTTATTAAAAAATATATTTTATATAATGTATTTATTTTATTAAATTAATGTTATATTTTTTCTAGATATTATATAAGAATAGAATGAAAATTTTGGAGAAAAGAAGAAATTTTATTAAAATGCAGTTCTATTTCCTTTTGATGGAGAACCTTTTTTAATTTGTTGTTTGACCCATTTATATGTTATATTTTATAAAAAAATTATTTATTTTGAATTGGGATATAAAAATTTATATTGGATGATTTTTGGATATTTTTTTGAAAACTGTCATGTTTTGATGAATTGTAAAATACATTTAATTTTAATTCAAAAAAACATTTTCCATCGAGATATTTTATATGGTTAATCATATTAATTAATTTCTTAAATTTAAATATTGAATTTATTTTTATTATTTAATTCAAATTTTATATAAGTAATTTTATATTGGAATTTTATATAAACACATGTCAATCATTTGTTAGATTTTATATCATAAAAACACATTTTTTGGGTTTGACAGTGTGAATAAATTTTAAATTAAGTATCTCAACTTATGGGTTTTGAAATTAGAAAAATGGATTTGATATTTGGAATCTTATAGTGTATATTATTTGAATAGGTACATTTTATTTTTTGAATTTACGAATAGTAATATTTGTAATTATTTTATTTACCAAAGATAAAGGGTAAATCTGGTAAATAAGAGTGAAAAAATAATATTATATTAATATTAAACTACCCTAACAAATTTCATAATCCTATTTGATGAGATATGAACACCCATGGGAATCCATGGGTCAATTATGGGAACCCATGGAGCCACTTGAATGTGAAAATGACAGTTTATACTAATTAACGTAATGTAATGCGAAAAACTACATAAAAATTTATCTTTTACTGAAACTATTTTTATATGGGGATATATAATTTATATATTCTTATATAAAAATTAATTAGAAATATCATATGATTTAATACATTGTTATATTTTATTTATAATTTTTAGACATCAAATTAATGAGTTTAATTATAACACAATGATGATGCAATGATTGCATCATTAATAAAGGATTCAAATAAATGATATTATAATCATTAAAATAAATAATATAAGACATAATTTATCACCACCAAAAAGTTTCATGTTGAATTTGAAATTTTAGGATTTATTAAATGTTTTTTCATTATAATAAAGGTTTTATGAATTTTTAAAAAGTAAAGTATGAATAGTTTCAAAATTTGACCTAATTCATAACATAAAAAATAGTTTATTAAATGATATTTTATTAATAATAATGTAATATTCCACATAATGGTTAAGATAAGTCCAAATATTTCATAAATTACTCTTTCTGGGTCATTTGACATGATATGGTAATTGCATTAACCAATAACATATAAATAACATGATATCACTAGAAGATTAAAAAGGGTAAAATAAGGGTTAAACCAATAAGTTAATGATAAAAAAACATTAAATACGTGTCTAAATATTATTGAATGAGTTTATTAGAACCAAAATCATCAAATATTCTAGTAAAATTATTTTTGGACCTTTTTTAATCATAATTGAATTTATAATAAATTATTATTTCCAAACATTCCTAAACTACCCCTCATCCCTCTTATAAAATGAAACCACCTCTACCCACATAACTCTCACCTCTCAAACAAATTAGATCATAAACTTTTGGCCCAAATAGTATACCAACATCCTTAATTTCCTCCAAGAATCCTTAACTTGGGAATAAGAAAATTCAAGAAAACCTTTTGTCTCAAATCAAAAGAAGTTACCATATATTGTGGTAACATCTGCTGTCAAATTTTTTCCTTTATTTTCTTTCTCCACTCCCGATGATATTCATTATTCTTTAATTACATAATAAAACCATTATCCTCAACATACTAGGATGTTTTTAGGATATTTAGTCAAACTACACTTACACAAAACCCCATTTAATGGATAAAAAAATATTGTTTCTCTGTACGATGAACTACTGTCTAATGAAACGATGATTGTTCAATTTTCTCCTACCACCTCTCATGGTGGCCAATATTATTTCAATGTATTTATATATTATATATTATATATTTATATTATCTCTATGATTATTTTTTTTTCTATTTACACCATTTCTTTATTGTTTATTTAATGTGTAAATTTGATAATTTAACTAGAGGAAGTGCGGACTACCACCCCCTCAAAGTTATATGGCTCATTAATTCCATAAAATGAATTTATAAAGGTTTTAATTAATGAAATTATGTAACATATATAATGTTTATATTGTTCTTTAATTATAACATACATATGTATCATTTAATTTTCATTCATTTAATAAGAAAAGGAAATAAAATTAGCGTTCATGCATACGTACAACATACCATCTCCCTGAATAGTTCATTTAATTTCATATCATTGAATGTTATGAAATATTATAAATACATATATATATTTCAGATATATATGATATTAAAATCATGAATACCATTATAGAGACAATTTTCTTTTGACCACATTGAGTATTTGTAATTATATCAAGTTAATTTTTGACCAAGGTATCGATTACCAACAAAACGACCAATATTAACATGAACAATAGATTTTTATAAAAACATAACAAGTGATATAAAAAAGACAATGAAAATGATAATTTTTCTCAAGAAATTTGAAATTAAGTTAGGTTTATTATTTAATAACATAACAATTTTACGTTACGAGTCAGATCAAGGTAAGGGATGTTGTCTCAATATTCTTTCATTAAAGGATGTTTTGGTTTACACTAAACATTCATTTATATGATGTATAATTATTTACTTTTTATTTTAATTTAATTATAATTTTTAAAATGTAATCTTTTATTTATGAATATTTTTACTAAATGACCAAAAAATGACTCTTTTTAACAAACGCGACTACAACTACCATTATTCCATCATGAGAATTATTTTATATTTTGCATCCTTAATAAGTGATAATATTTTTAAAATGAAAATAAATACCATATATCATTTTTCTATATTATTTTTAGAATCTTTTTTATAGAAAATATTGATTATATCAATATCTTCAATATTATATATTTTGATTACAATGTGGAAATGTTGTCAGTCATTTAGGCTTGTTTTATGTGATATGATTACGTTATGGTGATGGGGAATTGTTGACATATAGAGGTGGTTCTGTGATAATCTCAGGGAGGGTGAGCTCTAGATATCTCTCTAATTCATTTGTTTATGTGATGATGGAAAAAAGATAACATTTCTCTTTTGTTATTTAGGGAAAATATTTTGATGAGTTTTCCAAATGACACCTTGGAGGTTACTCCATATTTAGATATGAATGTTATAAGGTAATTATGTTGTGAATTACAAAAGTTACCATTATTATTTATTATTTCTATGAATTTATTTATGAATCATAAGATTTCATAATTTATGTTAATGAGTTTATGTATTACGGGTGAAATATTTGATTTGGTGAAAATGTTCTCATGGGTTTTAAATATTCAAGGACTAATAGTTTTATTCCTTATATTTAATTACTTACTAATATTTTAATGATAATCCCAATTATTTTTAAATTTTTTCCATGGTTATAACGAATTATGAAAGAAATAATGAATTTATGATGATTTTTATCAAGAAAATTATTTTTTTTATATAAGTAGTTTAATTAATGTGAAATTTTTTGATAGAGTAGAAGTGTCTACTTTGTAATACTCAAGATGAGATTTAATTTTTATTTTCTAATTATATAAATCCTTATACTTGAAAAGATCCTCAATTTTAATTATTTATATTCCTAAAGATTATGTAATGTTTAAGGCTGGGGTCTTATACCCTCAATGCAATGATAATATCATGAGACAAATTAGTTTTCCAAATAATATGGGTTTTTACTCGATATGTTATAAATAATTTTATGAATAGTCATGATGATAATGTCAACATCTACCTAGTAATCATGGAATCCAATAATAAAGAATTTCCCCCATTAAGATACAGTTATTATTTATCCATTAGAATTACTTATTTTACATTATCTATGGATGTAGTTTATTATCAGTGTATCAATTAAATTTCTTTTTTTAGTTACTTAACATTCTATATTTTTTATTTGTGTCCTATTATTTGAATATCATATGCTCTCAATTATTTACTTTTATTTGTTGATTATGGACATTGATTCATTATTTCTTATATTGTACTTTCCCTCACCAGTCATTTTAAAATGCCCTTATTTTTTCTCTATTCAACAGGCTATGAAGAGAAAATATTGCTATTGGATTTCAAGGATGGAGTTTATTTCACTTAATTACGTTTCTTATTTTATTTTATATTTCACAATGTTATATGTGTATTGTGTATTTAATATGGTTTTTAGAAACTATTATTCATTCATTACTTCAGGATTTTATTTCCATGTAATCATACCAATGTAATGATAATAGACACTAAATCTGGGTTTATTAGGGATTGGGAATTACAATAATGTCTGGACCCAAGTTTGGATTACCAGTTCACAGATATGGCTAGTTACGTAACCTATGGTTATCATTCCAGACACTAGTGGTTTCCAACTTGCATCGATAGTCAAATTTTAAAATATCATGGGGAGACTGTCCTTATTTATCAAATCAACATAATAAAATAAGTAAATAACTAATATCCAAGAAATAATAAACAATAAAAAGTATAATACCACAAAAATATATACCAACATCACATGATTATCCAAAATAAGAAAAAAAATATCAAAAAACCAAAGTAGAAGTTATGTAATTACGTTTATCTATCTTCATTCAAATGATAACCCTATATAAAGACATTGACAACTATACAATGGGTATCAAAATTATGTTTGGTTACCTTATCCATGATTCCTCCCAACTCAGCCATATAATATAGGGATCTTTCCCATTTCCTATCCTGGGAACATTATGCCTATTCATGTATCTATCAGATAGCCAGTGTAGGCTGTGAGTACAACATAGGTGAGCACCACAAACGAAATCTAAAAAAATATACAAATTATAACAGTGTATCTAGTTGAATAAATAATAATGTACAAAAAGATAAAGTAAATATATTTTACATTAAATTATACTTTAATTAACCACAAAAATACCCAACTAAATGAGGAAACCAGAACCAATAATACATTCTTTTTCCCATGTGAATGTCTGAACAATCTACCAAGGAATATCACATATCATTACATCATAGTTTTTATGAATCATTTGATTCCAATTCACATTAACAAAATGGGGGCTTAGAGTAGGAGTCTAGCACCCATTGGTATTTGGAGAAGCATTTACATCCCCACAACTCAGTGATCACAAGAAACACACACACATATATATAAATATTGGGGGCCCAAAAAAACATTAATTAACCCCATAGATATTTTTAGTATGAGTGTCTGTCCCACAACTCAGTCATAAAATAGCACATTTCATGGTTCAATATTCTAAACCCATGTATATGTAACGACCCAAAGATTTATCAATGGAATCCCATTCTTATAATTATGCCTTATAGTATAATCAAATTTGGAAGCACAATTATATATCATTATACTAAATACTATGTGATCATTAAACATAATTTTTCTACTTCTATGTTTTGAATTCTGAAAATCGTACATACACAGTTGTGTTCAAGGTGTTTTTTTTGTAGTCTAATTGTGCAAAATTAATTTTTTTTGTGTAGTAGAATATCATTAGGAAAACTAACTAATCATTATTAATATTAATATGACCCTTATTAGTAGTAAATAATCTAAAATAATTATAACATCACCCATGAATGAGAAATTTTTTTTTGGAAACTTATATGTGATAATATAACCATAATAAAAGTATTGGTATATTTTAAGTAGTAAATAATTAATAATTATTATTAAATAAATTTAATAGAAATATTATTCTCTAAAAATGTGTTTATAAATTAAAAATTCAATGTCGTCTAGTTTAAAGAACATAATTAATTTTTGGAAGTATTATGATATCCGTTTTATTTTTAAAATCCATATTTTTCATGTAAATTGTTATTTTAATTAAAAAATAAATTAATTATATTTTTAAAATAATTTTTTTTTAAAAATAGAGTTCATTTTTGGATTCTACACATTGAAAAATGGTTAGGATGATTTTTTTAATTTCATTAAATACTTCAATTTTCAGGTGAATAGTAAAAATATAGTTTTTCACAAAACCATTATATATTAAATTGAATCATTCATGATGAAATTATTACATACAATTTATAGAACATTATATTCGGCCATTTTCTATTTAATTTCAGAAATGGTTCTTTAAAGTACAATAAACTCAATTTCCAAACGTAAAAACATCTTTCCAAATCAAAATGTCAAAAAGTGATTCATTAAAATATAAATTTCCATTTCATTTCACTTTCCTTATAATAGGTTAATGAATTCCAATTATGAAGATGATTTGAAGTAAAAAAATTACACTATATTAATATTTTATTTTTTTAAAAAAACTACTATTAAAAGTCTTACATTTGATATATTATTTTATTTAATATTTTATTCTAAAAACTCCACCTCATCATGTATAAATAACCCCTCTATCTCCCCTTGTCAAACAAAACCTATAAAGCCTCTATTATATTCTAAACTCAGTAAAAAATATTCCCTAGCCCCTCACCCATATCTGATGATATTATAGACTCATCAAAAGACCAATCCAAGGTTCTTTGAGGAGGATTCAAAAGGTAATTCCTCTGTCTCTACATTCCATTAATTTATTTTCAATTTCATGTTATTTTATTAATCTCTATCGACATATACTCATCCACATGATATGGTATGTAAAGTATCATACATATACTAGGATATTATGATACATATGGGAAAATATATCATCCAACCCCCTTATCCTCTTTTTTAGAAAGAGAAATGTTGTCTGTGAGGTGTTAATTTATCACCTTCAAGAAATACTTGTTTTCATTTTCCATTACTTCTTTTATATATTGTCATGAATACATTTTTCTATTTTATCCAGATTAGATTATATCTATTATAAGCTATTTAATGTTTTTAAACTATCTTCTGTACATATTACTAAATTATTAAACAAAAGAAGTTTGTTGTGTTCGAAAAACCATCCAAATTAACACAAATGTTCATAATTAATTTTTTATCTAATGATTCACTATCATGGAATATAAAAAAAATTATTTATAAGATTATTTGAAGTTCTATAACTTCATAGATATCTTATAATTACAATTCTAGATGTTTATACACATTTTATATAAACTCCCATTCATGAATGCCGGTGAACCGTTCAAGAAGACTATAAAAACGAACACTCCTAAATAATGGATTTAAAATCTATAACTAATAAAAATTTCCCTAAAAGAACATAATGAAACAATAAGGAACCATATTAATGTAAAAATGGTTTTTTAATTTTTAATTAATGAATATAATTTCTTCATACATGACATTAAAGTGACAAAATTTCTTAGATATAGGGTAAGGGGAAATTCTCAAACCCAACATTCTTTCTTCAGGTTCTCCCTCTTTTACTCCTAGTTCAGTATGGGTTCTCCATAAAAATAATCTATGCATAATTACCTTACCCTTTCTGGAATATAAATTTTCTCTAACTAATTTTATGAAAACCCAATGTTTTACAAAAGTTATTTTCTTTAAAAAAACACACCCTTTTTTACTTCATGTATATTGTTGATCTCTTCACTCAAGGTTAATGGTTCTATATCATGTATGATTTTACCTATTTATTTTGATGACGAAATTTTTATTAAAATATGAATTATTATGTGAAACTCATTTCTTTTCATGGGATATTTTATGTTCATGTTTGACATAATTTCATGTGACAGTGCGCCTTGAATTAAATAGTGAAATATGAATGTCGGAATATGACGGGTGCTCCCAGAATTTTATAGTTCTCCAATGAATTTGGTAAATAGATTATTCTCATGAGTAAGAGGGAAATGATGTGTGAACATGATTCTAACATTGTTCCCAACTATGTGTGGTATTTTACCACTAAGACATGATGTTTCATTTTAATACATAACCACATTTCAATTCTTTTATTAATGATTCATCTCATATTCATGATCCTTTTCCTATATTGTGATTGTCCTCACCAATTTTTATATTGTTCATATCTATCCTATTACTGGGATTTTATCTCACCCCTTTTTATGTATATCCCCAGGTGATTACATGTACTAAGGTGATGACAAGAGACAATAAGATGCTAGAAAAGAAGGAATTAAAAATGATTATTGATGGAAATTTTAGGTTTGGTCCTAGATTTACCTATAAAATAAACCATCAGATACTCGTTGTATAATACGGTCATGTTTTTTTATAGTGATATAATAGTTATTTAAATATTTTATGGGTCACAATAGTTGGTATCAGAGGCAAGGTTCACCTAATTTGGGAATTTGGATTAGTGAACCCATGATAAAACCTCTATTAATAGACTAAGTAAAAATATTCACATATGAAGCTTCACATAGGGATCCTATAACTTATGATTTTAGTGAAATTGTACAAACAAGTACGTCTTTTATTCATAATTCAATGACTAATGTTTTTTCTAACCTTTTCTGTTTTAGAAAATTGTGGGAACCATGAGAAACCTAGCCAACAACATGTGAGAGGGACAACAAAATAATGGTCTGAGGAACATCTCTAATGATTTGGGATGTATAGTTCAAACATTCAAGGTGATGCTTAACCAACCATATCAGGTTGTAAACAATAACTAGAATAATAGGGAATATCCTCCTTCACCTTAGAGGGATCAACTGGCTATCAAATGTTTTACGCAGCAACGACCACCAATGTTTCGTGGATTATCCAATCCATTAGATACTAAACTATGGGTCATACCCATGGAGAATATATTTTATGTTACACACTACTCATAAATTAATAATCTAACATTATCCAGTTATCATAAAGAGGGAGAGACGGATCAATGGTGGTCTTTCATTAAGAACCACAAGACAATGGATTAAATTAAAGAGATAGAACAGAAATACTTAAGATCTTTTTTTGTACTAGTATTTCACACAAATTATTTGTACGAAGATAGAGATAGAATTAATAGAGATCATGAATAAGGAAGGATATCATTCATGAACTACAAAGAAAATTTCAAAAGGATTTCAAGGAATGATTTGGGTTTTGATATAAAAAATGATAGCAAAATTGATAGAATCTTTATTGGGTTAAATACACTCATTCGAAGGAAACACGAAATAAGAGACATTAGAAGTTATGAAGATTTTTTTTAGTGGTCCATATAAGTGGTGATTGAATTTATATAATGGTCTGATGCTTACAGTGATAAGAAATGAATGATGGAGTTTAATGCTGGAGGATCAAATGATAAAAGTTGGAAGAAAACTCAAGGAACCACATGCCAAAAATGTGGGATGTTAAATTAGGGGAACTGTCTCAAAGTGATTGGGAAATGCTTCAAGTGAAAAAAATATGGCAGCCGTGTTCAAGAGTGTCGAAAAGACATGAGAAGGAAGGATAATATATTCTAAGAAAGGGGGACCCACCCAAGGTTAAATTCTACAACTATAGTGAGCAAGTGCACTATGAAAGACAGTGCACTAAACACGGAGTCCTTCAGGGTAATCCAAATTAGTAGACACAATAGCCAAAGAAACAAGGGAAGTCGTCTGCCATCACTACTATATTGGGGGAAAATTATAATGAAGTTGTACAATCTACACTACCTATTCACTCTTCCCCTATTGGTGTATGTGGTAATATTATTCTAATGAATGTCATAATACTTTCCCTAGTGGAATTCAACACTATAATGGGAATGGATTGGATCTCAATATATAGAGAACATATCAACTATTAGGAAAAGGAAATATCTTTTCATATTATGAACCATCCCATACACCTATACAAATTTAATTAACATCACGAATCTCCTTTGAAAAATACTACAACGTTGTGGTTCTTAATTCCCTATGAAGAGGCATACCTCACATAAATGGATAACTAAAGGGAAAGTGTCAACCTAGATGAAATTCCCATCATGTGCGAATATAGTTATGTATTTCACAAAGAGTTACTAGTATATCCCCAAGATCATGAGGTAGAGTGCTCAATATAACTCATAACTGTAACTACTTCTATCTCAATGTGTCCCTATAGGATAGATTATATCAAAAAATAGGACATAATGAATCAGTTTCATGATAATTTGGAAAAATGGTTCATATGACCTAGTGAACCACCTATGGGTAAGCCAGTTATCTTTGAAAAAATGAACGATAGATCTATGCGGCTATGTATCCATTATTGGGAACTCAAAAAAACACCAAAAAAAACAAGTATCATATTCCAAGGATTAAAGACGTGTTCAATATGTTAAGAGTATAAAAATACTTCTCAATGATTGTTCATCATTATAGATATCATTAACATAAGATGAAGAAGGAAGATAATCAGAGGACCACCTTCAGTACAAGGTATAGAAACTATGAGTTTCTAGTGTTGCCTTTAGAACTTACTAATTCCCCAAAAAAAATTATGTATTTTATTAATAGATTATTTACACATTACCTCAACAAATTTTTGGTAGTGTTTATCAATAGTATTCTCATATACTCCAAGAGTAAGGAGGAATATGAAGACCAACTCAGACTTGTGCTTGAGTCATTGAGAAAAGATATGTTTTACTCTATGATCAGAATGTGTGAATTTTGGATGAATAAAGCCACTTTATTGGGACATGTGATCAGAAGTGTGGGAATTTTGGTATACCCTTAAAATAAGGTTATTGATGAATGGCCCATTCCATATAGTGTCATATATGTCCATTGTTTAGGTTGGTACTACTGATGTTTTGTTAAACATTTCTCATGATTATCAATCCCACTATGTTATTTAGGAAAGGAGTAATATATTTCGGGATGAAAGAGTGTGATGGATGCTTCAAGGAGCTAAAAAAAATGATGATCACTAAACATGTGCTCACATGAATGAAAATTGGACAATTTTTTGTGATATATAGTGATGCTACAAAGAACGTCTAGGGTTGTATGATAATGAAAAATGATATTGTGATAACCTAGGACTCATGATAGTTGATGATCCATGAGAAGAACTACCCAATGCATGATCTAGACCTAGATGCTGTGATATTTTCTTTGAATATCTGGAACCACTACCTTAATGGTGAGAAGTGTAACATATACACAAACCACAAGATCATAGTGTATATATTCACAAAAAATGAGCTCAAAATTCATCAAAGGACATGGTTAGAGTGAATCAATTACGATGAATTCTCTATTTACTATCATTGGGGAAAGGAGAAAAAGGTAGCTGATTCTATAATCAGAAAAAGTCTGCCACATAATCCAAGTTATGGATTGGTAGTGACCCTATATTCTTTGATATTCAAAGGGTGTAATTGGAAATCATATGGTCTAGGGTTACATCCTATCTTTCCCAAATGATTCCAAAACCATTAATTCATGAGATGATTAATGAGTCACAAGGGGATGATCTGGAGTTTCAAAAGAAGGTTATTGAATTAATGGAATGTAATCTTCATGAGTTCTACATTGATGTTGATGGTGTGATTCGGTTTGGAACACGAATTTTCCTGACTTCATCGCCCAGGATAAATAAAGAGCTATTGGAAAATGCACACAACTCAACATTATTTATCAATCCAGGTAACAATAATTTGTACCGAGATCTCCGAGAACACTTCTGGTGGGATAACATAAAGAAGGATATTACAGAGTATATCTCAAGGCGCATAGTTTATCCGAAAAATAAATAATATTTAAAACGACCAAAGGGATAGTGAAACTATTGCCTATAACCATGTTGAAAGTAAAGAATGTCACTATGGAATTTTGATTGGGTCTTCAGAAGACATCCATGGGAAATAATGTTATATGGCTGGTGGTTGAACCACTCACCAAGACTACCCATTTTATCGCTAATTGGGAAGATATCTTACTTGAACAACATGAAATGATATATGTGAATGATGTGGTGAGATGAAATGGTGTTGAACACTCAGTTATCTCTAACCATGATCCATGGGTCACACCTATATTATGGATGAGTCTTCAACATTCATTTAGTATGAAATTAAATGTCAGCATTTCCTATCTCACAAAAACTGATGGTCAATCTAACTGGAATATTCAGATTCTTGAAGAAATTATAAGAGCCTAATATTTAGAATTAAATAGTGGATGGGATAAGAATCTCCCATTGGTTGAGTTCTCAAAAAACAATAGCTTCCACATAATTGTTCAGATGGATCCATATGATGCTTTGTATAGAAAGGTATATAGAACTCCAGATTGTTGGGATGAAGTTGGAGAAAGAAAGCTACATGGACCTGATATTGTGTTAGAGAAGATAGAGAAAGTTCAAGTCATATAAAAACAAATCAAATATGACTCGAGTTGAAAAGAGTTGTGCTAAAAACTGTAGAAGGGATTTGGAGTTAGACATTGGAGATAAATCCTTCCTTTGAATATCATAATGGAAGTTATTTATGTGGTTCGGAATGAAAGGGAAGATAATAACATGGTATATTGACCCCGTTGAGATCCTTGAACATCTAGAAGATGATCTCTCTTAGGATGAGCATCCAGGGAAGATTCTGGATAGGGTAGATAAGGTCCTACAAAACAAGACAACCCATATTTTTAATTTTTTTCAGAGGAACCATAAGGTTGAAAAGATACTTGGGAACCAACAGAGTTGATGATGGAATATTACATTAACCTATTTTTGTAAAATGAAATTTCAAGGGAAAAATTTTATAAGGGGGGATGAATGTAACGACCCAAAGTTCTTTTAATGGAAATCCATTCGTGTAATTTGTCCTTATTGTATAATCACATTAGGAATCACAATGAAATTTCATAATTCTAAATAATATGTGATCATTAAATATAATTTTTCCACATCTAGGTTTTGAATTCTGAAAATCTGACAAACACAGCTATGTTCTGAGAGTTTTTTTGGAGTCTAATAGAAAAAACATAATTTTTGGTAAATTAAAACCTAACCATATGAAGAGTTATATGAACCCTATGACTAGTAAATCTTCCAAAATAATAGTAACCACATACATGAATGATTAAAAAAAGTATAGGTATCTTATTTGTTACAATATGACCATAATAAAAGTATTGGTATTTTTGAAAGTCAAAAATAATTTATTATATTTAATATAATAATATATTAAAAAAATTATTCGTCTAATTTTTTTTCATTAATTAACAATTCCATTGATTCTTGATTTAATAACTTATGTAACTTTTAAATAATTATGAAATCAGTTTTAATTTTAAAACTTTTATTTTTCATGTAAATTTTAATTTTAATTAATAATTAAATTAATCATTTTTATAAAATTATTTTTTTGATTAATAGAGTTCATTTATGGATTCTACAAATCAAAAGATGTTTAGGGTGAATTGTTTGTAATTTTCTGAAATACATCAATTTTCAGGTGAATAATAAAAATAAAGTTTTTCACAAAACCGATATATCTTAAATTGCATCATTCATGATGTAATGGTGACATAAAATTACAGAACATTATATAATTCCATATTCTATAAAATATCATAAATGGTTCCTCAAAATAAAATAAACTCAAATGCCAAACCTAAAATTAACTTTCCAAAACCTAAAGTCAAATAATGATTCCATAAAAATAATTTTCTCTCTCCTTTCACTTTCCTTATAATAAATTATTGAATATAAATTATAAATATGCTTTAAAGTATAAAAAGAAATATATTAAATTAATATTTAATTTATGATGTCAAAAAACTACTATTACTTGTCTAACATTTGATATATTATTTTATTTAATATTTTATTCTAAAAACACTCATCTTCATGTATAAATAACCCATCACCCTCTTCTTTTCAAACCTCAACTCTACTACTTCAAGACTTGTCTAAAATCTATCCAAACATATTCCATATCCCCTCCCCCAAGTCCCAAGATATTTTGGTATCATAAAATGACCAATCCATGGTGCCTTAAAGAGCATTCAAGAGGTAATTCCTCTCTCTTTATCTGTTCCTTGAGTTTACTTTCAATTTCAAGTGATTTTCATAATATTTTCCCACATATCTTCATCTACATGGTATGGTAAGACTATTATATTATATACAAAATAATTTAATGACAATAATGGTATAATATATCATCCAACCACCTTATCCTTTTATTTTTTATTTTTGAATGGAAAATTTTGTTCGTGAGGTGTTAATTTAACAACTTCTAGAAGGAAATATTTTCATTTTCATTTATTTGCATCAGAGTTGATTATGAAAAAAAAATTATGGTTGAAAAAAATTATATTATATTTATTTTATGCAATTTAATGTTCTATATCCATCGTATGTACATATTAAAAAATAATTAAACAAAACAAGTACGTTGTGGTCGTAAAACCGCCTGAATTAACACAAATGATAATCATTAACTTCTATTATAACAATTAATTCCCATGGTATATAAAAAATTATTTATAATATCATTTCAATTTATATAACATCATAAAAAGATTATAATTAAAATTAGTGATGTTTATCCAGATTTTATATGAACTTCCATTCATGAATACAAGTGAACCGTTCATGAAAACTATAAAAATGAACACACTCGAACAATGGATTTAAACATTATAACTCTTCCAAAGGCCCATAAAATAACATAATTAAAAAATAATGAACCATATTAACGTACACATGGTAATTTAATTATTAATTGATGAATATAATGTTTTTATAAAGGACATTAAGGTGACGAATGTGCTCAAATACAAAGTAATGGGTAATTCTCGAACACAACATTATTTCTTCGGGTTCTTCCTATTTCAATCCATGTTTAGTATGGGTTTTCAATAAAAATAATTTATGCATAATTATCATACCCCATTATGGGATCAACATGTTCTCTAATTTATTTAATTAAAAACTCAGTGTTTTCCAAAAGAACTCTTCTTTCAAATAAACACACCCTTTTTTACGTCTTGAATATTGTTTCACTCTCTACTCATGGTTAATGGTTCAATGTAATAAAAAATCTTCCCTCTTAATTTTGGTGACCAAATTTTTTTTTAAAATATTATTTGTTATGCGAACCCCCTTTCTTTTCATGACTTATTTTATGTTCATGTTTGACGTATTTTAAATGTGGCATGCATGACAATGTGAATATTTTGATCTGCCGGGTGCGCCTAGAATTATATAGCGCATTAAGAATGCTTGAATGTGACAAGTGCACCAAGAATTATACAATGATCCAATATATTGGGTAATGTGATGAATTTTATTAGTACAAGGGAAATTATGCGTGAAAATCATGCTATCATTGTTCACAACTATGTGGGTAGTTGACCACTAATATATAATGTTACATTTTTATGCATAGAATCTTTTAAAGTCATTTATTATTTATTACACTCAAGTTCGTGGTCCTTTGACTATGTTGTGATTGTGCAAACCTATTGTTTTATTGTTCATATCTATCCTTCTACTGGGTATCTTTCTCACCCTTTTTGGATGTATATCCTCTAGTGACTACATATACTAAAGAGAGTCCAAGATCCAATAAAAATCTAGAGATGAAGGAATTAAATATTCATGATGTTGTAATTGTTATGATTGGTCCTAGTTTTCCCATGACACTAAACATTTGGATCCTTCTGCTATAATACTATTATGTGGTTTATCATTATATTTATGTAATAGACATGTAAAAAATGGCAAGGTCTCTATAGTGTAATCCAAATACAATATTCTGTATTCAACCAATTTCATGAAATTGATTATCATGCATGCATAATATATAAATTATCATTTATATTATATTCGAACACCTCATTGGTTGACACCAATTTCATAATTCATTAAAAAAATCAATGTCTTAAATTTAATTATCAACCAATTTAATGATCTTGTTATTCAATAATTTAACAATCACATGGGAAATCAACTAATCATGTCAATTTAGAATGTAATATTCCAACAAAGAAATTTATATTTCATAATTACATATAGACAATTATAATCAAGACTATGGGATTCGATAATTAGACCACCTACCGCAGGGTCGATGATGAATACTCACCAAATCAAAATCCCAAATTTGATATGAATTTATTGAAATAACAATGACATAGATGATATATGACCAAAAATATATATCAATATACAATGAATCTAGATCAATTGAAACCTAGATCTAAACGATCACCCATAGAGGAAAAATCAGCCCTCTTCTTATGGAGAGAAATATGGGAGTGGGGAAACCAAAAAGTATGATATTACATATCGTATGGGAGATGATCCTGGAATGAGATATTTAATTCATAATGAAAGGGGTTTGTGGATCCTTCTAATCCACATGGGATATTCTAAATTCAAATGAAAGTGTTTTAGATCGAAAAAGGGTGTTTAGGGTTAATAACATGTGGTTCGGAAATTTTTAAGATAGAAATCAGTTGTTTTTTCTAGTCGATATTGTTTTCCATACTTTTCACCATAAATGTGTTTCTCTATTTAGGGGGTTCATGGTTTCCACTAAGGGGAGGAAAGTTTAAAAAAATAGGTGTCAACTATGAAAACCATCACTATATCAGGGTTCATGGTTTGGGGAGAGTGGCCGCATGGCTTGGCCAAATCTTGTAACAACCATATGCCACCTCCTATAACTCCAAATATGGGCACACACTCTCCTCAAAAATTTGCATGGTTCTCCTTAAAAATACTCCAACCGTTCACATCCCCATTGGCTTTCTAATTTCTCCAATTTCACCTAAAACAATACTGAAAAAGAACACAACCATGGTATAACCAAATCAAGGTTAAAGAGTGTTGGAAAAGTAGCACGATGCATCTATAAAAAAGAAGAGATCTATAAATATCCCCACATTATAATAGATCATCCTTGATTTATACATCCAAGCATCTCAAAGATTCCAATATTAAAAGGTTAGGCTACTGATACCTCATATCCACTTCTCCAACACATGTTTCCTCTTGAACATGTCCACATTTCCATAACATTTTCACTATCTGCACATTATTCACCTAGAACACATTTTCACTATGATATATAACTCAAATATGATGCTCTATAAATTATTAATTGGCCTCAATATCAACTTCTTCAACATAGATTATATGATAAGGTTCATGAATATAATGAATAAGTTTTAAATCTAGAAAATAATTTTTTATAGCACTATATCATTTGAGAAGATCCAATCAGTATTCCACTAGTTCAATACTTTACACAATATCAAAATTTCTAGAAAACATTAGATAAATCATCATTACCTTCAGATCCAACAGTGACCCAATCAAAGGGAATCATGAAGGAATACATTATTTTCCATTTTAAAATGATGGGGTCATTGAAGTTGATAAGTATACAACTTCTGCCTACTCTAGGCCATATTTATAAATTTCCAAATCAATTTGATTTAAACTGATGTCTCCCACACAAGACTCAATCCCAACAACTCAGACTCACCTACTCCATCAATCATATTAGTCATCTACATGGAGCACCATAAAGTTTGTCATATGGTTCCTTGTAAATATTATCCTAATAAATATTGTTTTAGGAAAATTCAATGAGTTCTATGTTCTTCTCACAAGTTCGAACAATGTATAGGATGAAAATATATAACATATACTCTGATACATGTATAGTATGTTCTGACTGCCCATCAGTATGTGTGCAGAAATCCATACTAAAAAATACCTATTCACCAAGAACCTTCTACAAATACATTCTTGATTCAATAACAGAAACATGATTTATTTTCTGTAACTAAGCTCCATGGAACCTTGTGTACATGGTTTATCTCTCTAACATACATTTCCATAAACATATCCACTGTTAAAGCCTCCCGGATATGTATGAAATTGGATACATTCATCAATCTGGAAAAATTAACCCATATAGAATCATTTATTCAAGGAATACTCAAAAGGCCCATAATAAAGTCTATAGTTACATCATCCAACCTCTATTATTGAATGGGGAATGTCTATAGTAAACCACCGGGTGATTTATGCTTCTCTATAAAATGTTGGCAGGTGTAGCATTGTGTAATGAATATAGTAATATAATTTTTCCTACCAGGCCACCAATACTATCAATTTATTCATAGTACATTTTAGTCAAAATAGGATGCCCCACCCATTACAATGTATTAAAATCACACATCATCTCCTCATGAATACATTTAGGAACAACAAAAAGTCCTCATACATAGATGACCAAACATACATCTATAGTCCAATCGGATGGTGACTCCCCGCCTTCAAGGATTTCCCTCCGCACCAAACACTTTGGATCCTAGTAATCCCTCTCCCAGAAATGGTTAAAAGGTGTAGAATCAACTGATACTAATACATGGTTTATTTTATCTTATCCTTCCTGAACTAAAATATGCATCTCATCAAGAAATTTCTTCATCTTCCACTCAGAACTCTACTCGAAAACTACTAGGTTCCATGTATTTTGGCTCAACGATTCAGCAAAACTGAGTTAAATTCCAGTAATATATTCTAGATAAAAATCAATTGAATGTATATACTAAACCCATCAAAAATATCAAATCTTGAAACATCTCTCTTAAAATATTTTATTTAATATTTTTTGGTCCGTATACATAGTAGCATTTTCTATCAATAAATCACGGTACAAATTGATCAAGGAATAACCCACCGCAATCTACTCAAGATCATGGGTAGGGTAATTTCATTAATGTGGCCTCAACTACTAAGAACCATATTCTATAACTCGATCCACCTTAATCAACACTACTCCATGTCTGATCCCAAATGCATCATAAACGTGGTATATTCCTCACCTGGATCCGGTAGGATCAAAATTGATGTGGTAGTCAAATTCTTCTTAAACTTTTGGAAATAATTATAACATGTTATAGAGCATTCAACCAAGATCACCTTTATGGTAAATCCCATATATGGTGGATAAAAGAGGGAAATTTCTGGGAGGAACCTCACACAATAATCTACAAACCCCATTAAGCTTCAAATATTGAAATCATTCATGGGATGCCCCTAAGGATAGAATTCATGAACATTATATCAGACCACTGAAACATATTCCTCCAAGTTTATTTTTCCAAATAAATGGACCAGGTCAATCCAGAATTGAATCTTAGATATCATGACATATATCTAATGCTCTATAAATGAACTCAAGATGATGTCAAAAAGTTGGTAATGATAATCATGAGTCTTGGAGTACACCAATACTTCATCCACAAACATAAAAACAAAATGATCTAGGTGTGGGTAAGAATTTTGGTTCATCAAGGACCTAAACATAGTTGAAGAATTTGTTAGCCCACATAAAATTACGACGAACACATATAGGTCATACCTTCTTCTGAATAATGTTCATGGTAAATTAGATGGAATAACTACCAACTAATGATATACCGATCTCAATTCAAACATAGAGAAAACACCAGATCCTCTCAAAGAGTCAAATAGATAATTAGTATTTGGAAGTGGAAGTTGGTTCATTACTATCAATCAGTTTAGCTTCTAGAAATGAACATATAAACCCAACGTTCTATAATAATTATTATAAAAAATGACTGCATAATCTCAAGGTTCCATTAATGGATTTGTAAATCCCATATCCATCAAAAATTCTATAAAGAGTATTCTTTTCCTAATGATCTGTTGGATATATTCTCTAAGGGGATATGAAAATTAGCTCAACTCACGGAATGAACTCAATTGTAAACCAACAATTCCTATTAGGTGGAAGCCCTAAGATGTACTCTAGAACCATGGAATGGAACATGTCTAATATAAGTGGAATTTTATCGTGATTTACATCCCCATCATCTAACAAAATACATGATACTTGGGCAGTGACATCCCCTAGTTTCTAATGAACTTCTCTTCATAGTCTTCCTAGATATCTAACTCCCTATGATGAACATATCTATAACACTTCAGATATTTAAAGGAAACTATTATGTGCTAACAATCTATGTGGTCTTCTTGTTATACTAACCAGTATATAACAAATTGAGTTACAGAGTAAAATTTCATGTATTTATAGATTCTAATGGAATCAATACTCACCGACCCCGTGAAAATACCCCTTACATAAATAGATGACTCTCAACCATAATTCCAACATTGTGTTGAACTTAATAAACCCATTCAAAAACTCCACCACTAGTCTGTAACCATTAACAAGTAGTGAAAATATAACAGAAGTAAAAGAACATTTTTAATATAAGGAACTATAAATTTCAGAAATAATAAAAATAGTACCACTAAATATCCATGCACAACTTGACAACCCATGAGTGGATGATAAACTAAATGAAAGTATTTATCACCTCTTCCTGGTCCAGAATTTGGAATCCCCTGAGTTGAACCACTTAGCTGATAATGCTGAACATTCCTAGATGAACTACATTTATTTTCTCAGCCACTATGCCATAAATATCTCAAAATACCTGATTGATATGGGTTAAAAGATCCCCATTCAATTATTTTACTCCACCTGGTTCCTCCATCACTACCCACGGGTAGAGGGATCCTACAATAACTCTTCTAATGTCCTGTCTTGATACAAGATCAGAACTCAACTAGTGGTCAAATACACTAGACACAAATTAACCTCACCTACCATTCTAGTGGTAGTGTATTATGTTACTAATCTAAGTAACTAATCCTTCTCAATTTCCATCCTCTTTACCATCTCCCAATATAATATTTTCAAAGAGATTATTCCTACTCCTAGAAGACATACCCCCAATTCATCAATAAGAACCCACAAATGTTATACTGGAATCCCCCATCATGTTACCCTTTGTAATGAGATCATGATTCACTACTTTAGAAAACGTATTCATCCTAAAGATGTTCACATGTGACTTATTCTCACATTTAATCCCATATTGAAGTGGGTTCACCATGGTAACCTCATGACCTGCCCACATCGTAATAATGAATTTAAACATAGTGAAGAGACTTTTATAGTTCTTCATAGAATGAATCCCCCCATTAAATGACATAATATTATCTATATCTCAAGCACCAGTGTCTCGGGTTAAATTTATTATAGGAATTTTTACTAATATTATTTCCACTCTAAATTCTTTAACTGCTCATCCTAATTCAGAATGTCTCACCAACACTTTACTCCACCACATAAAATATAAATTCATTAATTGACTATATTATTCGCATGATCCTCTACATAGTCATGGATCAACTTCATATACTCAATCTAGAACTCGAATTTCCTGCATACACCCTCTCTAGTGAACGTTGTATGGTGTTGTAACTAAAATCCATGTGTCAAGTTCGTCATATTCCATAAAACCCACACTAGGTATCATTCCATAAAATTCATAAATCACGTAATATTATCAGAGAATTAGTGTTCAAATCATTCACATGGAAAAAATGGAGCCTCTAGTTCCACTATTGGAGGCACATTTCCTTTCATGTCCTCTAGTCATTCTATCAATAAGCATCATCATAGAGGAATGTCTCTACACTTTCAAACACATGTATTAGGACAAATACCACTTCATTAACACATTTAAATGATAGATATTCACTTAAATCCATAAAAAGTCAACCCTCATACCAAAATACATGGTCAAAAGTAATTCATTATCACTACCCTCAACCATACCTCTCATGGGTCATGGATAACAGGGTAAGCATTTTCATATTTCTAGTTTCTACTTAGACACCCATTTTTTAAATTTCAATTAAAAAAATTAGAATCATTTGACAAATTTAGATATATAATTAGGAATGTTTTTATTAAAATTAAAAAAAATTATTTTCATTTAAAACTCTCACCCAAAACCTACTCTTCCATGTTTGGAAAAAAATGATGCATTTCAATAAAATCCTGAGTACCTAGAATGATGCATGTATACTCAACTCAAATAACATACTAGGACATGAGTAAAATATAAGAAAAAATAACATAAATTATAATTTTATCACATAAGGAAAAATAACGTCCCACTATAATAGAAAAGATCAGTCACAACAATCCCACCCTAGCTACTTTGGTTTTCCCAAGTAGTTGGGTTAGCTAATCCCTTCCGTAAGCTCATGTCCAAGGCTTGAATCATCCATGTTTACAATTGACAATTAAAAAATAATAAATCAACTAAAATAATAGAAAAATAAAATTAATACCACATTTTAGGATCCTGACATGGGTTCTGCATAAAAGTTCCCTGATCCTATTGGTTATATGACTATAGGTATTCTTCCACATATACCAGATGTGATTATCTAGTAGTGAGGGTAAAATTAATATTTTATACGGAGACTATATCCATTTTATGAATGGATCACAATAGAAGAAATAAATAAGAAATACCCCAGATATAACAAACAATAACATCAAAAAAAATATAAAAATACATACCTACATCACATTATTATCCAAAATTGGAAAAAAATATAAATCCAAAGCAATTGAAATGTCTTGAAATATATGTTTCATGGTTCAAATGAAAACCCAAAACAAAGTCATTGACAACTCCAAAGTGGTTCCTTATATCTTTTCTAGTTCCCTTATCCATGATCCATTCCAACTCAACAAGATAATATAGTTCTATTTATCTTATCATGCCCAATAAACATGAAGTCTATTTCCGTACTAATAAGGATGTTTGAGTAGGGTGTCAGTACAACTTAGTAGGCCACCACCAACTATGTCTAAAGAAATATAAAATCAATATTATTGTATATAATTTTATAAATAATAAACTAAAAATGATAATGTAATCATATTTTAAATTTTATTATGATTTAAATAACCATATAAATCCTTATGTATCAATGACACATAAACAAAAAATACCTGACATGGTCCATGATGGAATCTAAACCATCCACCATGTGATATAACATATCATTCCATCATGGGTTATGATTAATCCTTTAATTACAATTTAAATTCATGTATTTGGGGCCTCGAGTAGCAGTATCTCACCTTATGCATATTTGGAGCTGCATTCCCTATCAAACAACCCAGGGATCACATGGAATGCAAATAAACTGGGGGATTATGGTGGTAGTCTATCACCCATTGTTTATTTGGAGAAGTAGTACTCAACCCAAAAAATAGTCCAAAAATATATCATTTCATGGTTCGACATTCTAAACCTAATTATAAAACAAATCCATAATTTATTATTCAAACCATTACACTAATTCAATTATCAACTGTAAAGCCCCGACCCCAGTTACCTACAGTTGGTGCATTATTACATATCATTGGCATGATCACAAAAAATACCAAATCTCGAAAGAACTATTCATTTAGTTGCCTTGGAATAACTAGATAAATTAATAAATTTTACATTACATAATAAAATAAAAACTACAACAATATAGTCTCCATAGTCCCCATTCTTATCCCCTCATACTATCCCTGCAGGTCATTCATAAATTACTTCTTCACATCCTGGGAAAAATAAAACATAGAAAAAGAGTGAGCTCAAATGCCCAGTAAGGATAACAATATAGCGGAAACTTTCATAAATAAGAATAAACATTTAAGGCAATGTAAAACTAAAACAAAAGACTTTTAAACTTGATCTTCAACATAGTATGGAAACAATAAAATGAAATAATGCCATTTACTTATTAATATGGATATTCTACTAATCGAATAATCACATGAAATATCAGTAACCACTTTCATAGGGATGGAATGCATAATGCCAGACTATCAAAACCACATAGCCAAGGCCTCATGCCAAGACTACAAATAAGATTTTGTCAAGGCCTTGTTCCAAGACACTAGTTTGTCTGATGAGACCTATCGATGAATCGAGGTGCTATAGCAAGCTTCACCCATCACATATTAAGTCCAATGCATTCCTCATATGAACAAGCATAGACATAACATAAATATTCATATTAAAACTAGCATACGAAATGTAATTACTTTCTCTATAAACCTTGAATGGTATAAAAATAAAACATCCACAGTCAAAAAAATCACAAAACCGTCAATACAATTTGGATGTTATGCATCATAATAAATCAACTTCAAATAAGATTAAAATCCATCAAAGTATGTTGACATAGATGAAATCAAAACTATTTGAGAGAAATACCCCTTTTTCATGAAATTATTTAAAAGTCACAAAATTATAAAATAAAAAATTTAATTTGAAAATTTTCTTATATGATTGTAAGGGAATCTTTGAAGATTTCATAATGGCAGAAAATAGCCACACCCACTGTAAAAGTTAAAAAAACATTTTTACATTAATTCTGTCGAAAAGGTTAAAAAGAACCTTGTTTGGAAAACGATGGATAGATTCCATTATGAACCTCTTATAAAAAGTCAAAAAAGGGTATAAATGACCTTAACCCATATTCTAGTATATAGTAAAAATGTTTGAAATACATTTTTTAAGAAACGTGGATGTGGATGATAAATAAGTCCCAATAGATTATTACGTATAAACATCCTCGGATAATGAAGAGACTACGAAATAAACCCTTACCATGTACTTTTCCTTGGTTGGGGGTAGTTTAACCTCCTGTTTCATGGTGAAAAAATTGTTATTAAATTATAAAAGAATTATATACATTAATATGATATCATATATGATCTTTTAACATTGATTTGTTAATAATATCTTAGTATTATTGTTGTTTCGGGTGTTAACTTAGTCTTTTTCTTTTATATGTTTTATAATGTAAGCCATGTTTGTCATGGAAAGGTTGTATATTATTTATATCAAGAATGATTTCAATTCCTTAAACATTATTTTTAAATCATAAAATGATAATTATACTTGAATGGATACGATGGAGAATGAATCTCCTTGCGTTCGTGGATACGGTAGTCCATACATACGCACGAGCGACAATATCATTTTTTTGATATTAAAATAATATATAATTGGATGGTATATCATATATACATAATAATTATCATGTTATATTTATTATTTACATGAATTAAAAATCATTATTATACCTATCCAAATAATAATATATTGAATAACAATTACACCACGGTGTGGAGACAGTAAGTCGTACGTACGCACATATGGTGGCATGTTATTCAAAGGATGGATAGAATACTGAATATGGTTGTACCATATTTATAATAATATTACAGTATATATGAGATACTGGATTCATTATTTTATAATGGGAATAACAAAGAATGAAGAAGTTGAAGAAGAAATGAATTTGAAAAAGGGTGGTGAAAACATTACCTCTTGTTCGGGTTCTTCCTTTTGATTTGATAAAAAGGGCTCCATAGGTTACCTTTATGATCAAACTAAGGCATCTAGGTTGTAGTTAGGGAAGTTCAGAGAGTATTTGGATAGGGATTGGCCAACCAAAAGGCTTTGAAGGTGTGAATTAATGAGAAGGTGGAGTGCCCCTTTATAAGAGGGGTGAGGGGCACCTTTGGAAAAGCTAGAAATATTATTTTATAATAAATTCATATTCGGTTTCTAATGGTTAAAAAGTGTATTATTTAAAGTTTAAGGTGAGTATGGGTTGAAAACCACTCAAACAATATAATTTAGATAGGTTTGGGTCATTATATTAACCTTATATTTTAGTTTTAACTCTTAGTTAATTAGTTTGACATTTACCATGTCACTTCGTATTTTTCTATTATATAGTTAATAAAATTACTATATACATCCAAGATACCCAAAAGTGCTCCATAAATGATACCAATCTCGTGATATAAGTCTTTTGGAAAATCCTTATATTTTTAGGAATTTAATATCAATTAATAATATAATATTTGTTTTAAAAACTCTTTTATGTCAATTTTGACACTATTCAATAATTGATTTTTGTGAAAATCATAACAGAATGATTACATAAAAAGAAGTTAATTAAGTCAATCCTAACATGTCATACTAACCTATAAAATTAGTTTAATTCATAAAATGTCTCAAATTATATTTATTTGTGTATTTATAATATCAATTATTTTAATTTTTTACTATTATGGTAATTACTGCATCATCATTTTGTCATAAATAAATTAAATTATTTAATGTCTAAAAATTACAAATAAAATCTCATTTTGTAGAAAATCTTTTTAGATTTCTAAATAATACTTACAATCTAATATATCTTATGTATAACCCTATAATATAAATGTTTTAGTAAATAAACATTGATTTTAACTCTTTTAACTCTTCTTTGAATTAAATAATAATAAATGTCCTAATCTAATCCAAGTGGACCAATATGATAATATTTTATTCATAAGGTTTTTTATGTTCGAGATACACATGTCCAATAGAATTAGGACATGTGTTTGGGTAATATTAATATCATTTTTACCCTTAATTACCCTATTTACTTTTAACCGTGGTAAATAAAAGTAAAAAGTTACTATTCACCAAAAATTATTTTCATCTCAATGAACCACATTTACTCCTTGATAATAACCATGTCTCTCGGATTTTTGAAATTACAATCACAGAAGCAGTAAAATTATGTTTTATTAAAAATTCAATTTTTTATCTACAACTTAGTAGTTTCACTATTCATCAAAAAATGAAGTTTTTCAGAAAAATACCAAAAATTCACCCTAGGCTAATTTTGATTTTCTGAATCCAAAAATGAAGTCCATTTTGAAAAATAAAATTTATAAAATTTCAAAAAGTAGGTATTACTATTCATAACGGCTAGTTTGATTTGTTGTGGTGTGTTAGAACTCGATGTTTCATACAGCACACACTATCACATTATTCAAAGAGAAGCGTACCGTAGAAGCTTGGGGTGTTACATTCTCCTCTCCAAATAATTTTGTCCTCAAAATTTCTAGAATACCACCGCATGAAAAGACTCGGGTGGTTCTTCATCATAATTTCCTCAGGTTCTCACGTTTCCTCTTCCATCTTATGGTTTCTCCACAAAACATTTACCAGACGCGTCGTACGGTTTCTCAGTACTTGTTCTCTCGCATCAAGAATCTTGACGGGATCTTCGCAAAAAGACATATCGGGTTCCAGTTTTAATTCATTATAGGTGAGTACATGCGTTGGGTCAGGCATGTATTGCCTCAATATAGATACGTGGTACACATCATGAACTTTGGAGAGACTTGGAGGCATTGCCAATCGGTGTGCTACAGCCCCAATTCGTTCTAGAATTTCGAAAGGTCCGATGTGCCTGGGACTCAATTTACCTTTTTTACCTAAATGTATGAATCCCTTCCATGGATATACCTTCAGAAAAACATGATCACTGACTTGAAATTCCAAATCCTTCCTTCGATTATTGGCATAGATCTTCTACCTACCTTGAGCTGCTTTGATGAGATTTTGGATTACCTTCACCTTTTCCATTGTTTCCTCTACCAGTTTTGGACCTACATGTTTTCTTTCACCAACGTCATCCCAAAAAGTTGGTGTGAGACATCTCGTTCCATATAACGCTTCATTTTCTGTCATCCGAATACTCGAATAGGAGCTATTGTTATAGGAAAATTATACCAGACGTAAATATTGATCCACATACCCTAAAAGTCAAGTGAACAAGATCTCGACATGTCTTCTAAGGTTTGAATAGTTCATTCTGATTGACCGTCTATCTGAGGGTGGTAGGCAGTGCTCAAATGAAGTTCAGTATCCAGGGATTTCTAAAGACTTTTCCAGAATCATGAAGTAAAACGGGGATCACGATCAGAAATAATCGATAGGGGTACTCCATGAAGTCTCACAAATTCATCAATATATAGTCTTGCTTGATGTTCCAGTGGTAGATCTTCTCTTATAGCAAGAAACTGTGCTGACTTGGTAAGACAATCAACAAAAACCCATATTGCATCATTCCTTCTAGGAGTCTTTGGTAGCCCCATGACAAAGTCCATCGTAATATTGTCTCATTTCCACTGTGGTATGGGAAGAGGTTTCATGACTCCTCCAGGCTGTTGCCTTCTAGCTTTCACTTGTTGACAAACCATACATCCTAACACAAAATCAGAAATCTCCCTATTCATGTTGTCCCACAAAAAATGTTCCTTCAAATCTCTATAAATTTTGGGGCTCCAACGGTGTATAGAGAAATCGGAACTATGAGCATCATCCAGCAATTCCTTTTTTAAATCAGGTATATCGGGAACACAAAGCCTCTTCCAAAATTTCAAAATTCTATCTTCATACAGAAAGTCTCTGAATCTCCCATCATTCACAGCTTTAATCTTCTTTTGAAATTCTTCATCATCGGTCTGAGAACTCTTAATCCTTTCTAGTAAGGATTGTTTAGAAACCATTTGAAAAAGAATTGATGTTTCACCTTCAATGGTTATTCCCATGTCCATCTTCACTAGATCCATGAAAATTGGATCCCTTTCAATTCTCATATTGTTCAAAACTCCATGATCTTTTCTGCCCAAAGCATCTGCCACTTTGTTTTCTTACCTCGGGTGGTAGTGTATTGTACAATTATAATCCTTGAGTAATTAAAGCCATCTCTTTTCCCTCATATTGAGTTCTTTTTGTGAGAAAATATACTTCAAACTCTCGTGATCAGTATAAATCTCACATTTTTCACCATAGAGGTAGTGCCTCTATATCTTCGAAACAAATATTACAACTGCTAACTCAAGATCATGAGTAGGATAGTTTTGTTCATGAATTTTCAACTATCAGGATGCATATGCAATAAACCCTATCATTCTGCATAAGGACACAACCAAGTCCTTTCTTCGACACATCACTATAAATAACGAACCCATCATTCCCTGATGGTAGAGTCAATATAGGAGAATTGACTAATCTTCTCTTCAGTTATTCAAAAAATTAATCACACTCTTTTGTCCAAACAAATTTAACCCCTTTACGTGTGAGCGTCATTAAGGGTTAGCAAATTGGGCAAAATTCTGGACGAAACATCGATAATAACCTGCTAAACCAATAACACTACGTACCTCAGTTATACTCGTCGGTGATGGCCATTATTGGATTGCCTTGGTCTTAGAAGGATCAACATAGATTCCATCTTTAGAGACAATATGGCCAAGAAAATAAATCTCCTAAAGCCATAATTCACACTTGCTAAACTTCCAATATAATTCATGTCTTCTCAGAGTCTTCAAGATAATGCTCAAGTGATTTTCATGATCTTCGTAGCTTTCAGAGTATACCATGATATCATAAATAAATACCACCACAAATTCATCAAGATATTCCTTGAAAACTCTATTCATCAGAACCATGAATATAGAGGGTGCATTAGTCAATCCAAAAGGAAATACTATAAACTCATAATGCATGTACCTAGTTTGAAATGCTCTCTTCGGAATGTCTTCCTTCTTTACACACAACTGATGGTATCCAGATCGAAGGTAAATCTTTGAAAAGTATTGATCTCTATGTAATTGATCAAATAAATCATCAATGAGAGGTAAGGGATACTTTTTTTATTTTTATATCATTGATCTCCCTGTAGTCGATACATAACCTCGTAGATCCATCTTTCTTTTTAACAAAAAGAGCAGGGGGGGCCCCATGGAGAAACACTAGGGAGAATAAATCCCTTATTACTAAATTCCTCCAGTTGTTTCTTTAGTTCAACTAATTCTATAGTGTACAATCTATAAGGGGTCTTCGATATAGGCCTTGATCCGGGAATTAAATCAATGGAAAACTCAACTTCTTGTTCTGGAGGATGTCTAGGTAAATCATCTGGAAACACATATACATATTCTTTAAAAATAGGTACATCCTCTATTTGAACATTATTTTCCTCACCCATAGTAATTTCATTATCTTCCTCTACAATAATTGAATTTAGTTGAGCTACTGGGGGTGGATCTAGATAAGAATTAGGTGGTGACGATTCTGCTCTAAAGATAAGGTGTTCCTTATCATCATCATCAAGAATCGGAACTTATTTCTTCTTACAATAAATCTTTTCATCACAGTCCGAAATCCAGACCATACATAGGATTATATCAAACTCAATCATAGGTATGACAATCAGATTAGCAGATAAAGAACATTTATGTGCTCTAATTGGGACTGATTCACAAAACATTGTTGTGATGATAATTCCCTTAGGAGTTTTAGCTGACAACTTAATTGTTAAATAAAATTGAAAATATCTAATTTTCTTAGAAAACTGGGAATATATGAAACAATGCGATGATCTAGAATCAAATAATGCATTTTCTAAACTTGAGGAAACCATTAAATTACCTACCACCACATCTTTCGGAGCTTCTACCTTAGCAGTAGTGATAGTATAATCTTGGCCTTGATCCCTTTCCCTTTTCTGAGGTAGGATCCCCTGATGCTTAGGAAATTCATTTGCATAATGTCCCTTCTCCCTCTAATTGTAGCACTGAATAGTGGTAGCTTCCTTCTTCCATTTGCAATCACGAGCTTGGTGGCCTTTTTCACCACACTTGTAACAGACACTCGTTCCCTTCAAGCAAGTACTATGGTGTTTCTTCCCACATTTACCACATGATGGATATTCAAACTTTCCCTTCTTCACTTTATTTCCATTCCTAGATTGATCAGCAGATCTCTTCTTCTCTTTCTTTGATTTAAAGTCATAAGACTTAGAGAATTTCTTTTCGGCCATGATAGCACATGAGACAATGTCTTCATACGACAAGAAGGATTGTGAGACTAATGCTCGACGGAGAAATGGTTTTAACCCATCAATGAAACGATCAATATTACTTCTTTGGTTACGTATTTAATCTCTATCATACCTTGATAACCATGTAAAGATAGCCTCATACTTTGTGACACTATCATCCTCCTTTTTTCTCAGACTCAAAAATTTCTTTTCCATATCTGGTCGATGGTCGCGAGGAAAGTATTTTTCTAAAAACAGATCTTTGAAATCCCTCCATTCCATATTTGATACTTCCTCATCTTCCTTCATGTATTGAATCAATTACCACCATTGATCAGCATCTCTAGTGAGGGGATAAACATCCATGATAACTTTTTCCCTTTCACTACTCCCCAAAGCCTGAAATATTTTTTCTAGGGAATTTATCAATTTCCCAGCTACTATGGGACTTTAACTCCCATTGAACGTTGGTGGTTGTTGCCTCATGAATCGATCTAACATTTATCCTCCACGTTGCGGATCAGGGTGCTCCATACGGGTAAGGTTATTATTCATAACCTGAGTGAGTTTTCCCAGTATGGTGATTAGCTGATCGGCACCAGTTGCACCATCAGCTCCACTATAATTATCTTGAGTAGGAGGGAAATCTCTACATGGAGTGCGTGCATTGATATAATTTCCATTTCTTCCACTAGGAGCCATTTCTAAGCAATGGAATAAACTAGATCAGTTTATGAATCAAAATACATAATTCCATACTTATAAAACACATAACATAAATTTAACTATTTATGTATATAATCCATAATAATAATAAAAAATTATATGAGGAAGTATATACTCATAAAACTTTTATAATTATTTGTAATGAAAATGTGAGTTATCCTAAGAATATCCCCCGGGAGTGTCATAACCAATAGTGCAGCAAGGCCTGTTATCGTGCACTAGTTCCCATTCGAGTCTAGCTCAAAGCGGTGTTTTCGGGTTTTACCCCTAGGTATATCTGTGCCAGAGCTGCCTCTACCTGCTCGTATCCAGACAGGGATGTATTTCTCGGAAATCTCACAAAATCTCTACAATACCAAAATTCTAGGATGTTCTTCTCTACTAATCCTCAAAGAACATCTTAAATCAATGTGCTCTAATCAAAGTTTATCTAAATATAGCTTCTAAGGTTTGTACTAAACCTCCCTCTGATACCAAATGTAATGCCCCGACCCTAGTTACCCATAGTCGGTGCATTATTACATATCATTGGCATGATCACAAGAAAGATCAAATCTTGAAAGACCGATTCTTTTTGTAGCCTTGGAATAACTAGATAGATTAATAAATTTTACATTACATGATAAAATGAAAACTACAACAATATTGTCTCCATAGTCCACACTCTTATCCTCTCATACTATCCCTGCAGGTCATTCTTAAATTACTTCTTCGCATCATGGGAAAAATAAAAAATAGAGAAGGGGTGAGCTCAAATGCCCAGTAAGGATAACAATATAGCGGAAACTTTCATAAATTAGAATAAAAATTTAAGGAAATTTATAACTAAAACAAAAGCCCTTTAAACTTGAAATTAAACATAGTATGGAAAAAATAAAATTAAATAATGCCATTTACATATTAATATGGATATTCTACTAATCGAATAATCACATGCAATATCAGTAACCACTTTCATAATGATGGAATGCATAATGCCAGAATATCATAACCACATAGCCAAGGCCTCGTGCCAAGAATAAAAATAAGATTTTGTCAAGGCCTTGTGCCAAGACACTAGTTTGTCTCATGAGACCTACCGATACATCGAGGAGCTATAGCGGGCTCCACCAGTCACATATTAAGTCCAATGCATTCCTCAAATGAACAGGTATAAACAAAACATAAACATTCGTATTAAAACTAGCATATGAAATGTCATTACATTCTCCATAAACCATGAATGGTATAAAAATAATACATCCACAGTCAAACAAACCACAAAACCTTTAATAAAATATGGAAGTTTTGTATCATAATAAATCAACTTCAAATAAGCTAAAAATCCATCAACGGATGTTGACATAGATGAAATCAAAACTATTTGAGAGAAATATCCCTTTTCTTGAAATCATTTAAAAGTAACATATTTATAAAATAAAACATTTACGTTGAAAATTTTCTTATAAGCTTGTAAGGTATTCTTTGAAGATTTTTTAAAGGCGGAAAATAGCCGCACCCGCCGTATAAGTTAATAAAACATTTTTACCTTAATTATGTCGAAAAGTTTAAAAAGCAACTTGTTTGGAAAACGACGGAAATATTCCTTTATAAACCTCTTATAAAAATTCATACAAGGGTATAAATGACCTTAACCCGTATTTTAGAAAATAGTAAAAAAATTTGATATACATTTTTTAAGAAACATGGATGTGAATGATAAAGAAGTCCCCGTAGATTATTACGTATAAACAACCTCAGATAATGAAGAGATTGTGAAATAAACCCATAACTTGTAATTTTCTTTGGTTGGGGGTAGGATAACATCCTGTATAATTGTGAAATAATTGTTAGTAAATTATGAATGAATTATATACATTAATATGATATCAAATATGATCTTTTAACATTGATTTTTTAATAATATCTTAGTATTATCGTTGTTTAAGGTGTAAACATACTCGTTTTATTTTATATGTTTTATTACGTAAGCCATGTTTGTCATGAATAGGTTGTATCTTATTCATATCCAGAATTATATCATGTACTTAAAAATTATTTTTAAATCATCAAATGATAATTATATTTGAATGGATACGATGGAGAATGAATCCTATCGCGTTCGTGGAGACGGTAGCCCGTACGTACGCATTAGCGACAATATCATTCTTTTGATATTAAAATAATATATAATTGGATGGTATATCATATATATAGAATCATTATCATGTTATATTTATTATTGACATGAATTGAAAATCATTATTATACCCATCCAAATAATAATATATTGATAAACAATTAAACCACGACGTGGAGACGGTAAGCTGTACGTACACACAGATGGTTACATGTTATTCAAAGGATGGATAGAATACTGAATATGGATATACCATATTTATAATAGTATTACAGTATATAGGAGATACTGGATTCATTATTTTATAATGGTAATAACAAAGAAAGAAGAAGTTGAAGAAGAAATGAATTTGAAAAAGGGTGGTGAAAACATTTCCTCTTCTTCGGGTTCTTCCTTTTGATTTGATCAAAAGGGATCCTTAGGTTGGCTTTCTGATCGAACTAAGGCCTCTAGGTTTTATTTAGGGAAGTTGAGAGAGTATTTTGTAAAGGTTTGGAGAAAAAAAAGGCTTTGAAGGTTTGAATTAATGAGAATGGAGAGTTCCCTTTTATAGGAGGGGTGAGGGGAACCTTTGGAAAAGCTAGAAATATTATTTTATAATAAATTCATATTCGGTTTCTAATGGCTCAAAAGTGTATTATATAAAGTTTAAGGTTGGTATGGGTCTAAAACCACTCAACCAATAGAATTTATAGAGGTTTGGGTCATTTTATTGACCTTATCTTTTAGTTTTAACTCTTAGTTAATTAGTTTGATATTTACCATGTCACTTTGTATTTTTATATTATATAGTTATTAAAGATACTATATACATCAAAGAGACCCCCAAGTGGTCCATTAATGATACAAATATCTTGATATAAGTCTCTTGTCCGAACCTTAGATTTTTAAGAATTTAATATCCATTAATAATATAATATTTGTTTAAAAAACTCTTTTATGTCAATTTTGACAGTATTCAATAATTGATTTTTGTTAAAATCATACCAGAATGATTACTTCGAACAAATTTAATTAATACAATCCTATCATGTAATATTAAGCTATAAAATTAGTATAATTCCTAAAAAGACTCAAATTAAATTTATTTGGGTTTTTATAATATCATTTATTTTAATTGTTCACTATTTTGGTAATTACTGCATCATCATTGTGTCATAAATAAATTAAATTATTTAATGTCTAAAAATTACAAATAAAATATAATTATGTAGTATATCATTATAGATTTATAATTAATCTTTACAATCAAATTTATATTATGTATAACGCTATATTAAATTTTTTTTAGTAAATAAACTTTGATTTTAACTCTTTTAACTCTTCATTGAATTAAATGAAAATAAATGTCCTAATCTAATCCAAGTGGACCTAAATGATAATATTTTATTCCTAAGGTTGTTTTTGGTCAAGATTAATTTGTAAAATAGAATTAGGACATGTGTTAGGGTAATATTAATATCATTTTATCCTTAATTATACTATTTATTTTTTGCGTGGTAAATAAAAGTAAAAAGTTACTATTCACCAAAAATTATTTTCATATCAATGAACCACATTTTACACCTTGATATTAACCGTGTCTCTCGGATTTTCAAAATTCCAATCACTAAAGTGGTAAAATTTAGTTTTATGAAAAATTCAGTTTTTTAACTACCACTTAGTAGTTTCACTATTCATCATAAAATGAAATTTTTCAGAAAAATACCAAAAATTCACCCTTGGATAATTTCGATATTCTGAATCCAAAAATGAAGTCCATTTTGAAAAATAAAATTTATAAAATTTCAAAAAGTAGATATTACTATTCATAACGGCTAGTTTGATTTGTTGTTTTATGTTAGAACTTGATGTTGCATACAACAAACACTATTGCATTATTCCAAGAGAAGTGTACCATAGAATCATGGGGTGTTACATCAACCATTCATATGTTATTATTAATAATTTCATTCATAAAAGACCACCCATGGGTCTCCACCAATTTCAAAATCTCATTAATAAAATAATTTCAACAGTTGAATTATCAACCAATTTCATAATCTCATTATTCCAAAATTTCATAATCCCATGGGAAATAAATTAATCAATTCAATTTTGAAATCAATTTCCCAACATGTAAAATGAAATTACACAATCATATGCACAAAATTATATCAAGAATATGGTATTTGACAACTACTCCACCTTCCTTAGGGTAATTGATAAATACTATCCAATCCCAAATCACCAGTTTGTTGTAGAATGATGTAAATAATAGTGGTGTAGATGATCTGGGACCAAAACCTAGGATCAAGATTTTATGAATCAACAATCATTAAGACCTAGATCTAAACCATATCCAATGGATTAAACATCACAACTCTTCACCAAAAGGGAGTTATTGGTGAGGTAGTGAACAAAATGAGGAAGGGATCACATATTCTAGTTTAGTTGATCCATCAATTGGATATTTGAATCATCTATAAAGTGTTTGAGGAGCCTTTGAATCCTCTCAAAATATTCCAAATTCCAAATAAAGTGTTTAGGTTTGATGATGGGTGTTTAGGGATAATACATGAGGGTTTTAAATTTTGAAAAACAAATGGGGATTTAATTTTGTACACTCATAGTTTCGTAGTGTGGGGAACATGGTTTTAAAAAACATGCCCCATAATTGTGTGCTTCTACATAGGGGGTGCACAATTTCTCCTAAGGGGTGCATGAATTGATTAATCCAGAACCAAATGTGAAAAAAACAAATTTTTGTTGTTCACAGTTTAGGGAGGGTGGCCACACAAGTTGGAGAAACCATGAAATAACTATGTGCCACCTCTTATCCTTCAAAAAGGGGGAACATAACTTCCTTGGAAAATCACATGTTTTTTCGAAACAGTGTGCCAATCATGAACAACCCCTTGGGCTTCTAAATTTCACTAATTTCACCTGATACTTCCTAGAACAAAAAACAACAAAGGTATAACAAAAACAAGGTGGAAGAGTGATTGAAAACAATCATGATGCATCTCTAGAAAAGATATGATCTTATAATAACCCATAAATTTTTTACATTAGATAACCTATGAAATTGTATTTTTCAACGAAATTTATCCATTGTTTATCTCCTAAAATTAATTTGTTACAAATTTCTTTCCTTCATAAATTTTTTCAAATAGCATATGATTATCCAAATCATATCTGCTTAGAGTTTCTAGCCTAGTGTGTAATATTATGACTCTTTATCAGGAAGGATTTAAAGGTCAATTTAATTCCAAAAAAGTACGTTTAATCTTATTTAAAATAAATACATTTAATATATAGACAAATCCACATTATAGTATCATTAGAGGGTATATTTTCGTAGAAAACCAACCACTTTATACCTTACCAAAATCTTGAGGTTCTATCATATGTTTAGTATTAACCCTATGGATTTCCCAATGATTTTCTAACTAAAATCAATGTAAATAATTAAAAATCTCTCTAATACGATCTATGAAAATCTATATATCCTATAAACATCATTCTAGTATTTATTACATTAAGATACACATAACAAAATCCCAAAATGTCGAGTGGCCTAGTGTCCTTGTGTAATTACATATATATCACAATAACATGAAACTAAGATACAAATGAATTATTTAAAAATACCATGATGTGTTTTTATATTACAATGATTTTATAATAATTCATGGGAAAACATTTGGAAGTATATAATGAAAGAGTGATCTATAAGTATCAGTAAAGGAGAAATCATGGTATAACATAATGTAAATAAGTATATATTTTTCATGAGTTATAAAATGAAGTAATAGACATTATAGAATCATATTAATGTACAAATAATCATAATATAATGTAATAGATCCATCATAAGATTGTGTAAACATATTGAAACATGAAATCACAAGCATAAATCAAGGCTAACCACAGAGAAATAAAAATATAGTGGGATTATTATAAAATCCCATGAACCATAAATGGTATCTTATGAGATAAAAAAATTACCTAATGAATTAGAGGGATATATAATTCTAAACACACCAATAACATTCACATCATGTATATTAATATCTATGAAACATAGACTATACAATGTTAGAATGACATAATGGACATTAAAACTTATTATTATGGAGTGTGGGTTATATAAATCAATGTAACAAATCAATGAATCATATTTAAAAATAGTTATATACCCTTGATTGTAAATGATGATAGTTATTCACAAGATAAAAAAATTGGCATGTAATTCATGAAATAATTTTGATAGCACAACTAATCTATATAATGGTTCATATAAGAGATTAATAAGAGTAAAATAAAGCCTATAATTTATCGGGAATCATGTATAAAGTAATTTAATGTGTAAAAATATATGTTAACATGAACAACTAAACATGAAAAGGGTTAATACAAAGAAATTACTTGAATAAAGTGGAAAATGAATATAATCCCTTCCCTGGAGACATTGTTTTTAGATGTTTGGTGGGAGCTTCTTAAGATAATGATAATACCATGTGGGAGCTTAGGGAGGGATAGGGAGAAGAAAATAATGATAAATGGTGTTTGAGTGAAGATTAATTTTAGGTTTGGATAGAATTTATAGTTATTTTTGGATAGAATTTATAGAAAAAGAGAGGGAAATTGATTTTTAATTTTCAAACATTGGTTTTAGAATTTTCGTGATAAAATTATAAAAAACTCAAACTATTACATTGACTTTATCTCATGGTTTCTACCAAGGAGTAGCGGTTTACAATATTTTGTTAGTTTAGTAACTAAATTCCTGAAAATAATAAAATTCATTATGTAAAAGTGAGTAATCATTATAGAGAGTCATGTTAATATAGAATTTATTTATAATATAAAAATATAATATGGTATTTGGAGGAATCATTATAGGTTGGTAAAAATCTATCAAATAATTTTAAAAAATAATTTTAAATGGAATAAATTTTTTATCCTGAGATTTAATTTATATTATGTATTATAATAAATTTTAGCTATTATGGTGTCATAATATGTTTTGTATGTTTATACAGTTATTAAATTTTCCCAAAAAAATGACAATGTTCAAAAATTATGAAAAATTTTCCATTATAGAGTTTCGATACATTGATTTAAAAAATAGTATTTATTTTAAGAAAATATTCATCCAATTATATGAATCTTATCATTAATATAAATATTTTTCTAGTTTAAGATACTTGTTTTTAAGACACTATCATCTTTCTGATCCTTATAAAAATTACTTGGGAATATATTAAATTATATAATCATTAAAATTTATAAAAAAATTATCTAGTAATAATATTTCATGAAAGTAATAATAATTTCAAAGTTTATAGATTTTTCTCCATGATTGTTTTAATTGAAACTATATAATTTGTGAAAAAATAATTTTGGTTTCTACATTTCAAAATAAAAATTTGAACAGAAATAAATAAATAAATAAATATATACAATATAATAATTAAAATGTTCAATATAATAATTATTTTATTAAAAATATATAAAAATATAAACCTCATAGTTCATGATAAACAATCCCTAATTACACTAATATATTCACTAAGGGTAAGGTGTTTGATAATGGTACTTTTTGAGGGTGGTTCGATAAACATGGTTTGGGTGGTGATAAATATAATCTTTAACTTCTCCTAAAAATGGTTTTTTCTTATGTTTATGTTTTTAAATCTCATCTTGTGATTTGTTTTGGAATATCCCATTGATGATATATGCATCAGAATCTATGATAAATGGGCCTTCTAGTGTATGTGTCTATTGGTAAAGGATATCACTTCTTCCTTTTTTGTTGATTAAATTTTATAATGAACACAAAAATATATAAATCAGAATGATCAATTTAAATTTAATATATTAACAATGGTTGTGATTCATAATGGTCTTTTATCTCTGATAGTAAAATTATGGATATATTTTATAATTAATGGAAAATAATGCATAATATTTCTATAAATACATTACTTAATAAGGAGTTTATTCATTCATAATGGAAATTTAATTTTAAAAGTATATATTATTATAACTTTCAAAATGATATGATTTCCTATGAGAATTATTATTTCAATATTTCAATGTTATATGCCTATGATTATGTTATATGTATCCTGATTATTATCTCAAAAATTATTCCATGGTATATGACTACTAGTTTAAGAATACAAATCCTCTTATAATATGGAAAAACAATATTAGGTTATTCTGTTTTAATAATGTATTTATTCATTAAATATTTTATCATATAGATATGATCTAAACATTGATTACATATTGATAAGTTTTTTTTATTTTCTGAGCATTTGAGATAACACTTTTCTTGTCTTTCATATACCCATGTAATAATTTTGAGTATACATTATTGGAATTATGTAAATTATTATATTGGGGATTTTTATAGTGAAAATATAACTAGTGTTTTAGAATAAAATTTTTATATAATTATTCCTAAAAACCCATAAACATTCATTTTATGTGATTTTTTTATTATTTGTGATATATAATGTTTAACTTGAGTAAATGATATAAAATGATATGTTTAGATTATTAACTCATGTTGTATCAAATTCTATGTTTAATGAATCTGTTTTTTGTATCGATCCTAGTAGTGTGTTCCTAGGGTGCCTCAATTGGTATCCATGTAAGGCATTGTTATTTTTGAGGATTGTTTAGATATATTTTTGTTTTAGGATTATAAAATAGTAGTGAATACCCTAGGTAAATTTTAATGGGATAAGTCTAGGTACAAGATAAAATACTAAAATTTTAGTAATCTAAATATTGTGTGGTTTCAATGAAATTTCAAATTTTTATAGATACTAAAATAGTGTTTTCATTGTAGCATAGATGTAGCAATGGGAAATCACATTGATTTTTTTTGTTGAGAATCAACATGATCATCACTTGGTTCTTGGTGAGGGGACTTAAAATCTCATAACTAGCTAGACCCTCATGAGGGATAGTCTTTGGTCAACTCACGTTCTATTTGAACACCATTATGGGGGATTATAATGTGTTCATTTTTAGGAAACTAATATATAAATTAACATGGATAAGCTATAATATTTCTTATTGATTTATGAGAAATCATATTCACATAATTTATGAATAATTTCTTCTAATCTCATATTTTTTCCCTAATACATTTATTAATTTAATTATCCCCATTATTATTTTTTTAAGAAATGGATTGAGCAAGGAGGTACCAGAATAAAAATGGATGCTTAGGATAAGTCATTGATTATACAAATTAGCAACCCAATGGGATGAGATTTAGAGTACAAACCCACATTTTAATTCACAGTAAACATATTAAGGCTATTAATAAAAATATGAACTATTGAGACATCATATTTTCATACATAAATATCTTGTCTTTTTAGATGAATATTTTATAGACTGTAAAATAAATACACTAGAGGAACTTACCAGATATCTGCCTTTGAGGACTAGATACACAATATTCATATACAATGAAATATAATAAATATATCATAGAACACCTTCCTATTTAGTACCCTTCACAAAAATTCCTACAAAAAACATTTTTCATAACCTCGTGAAATGAAACCAATGAAAGGGAGATCATTGATTATGAACAAGGGTAAATATAATTAGTAGATAATTTTATAAAGAAATATTAAATCAATTTATATTAATATCCAATAAATAGTAATATGATCCCTGAAGAAGCCATAATGGTTTAATGTATTTAGAGATTACATTCACATTATTCCTATTTTATAAAATATCTTTAACATATCCAATAATGATATACCTTCTTGGTACACTAAATAGGAAAAACCTACTAAAAAATTAATTCATAACCTAGGTAACATAATCATTAGACATGTGTGATCTCAGATACATAGTATGGGTGAACATGGGAGATTCGAATTCAAAATCATATGAAATCATAATATAATCATGATATCTTGAACATATATAAAAATTTTTATACCCACTCTGAAAAAGATCATAAATAAACATTAAGGTATAAAATATTATCATTTCAGAAAGCCTGATTTTCAAAAATAAGAATTCCACATAAATCAACCATGAACCATGATTTCATGTCAAAAATAAATGTAGAATCATCATATGTTTTGAAATCATTTAATATTTCAATGGTAACTACCAACACCACCAGATAAGGAATCAACACCTATTTCCTATAGTAGATCAAACACATTGACATGTTTTCCATAATAGATCAAGAAAATCAACATGTTTCCCATAACATATCAAGAACATTAATTTGTTTCCCATAAATATATCATGAGAAATGATACATTACCCAAGTAATTATATGGAGTTATATGTCCCAAACATAAAATAATTATATTAAAACACATTTTTTCCATAATATAAAACATTCATTTCATTATAACACCTAAAATGAAATTGTTTTCATAAAAATTTCATCAAAAATAATTATTGAAAATAAATGGGTATAATAAACATCACACCATCATATATATATACCATATATATAAATAAAAATGATAGTGTCCTTGGATCATATCCCTAGTAAATTATAGGTAACATCAAAATATGTAGTCTTAGATGTAAAATTATTTAAAAAAATCACGTGGAATAATTCTTGAAGAATAATACTTCTCAATTTTTAATTAACTATTATTTTTAAAATGATGAGAAAACATATAAAGAAAAGAATTTATTGAAAAATAATTTTATAATATTTTACAATTATCTCAAAATCATTTCGATATCATAATGGATTAAAAATACTCTCATTTTTTATAATATAAAAAAAATTATTTCCTTATTTTTCTTCAAAATAGTAACCATGTATCTCATTTGTAAAGATAAAAATTATTCCCTTATAACCTTTTTATATATTTTAAAACATGGGAAAATGATTTTAAATTTTTTTTGGAGAATAGTAAAAACATTTTTGAATTCTTTTAGAAAACATGGACATGGAATATAAATATTCCCCAATGAATACATAAACATAAATAATCCCAAATAATGATGATATTATTAGATAAATTGTTACCACATAAGTAACTTCGGAATAATAAGACCCATGAAATAAATAAATTAATATAGGTATTTATATCCCATAATTTTCATGATTATAATAATAAAATAAATTCTTTGGTTGTATATAACCTACACAATTGAAACAATTAGTTTGTAAAGAATGTGTCCCATAAAAAAAGAGTGAGATAAGAATCCCTTACCTCAAGTCTATCTTTTCCATGTTCATGTTAAAACCTCTTATATAATAATTATGGATTTATTATAAATTTATAACAAAACTATATTCATGTATATCAATCTATGTTTTACTTATTTATAATATCTTACCACTTGTTTATTAATAATATTCTATAAAAATCAACGGTCTCGGTGATATCTAATTCGTTTTCCAAGAATGATTTAGTTTGGAGGTCCCATTTGTTATACATTGATCATGGCACCATCATTTAATGAATTTTATTAATGATATATTAATAATATATATTCATTATATACATATCAAAAATAATTTATTAAAATTATTGGTTGAAAACATGGATTACATCATTCGTGGAGATGGTAGTTCGTACATATGCATGAACATTGTTTCAATTTTTTTATTGATGGAGAGAAATATAGGTAAATAATAACTAAAAATTATTTAACCATAATTTTATCATATATATTCATAAAATTATACCTTATCACCGTCATTGAAAATTATCAATGTTTAATGATTCTCGCCGCAACGAGAGGAGGTAATGAAATAGTGCGCACATATGATGTTATCATTTCCCAAAGTACTAGATGGTAGTAGTAAGATATGATATTATTATTAAATAAGTATAATTAGGTCCTAAAAATAACATATAATCTTTAAATTAATAATTATACCCTTCCATAAATTATGGTGATGAAAAATTAATTGTATCCCTACATGGAGACGGAAAGTCTTACGTATGCACGAGTGATAATTTCACTTCATGTTTAATTATAAATAGGATTTATAATTGTGTGTTAATAATAACAATACAATTTATTCATTTTATGGATACTGATGTTAAATATTTATTATAAATATCTTAGATTTAAAGGAGGTAAATTATATTAGAGAAATGAAACTTTTTGGTTAAGGTGATTACCACTTCTTCAAAATGACTCCATTGGATCACCTCTAAATGGATCTAGTTTTGTTCCTTTTGGAATAATAAGACCTATAAAAATTGTAATGTAAATTTTATAAGCTAAATAGGATGAGTTTGTTCAAGATATAAGTCTCAATGTTGGGTAAATAAGTGAGGGTGCATATGACCTTTTATAATTGTGGAAATGGGAACTTTTATAATTTCATAGAAAAGTAAAATAAAATAAGATTATTATAGAGAAAAATTATTAAAAATGGTCATTATTTAAATCCTATGGTTTTATATAGTGGAAACACCATCAACATATAAAATATTTAGTTGTTTAATATATATTTAAAATATTATATTTTTAATTGTTACTAAAACTATTTTAACATAAAATCTGTTGATATATTTTTTTACAAATTAAGGTTATAATTTGATATAAAAAGTAACTTTTTATTCATAAATGGATACAAGATGGAATTTTCAAAAATATATTATTACCTTGGTCCTCTATTCTTATTTGATAATGATTTTTAAATATTTTATGATAATACTATTTTTATAAAATATCATTATTATTAATTTTTACACTATTCATTATGATGAATTTAATAAAATCAAGAATATTTTTTGGAGCATACCTCCCCTCCTCATTGGCTTGAGAAGGTGGTGGAATGTTACTTGGACTTATGCGACATAGCCAAGATTCTAAACGCTAGTAATAAATTCTAAAGGATTCAATATCATTGGGGGCTGATTTTACATTAAATATAAAATATACATAACCAAACATACCATAATGACCCATATATGGTGTATGGTAATAATGTTTTAAAAATAAATGAAATAAAAAAAGAAAAAAATATGAAAACTAATCCATAACCAAAATTAGTGTATATATAGGAATACAAAAAACAATGGTCAAATACTTCAAATACATGACTTAATAGCTGTAAACATGTTCCACACTCAACTCCATAATATAGACTCGGTATCATTATCCACCACTAAAGAAATGTAATGATTTCCCTTTACTTGTGTCTATATAAACAATATCTAGAAAAACAACAATTTTTCTAAGAAGGGGTGGCTAATTAAACATTATAGGTTTTCCCTAAATGACTTCCAAACTCACGTAACTAAGATAAAACGTGATAGAACATGTATAAAATATAATTTATAATAAACCATTGGAAATAATTTATATCATAATATAAAAAAATTCTCACTCTAAAATTTTTTCCATGAAAAAACAACCAAACAACTCACTCAACCATTTAACATTCCCTTTTTATCATACCAAGTCAATGATTCAGTCCCACACACCCACACATTCATGCTTCAGCAACAATTCCATACTTATGAGTGGTTTCCTATCGATCCATTGTGTCATTACATGGGGCATATTCTTCTTCATCCCCAATGAAAAAAACCCCTTATCCAGGGTCATTTCCCTTTGTACACCAATGGAACATTCCCTTAATCGAGGGTCACATTAAAAGAATAAACTCATAAAAACTGATGTATATGAAAAATATGAAAAAAGAACATTCCAATATAGTTTAATAAAACATAATTTTTTAAAAATATTTTACACAAAATCATTCTACATCAATAAATAAAATCAACATTTTAAAATAATAATTTTCAAATTTATATCAAAACACTTTTCACAAAAAACAATTTCCAGGAAACCAAAAACCGTCACTAAAAAGGTTTTATTCCATGAATTCCACATCGATTTCTAAAATAATTTTATTTAATTTAACCAATTTGAATCAAATCCTTCATGATATAATAATAGGAGTCGTTAGTGAATGCACCTACCTTGGAAATTATGGAAAAAATGAAGACAAACCCTGAATATTCAACAAAACTCGGTTGAATCTCCAAAAACCTACCTTAGATATATTTCTATAACATAAACACAATCATATATGATCATTATTGGCATGAAAAATCATTGATCTGTCCAAAACATACAAGATCTAAATTTATAATAGTGAAAATTAAAGCAGATCTAAGAAATCATACCACAAACAAAGTCTTCTCAAGGGAATTGGGCTTCAACGCACTATGAATTTATATTAGATAGCTTGGGGTTAAAATGGGAGAGAATCCAAACCCATTTGTTGGGGAAAAAATATAATTATGGTTGAAATGGAGGAGGTGTGTGTCTTAGAGTTAAATCCAGTTGAGATCCACATTTTTAGGATCCCACTTTTAAATCATGTATGGTTAGTCACCTAGTTCTGAAACATTGCACTAACCATAAAACAACCTCTATCTCAAGTTGAAACATTCATGATTTTACCTCATAGTTAGAAAAACTGGGTTTTAACCAGGAAAAATTCCTTTATAACACTTTACATGGTTACTCTTTAGTCAATGCATGGTTTGGAAAAACATTCTTCCGAAATATGAACATACCTAGAAGTCATGATCTCATTATTCATTGTTTCTTGTATGAGTTTTATGATATTCACTAACTATACTAGAACTGTGAAATATTAGAAATTACCTATAAGCATTCAAAAAGACCTAAAAAATCTTACAAACATCACTCAAGCACTTCACGTACTTAAAATAGATAAAAAGGGGTTACTTACTTGAAAAAAGGGGTGATACATTCTCCCCATCTGTGGCCTTTCCATCCTCAGAATGTATAATACCTGAATTACCATGAAAGAGTTATATACATTAGTCGATCATTTCCTTCTCCCAATCCCATGATTATTCTTGAATATGACCATGTTTCCACAAAACCCTCACTAGATTGATGATTATCCCTTGCAATAATCTCTCTTCCTTATCTACAATCTGCACTGGCACATGAACCAATGAAGCATCCAGTTCTAGATCAATGGGATCCCATCAAATCACAAGGATAATACGTGGATGACACTATTTCAACTAATATACATGAAAAAAATTATGTAACACAATAAACCATGTAAGAAATTCCAACTGATATTCCACCTCATCAACCTATTAATGTTTTTTAAAAGGGAATATGTATCGAGAATATAACATTACCTACATCCCAAAATGAAAATTCCCATGCCTATGATTGATTCTCAAGAACACATGATCACTCACCTAGAACCAAATTGTCATCAATGATGAACCACATATGAATTATTACGAATCTGATATGTCTCTATTCCTTTCCCTATCAACATAATATTTTTTGTTGCCTATTAAACAATGCTAAGCCTAAAGAGTGAATTATTTTCTTTTTCCATCCAAAAAGGAGGAAAATTACATGGATTCTCAAAAAATGAATAAAATGTATCCATATGTATTGAGGATTGAAATTTTTTGTTATGTGATAACTCTTATAATGGTATGTTTTCATCCCCTGATCCACCAAAATCCATGACAAAATCATACAACATGTATTCCAACATATTTATTGTTTTTTTTGGATTTCCCATCAATTTGAGGACGATAAGTTTTTCTCATTTTTATGTGAGTCCAAAGGGATTGCTGTAAATATTTCAAAAAATGATATGTCATCCTTGTATCACAATCTGATACTATCAAAATAGGTTACCCCGACACTTTTCAACTTATTATATTTATATTATTTATAAGTCCTTCATCGAATGAGATTCATGAATTGGGATGAAATGGGAAAGCATTGTGATCCGGTCCTCCATCACCCTAATAGAATCTTGTTGGAGAACAATTCTAGGGAGACTTGTCACACATTGCATGGCTATCTGATCTGATTTAAAATCATTAATAGTTAAAGGCTGCAACATATATATTGGTTGATGATGCTCTTCATTATCCTACTGAAAAGATAAGAATCTTGAAATAAACTCTTCCACCTTATTTTTTCAAACTAACCCACCATAACCATACATTCTATAACTCATAAAACTTCTATATTGTAGGATGAAAACCCATATCGAATGGTTGTAAGCATGACGAAGTTGTTCCTTATAATCCATATGTATGACCATCTAATCTATGAACCAGAAAACTGAATTCTCATCTAGATTCTATCCCTCAATGGTATCCCTTCCATTGAGTTTCAATCTCATTTAAATACATTATAAATAAGATATGTGTTTCTATTTAACTAGCTCAACCAATCAATAACATACAGAAATGGAATGAAAACTAAGGCATTACCTTTTTCATACCAAACCTTGTGCGTGAATGTTATCAAGGAAATCAAATATCTTAGGTCTAATGTCTCTTTTTCCAACATAGCAGAAGAATTTCTACATAATTCATCTTCCTACAAGTTTACTTTTCTCAGTGTATACATAAATTCATTGTCAACCATTTCGAGATACACCATACATATTATTTGTTGACGATTAAAATACCTTTTTGTGATAATTTGTTCCAAAATTTTATGATCCATAAACTCCTTAAATTTATCACCAAATAGTTAATGAAACAAAGTCTTAAAATCATGGACTACAAAAACTAAATCCTTATCATGTTTTGGTCAGTTCTTCTCCAGAAATCATAATTGATTTGAGCCATAAGCAACCACTTGATCTCCCATCACAAGAACACATACCAACATCGATATTGAAGCATCACAATACATGACATACCCGACTCTTGATTTGAGAATTATCATGATTGGTGACAATGGAAAGTGAACAATATTCTTTCAAAAACTCTTTTGACATTACTCATTCCAATGGAATGGAACATTTACCTTATAAAGGATTTTATATGAGAATCTAGTTGGGATAAAACATGAAAAAAATTTCAGTAGTAACAATAAAATACTAATAAACTTCATATCCTAAAGTCATTATTTGGTGGTATCCATGATATATCACCTTATATCATTTCTAGATCCATAGAAACACATATTTTAGGGATTAAGTGGCCGAGAAAACATAATTATTGTATTCAAAAGTCAAACTTTGATAATTTTTAATAAATATGATGATCTTGTATTATTCTGAACATTATCTCTTAGTGTTCCTCATGCTCCATTTGTATCCTTGAATACACCAATATATCATCCACAAACACCACCAAAATAAAATCTAGATATATATTAAATATAAAATCCCTAAATTCCATCAAGACCATTAGTACATTCATAAGACCAAAAGGCATTACCACATATTTATAGTGTCCCTATCTAATTTTGAAATATGTATTTGGAATATATTTTGTTATTACTCGATATTGGTGATATCATGATTTCATGTAAAATTTAGTGATCCATTAGGATCCAATCAATTGATCAAAATGATCATCAATGCATGGAACTAGATACAGATTCATTGTCACAGCTTAGTTAAAATTACGATAGTTGACACATAACCATGGATTTTCATCTTAGTTTTTCACAAACAAGACGTGTTATACCCACAAAGACGTGCAAGGACGAATGAACCATTTCATTTTTAGATCATCCAAATAAAATTTCAGTTTCATAAATTATATTTGTTTGAAATTGTATGACTGAGGGGAAATAATATTGGTCCCATGAAGGAGATCAATCATAAACTAATCCCCTCTTGTGGGTAGAAATCTGGAAACTAATTCGAGTTAAATATCAAAGAAACTAATAAAAAATGATAGAAAATTATAATTCATGATATCATCCGCTAACACCAAAGCTAATTCTTACAAATTTTATGAGATAATTCTAACTATTGGTTCCAAAAAGCACATTTCAACTTCCTTTAAATTCTAGTCACCTAAAAAATGATTCTTGATGACATCCTTAAATATTAAAATAACCCTTTATGTAAAAAAATAAATGTGAACCTAGAGCATCATTATCCAATAAAAAATATATCCCATTATGAATAAAAATCAATGGGATCCTTGAACATAGTAATCTAATCCATACCATCGATTATGTCATATTGATCCATCACCAACAACAATAAATCCAATTTCAAATCAGTTCCATCAACATATATCAAACAAGATTTACACAAAAATGTGTTCCATTATCTTTGACAGAGAGGAGTTTAAAGTTTCATAATAGAATACATCCTCTCAACATTTACTATTTTAAGATCAACCAAACGAGATTCATAGAGAGAATGTGATTCACATATATCAAAAAAGAATTCATAAGGTTCTAATTTTAAATAATTACACCTCCCACCATTGGTTGTCCAAACTCAACATCCATAATAAATATCTCCACTCAATATAATTCTGTACTCATTTTACAGTATTCTTTATTTCACTGTAGATATTGGTTAAAATGAGAATTCATGGTATTCTTGAATCACCTTGGTTATGTCTTTTTTTTACTGATGAGAATTATTCTTCTTCCCACATCCCGTCAAATCATACGAAATCTATGACACATGAGAAATGACTTGAACACCCTACCTTAGTGTACTATGATAATAACACTAAATATACCCAATATGGTTTCAATTATGGAATTTTCAAGGTGGTTTGTACACTCTATCTTCATGTGGTCGGACAAACCACATCAGAAACATCTAATTTTACTTGGGGTCCTTGGGAGAAGATTCATAAATCCAACAATCTAATACCAAGTCATCCCTATACCATGGAAATATGTGTCCAAGTTTTTCTTTCTCCCATTATTAGATTTCCCACTATTTCTCATAGTTATCAACCTGAATCCTCTACCCATATCTCATGATATGTCCCTTTATTCCACTATTTGTCTATTAAACATCTCTATATAATCCATTATATGTAACAAATAAATATTTTAGTTAATTTACTACCTCAGCCTCGATTCAAAAATTCTTTCCACCAAGGAACATTAGTAGAATATTTGGCTGAAAATCTAACTAAATTCATAAATTTAGCTTCATATTCTTTCACTGAGATGTTATCCCCATTTAAAATAAAAAAATCTGTCATTATTTTAATCTTAATCATGTGAGGATATAATTCCTTGTTGGAAAATTATTCCAAATCCAACCATGAAAATCCCTTGTCTAATTTAGCATGAACATATAAATCTCACCTTTGTTTTACATTATTATCTATAATATACATCACCAACATGAAATTAAACTATACTTGTGTGATAGGGAAATTACAGATTCAATTCATCCTATCCAACCATAGCCCCACCTTCTCTAGTTCTGAATCACCACGAATAATTGAAGGATTTTGATTATAGAACTGGATGCAATGATCCAATTTCCATAGTTAATCCATTTTTATCCATCTATCCTCTTCCAAAAAATCATGGGAAATATTTTGAACCTGTAACACACAAAGATTTCGTAGTACGCAATATCTTCAAGTAATTCAATAACTCTCACTTCACGAAACTCCGAGTTCGAGCGCACCACAACTTACCAAACTAGCCGTTCAAAAAGAAGTTATGAATAATATTTACATTATTTTGAATTTTAAAAAATACACATAATTTTATAATCCAAATTATGTGTTTATTAGACATTATATAAGAAAAAATCATTTTTTTTTTCTGAATTTGTTTTTTCAAAAAAATGCAATTTTAACATCTTTTAATGGAGATCCTTTTTTAAATACCATATTTTACTTTTTTATATATACAATTTAATGAAATTAAATTATTAATTATAATAGAGACATAATAATTTATTTTGGATAAATTTTATTTTACTTTTTTGATAAATTTCTTTTTTTGATGAATAGTGAAAAATACTTAATTTTAATTGAAAACAACTTTTTTAGATGAAATAATTTACAGTGAAAAATAAAAAAATAAATTAGTTTTAAAGTATAATTAGATTATATTGTTATAATTTAATATATTCTATGTCATGTTATGTAATTTTATATTTAAACTGGGCATAAACATGTGTCAATCTTTTGAAAGTTATTATTTCTTAAAACACGCTTTTTGTTTTGAAAACAGTAATTAATTTTAAATTAATTTATTCCACTTATTTGTTTTGAATTTGGAAAAATGGATTCTATATTTTTAATCAGGAGGTAAAAATTTTATAAATAGGTATGTTTTATTTTTAGGCATTAGGAATATTTACTATAGTAAATATTTTATTTACCATGGTTAAATGGTAAATCTAGAAAATAATGTTAAACAAATACTATTATAATAACATTAAATTTACCTAAAATGTGTCCAATTTAAATGTTTTGATACATTTTCGACAAATGTCATCATTGTGTCGTTTTTGGGACCCAATGGAGCCGCTTTATAGTGATAATGACACTATATATTAACTAATTTATAGAGAAGACAAAAATGACAGAAACATATATCTTCTAGTAACATTATTTTTTCATAGGGTTATATAAGTTATGATTTATAATATAAATATTAAAATTAAAGATAAAAATACTTCTTAGTTCATGGTATTTTTTTATGATTTTTAGACATCAAATATATAAAATTATTTATGACACAATAATGATGCATTGTTTACCTTATTAATAAATGATTTAAATAAATGAGATTATAAAAATAATAACAACATTCATAAACAATAAAATTCTTATTGAATGATTTTAAATAGAACATGAGTCATCTTATCATCAACATTAAAGTGTTTTGGACCTATAAAAACCGAAAATCATAATATAATAAAATAATACGTTCAAATGTTTTTAAAAGAACCCTCCCCTCCCTTATAAAAAGCCATCACCTATAACCCATTACTCACACCTTTCAAGCTTCATGGATCATAAAACCTCACACCAATTAATATCCCTAAATCTCTCTTTTCCTCATAGAATAATTACCTTAAGCAGAAGGCATTCCAAGTAATCGTTTTGGTTCAAACCAAAGGGAGTTACCCGATTTAAAGGTACCATCTCCCCTTATGTTCTTTGATTTTATTTTACATCTCCAACCCACTAAAATCTATTTATTCCTCTATTTTATAAAAACACCAGTATCCTCAACATATTTGTTTTTTAAATGATATGTTTTTGAACTACAGTTACCCACACCTCCATCTAATGGGTATAGAACATAATTTTTCTGTGGACTGTGAACTACGGACTCATGAATTGATTACTGTTCAATCTTATACTACATATTCTTATTGTGGAAATTATGATGGAAATGTAATTACATATGATATTTATGATATTTATTTTATCTATAATCTTATATATTAATCATTTATAACATACCTTTATTTTTTCAATGTTGTATATATATTATAATTTCATTTGAGGAAGTGCGGACTATCGGCCTCTCAATGTGATATGAATCGTTCATACCATACATGGACCATATAATAAATTTTAATAATGAAATTATGTAATGTATATAAAATATTATATTATATGGGACTAATAATATAGATATGTATAATTTAGTTTTATTTATTTTTAAAATAAAAAAATTTAAATGGATGTAGCGTTCGTGCATACTTACGGAATACCGTCTCCATGAACACGATGACTTTCATTATCCATCCAAACTATTCAAGAATAATTTTCAATTGATTATTAAAATTAATTTTTAATAACTTAATTTTATTATGTATATAAACTAAACACATCATACCCATTACAAACATGGCTTACGTAAGAAAACATATAAAGGAAAAATGAATCAGTTAACACATGACACAATGACACTACTAAAATATTATTAAAAATGAAATATTAGAAGAACATATATGATATCATATTTATGTATGTGATTATGTTATAATCTTATAACAATGATTTAACTATTATACAGGATGTTAACGTACCCTCTACCAAGGAACAATAAAAGTAAAGGGTAAATTTCGAAATCTCTTTTTTATCTGAGGTTGTTTTTATATAAGTATCTACCGGGACCACTTTATCATCCACATACTTGTTTCTTAAAAATGTATTTCAAAACATTTTTACTATTTACTAGACTATGGTTTAAGGTCATTTCTACATTTTTCTGAGTTTTTTTTAAAATGGTTTGAAAATAATCATTCCATCATTTTCCAAACAAGGTACTTTATAACCTTTTTGAAAAATTACAGTAAGAATGTTTTTAAGTTATAAGGTGTGTGCAACTATTCTCCTCCATTATAAAAAATTTGAAAAATCCCTTACTAGCTTAAAAAATAATTTCAAAATAAATTTTTTCTTATATAATTACATTACTTTTAAATGATCTCAATATAGAAAATTATATTTCTCTCCAATGGTTTTCATTTCACCTATTTCAACATCTTTTGGATTTTACACTAGTTTGAAGTTGATTTATAATGATACAAATCTTCCATATTGTATTGATGTTTTTATGATATGTATGAAAGTGGATATTTTATTTTTAAACCATTCATGGTTTATTGTTAATTTATGAAAATTTCATATGCTAGATTTAATACGAATGTTTCTTTTATGTTTCTACCTTTTCATATGAGGAATGTATTGGAATTAGTAAGTGACGGGTGGAGGCCACTATAACAAATCGATGCATCAGTATGTCTCTTAAAAAAATTAGTGTCTTGGCACAAGGCATTGAAAAAATATTATTTGTAGTCTTTACACGAGGCAATGATAATGTGGTTATAATGTCTAACATTATGCATTCCATCATTATGTAATTTACTATTGATATTGCATGTTATTATTCGACTAGTACAATATCCATGTGAATATGTAAATGGAATTATTTGATTCATGTTTTCCATATTACGATGAATTTTATGTTTAAAAGGCATTTATTTTAGTTTTACATGTCACATAAAATTTTTATGCTTATTTATGAATGTTTCCTCTATATTGATATCCTTACTATGAATATGAGCTCACCCTTTTCAATTTTGTCTTTATCCCAGGATTCCAAGAAGTGATTGATGTTTGATTTGTAGGGTTAATCGATGGATATAATTGATTTCACAATGGATTTTTTATGATGAGTTTTATGTATGAATGTGTACTGTAACATTGATATATGTAATCTATTTTCCACATCTTCTAAACTATTCAGTCATTCGGGACATGATTTCTTATAATCATTACAATTTATTAAAATATCGCACTGACTATGGATAACTTGCTCTGGGGTGTTATAGTTGGTATTAGAGAGAGTTTAGTACAAATAATGGAAACTAGATTTAGATAAACTCTGATTAAATCACAGTACCCTAAGATAGACTTTTGGGACTGGTATAAATGAACTTCCTAGAATTTAGGTAATATAGAGATTTTGTGTACTGTCCAAGAAATATATCCTTGTATTGATACAAGTAGGTAGAGGCAGCTATAGCACATATATACCAAGGATTGAAAACTCCGGCAAGGAGTTTCGGGCTTGAACTGGGGTATCCTGGTACACAACAATGGGTCTTGCTTCACCCTTGGTTACGACACTCCAGGGGGATATGCAAAGGAATATTCTAATTTTCTTTACTAGACATTCTGAAATATTTAGGAGTAAATACTTCCTCAATTAATTTTTCAATGATTATAGATTATATTCATAATATTTTCAATTTCTATTTGTAATTATAAAATTTTGGAATTATTCTTTGGGATTCATAAACTAACCTAAAATATTACATTGTTTAGAAATGGTTCCTAGTAGATGGAATGGGAACTCCAACAATAAATAAGATCCAAAGAGTTATAAGGATCATATCTTTCTTGGTAATAAGCAATCATTTAGGAAGGAAAAAGTCTCCCACATATAATTATCATATAAAGAAATAGTATCATGTGTTAATAAGATAAGTAATGAATTAATGAGTTTGATGACTTTAAAGGGAATCCAGAGATGAAAGGAATGGTAGAGAGAAATATGGATAAAGGGAATAAGAGAAAGAAAGATTTTACTATATGTGATAACATTGAAAATAATCACCTTGCTAAATGCATGAAGGTAATGGGATCTTGTTATATCTTTTGAGAAAAAGGAGACTAAGTACATGATTTAATGGGTAATAAAAAGGTTTCAAATGTACAATTCTTCGTCAGAAATGTGTTGGGAGACTACGCAAATCACTAGACCATTCATCAATGTATACCATGAATAATGATATTAGGTAATAATCATGTTAGGATACTACCACAGATCAAGAGTAATGACTAGTGTTCTTATGTTGATATCAAAGAATTATATTATTTGAGTTTTGTATCAACAATGTACCAGTTATAATAATTATGGAGTATATAAGGATTGTATAGATGTACTATTTCGTTAAGTATTTGAGATTGTGTGGTGCTAGTAAAAGTGACTCAAAATCAAGTTAAACATTTTGGAAAATACAAGCTGGAGGGAAAGATAAACTTTAATGTGGTCTTGATACTATGGTATTGATTTTGGAATAAGATATGACTGATTTTGATAAATTATATTGGATGTAATTTACTACCATAGAACTAATTAATGGGTTTTTGTTCCATAATTGCTGTGTATTTAAAAAATATTAGATTTAAGGAGTATATCCAATATTATATGATTTATAGGAGGAATAAATAAGTACATACCTATTCAAATATGGTTTTCTTGCAATTCATTTTATTACCCCATTTTAAGTGAATAAACAATGAAGGTATTCACATGTGTATTATGCGACATTCCATATAGATTTTGGACATTGAGTTAGGACAAAAGTGTTGTAGATAAGTATAATGGTTGGAATAGATTAATTTTGACATTGGATACTAGTGTTAAGCTTAAATCGTTTCATAAGATTATTTTTGGATTTTCATAAAATGGGAAAACCATAGGTCAGGAGGAAACCCATCTCATCTGTCAAGGACGTGAGATATAAACCCGCAACCGAAGGGTGAAAAGGGTACATCACATACCACTAGCCTAGGTGATGAACTAGTCTGTATAATGTAGTTTTCATAAATTATATGACAAATGAATTCTAACTTCATTATATTTGAAACCTATATTATTAGGATAAAATGAATATTTTTTAATTCTATTATCTTTTGGAGAAAAATATGAGTTTGTTGACGGAATTAGTTAAAGGATGAAACTGCACATGTCAATAATGTTTTTTCCTACTATTCTATGAATAAATTAATTCTTAATATTTATAGAAGGGATATTAAATCCAAAAATTGTTATCCTAATATCGTATGTTTTGTTGAACTGATGAAATTTTAAATCATCATAGATTTATGGCTTTAGAGCCTACAATTTTACACTTTTCTGTGATTGATGACCTCAATCACTCCTAAAAAATATTTATGTTTTTCTTCCAATTATGTGTCTCTATTTCCCACCAATGTTCTATTAATCGATATCATAATTGTGTGGTGACTTTTTCATTTCTCTTTCCCTCTTATTAAGTCTAAATGTCATTAACCCAATTTCTGATGTGGGTTTTTCAGAAAGGTATTATTCTATTTTTTACCTTTTATTTTCAAATGAAAATTTCAAATTGCGATAATAGAATTTATTGAAGTATGGGAGAATGTAATACCCCAAAATTTTATAGTATGTTATCTCTTTAAAGTAATTCAAAAACATGCTCTTTACGCAATAACATGGTTGACAACATCACAACTAACCAAACAAGGAATTCAAAGAGCAGTTATGAATAGTTTTAACTGAATTATGAATTTTATATACTACATATAATTTTAGAATTCACATTATCTATTTTTTAGACATAATATAAGAAGAAATAAATTTTTTTCAAATAAATTAAGTATTTTGAAAAAATTAAAATTTAAAGCTTTTTAAGGGAGAACCTTTTTTAGAAATAATATTTGACAGTTTTATATATTCAATTTAATGAAATTATATTATTATTTTGAAACAATACATAAATAGTTTTGGTGGATAATTTTTTATACTTTTCTAATAACTTTTCTATTTTGATGAATATTGAAAAATACTAAATATTAATTGAAAATAACTTTTTTAAATCAAAAATATTTATTGTGTTAAATTATACATTTGAGAGGTTTTAAAGTATAATTATATTATATTATTATCATATAATAAAATTTTTTCCATTGTATGTAATTTCACATTTATACTTAACATAAACAAGTGTCTATCATTTGATAGTTATTATTTCATAAAAACATGCCTTTTTTTACAATAATAATTAATTTCAAATTAATTCTTGCCACTTATGTTTTTTGAATTTGGAAGAATGGATTAAATATTTGGAATCAGGAGGTCCAAATTGTGTAAATAGGTAGATTTTATTTTTATCCATTACGAATATTTTCTTCAGTAAATATTTTATTTACCAATTGATAATGGCTAAATATGGTAAATAAGGGTGAAAAATATTATTAAAATAATAATAAATTACCCTAACATGTGTCCTATTCCTATTGGGTGATACATGTCTAACCATGGGCATCCTTGGGTCGATTGTGGGACCCCATGGCACCACATGAGAGTGATAATGACACTATATATTAATTAATTTAATGTAAAGTCAGAAATGACAAAAAACATATAGCTTTAAGTAAAAAAAATTACATCGAGTTATATATGTTACTTTTTCAACTATAAATATTAATTTGAAATCTGAAAATATTTTCTACATCATGTTATATTATTATTAATTTTTAGTCATCAAATAAATAAAATTATTTATGACAAAATAGTGATGCTGTGTTTATCTCATTAATGCATGATTTAAATAAATGAGATTATAAAAATTAAAACAATTTCCTTAACTGGTCCAATTTTTATTGGATGACATTATTGTTAACATTAAACGTATAATATTTGACTTTAATGTGTTTTGGACCATTATAAAACGTAAATAATTATGTAATAAAATAATATTTCCAATCATTTTCAAAGAGACCCTCCCATCCCTTTTAAAAAGCCATCGCCTCTATCCCATTACTCACACCTCTCAAAACCCTTGACTCATCCAAACACTTCTCAATTTAGCTCCATATATCCCTATTTTCATCTTATAAGCCTTACCTTATGAATAAGGCACTTCAAGGAAGCCTTTGTGTTCAAACCAAAGCGAGTTACCTGTTTTAAAGGTAACATCTCTTCTTAAGTTCGTTCCTTTTATTTTACTTCTCAAACCCCCTAAACTCTCTTTTTTCCAATCGTTTATAACAAAACCATAATCCTCAATATACTAGGTTGTTTTTATGAACAATATTTGAACTACAATTACACACTCCCCCATCTAATGGGTATAGAACATAATGATTCTATGGACGGTGAACTATTGTCTCACAAAATGATGATTATTCAATCTTCTACTACCACATCGTATGGTGGCCATTATTATTGAACTATAAATATATGTGGTATTTATGATATTTATTTTATCTATAATATTATTTAATTCTATTTTATTGCATAAATTTATTCATTTCATGTTGTATATATACAATAATTTCATTTTAGGAAGTGCATACTACTGCCCCCTCAAAGTGATATGACACATTCATACCATACATGGAATGTATAAAGAATGGTGATAATGAGTATATGTAATGTATATAAACTATTATATAATAATTTAATAATAATATATATATGTATCATTTGGTTTTCTTTCCTTTTAAAATAAAAAAAATTAAATGGAAGTAGTGTTCGTGTGTACGTACAGATTACAGTCTCCATGAATGCAATGATATTCCTTCCCCATCCTAACCATTAAAGAATAATAATAATTTTATTATTAGAAATAATTTTTATGAACTTAATATATTTTTGGATATGAATCAAATACATCCTATCCCTAACAAACATGTCTTAAATAACAAAACATAAAAAGGAAAAATGAATCAGTTAACACCTGAAACCATGATACTACTAAAATATTATTAACAAAGTAATATTAGAAGACCATATGTGATAGAAAATTTATGTTTGTGGTTATTTTATAATTTAGTATCAATTATTTAACAATTATACAGGAGGTTAATGTACCCTTGAATAAGGAAAAGTACAATGTAAGAGTTAATTTCACAATCCATTTATTATCTAATGTTGTTTTTACATAAGTATCTACCATGAAATCATTATCATCCACATCCGTGTTTCATAAAAATGTATTACAAAACATTTTTACTATTTACTAGAATATTGGTTAAAATCATTTATACCCTTTTATTCCTTTTTATAAAATGGTTTCAAAATAATCCATCCATCGTTTTACAAACAAGGTACTTTATGAACTTTTTGAAAAATTATGTTAAGAATGTTTTTTTAACTTCTACTGATTGTACGGCTATTCATTGCATTTATAACACCTTTGAATCATCCCTTACAAGATTATTAGAGTTGTTTCAAAATAAATATTTTCTTTTATAATTACATAAATTTTAAATGATTTCAATAAAGAAAGAGATATTTCCCTCAAATAGTTTTGATTAAATCTATGTCAATATCCTTTAATATATTTTATACTTGTTTGAAGTTGATTTATTATGATACAAATATTCTATATTTTATTTGAAGGTTTTTTGATATGTTTGATTGTGGATGTGTTATTTTTAAACCATTCATGGTTTATGGTTAATGTAATAACATTTTGTATGCCAGTTTTAATACGAATGTTTATGTTATGTTTCAACCTTTTTCATATGTGGAATTCATTGGACATAGTAAGTGATGGGTTGAGCCTACTCTAGTACCTAGATGAATCTGTAGGTCTCATGAGACAAACTATTGTCTCGGCAAAAGACCTTGAAAAAAAATCTTATTTGTAGTCTTGTGATGAAGCCTTGACTATGTGGTTATGATGTGTGACATTATTCATTCCATCATAATGAAATTAGCTATTGATATTCCATGTGAGTAAGTAAATGGAATTATTTGATTTATCATTTCCTTTTTATGATGAATTTTTTCTTGAAAATGATTTTTTTTAGTTTTATACATTTTCTTAAATGTTTATGCTTATTTATAAATTCTTCTACTATATTTTTATCCTTACTATGAATCTGAGATCACTGCTTTCAATGTTTTATTTTTCCCAGGATTCCAAGAAGTGTGTTTTGATTGATTTGTAGGGTTAATCTAGAGATCTAATGGAAATAAAAATGGATAATTTATGTTGGGTTTTATGTTTGAATATGTAATGTAACGTTCATGTATGTAATCTATTTTCCAAGACAACTAAACTGATCGGCCTTTCAGGACATTATTTCTTGTAATTGTTACAATGTATTAATATAATGCACCGACTTTGGGTAATAGGGGTATTGGGGTTATAGTTGGTATCAGATGAGGTTTAGTACAAATATTGGAAACTATATTTAGGTAAACTCTGATTAGAGCACATTACCCTAAGATAAAAATTAAGGATTAGTATAGAAGAACATACTAGAATTTTGGTAATATCATGATTTTGTGTATTTTCTAAGAAACACATCCTTGACATGATACAAGTAGGTAGAGACAGATCTTTCAATGATGTAACTAGGAGTGAAAACTCTGACAAAAGAGTTGTTGGCATGACCCGGGGTATCCTGGTGCATGACAGTGGGCCTTGATGCACTCTTGGTTATCACACTCTTGGGGGATATACTTAGGATAATTCACATTTTCTTTACAAGCCATTATGAATGATTTAGGAGTAAATACATACTCAATGAATTTATTTATGATTATGGATTATATGCATAATCTTTTCAATATATGTTTTGTATTTTACATGTTGGGAATTATGAATTGTGTTTCATAAACTAACCTAGTGTATGACATTGTTTAGAAATGGCATCTTGTAGATGGAATGAGAACTCCAACAATATACATGATCTAAATAGTAATAAGGATCATATATTTCATGGAATTAAGAAAACATTTAGAAGGAAATAGTCTCCCACATATTATCATCATATGATGAAATAGTATCATGTGTTAATAAGATAAGTAAATAATTTTATGAGTATGATTTATTTGAAGGGAATCCAGAGAAGAAAAAGAGGGTATAGAGGATGATAGATAAAGGGAATAAGTGAAAGAATGATTTTTCCCATATGTGATAATTTTGGAAATAATCACCATGGTAAATTCTTGAAGGTAACGGGAGTTTGTTATAAGTATGGATATAGAGGAAACCAAGTAGGTGATTTTGAGGGTAAGAAAATGGCTTCAAATGCATATTGCTTCATATTCTAAGAGTTGGTACACTACATGAATCAATGTCCCAATCATTAGAGTATATCTCAAATGGTGTTGTTGGATAATATTCATGTTATTATATTACCAATGATGAAGAGAAGTGACCAGTTTTCTTATGTTGATAGTAATGAATAATGTCATTTGAGTGTTGTATCTATGATTTACCAGTTATAGTAATTATGGAGAATATAAGGATTGTACTACAATCCTATTTCATTAAGGATTTTACTTTGTGTGGTACCAAGAAAAGTGACTCAATAACATGTTAAACTTTATGGGAAATACATGGTTAAGGGAATGATAAACGTTAATATAGTCTTGATACTGTGCTACTGATTTTGGAATAACAGATGAAGTATTTGGATAAATTATATTACATATTATTGACTACTTTGGAACTAATTAATGGTTTTTTATTCCAGCATTGTTGGTGATTAAAACAATTTTGGATTTAAGGAGTATATATAATATTCGATGATTTAAATAAGGAATAAGGATGTACAAACCTATTCAAATATAGTTCTCTAGGAATTGATTTTATTACAACATTTTTAGAGAATTCTATATAATGGTATTCACATGTATATTATGTGACATTCCATATAAATTATGGACCGTGAGCTTGGAGAAAAGTGTTGTGAATAAGTCTAAGAGCAGTAATATATTAATATGAACATTGGATACTAGTGTTAATGGTTAAACATTTCTTAAGATTATTTTTTTATTGCCATAAAATGGGCAACCCGGAGGTCAGGAGGCAACCTGTCTTGCCTGGAAATGTCGCAAGACATGAACCTGCAACCGAAGGGCGGCAAGGGTAAATGACCTACCACTGGCCTATGTGATTTCTTAGTTTTTATAATTTATTTTTTTAAATAATCTGACAAATTAATAATAAATTCATTATTTTTGGTAAACTATACAATTAGGATAAAAATATTATTTTTGAATTCAATTATCTTTTGGAGAGAAAGATGTGTTTGTGGTAGGAATTAGTTAAAGGATGAAACTCTACCTGTCAATATATATTTTTCTTCATATTCTATGAATTAATTAATTTTTAAACATTAGGGAAGGGATCTTAAAACCAAGAATTTTTATCCTTGTACCTTATGTTTATTTTGAACCACTGACATTTTAAATCATCACAGATTGATGGCTTTGAGGCCCTCAATTTTACACTTATTTGAATTGATGACCTCAATCACTGCTTATAAATATTTACATTTTAATTCCAATTATGTGTCTCTAATTTCCACAAATGTTCTCTTAATTGAGATCATAATTTTTTTTTATGACTTTATCATTTCTCTTTTCCTCTTATTAAGATAAAATTTCATTAACCCAATTTCTGATGTGGGTTTTCCACAAAGGTATATTTCCATTTTTAACCTTTTATATTCATAGAATATTTTCAAATTCCCAGGACACAATTTATTAAAAGACGGGAGAATGAAGAGACCCGAAGCTTGACGTACATTGACATTACATTACATTTTCGGAATACTTAGTACATAACAAAAACACACACACACAGATCGTAATAGTTTAGTGTCTTTGGAAACTCGGAATATAATCTTCTAATCGTGGTGAAAGATCTTCAACATCTCCCATAAAGATCTTCTTTTTTTTTACCTAAAACCTTTCTTTATATCATGGGGAAAAGAAAACATAAAAGGGTGAGCTCAAATGCTCATTAAGGGTAAACAAAATTAATGTCATTCACATCATATACATAAGAACATAACTTTTGGAAATCGTAACCTGGAAAAGAAATCAATATTTCATATCATGGGATAAATCATAGTAGTGAAAGGTATTCCCCAACAATCATAACTTTAAACATGAAAATTTGTGGCATAAACACATAATCATATATAATCATTTCTTGTTAGTCAAGACTCTTTGCCAAGACTATCTTAGTGGACAAAGTCCCTTTCTGAACCGAGTCACCCTCGTTTCAGTCCTGTTTCACTGAACCGGTATAACCTACCGTTCCAGCCATTTCTATCTCATGAGATATAAAATCTTTACCCAATGCATTGAAGGGAGATATAGGTCCCACCCATCTCATAATGATACCATTCTTATGTGTGCCACAAAATCATAAATCATACATCATAGCATAACCCATCTAATAAAAATGGGAATATTAAACATCGTGACATCATAAAACAATTCATATAAGATAAAGGAATTCATAAACATAATTCCATCACAAAATAGTCAAATCAATGTAAAAATAGGAATAGAAACAGAACCCTTTATTATCTTAGATGGAAAATAATTTTGATAAAACACTTGAACTTCATTCTTGAGGAAAATTTCTTTTCTACTTCAAAAACACTTTTCCTTTCTTAACATGTCATACAATTCTAAACTAAAAGAAGTTGATTAAAAATAAACTTGAAAACTTTTAAAGGAATATTCTTGGAAATAATGTTTTAAAAATCCATTCATGTCGTATAAGTTAAAAAAACATTCTTCTCATACTTTTGTCGGAAAAGTCAAAAAGTACCTCATATGAAAAACGACAAAATATTCCTCTCATATCTTTTACTAAAAACTCACCGAAGGGTAAAATAGGTTTTAAACCATTGTAGGTGGATGTAAATAATATTAAATATTGATGGAACATGGATTTGGATGATAAAATACACCCTAGTAAATACCAACGTATAAGCAATATCAGATAAAAATGAGATTGTGATATTTCCCTTACCTTAGGTCTGATTTGCATTGTAAGTGTCCGACCCTCCTGTATAATGATTTAAATAATGTCATTTACATATTAAAGAATCATATTCATTGTTATTATATCATATATTGTTCACTTATGACTTTATATTACCCGTTGTTTTGTAAATTCCATGTTGAAGAGCGTTATGGGTAAAATTGTTTCATTTTTCGTCCGTGTTTTGACTTGTAATTATTCATATGATTACATAGATCATGATTACTTAATTACATAATATAAAACATGATTTATATATATATATATTCAGAATATACATATATATAATAAATTTGTAAATGGAAAGAAATACACCGTTCATGGAGACGGTAAGCCGTACGTACGCATGAACGCTGTTTTCGTTTCCTTATTGAGTTGAATGGAATTAAGTAGATGACATACATATATATACACATAAATCCAGTATCATTATTATGTAATATTTTTCATGATTACTTATTATATATACTTTATAATCATTCATGAATGGTTAAAGTGGAGAATGAATCTCATCGCGTCGTGGAGATGGTAGTTCGTACGTACGCTCGAGCGATGATATCGTTCTCATGATCGTGGGACTGTAGTGGAGTGTATGTATAGTATTTAAGAATCAATATCACTTTAAACTAATAATATATAGTTATTATTTACACCATTATACCCATCCATGCAAGGTGGTGGTGGAAAATAGATTTCACCACGGCGTGGAGACGGTATTCCGTACGTACGCACGCGTGGTGATTTCGCTTTCCGTAGGATGAATAGATGGTGAAATAGGATTGTTTAATACTTTTAATAACATATCCGTATATGAGTGATACTGATGTTATTACTTCATAATGAAACAACCTAAGAAGAAGAAGTGGAAGAAGAAATAAAGGTGAAAGAATCGGTAATGGAAATTACCTCTTCTTTGAAGCGCCTCTTTGAGACCTCCTCTTAGGGAACTAAAATTGGACTTTGAGGAAGACCAGAACCTCTAGGATGTTTCTAGGGAAGTATAGAATAGAATTTGGCAGGGTTTGTCCGAGCTTGAAGGCTCAATGTTGTGTGAGGAAGAGGGGGAGGAGGTGCCCTTTTATAAGGGAGGAGAGGGGCACCTTTGGAATAACTAAACATATTATTTTATTATAAAGTCTAGTTCGGTTTTAAATAGCTCCAAATTGATTTATTTAGAGGATAAGGTGGGTATGGGTCTAAATCCTCTCATACAATAGGATTTAGACAAGTTTTGGTTATTATTTTAACCTTATCAATTAGATTTAACTCTAAGTTAAATAATTTAACTTTTACCGTGTCTTTTTGTTTTCTTCCACTATATGGTTAATAAACTTACTATATCAATCCAAAAGAACCCCAAGTTGTTTATTATTAATATATATAATCCTATCTAAGTCATTTTGCCGAAACATAGATTTTTAGGAATAAAATAACAATTAATAATATAATATTTCTTTTAAAAACTATTTTATGTCAATTTTGACACTATTTGGTACATGATTTTTATAAAATTTATAACAGAATGACAAGTTCGAAAAAAGTTACTTAAATCAACAATAACATGTCATATTAACCTATAAAATTAGTTTAAGTCATAAAAAGTCTCAAATTACATTTATTTGGGCATTTATAACATCAATTATGTCAATATTTCATTAATAAGACAATCACTGCATCATCTTTGTGTCATAATAAATGATAATTATTTAATCCTTAAAAATTCTAAAGAAATTCCTATGATGTAGATAATTGTATTAGATTTCTGTAGACTATTCATGTTCGACATTTCATGAAGTTTATCACTAGATTAAAATTATTATACTTATAAGATTTAAGAAAGTGACATGTTGTCACATTCTTTGGTTTTAATAATAATTAAATTATTTTCATTGAGAAAATTTAATTAAATGAATCTAATCCGACCCTTAGGTGATATGGGTCGATTTTTAGTCATCCAATATGATTTTGACATTTGTTAGGGTAATTTTAAAATATTATATTTTCCCTTAATTACCAGATTTACCTTTAACTATGGTACATAAAATTTACCGTAGTTACTATTCATAATTTCCAAAAATAAAAAGTAGCCTATTAACATAATTTGGACCCAATGATTACAAATATGGAATCCATTTTTTAAAATTCAATACACAGAAGTTGCATTAATTAAATTAAAATTAATCCCGTTGTCGAATAAAAATGGGTTTTTGTTTAAAACATTTCAAAAGATTGAATTGATTTAACCTACGAATTCAAGGTAAAATCAATGCTAATGACATACATTATATTAAATGGTAAAAATATATTCTATTTATACTTTAAATCCATTAAATATTATAATTTAACCACATAAGATATTACGATGAAAAAAGTTGTTTTTAATTAAAATATAGCATGTTTTTACTATTCATTAAAATATGAAAGTTATCGGAAAAATATCGAAACTTTATCGAATGTAAATTTTTATATCCTGATTCAAAAGAAGATTTTTTTTGTCAAATTGAACTTATAAACATGTAAACAACTAGATTTAAAGTGGGTGCGCCATCAAAAGGCGACAAAACTGCATTTTTTGAAAAATACTTATTTTACCCGAAAAATTTATTTTGTTCTTATACCATGTTCTAGAAAATGTGTAAGAAGAATAATAATGTTATAAAATTAAAAATTTAGTTAATACTATTCATAACGGCTAGTTCATGACAATATTATAATTATATATCGTTTTTTATTAAAACCCGGTATTGCGTACAACACACGCTATCGAGGAATGTCGCGATTGCGTGTAATGCAAGCCAAGTCAGGGTTGCGTGTTGCGCAAGAATCCTTCATTGTTTCGTATAACAGAATCCAAACATATTTTATTTATACATTGAATATATATATATATATATACACTCAATTTTGCTTATAATAACTTCTATCAAACGAACTTGAAATTGTGTGTAACAAGAGCCAAGAAAAGTGTTGCGTATACTGCAAGATAATACAGTGTTGCGTATAGCGCAAGATAATCTTGGTTTGTAGTACAATAGAAGATATGAATGAAATTAAAAAGAATGTATCTTATAAAATCTCGGGTTGTTACATTTTACCCCCCTTAAAATGAATTTCACCCTCGAAATTCGTCGGGGTTTTAAATGGTTTACTATTCGAAAGTTTGTTTAATAGAAACTCAAATTTTAAAAAGGAATACCAAAATTTGGCTTTAGAAACTTAAGTATGAAATGTAATGGTTACCCAAATTAATTCATCACTAGGTTTCCACATAGGAGAAAATATGGATATGGAAGAAAAATCTAACCATCATGTTCTGATGGAGAGTGGTAGAGAACATGGCTATGAAAAAGCCAACAATCGCAAAGCCATAAATTTGTGATGATCTAGGGTACCATCTGATTCATCAGATATAAGATCACTAGGATAACATTTTTGGTTTTCAAAATCATTTCCTTAAAGTTGATGATATTGTAATTAGAAGAAATACATTCGTGATTTTGGTAGAGTCTCACCGTTTGTCGTTCTTTGGACAATTTCCACTTCATCTCTTAATGAAATGAAGTTGAATTTTTCATTCGTGATGTGTTAGCAGATCATGTGATAGAATGATGGGTCATTCCATCTGTCTCAAAAAAAGGTTACAAAAGTTATCAAAAAATACATAAGTCCATATATAGTGAGATTAATCATATATTGTTCCTAAAATGAACTTTTACTTCATATATCATACCGCTTAATAAAATAAAACTAGTTTCTACTGACCAGGGACTTCCTGTTGGCCAGTGGTAGGCGATAAAGGCCAGTCGCACTTCAGTTGTGGGTTCGATTCCCACGGCATTGTCGGACGCGATGGGTTGTCGCCCGTCCTGCAATTTTTCCTTTTTCTAAAACTATATTACTATAACATCCCATCAATAATATCAAAAAAACAAACAATACTAACTTATGTCCAACATAATCCATTCCAATCATTAGGCTTATCCATAATACTGCAGTCCACTCTCAGAGATTTAATTCCATCGTTGATCCCCATATATCATAAGATATATCTTGTTGGTCACATTCCAATCATTCAAAGGCCTTAATCTTGTACTCTCTTGAATACCCATTGAACCATAGTGAAAAATTGAATACAGTTAAAAGTTAACACTTTTCACATACCAAAATACTCAAAATTCTATATACTCAAACCATGATATCACTTAGTTTTTATATCAATCATAATCTCATGAATACTGTTAAACATTTCGTTTTCTCGTTTTCCCTTCATTATGTGCATATCGTCTTATTTCCAAAAATATCTCAATCACTTTAAATACCACATTAGACCAATACATAAATATTCCAATACTTTATGATACAACATTATTTTGGAATCCCATTACATAAACACTTAATCATTCCACCACATTGTTGTCATATTAAATATTGCCAATAGTGATCGCATGTGACTTCCCTTTGTCCTTTTCCTTAAGAAGTTGCTCATGTTGATTTCACTAACCCTTGGATTAGGGAATTTATTAGCATAATTCCCCATTTCCCTGCACTTGAAGCATTGAAGTGTTGGTGGTGCGTTCTCTACAGTGTTTGCTTTATTCACATCATTAGAAACTTTTTTTCCATTACTTCGACACTCAGCTGCTCGATGACCTTCTTTTCCACACTTAAAACATTTTCTAGTCCCTTTAAGACAATCTCCACCATTCTTCTTTCCACACTTTGTGCATAAGGAAACATTCATCTTCTTTTCACCATTATTCTGAGATTTCTCCTTGAACTCCATCTTTCGTTTCTTGTCAAAACCATGATATGGATATGTAACACCAACTTCCATTTCTACCTTGATAGCACAACACGCAATTTCTTCATAGCTACTGAAGTCTCTTATAGATAATGCCCTTCGAAGACTTGGTTTTAAGCCACTGAAAAATTTATCAACTTTACTTTCAGGTTGGATGATAATGCCAGATGCATACTTTGCAAGTCTTGTAAAATTCGCTTCGTATATACCAACAGATTCATCATCCTTCTACTTCAGCTCAAGAAACTTTTTTTCCATCTTTGTTCGAAAAATACGAGGGAAGTACTTACTGAAAAACAAGTTCTTGAACTCATCCCATTCCATGGACTCAATTTCATCTTTTGGCCTCATAATCTTGATAAGATTCCACCATTGATCAGCTTCACCTTCCAAACGATATACTACTAATATCACTTTATCATGTTTAGAACATTGAAGAACTGAAAATATCTTTTCAGTGGTACTCATCCATTATTCAGCAACAAGTGGATCGGAAGTCCCACTGAAAGAAGGTGGATGTTGCCTCATGAAGGACTCAATATAATATTGTTCCCTTCTCTGCTCATTTGGATGTCCAGAATGATTCATAGCTTGTGTACGTATAGCAATAAGATTTTTCACTCCATCTCCCATAACATTTGTTTGTTCAGGAGGGAAATCATTGAATTGTCCATTGCATTGATCAACACGGTTCCTTCGGGATACAACCATCACCTAAAACCCAAAAAGAATAGTGTGAGAGGCAAAAATCATGCTAGGGAAAACAACATAATAAAGGGGGAGTACCATCAATATCTAACATCTTAGGTTTAATTCTATGATCGTTAGCGTAATTCTAGTACTATAACCTATACGTATACTTAACCTTAGGGACATCCCTAAACATACCTTAGAAATATCTCTAGGGATCTCACTAACTCTTTCGCATCCTAGTTTCCAAAGGTTGACTAAACCTTTCCTCTGATACCAACTGTAGAGACCCGAAGCTTGACGTACATTGACATTACATTACATTTGAAGAATACTTAGTATATAACAAAAACACACACACAAGGATCGTAATAGTTTAGTGTCTTTGGAAACTCGGAATATAATCTTCTAATAATGGTGAAAGATCTTCAACATCTCCCATAAAGATCTTCTTTTTTTACCTAAAACCTTTCTTTATATCCTGTGGAAAAGAAGACATAAAAGGGTGAGCTCAAATGCTCAGTAAGGGTAAACAAAATAAATGTCATTCACATCATATACATATGAACATAACTTTTGGAAATCCTAACCTGCAAAAGAAATCATAATTTCATAACATGGGATAAATCATAGTAGTGAAAGGTAAAACCCAATTATCATAACTTAAAACATGAAACGTTGTGTCATACACACATAATCATAGAGAATCATTTCTTGTTAGTCAAGACTCTTTGCCAAGACTATCTTAGTGGACAAAGTCCCTTTCTGAACCGAGTCACCCTCATTTCAGTCCTGTTTCACTGAACCGGTATAACCTACCATTCCAGCCATGTCTATCTCATGAGATATAAAATCATTACCCAATGCATTGGAGGGAGATATAGGTCCCACCCATCTCATAATGATACAATTCTTATATGTGCCCCAAAATCATAAATCATATATCATAGCATAACCCATGTAATAAAAATGGGAATCTTAAACATCGTGACATAATAAAACAATTCATATAAGATAAAGGAATTCGTAAACATAATTCCATCACAAAATAGTCAAATCAATGTAAAAATAGGTATAGAAACAGAACCCTTTATTATCTTAGATGGAAAATAATTTTGATAAAACACTTGAACTTCATTCTTGAGGAAAATATCCTTTCTACTTCAAAAAACACTTTTCCTTTCTTAACATGTCATACAATTCTAAACTAAAAGAAGTTCATTAAATATAATCTTGAAAACTTTTAAAGGAAGATTCTTGGATATAATTTTTTAAAAATCCATTCATGTCGTATATGTTAAAAAAAACATTCTTCTCGTACTTTTGCTGGAAATGTCAAAACGTAGCTCGTACGAAAAATGACAAAATATTCCTCTCATATCTTTTACTAAAAACTCACCGAAGGGTAAAATAGGTTTTAAAAAATTGTAGGTGGATGGAAATAATATTACATATTGATGGAACATGGATGTGGATGATAAAATACACCCCAGTAAATACCAACGTATAAGCAATCTCGGATAAAAATGAGATTGTGATATTTTCCTTACCTTAGGTCTGATTTGCTTTGTAAGTGTCTGAACCTCTTGTATAATGATTTAAATAATGTCATTGACTTATTAAAGAATCATATTCATTGTTATTATATCATATATGGTTCACTTATGACTTTATATTACCCGTTCTTTTGTAAATTCCATGTTAAAGAGCGTTTTGGGTAAAATTGTTTCATTTGTCGTTCGTGTTTTGACTTGTAATTATTTATATGATTACTTAGATCATGATTACTTAATTACAGAATATAAAACATGATTTATATATAAATATTCAGAATATACATATATATAATAAATCAGTAAATGGAAAGAAATACACCATTCATGGAGACGGTAGGCCGTACGTACGCATGAACGCTGTTTTCGTTTCCTTATTGAGTTGAACGGAATTAAGTAGATGACATATATATATATACACATAAATCCAGTATCATTATTATGTAATATATTTCATGATTACTTATTATATATACTTTATAATCATTCATTAATGGTTAAAGTGGAGAATGAATCTCATCGCGTCGTGGAGACGGTAGTCCATACGTACGCACGAGTGACGATATCGTTCTCAAGATCGTGGGACTGTATTGGAGTGTATTTATACTATTTCAGAATCAATATCACTTTACAATAATAATATATAGTTATTATTTACATCATTATACCCATCCATGTAAGGTGGTGGTGGAAAATAGATTTCACCACGGCGTGGAGACGGTATTCCGTACGTACGCACGCGCGGTGATTTCGTTTTCCGTAGGATGGATAGATGGTAAAATAGGATTGTTTCATACTTATAATAACATATCAGTATAAGAGTTATACTGATGTTATTAATTCATAATGAAACAACCCTAGAAGAAGAAGTGGAATAAGAAATAAAGGTGAAAGAATCGGTAACGGAAATTACCTCTTCTTTGAAGCGCCTCTTTGAGACCTCCTCTTAGGGCACTAAAATTGGTATTTGAGGAAGACCAGAACCTCTAGGATGTTTTTAGGGAAGTGGAAAAGATAATTTGGCATGGTTTGGCCGAGCATGAAGGCTCAAAGTAGTGTGAGGAAGAGAGGGAGGAGGTTCCCTTTTAGAAGGGAGGAGAGAGGCACCTTTGAAATAACTAAAAATATTATTTTATTATAAAGTCATGTTCGGTTTTAAATAGCTCCAAATTGATTTATTTCGAGGATAAGGTGGGGATGGGTCGAAATACTCTCATACAATAGGATTTAAAAAAGTTTAGGTTATTATTTTAATTTTATCAATTAGATTTAACTCTAAGGTAAATAATTTAACTTTTACCGTGTCTTTTTGTTTTCTTACACTATATGGTTAATAAACTTACTATATCAAGCCAAAAGAACCCCAAGTTGTTTATTATTAATATATATAATCTTATATAAGTCATTTGGCCGAACCTTAGATTTTTTGAAATAAAATAACTATTAATAATATAATATTTGTTTTAAAAACTATTTTATGTCAATATTGACAGTATTTGGTACATGATTTTTATGACATTTATAACAGAATGATAAGTTCGAAAAAAGTTACTTAAATCAACAATAACATGTCATATTAACCTTGAAAATTAGTTGAAATCATAAAAAGTCTCAAATTACATTTATTTGTGCAGTTATAACATCAATTATGTCAATATTTCATTAATAAGACAATTACTGCATCATCTTTGTGTCATAATAATTGATAATTATTTAATCCCTAAAAATTCTAAATAAATTCCTATGATATAGATAATTGTATTAGATTTTTGGATACTCTTCATGTTCGATGTTTCATGATGTTTATCACTATATTAAAATTATTTTACTTATAAGATTTAAGAAAGTGACATGTTGTCACATTCTTTGGTTTTAATAA